>CM056790.1:21200000-22400000 GCA_029852875.1 Mythimna loreyi
TTAGTTCGAATTCTACAGTATCGGTCCGTGTAAGTAGATGAAATCGAACCAGAGGCCGCGTGCCTCCGTTTTTGCGTCAAACCTTTTCGGTGAGCAGTTTTTGCGTCGGCAACTCGGCTCAGTAGTTGAAGTCGCAAGTGGATGCAATTTATGACGTATTCCGACGCATCGCGAGTGAGACATTACATTCCTTTTAAGCTATAACTGCGCTCAAGCTTTTTTCTTGTTTGTTAGTAGATTTTGTGATTTTTTTTTTCATCAATTTCTGTTTCTGAGTCGATTTTTAAAGGCATTTTTTATAGGACGCTAATAGGATTTTTTTCTGTATCTTTCTCAAAACTATCTTTGTTTTTCTTGAAGCTGCTTTTTTATGTAACGCAATGTTTTTTTCTGTATCTTTCTCAGTTATTTTTGTTTTTCCTGATAGCTGCAATCTATGGATCTTAAAAGTCAAAGACAAATAAAGAAAAAAAATAAAGAAAACAATGTTTATTTTGCCCAAATAAGGTCACTTTTAAGTAAGCAAGCGTGAAGTGAGCCTGTCGAGAAGCGAGTCTATATTGTTTGTTTGTGAGCTTGAAGTGAGTTGTACGGGTCAATCGTAGTCTTCTTCATATCGCATAGCTTCCATGGCTCTTGTTCAGTTTTGTATGCACTATATCCACAGAAAATAAGGTTTTCGGCATTTTTTCTTATAGGCCAATTTGAAATGGAATGAAGGAAACATGAAAAAGGTGACTTTATTCGGTATAATGTTAACAATTATGTTTTTGTATAAAGGATCATTGTAAGCAAGGACCACAGATAAGGTGATTCATTTGGTAGGACAATTATCTACGTACTTATGTACAGGAGGGGCAATCTGTTTGACATATCTATGGGCAATGTATTGCTTCGGTTATCTTTTAAGTTTTTAGCTCTAAACAAATTCTCAAGTTAATTGAACAAGGCCTTTGTACCTCTCGCAGGCTTTCACCGCTCCGTTCCACACGCAGCAAAAACAAGTGCGAATCTAAGATTGAAATCGATACGAGCAACAATAGCCCACAGCACACACTCGGGCGCAATCCCACGGTCTTGCACTTTATAATTATTTTCACTACATATAAAGCTGCAATTATCTTCAATCACACTTGGTTAGGAACGAATCTGGTGTTATTAACACTTTGTAAGCTTTTTACCCGCGAACCAATCGCCGCGGCCGCCATTTGCTGTAATTACTCATAAGATGGCGGAACAAGATGGCCGACTCCATTCACCGGTTTTTGTAGTGATTTTGTGTTTTAATTGTAATTAGGTTGTAAGGTGCGGCGGTCTGTAATAGATCGTTCATTTGCACGTACTAACTTTTAATGGTGTTGTATAAAATACTGCTTGTAGTTTATGGGGATCGGAAAATTGTTCGTCGTTGAGGTTCTGTGGAATCTTGTTAGTTATTAGTCTTGTTTCGCGATTAATTGGGGTAGGTACTTGTGTTTAACACGCGTTTCTGTGAGCCCGTAGTCGGTACATAACGCAGCTGCTTCATATTGGCATACGCAAACCAAACTTGGTTATTTTGGTTTCTTATTAAAATCAACAAAGTTATGTTTTAATATTATTGGGTGACTGGTAATTAGTGACCGATATTTAAACATGACCTGTTTAGTTAGTTTATATCATAAACTAACTAAACTTAAATTAATTTGTTTCGGTGTTTCTTCTCAGGGTAGTCAGCTAGGAAACACCGGACTCATCTAGTTTATACTGACGAAAAAATTTACGGCGACGTAAAAGTGTTTTTAAAAAACCTACTTAAGAACTAAATATATGTTCATGTTTGATGTTTATGTTCACTATATAATTACCTATGTTAATTACATATTTATTACATACTTGACTGGCCTGTTTGTCACTGCCCAGTGGTTAGTGAACCCGACTGCTATGCCGGACAAATGTTTGTGTGATGAGCTCAATCATTTGTCCAGTGTCTGGGTGTGATTTATCTATAATATGTATTAAGAAATACATATATTTATCAGTTGTCTAGTACCCATAACACAAGCTCTGCTTAGCTTGGGACTAGACGATGTTGTGTGAACAGTTGTGGAATGTTATATTATACTACGTTCGTGTTCGTGTGTGTGTACACGGTCTAAAGCATTAAATCCGCATTTGTACATTTGTGTTGTATGAAGTTACATTAACTAAATAAACTCAACTATGTATATTTATCAACCTATTTAAACTTCGTCTTTTCTACTTTTATTAATACTCGTAAAACATGAATTACACATTAACAAGCATTCCTTTCCAGCAATTAAAGGGTAGTTGGGTAGCCAGGGGAGCAACGGTGTCGCGTTTAAACGTAGTTTAGCAGATGTGAGCGTAAAAAGACGGTTTAGTATCTTCGTAGCCCGCGATTATGTCATTACAGTGCAGTAAAAAATTAAAGGGCATTATAGTATGCGATGATATAGTGCAATTAAATATGGCCGCAAAAACCGAAGCGCGTTCGGGCGTCGTCGGCTCGCGATCGCATTGCCGAAATGTTCGTGCGCCCGCGCTTCGGAACGATTGACGGGAATTTTCTTTTTCGTTAGCGGTTTTTAGTGATCGCGATTTTGTGGATCGATTGTGGATACGAAAAGAGGTCGTTGGTTTTGAGGAGATTGTGTATCGGGGAGATGTCACTCGGCAAATAAGTTGGACCGTTTGCTGTGGTTGCTCACGGCCTCCCACTTTGATTGAGACCTGAAAATCGGTTACTGCACATTCAAGCTCGACCGCCTTGATGGTTCAATTTGTGTGCCGTGGATTTATAACCGATTTTCAGGTCACAGTCAAGGTGGGGGCTGTGCAGAGCCGTGGCGGATGGTTAAATTTATTAGCCGAGTACATAGGTTTGTATTTTTACTTCAGGGTACAAGCTTTTTTGTTTTAAATGGCTGTAATAATATTTTGTAATCCTATTTATAAGACCTGCTCAACTTTATGTCCTACTTGTTATTTTATTACATATGTCTAGAACGTTAAGAGGGACCAACCCGAGATACGTACGAGATATGTCCTAAAAAACCTAAATATGGGCGGGCATTCGCGTGATACTATGTTTAAGCCTTTAGTAACCTCTGAGCTGCTTCGCCAAAGTTACTTAATTAAACCACATGTTTCTTACTAGCTTTTGAACACGGCTTCGCCCGCGTGGTATTGGGGTTAGGGTTTTCGGGATAAAAAGTAGCCTATGTCCTATTCCGGAGTGTATCCTATGCCTGTGCCAAATTTCATCCAGATCCGTGCAGCCGTTTTGGCGTGATTGAGTAACAAACATCCAAAAATCGTAACTTTCGCATTTATAATATTAATAAGATAAATAGGTTCAGTTAATAACTACATCGTCCATCGTCATCGTCGTTATGATACCGTATTATTTTAGACTTAGCTCACACCGGGTGGTTTCATCCAATGACATCTCCCGCCCTTGGGCGAAGCGAGAGATAGTGTCAAACTTATACTGACTAAAAAACCACCCCGCTCCTTCCTAGCCCTTCATACCGGAGTTGGATCTTCCTTTCAGAAGCTTTCGGCCATGCAGGGCACAATTTGCTGACAACTCCTTGAGACGCGCCGTCAACGGCTGGGGTAAGTCCGGACGGCTACCGAACGGTTGAACGGCGATCTTCCAATAGCTCCCCGTCTGCAAGCTTACGCCTACTCACACCGGGTAGTAACGCGACTCTTTCGAAGAATAGCCAACCTTTATAACTGGTGGGACTTAGGTCTGTTCTCTGTGAAGGAATGGGCCGTTCCACCACGCAGGTCCAGTAGATATAGGTTGGATTGGAACATGTTCGGTCAATATTACTACAGTTTGTCTGACTAAAATATAACTGACAACTTACACCATCGACATTTGACGGCTCGGCTGGCACAGTGGTTAAGCGATTGACTGCTGCGCTGAGGGTCGCGGGCTCGATTCCCGCACGAAAAAATTTGTTTGTATAGCCTACAAATAGGTGTTCCGGGTCTGGGTATGTCGTGTATGTGACTTTACATGTTTGTGAGCGCACCCACGAGTCACGACACAGGAGTAATTCCTAGTGTTTGGCAACGTTTTTATAAAACAAATAAAAGTTCTTCTCTACAGAGTTATTATCTCTATAGGTGATTTTCATAAGTATAATGGTAATTATGTAAGAAAATGCACATATTTGAATACTGCAAGCTGCCCTGCCCTGCTGGATCATTCACCTTAAGGTGAGACCAAAAAATGCTCAGTTCAGTAGTCGCGCATTGACCGAATGTTCTCTTTGCCTTGAACCCACCGCGACCGGTACAGATTTATCAATCGAGGAAAATTTTATCAATCGTTATCGAGATCGGATTTGTAGATCTTTTAGTTTGAAATTGGTTTTAATTAACGAATATTTGGGTCTGTGCTTGTTAATCTGCGGGATAGTTTTTAAGTATTTTAATTATCCTTATGATAAAAAAAACAGACAAATTGAATCCACGTACTTATATTACGTCGTGAGGAAACCGGCATGTCCTAGAACCAAAAATTATAAGACATGTGCCATCCACCAATCCGCACTGGACCTACGCGGTGGATTATGGTCCATTAACTCTCCTAGAGAGGAGGCCTGTGTCCCTGCAGTGGGAACATTAAAAGGCTGATGATGATAATGACTTATATTATGTGTTATGAAGTTTAGACCCATGAGTTAACTTAAATTAGGTGGTGTATCTGTATACCTTACAGCAGTTCTAACTTGGCGAGAGCACACAAGCGCTAAAGTTTGTGGAGCCTAACTTCAATTCAATTCAATTAATTTATTTGCATACCACAATGTGAACACAGTTTTTATAAAAGGCTTAAAGCTATACAGTACAATTATGGACCCTGTAAGGGCACAGCAATCATCATCATCTTCCTGCCCTTGTCCCGTTTTATTTGGGGTCGGCGCAATATGTCTTTTTCTTCCACTCTGTCCTGTCACCCGTCTCGCTATCACTAACTCCTCTTTCTTTCATATCACTTCTCACACAATCCATCCATATTTTCTTTGGTCTCCCTCTCCCTCTCCATCCATCCACATGTATACTCATGGCTAAGGGCACAGCAATATAGTTAAAAAAAATGAAATGCTAACAAATCATCAAATTCCAATTAAATTAATCAAATGAACAATCAAATCAGCAAACATGAGCATACAATTAAAATAATAAAATAAGATAATCAAAAACCAAACATTAAAATCAAATTAATAAATAAATCGTTTCAACACATCGTCAAATTTAAATACTCAAATTTATATACAATAAAACAATAAATAATTCCAAATTAATAATCAGGTTCAATTAATTTCAGGTTCGCCAAGTTAGGACGACCGTCGGCGTTAGGTAGGTACACCATAAATACAATTTGGTATTTTTTTTGTACTTGGTTTCTTGGTATGATGATGAACAGCCAGCAATGTCGAAGCCTACTGAGATTGGGTATACTTGGGGAAGGGAATTTCGTGGTCCTAGACCGCAAAGCGTAAAGAAGGGTAATACGATTCCCCGCATTTTTTTTTTAATTGTAGGTACTTTAGCATGATTCTTGGTCGAATGTTTTCATTATTCGGCTAAAAATCATACGAAAATATAATTTGGGGAATCAACTGAATATTCTTGACCGCAAGATTTACCCATTTCCCATCTTATGGTAGCCTATGTGACTTTACATGTTTGTGAACGCACCCACAACACGGGAGTAATTCCTCATTTTCATTATCAACTAGACGTTGACCATAGGGGATTGGTGTGCTACGGAGGTCATGGAGGTGGTCTCCATGGTTTAAGAGCTAAGTAACGCCTGTAAACTCCGTTGGCATTTGGTAAATTTGTCATTTAAGTAGAATATTTCACAAAACTTGTTCCAGGATATAAAATACGTTCGTGTTTTTTTTTTTAACTTTAAAGTTTTTGAGTAAAATTGTCTTCATTTGGAATCTACTACAAAGGTACAGGTTCTTTAAGTATTTTTATTATAAATATTTTAAATATATACTATTAAAAATATAATAAAAAGGGTACCTTATGGAGGGCCAAACTTCACTTCATCATTATCATCATCCTACCCTTATCCCATATTACTTGGGGTCGGCGCAACATGTTTTTTTCTTCCACTCTGTCCTGTCACCCGTCATACTATCACTAACTGCCTTTTCTTTCATATCACTTCTCACACAATCCATCCATCTCTTCTTCGGCCTTCCACTTAAAATAGCAAATTTTCAAATGCATTACAAGATTACTTTTACACAAATTCATGATTTGATTTCTATAGACGCCTAGATAATATCCACAAGATATCTATAAATCCAAAATATCTGCAGAAAGATGAGTAATAACATCATAATCACGTAAGAGTGGTGGTTTGAAAATGTAACTCGAGTTGACCACTCTTTAAATAAAATAATATAATATTCCACAACTATCCCACATATTAAACCTATTTATATCATTCAAATAACTATATATATACAGAACAAATGATCGTGCTGATCACGCAAACATATGTTCTGGATGGAAATCGAACCCACGACCTCAAATATAGCAGTCAGAGCCACTAACTACTAAACCAACAGGCCAGTCACGGTAAAAAAACCGTTACGACATTTGATGAACATTTTTATCATTTTCATTCGTTTTATTTGTTTTTTATAAACGGTAACCAAATAAATGTTTTTCAATACACTTACTCGAAAACTGCCTCTTATCGCACTCCTATTAGGTTCAATATATAAAGCAAAAAAGCAATAAAGTATATAATAAATAAATAAATATATCACCCAAGTGCTTTTTTGAGTTTATCACAACAAGGGCTTTTTTATTCCCTCCTTATCGTCACGATCAAGGTGATTTTTTTTACTTAGTTTATCGAATCAGGCGCGAGTCGTCCCCCACGAGGCGCTGGGCGACCCCACAAAATTAGAAACTGATTAGAGCAGATTTGAATGTTTAAAAAATGTTTGAGATACGATTAAACGTTTTTTCTTTCTTTATTTATTTCACAAGTCGTAAGTGTATTGAAAAACGTCGTTTGACACACGTGCAGTTTTGTCATTGCAGCCCTCGGCTCCATAACACACTCGCCTACGGCTCGTGCGAATTTCGACTCGGTCGCAACAACATGACAAACATCCTGCATTTGTATCAAAATGTACTATTTCTTTATTAATTTACATGTTTATTACGCACTAGTGCATTAACAAGCACAGGATGGGTCCCCCACAAAGTATTCCGGTTCATATCCACTTGTGTGGGATTTAAAGCAGCTGAAATATTATGAATATTTTATACATTTATTTACATTTGGATTCCAACTATTACAGATAACATTATTGTAATAGATATATTTTTATGGAGCAGTGGTGGTCGAGTGATAACGGCCCCAACTTGCTAGTAGGTCCCGGGTTCATACCCAGCCAGGTGCATGACTTTGTGTTATTTATTTCACCACCACTGCTCTCAAAACGTCAAAGGAAAACATCGTGAGGAAAACGGCATTTTCTACTGGGCCCGCGTGGAGGATTATGGGCCATTCCTTCTCCTAGAGAGGCCTGGGTCCCAGCAGTGGCAATATCATAAGGTGGATGCTAATATAATATCTAATGTTGTATAAATATTGGTATGGAAACCTTTATGTTTGTAATGATGGTGGATTTTTTCCACCATAAAAAACAGCTCCACTCAAATATTTATTTCATTCTGTTTTGAGTACCTATTTATTGTTATTGCGAGGACTATAATAGATTATCTTGACATCTGTGAATACGTCAGTTGGCAAGTTATCATGTGATATACCCTGGTGACAGACAGATGGACAGTGAACGGACAGACTTAGTAATAGGATCCTACTTTTATCCTTTAAATACGGAACCCCAAAACTAAAAAATCTTATAATTTAATAAGATTATTTAAAATGAGATTACGTGAATGGCTGTTGGACAAGTGTTATTATAATTTAAATATTCTTTTAATGACAAAACTGACCTAGAAAGAAAATACAAGTGACATAGCATAGTATATCTAATTGTGAGTTGTGACATGTTAGCTCAGTCGTTCCTCCGCCTCAAGGAGTTGTCAGCAAACCATTGACTGGCCTGTCAGTCTAGTAGTTAGTGACCCTGACTGCTATGCGGGAGGTCGTGGGTTCGATTCCCACCCAGGACAAATGTTTGTGTGATGAGCACGATCATTTGTTCTGTGTCTGGGTGTAATTTATGTATAATATGTATATATTTAGAAATATAAAAGTATGTTTATCAGTTGTCTAGTACCCATAACACAAGCTCTGCTTAGCTTGGGACTAGATGGCGTTGTGTGATAGTTGTGGACATATAAAAAAAAAAAACCGTAGGGACCCTGCAGAAGGGTTGAAGGCTCTGGCCCTAGTATGTATGGCAATGTAAGAACGGGGTAGGTTGTTTAGTCAGTAAGAGTCTGACACTGTTTCCCGCTCCAACCAAGGGCGGGATTCGTCATTAGATGATTTTTACCTACCATAAAAAAAGTTAAAAATGCAAAATATTATTATTCAATAATGGAATAAAATTAAGGGTTTTTGACAAAAAAAAGTACATTTGTACCTATAGGCTTAGCAGGCAAAACCGTGTGCAAAAGCACACTTGTAAAACAAATGTACTTAAGACAAGGCAATAAAATTGATTAAAATTAATCCAGTTCTGGTGCACCCGTAGTAAACAAATAAAAACTTTGAGAATATATTTTATCGTCATTTTATTGCACAAACGTATTAGTTGATATTGTTGTTAATTATTTGAACATCGTTTAATCGGCACAAGTAGCAAGTAATAACATTTTTACAATCCTTCTCTAAGTATTTTTAAACAGCCTTTTTTGCTAGTTGGCTTGCAAAAACACCGCTCGGTGGCACAGTAAAAATAGCTTAGAGCTATTAACATAGCCGATCTCGTAATAATGTTACTGTCGTCTAATTTAAATTAGAAATTGCTTGAAAAATATTATTTCCTTCTTCCATTTAAGATACTATCGAATATTTATGCTAATGTTGACTACGACGGTTTATTCTGCCGTCGGCAACTTTGAACTAAC
This sequence comes from Mythimna loreyi, assembly GCA_029852875.1. Lineage (NCBI taxonomy): Eukaryota > Metazoa > Arthropoda > Insecta > Lepidoptera > Noctuidae > Mythimna > Mythimna loreyi. The sequence goes on from CM056790.1 coordinate 21,209,106, forward strand.
TTTAACCAAATGGTTAGAATTATCAGCAAAACTAGCGCTTAGTGCTTAGTTAATATTCACAAAAAACAATCGCTAATTATTAATTGAAAAGCGTTGAAGCAAACCTTATTTATCGATATTTAACATAAAATTATTATATTTGTAGTCGATAAGTTATAAGTCATGTTCAAAGTTGTATCTTTTTTGTATGTAAAACGACCTTTCTATAAGTTTTTCTTAATGTTCTAAAAAGTTGCTTAGAATAAGGTTAGTTTAATTTTTAATGCACGACTTAACAGTGTTTAATGTTTAATTCTTTATTGTACACCAAACAGTATATAAAAAGCGGATTACAATGATTATGTACAAAGGCGAGCTTAACTCAAAATTGAGTTTTCTTACAGCAAACCAGACTTAAGTAATAGAGAGAGGACAAAAATTTTGGGTAAGATCCAGTGTACAATTTACAACAATACAACAAAAAAACAAGTAATCAAACAATACATAAACAGACTTACATAAATAATCATACTTATATATAATAAATATATATACATACATATATATATATATAAATACTATGTCATTGTGAAAGGAAATGCTCTTTAATCCTCCTCTTGAAGATCTCCAGAGAAGGACTGTCACGTATGGAAAGTGGAAGAGAGTTCCAGAGACGCACTGCAGTTACAGAGAAGGAGCCATCGTATCGGTGTTGTAGATGATTTAATGATACCATCTTGTTCTTTAAACTTAGAATGTATTTTATTGGTAGAGCTAGTTACTATTAAAGTAAGCCATTAATTGGTAGAACCACCATTGAAGCGAGCTGTTTTTAAATTACTATGATATAATTATGTTACTACTATTTCCTGCCAGAAGCTTGGCTCATGTGGGAGTAGAATATGGTGAATAAGTATATTCCTTGGGACCACATTCTACTGCCATTTTTTTGATGAAAATTAATCAAAATAAGTCGAGAAGATGTAACTAACAGACAGACAGACATGTTCCTATATATATATTATGATACTAGCTTCTGCCCGCGACTTCGTCCGCGGAAAATTTTGTGAGACAAAAGTTGTGATAGCTCGGTTAATATCCATGTTATATAAACAATTTATAGCCTATGTCACTCAGGAGTAAAGCAGCTTTCTAATATAGCTTCAATTTTTCCAATCGAACCATTAGTTCCAGAGATTACCCCCTACAAACAAAAAAACAAACTTTACCTCTTTATTATATTAGTGTAGATTTCAGCATATTGTTTACTCATGTTCTTATTCAGCCGTTTGAATGAGTATCAAACATACACATAGACACACATATATAATTAAGTTATTTTTATGAAATGTATTTTTAGTTTGTAAGTTTCCTTGCTGTATCGGATCGACTCTCCACGGGACTAAAACGACCAAAATATAACGGTGCATAATACTAGGTAGAAGCTAGGTGTAAATATATTTTTTAATTAACCACATATCCTTTTCAAAATGGAAAATTCGAACGTTCAATATAAGCCCACAGTCTTAACGTCCAGTATTAGTCAACAAAGACATTTATTAATCAACCCTCGCCTACGACAGGCAATAATAATAACTTCAATAATACTAAAATAGCCCATAGCCTCTCTATTAACCCATATATCCGCTAGTTTTTGTGAACCACAATGCATATTATAGATAAATTTCACACTCTAACAGAATCAATTGGAATTCTTTGTATACACTAATATAATAAAGAGGTAAAGTTTGTTTTTTTGTTTTTTTGCTTGTAGGAGGTAATCTCTCGAACTGATGGTTCGATTGGAAAAATTGAAGCTATAATAGAAAGCTGCTTTACTCCTGAGTGACATAGGCTATAAATTATTTATATAACATGGATATTAACCGATCTATCACAACTTTTGTCTCACAAATTTTCCGCGGACGAAGTCGCGGGCAGAAGCTAGTATACTATAACTGTGGACATTTGTGTGTTTTGTCGCGCTATTTTAATAGCCAACTAGTTTGCCCTATTATGCCCAAAAATGGCAAGTTTTATTATAAAATGTGCAAGGCGTTGGATCGCAAGCCCCGATGTAATCAGTTGGCATGAGGTAAAATATCACGTGTTTTAATAACAATTTTAATGATATTATTATTGCTAGTTTCTGTTTCTTTAATTGGTTTATTTTATTTACTTAATTAATAATTGGCAGGCACTTAATTTTTGTGTGATAGCAAAAGTCGAATGGCGATAATTAAATTATAGGAAGTCTGTTTTTGTTTGTTTCGCTGTCTGCACTTATTTTTGTTTTTTGTTATTTATTTGTAGAACTCTTTATAAGCTCAAATTATAGGTAGTAAAAATAACACTAATAAAAATAATTAAATTTTTATTACGATTTAGTTTCTGTTAATTTATTTAAAAACATAGGTTAGGTATAGTTTGCACTTTTGCAGATATGTAGGTACAGCGTATGTTTCTTTTTTACAGCCTTAAATTATACCCACTGCTTGGACTCACTCTTTCACCGTTTTGAGAGCAGTGGCAATTAAATAAATTACACAAAGTAATGCATCTGACTGGGTTTGAACCCGAGTCCTATAACTCACAAATCGGGCTAGTTACCACTGGGCCTCCACAGCTCACAGAGATAATATGTGAAATGATCAAATGATACATTTTTGTTAATTTTCTATGCTAACTGTCTTTGTTATTAATTGTATTAATTTTATTTCAATAATTTATTTCATTATTTATTTGACAAAATCAAATAAAAATGTAGTAAGAACTACATTATTGAATGCATCGATTCTAGTCTAGTAGTTTCATTTGCATCAAAGTGCACTAACTTTACACAACACACAACACACAAAAACTATAATAATGTCTTTAAAATCAAACTTACACTCAGTAATTATCCTATCGTCTCTCGTGGCTAAAAAGCCCCGGCATCCTTCCTCACGTGAACGCACCATTAAGATTCTTTCACCACACTGGAAAGCCGATAAATCAGGCGACCGACAACGATAGTAAGTAAGTATGCGGCACTTATCTTGGCATCAAGTCTCACACGTTATCCTACTTATACTACGCGCCTAATTTCAATTATTTCCTTTATTATTTGTGTTGCATTGAGCAGTTTAGGGTTGATACTTTCTCGGGTACGGCCGTCAGATCTTGGCGAGTCAAAGTTACGGTCTGCGAATTTTAGCGCTTGAAAACACGTACAAAAAAAAAATAGTTTAAAAAAGCCAATAACAGTGGGACGGAATACAATGAGAAGGTCGCCGAACGATCGTCTGGTAACAGTCCAGACCGAGCCGAAGTCGTCGATGGCGCGCACTGTTCCCGCGCGCCTCAAGGAGTTGGGTCGAAGGCTCCTGGGATCCAGGGTTGATGCGAAAGCGTAACACCAGGCCTCTGGGATTAAGGCAAGGAAGGAACGGGGTAGGTTGTTTAGTCAGTAAGAGTCTGACACTGTTTCCCGCTCCGCCCAAAGGCGGGATTCGTTATTGGATGATTTTTACTTACCATAAACAAAAATTGAAAATTGTGGAATATTAATATTATTTGTTTTGTGTGAGATTCGAACCCTGGACACTCAGAAGAGCAGCTCAACGCTCACCCCTGCATACCAAACGTGTTGTAAAGCCTGTATATATTAAATTATTTATATCCATTTGAAATTGATTAATGGCGACTGGTATTGAAAGTAATAATTTAAAAACTACACGGCTACAATGTTTATTCTAAAACCATTTAACTAACATTGAGTTATTCATAATAATTTTAATAAATTATGGACCTATTGCGTTTATGTAATTGATTTCCATTAATACATTGTCACATTTTATTATAAATATTATTAAATTAATTTAGTAATGGTAATAATTTTCGAACCAAACGATCATGCTCATCACTCAAACGTTTGTCCTGGATGGGATTCCAACTGGCGACCTCCGGCATAGCAGAGCCACTAACTAAAAGACCATAAGGCCAGTCAAAATATCTCCGATGCATTACAAAAACCTCAATTCAACAGTATACTTTAAACCTGGTAAATAAAACAATAATACAATATTTATAATAGCATATTTATTTTTTCATTTTATATTATTTCATTATTAATTATAGTGTGTATACAAATTTTCACTTTTACTATTACACACGTGTCTACATGTCTATTTTTCTAACTCTCCTTTCGCAGGTATGCTAAAAGAGATTTCGTAGAAATAAGCATCACCGCTTACATCGAGGGACTGGAACAGTTTGCCGGCTGCAGTCTTTCCGTCCAATTATAATTTAGGTGTCTTCAAGGCTAGAGTGAATAGGCTCTTAATAAACTAGTGCGCTTTACCATCAACGATTGCTTACCATCAGCTGGGATCGCAGTAAAGCACTAGTTCATAGCAATTAAAAAAAAACACACTATCTATTTTTCTGTTTCCTTCTTCTTTTTTTATTCTTATGAAGGTCTACATAAATAGTATAACAAAAAATATCAGCTGATCAAAACACATCCTAAATCCGTCTGCAAGAGTACAAGACCCTACCTCAACTACGCGCTAAAAACATGCCAAGCATGACCCCTGTGACCTCGAGGAGGTCACTAGTCGCGGCTGGTTGGTAGCAGGCGCAACAATTAAAACTGTCGTAATGAATGGGACACCGTATACTTAAACGCTGAGTACTACAACTTTATCTTCTAATTAAATGTTAATAAACAAAAACTGCAGCTGTAAGGTTGTTGTAGTTGTTAGGAGGTAGCGGGCAGCGAGTTGTAGCGTTTATATTTGAGGGATCTTATACTAACGCATCATCCTATACTAGTGTAGAAAGTGTAAGACAGTCTCTGTCTGTCAATTCCATCTGTCAATTGTAGAATCTGTCATTTGTAGAATCTGTCAATTGTAGAATCTGTCATTTGTGAAATCTGTTAGTTACAGAATCTGTCGTTTGTAGAATTAGTCATTTATAAACTATGTTGTCATTTCGTGAATTTGTCATGTCTGGAACACCAAAACTAAGATTACTAAATACCTATATATTATAAAATCATATACAATAAATATCAGTAAAATAAATGCAACGTGTAAACTTTTTCGGTCTGTCGGTCTGCCTGTTTATCTGTTTATTCCGGCTCCGACTTCAACACTTCTCCGGTTTAGAAACGGTTTCATCGATTTTGACAGGACTTAGACTAATTAGCCATTGTTTTAAATAGTAACTTAACAAGTTAAGGTTCTGCCTAAAAAGACTCTATAATTTGTGAGCCATCGGCAATGTAATATTTTGCTAGTATGAGGCCGATGAAGTCGCGGGTACCAGCTGGTTCTTGAATAAATGCTGTGTGTACATAGTTTTCTTTTTGATAATACTTTAATGTATGCTAAATTTAAAGATCTTTTAAAAACTGCTGGAAAGTCTGTAGAGACTTCTACCGGGATAATTCTGACGACCCTTATTATAGGAGAACAATTTTCATCACTATAAACTAATTAACTCTATACTGGTTATAGTAGCTATTACTACAAAAGTAGGGTGCTATCCAACCGATCAATACTTTACATAATTAGTAATCAGCTGTTTGTCATGCTATACAACGCTCCCAAACCACAAGCGTACGCGTCCGACGTCCGCTCCGCTCGGCCGCCGCAGATCGACTGCGACAAAAACTGCCCGGACCTGTTGTAATGGCCTGCGCAAGCGCATCGCCCCGGTACACCTATAGAGCTGTTAATGCGAATTTGCATCACCTTAGATTCAATTAGAGATTAAATTGAACTCAGTTTTTTTTATCGATTGATCTCTTTTTAACGGAGCGTTAATTTGAAAAGTATTTTTATATGAGTTGTACGTTAGGAGCCCGTAGATCAAGTTAAACGGCGGCGGCTTTTGGGTTGTATATCATAATGATATGAATTATTATCTGAGTACAGGTGGTTACTTAGGATGTAAATTAATCATCAGTCTTGTTATTTAACCTATTACGGCGGTATGTCAGTTCTTGTGCTAGCAAAAAATATTAAAATTGAAGCCGTTGAAAGGTAAGTCAAGGAACATCGACGCATGTAACTTGGAGTTGACAGTGGCTTCGTCTGCATGAAAGTAGAAAATAATCTTAGTTCATTAAGCCCGAACAGGACACGCAGACCTTGCCTTTTAAATGCACTAATCCCTGATAAAAAAAAATATCCTGTGGGATATAATAAGTTTCATTGAAATCAGTAAATAATAATCAGTAGAAAATAATTTGTTTTCATAAAACTCGAAGAGGACACGCAGACCTTTTGTCTTATTATTAATAGAATATTATATTTGTGTCTATAATTACGGTAGTTGAAAGGTTAAATGAACTAAACACGGACACAAAAAGTATCCTGTGGTATGTACTAAGTTTCATTGAAGTCCGTTTAATAGCCGTACGAGAGAGGAGACGTAATACATAATACACATACTTCCAGATTTGTCATATAAGTGTGATGTAAGTATTAAAAAAATATTGTGTGATTTGATCTGATATTGTGATATCTATATCTTATAGCTTTGATTTTTCTTTTAAATTAAGAATGAATTAGTTTTTTGGCGAGCGTGCTCACTCGTTCTCAATTCATTCAGTCGACAGTGGAGTTCACAGTCGACCACATCTTAACTTACCATCAAGTGGTCAGTGGACTAAGGTCGATGACCGGGCTGCAATAAACACAAGTCACAGCTGGCTCTACTCAGAAAAAGTTTGTCATTCATTTCATTTGAATGACAGACTAGACTAGACTAGTCAGAGCCGGCCAAAACATTTGATGATTAACCACACAAAAATAGGGGGTATCCAACATCTCCATACCCATCTCCTCACCAACAAAACTGTTACACTATAGCGATTTTTATGAAAATCAGTTGCAATTAATTAAATAAGCGCTCGCGAGCCGGCCGTGTATTAATTGCTGTATTGATGAGTTATGATTGTTAATTAGCGATTACACCGAGCTGGTCGCGCGTCAATGAGCGTCGGCCATGTGGGTCACACTGGGCTAGGTTTGTGCTTGGTGCTGGTTTAGAATTTACAGGGCTTAGGGTCAAAAACTGCAATGGGCACCCCGCGTGTGTAATTTACGGCGTTCCGCAATTCCGCATACTGGTAACCGGATTTTTTCCTACACAAACTCAATATCTTTATTTGAAACTAGCTTTTGTCAGCGTCTTCGCCCGCGTACATAACATATAGCCTATGTCACTCAGGAGTAAAGCAGCTTTCTATTGTTACTAATATTTATCCAATCGGACCAGTAGTTCCAGAGATTACCTCCTACAAACAAAAAAACAAAGAAACAAAAAAACATACTTTACCTTTTTATTATTATATTAGTGTAGATGATAATTTACAGGCACTTTTGAATAGTCAAAATGTCGGTCAGTCACAACAAGTGAAGCTAATTATTTTTTCTTTCTTTAAAAAAAAAAACGTTACCCCACACATGGAATTATTCCTGTGTCATGTCGTTGGTGCGTTCAAAAACAGGTGAAGTCACATACACAAGATACCCAGACCCGGAACACCTATCTGTAGACCACTGCTCAAGCCGAGCCGTCAAAATTTGCAGTTCCATAGCATAGATCTCTATGGAGAAGAACGTGCAAGAAACTCTATGGACACTCTTTTCAATCATAATATTACAGTGTCGCCAGTTCAAATGTAATCGTGTGCAGGCTCGTATGCCCGCGACCGGTGCCCGCGCGGCAAGCCCAGATGCAGCACTTTTATATGGTCCCAGAACACTTTACGTAGCGTTAGCCCTTAGAATGTGCGTGAAAGTAGCGATGGCCAAGTCGACTTTTTGGTAACTCGAGTTGACTCGTTTACTAACTCAGGTTGCAACTTGAGTTGTCTCGACTCATTCTGCCTTAGGGTCCGTCGCGTCACCGCGTCGTCGACAAAGATACATCAATGTCACCGGTGCTTGTATGATAAAAGCCAAACATCACATCCACACACACACCACACACACACACACACACACACACACACAATCACACACACACACACATATCCATCCACACACACATCACACATCCATCACACACACATCCATCTCATCCTGAACATCATTAAGTCTATACGACTGTCTGTGATGACACTGTACATACTCGTAGGTGTGAGTTTTAAGTCAAGGCTTTCTGGTTGCGATGTGAGCATGTAACGTACAAACGGATCTGTCTTTCCTTGGCTTGTGTCAATCAATGGCTGTGCCAGAATTTTACTAAATAAAATCCACATAGATGTTCTAGTTACCCATTGCTTTCTAGTGCCACGGTGAATCTTTGGAAAAAGTTCAGCCCTGGTATGCATGGGCTTACTAATACGGAATTTACAAATAGTCTGCAATAGACCATTTGTCGGAAATGTAATCATAAAGTAAAACTTGTCGGAAAGTCTAGCAGGAATAGTGCTAGGAAAGAACTCGCCGCTTCGCTTGAATACTGCTTATTTACATATCTTGTTTATGAGTCCTCTTTCTTTCGTTCCTAGTTACTTTTGTTATTTATTTATCTAGCAGAAAATGAAGTTATATTTTTCTAGGAGGTAAAAGTCATATTTATCGAAATAATACATTTAAAAAAGAGCCAAACTCACGCTCTGAGAGTTCCGTACAATATGAAAACACATAAATTAAAAAGATTTATCTAAAAATAAAATAATTGTGACCTAACAACAAAACAGTTTCAACATATTTTTTCTATATTTGTGCTATTGTTTCAAAGTCAAAGTCAAAATCATTTTATTCCAAATAAACCATTTACAGGCACTTTTGAAAAGTCAAGAAAAATGTTCTATTCTAAAATAAAATCGGCCAAGAGCGTATCGGGCCACACTCAGGAGAGTGATTTGTTTGTTTTTATGGTTTGTGTTTTTTTTGTGCCTGTTTAACGCCCCAGTACCCTTACTAGGACTTAAAACAGCCCTTTTCTCGTTCCTGTAAAACAGCCCTTTTCTCGTTCCTGACCGCAGCCTACTGTTTGAAATGGGTAATTTCAACAAAATAGAAACAAAAAGCTACCACCACTAAAATACACGAACGCAATCGCGAGTGACAAGTGATCGAGTGATACAAAGCAACGTGCAATCGATCGCACACGTTATTACGATTGCTATCGCTCGTAGGGTTACCAGGTTAATAAATGAAAAGTCCGGGGAAAAGGCCTGATGTCTATCGAAAAATCCTGGTTTTTTTTTACAGTTCTATACGTTTCAGTAAAGATAATTAAAAAAAAACGTGTTATTTGTGGTATTTAGTTTAGTGAAACTTTTTCAAACTTTTTTTTATTAATTTGTTTAAGTTTTAACTGCAAGCTGTATTTTACTATATTCTAACATCCAGAGATATCATGACATTTGTAACATCCGTTCGCAATGCTGAGAAAAGTTAAAAAATCCGGAGATCTTAGGAGAAATCCTAACATATGGTAACCCTAATCGCACGCGAAACGTAGCGGTCACAGTATTGCCAGCCGTTTGCAGCGATTCAAGCGAGACATTAAGGCTTCGAGACATATCGATTTGGGCCAGATTCGTATCTTATAACTGTAAAGACGGAGTAATATTTAAAAAGCGAGTTTAGTTGCTTTTTTTTTGGGGCGAGAAATCCTCAAATAAATTCTCCCGGTATAAGTGGAGCTGAGAACTAAAAGTCGTCGTTTCTTCGGTTGTATCGACCCTGCCGAGCACCAAACCTTTCGAGTACCATAATTACAATGCCTCCTGGAGCCTAGGGTGGTGCAGCCTCCTGCAGCCTAGGGTGGTGCAAACTGTTACCTCGACTCTAGGAATAAGGCAAGGAAGGTACGGGGTAGGTTTTTAGTCAGTAAGAGTCTGACACTGGTCTCCCGCTCCGCCCAAGAGCGGGTTTCGTCATTCGATAATTTTCACCTACCATAAAAAAAAACCATAATTACAATAAAATAACAAAAGGTGTGCCAACGCCGGCGCTCATTTTTCAGATCAAAAATAAATACGGGGTGAATAGAAACTGTTGTTTTTCACGTTATTTAAAACTTATTTGCAGCATTTAAATACTTTTATTAATTCAATATTGAAAACAAAACTGCCTAATTAAAACAAAAAATATGATATAAAAGTAATAATCTTAATATTTCTTTTTTGATTACTGCAGTGTGTTATATTTGCTTGATGGGAAATTCACTATTCACTTCAATCCTTTCAATTTCGCAGCAGGATCGTAAGTTTATTCTATATGTCATTAAGTTTGGTAGATCATCATCATCTCGCCTTTTAATGTTCCCACTGCAGGGACACAGGCCTCCTCTTTCTAGGAGAGGGAATGGGCCATAACCCACCACGCGGGCCCAGTGCGGATTGGTGGATGTCACATGTCTTCGAATTTTGGTTCTAGGACATGCCGGTTTCCTCACGATGTTTTCCTTCACCGTTTTGAGAGCAGTGGTGATGAAATAAATTACACAAAGTAATGCGCCTGGCTGGGTTTGAACCCGCGACCTACGACTCGTAAGTCGGGGCCATTACCACTCGGCCACCACTGCTGTTTGGTAGATATTGTTTCAATACTTTAGATTAGAATAATATCGTCTTACTTTTCCGTGCCGCATTTGTACAGCGTTCCTTACTAGTGCATAAAGGTGGAAGGCTTCCTATAAGGTGGACCGATGACCTGGTCAGTCGTGGGTTGGCGATGGATATGATTCTTAGAGAAGGCTTAAGAAAGAAGAAAGAAAGAAAAAAAGTTTATTTGTGCGAGAGACATACAATAAAACAAAAACAAGTAAATAATAAAAATGAGCGACACACCCGCACAAAACGGCCAGTGCTCAGCAAAAGCGGGGGCTCATGTGTTAAACCATAGATATATGTTAAACAGAGCCACAGCGCTGCACGGTAGACTCTGCACGCCTAACATAAACTTAAAACTAATATCTAAACAAAATAAAAAATATAAATTACTTAACATACAGGTACACAATACTAAAGATAAAATAAAATAACAAAATTAAAAAAAAAAGAAATATACAAAATTACAAGGCTTATGTCCAACATTGCACGTCCTTCTGTTAAAATGATTATGATGTATTATGAAATTCACAATTTAATCAACGTCAATTCCTCATACAGCTCCAGATAGAAACTTCAATTTCAATAGTTTTTTCTCAATAAATCTACACTAATATAATAAAGAAGTAAAGTTTGTTTTTTTGTTTGTAGGAGGTAATCTCTGGAAGTACTGGTTCGATTGCAAAAATTTTTTCACTGATAGAAAGCTGCTACATTTCTGAGTATCATAGGCTATATTTTATGATTATGAATAATATAATAAAGAAGTAAAGTTTGTTTTTTTAGCTCGAGAAATTGTATAGGAACAGAGTTAAATATGTTAAAACAAGAAATTTTCCGCGGACGAAGTCGCGGGCAGAAGCTAGTAAATAATAATAATAAATTTTAACAAACTTCTACTGAAAATGTTACTATACTAAACTCTTGAGCCCCAAGCGAACGGCATTGTCGAAAGGTTAATTTGTAGACTATAGAAGAACTGTTGTCAGCTTTCCTTGCCTTCTGCGTGTTCAAAAGAAAGCGTGGGTGTAATTTGTTACTATTTCTAAAATACCCGGAGTTTCTATGAATAGCCTATTAGTATGAACATCTTACTTAGGTCAGGTAGAAAGGTAGTCGATGTCCTTTCCAAGATAATTACCTATCCGGCAGTTCGCTGTATGCACACATGAGAGTTCTTACAGGATTCCGCGTTGTTTAGGGTTGCTACGGGAAAGTTGCTGTTTTTGATGTCAGTTATTTTTCACTCTTTTGGCTTTCAGTGCTAAAATAGCAAAAGCCTTATAATTTTCCCACTGCTGGGGCATTTCCCACTGCGCAATCTACCACTCGAGCCCAGTTTAGTGGATGTCAGCGTTAGTGGCGTTTTTTAGGTCATCTAGGGTGCATTTGTAGGGATATTTTGGGCACTTTAGTACGTGGGTCATTTTGTCAGGAGTACCGCACTCGCACTGTGTGTGGGAGGGGTTTATTATCCCCCATTTTATCAGGTTGTGGCTAAAATACTTTTTATATGTCAGTAGGTACTAACACACTATTGGCCTTGGTGTCTGATAATAAAAGACTATTATTTTAACCTCTCAGACAAAAGTGTACCGTATTCGATACACTGGTATCTGAGAGGTTAATTTTATTTTAAAGTTTCAGTTAATATTTAAACAATAGTACATTGTTATACGAGGGATGAAAGTTAGTTATTTAGTCCCGAGAAATTTCTTGGCGACCGAGCGACAGCGAGGTCGCTAATAGTTCGAGGGACTAAATAACTCTTTAACCCGAGGTAAACACTGTGCTTTTCATTACGAATACGAGGAAAAAAATAATAATAATGAAAACCTGAGTCGTCGTCAAATGTCTTCGTATGTTTTTAGGTAGGTATATTTCTTTCGATTTAGGCGGTAAGCGGTTTTCTCCTCAAATAATCTTGCTTTAAATCCATAACTGAAGCTAATGAACTTATCGTGTTAATACAAATTTCTTATAACAGAGATTTAGCAAAATGTAAACAAAACTCTACACCTCGAAAAAAAAATCAAGAAAGACCAAATCGGCCACAGATTATAGAGAGATTTTACCCGCCATTTTTTTTTTTTAGTCGTCGTCCGGCTATTCAGTCAATATTTTTCATTTTATCATTGTAAAAATGGGTCAGGTCAACATTTTTCTCAAATATTATTAGTTTTAATGATATAGTTGAAAGTAAATTAAAATAAAGTCATTAAGAAAAGTATTCTCAAATTATTTCTATCTCTATGTCATACTGGCAGTATAAAAATTCAGTATTCATACTCAAAATTCAAAATTCAGTATTCATTCATACTGGCAGTATAAAAATTCAGTATAAAAATGGCGTACTGGCAGTATAAAAATTCGGGTCACGATTCAATAGAAATGTCAAAATAGAACTAGTTTTTTTTTTCAATATTTGCTGTTTAAATATTAAAAAAACAACTGTCAGTTGTAAAGTAAAACTCCCTAGGGAGTAAAAGTACTTCTTCCAACCCTGTCCGCAGGCAACTTTACACCTACTTTCAGAGTATGAGTAATGAAAAAATATTTACAGTTTTAACAAATAAAACTTAACTATTATTATAATTCGTCAAGTGCCGTGCCAGCCCTAGCCCATAGACTAGCTCTTTAGTATGGAAACTAGATGAAGCTTTTTCCATATCATTTGCACTGGTAGCCGGCAGGGGATAGGCAGCGACTTGTTTTTATTTCGTACTCAAGCTAATGAATTCTAAAATTGTTGTGCTCAGCTAAATTAATGATGTTTCCTACCGTCAGGACGCTAGATGCCTGGCTTTGATACGCTCGCTTTCTAATTAAAGTAAGTAATTCTAGTGTGTTGATGGGTTAATCTTTTTAAAAGTAGGTATTTGTTAAAATTAAAAGCAGTGGCTTTAATCAGGAAACTACCACTTATCCATACCACTTTTAGGTACGCAAATTACTGTTTTCCACGCTAGTGCATAAAAGTATGAGAGCTTGCCGTGCCACAGTTTATTCTATTTATCGTATCAGGCAGGCTAGGCATTAAAAGAACCCCACCAGTTTATTTTTTCTTCGAAAGTGTATTAAAAAATCGTTTGATTACCACACGTCATACACGTGAGCATTTGTCATTGCAGCCTTCCTCTGCGACTTTCTGTTGCAGATTTTGGCTTCGCTTGCAATGACCAACTTTCTCCACTTGTATCAAAATGTTCTATTTTATTGACACAAATAAGCAGATTTCTCTTCATTACAGAACTGTCAACATGAATAAAAGTCTGAAATATCTAATATACAGGTCTGTTACTAAGCACTAAGGCCTCTTCTCGAACAAAGACTGAATGAACGTTACGAAGCTTATCTGATATTTATTTAATTTAGATTGTAAGGCCCGGGCCTTACAATAAAAACCGGTTTCCTAGCAGTGTTTTTTACCATGAGTTTAGTAAATTTTAAGATATCAGTTCTTTATTAAACACTGGTATTCCACACGTCAGTCAAAAATAAAAAGCAATCTTTTGATTTAACCGTGACGTTTCTTGCCATTTCTTCTCCTTAGGAAACGTTCCTAGCATCCGACATTTTCTAAGTATTTACATAGGCCTATGTGAAATAAAACCATTTTAAATTTGAATTACGAACTCAACTGACAGCTTTTTTTTGACAGCTGAACCGATCATAGACAAAAACTGAATGAATGAATGTATTCCTGCTACAGATAACAAAACCCGTTTTGCTCCACAACTCCCCCATTCCATGTTAAAACGTGATCACACTGGCCAGTATCTAATTAAACATAACAATTACCTACTTATTACTTTAATGCCTGATTGCAATTAGTTCGATGTACTAATTGCATGCCAAACGCGTTTAGTCTAATTTACTAGCAATAAATATAGCGTTGTTATATATATTTTACTGTTTAACTTTACCTTTCGCACGATTTGACAGGTAAAGTATAGACAAAAGTGACAGTTTGTGGTAATGAATTTTTTTTTAAATTTGCGTATGTGTGTGGAAAATAATATGGTTATAATTTTAGTTAATTGTTTTTAGTGTATCATTATTGCATCATGTTTAGATGTTGGTGTAAATGACGGGGCCTATCAGGGCCGGGATTTTTGCTAGGGCTGTGGGATTTTTCGAATAGAGACTGTTTTTTGAAAGCATCAAATCAGTTCTCTTGCACCATGGTAGAGCGAGAAAACGTGTCAGACTTTTACTGACTAAAACCCACCAAATAACAAATGGAGGATTCCATTTGCTATTTGTCTAGGACCAAGTTTCTCTCTCAAACTTTTTCATAGCCCTCGAATATTCCTACATGTCTTCCACCTACCCTAATAAACTTATATTGTATATGTTCCCTTGGAAACATTTGAAGAGTGAACCCGCTGGTAACAGCTACTCTAGTGAATGCCATCAGACTGACCTCAACCTGGACCTGGTTAAATGACCTCTTTCGTTATTGGTGGAGTGAGAGTCAGACTTTTACAGACTAAAAGCCACCACACTACGGGAGCTCTTTCAAAAATTCCCGTGCCCCTTTGGTTATGGCCCTCAGTGTTAGAGGGTCGATTCTTTAAAAAAAATCTAGGTATTAAAAAAGTAGATAGATAGTTTTTCTTCCTTTTTTTCTTTGTTGTTGGATGTTGTCTCTTTGTACAACAAAGAACTAGACGCTGATATATTAAACACCAGTCCAACAGCCTATTTCTTAACGTCAATAACTTATTTACAAACCTACGGAACACATTAATACTGAAGCGATTTGTAAAGAAACATAAAACAGCCCAGACTGGCATGAACTGCAATATATTATTATTACACACATTTTTGTTGCAACAGTTCTAAATCAAAAAAATAATAAATGTCTATTTACAAAGGAGTACCGAAATAATAACTTCATCGGTGTTAAAAAGAAACTAGCGTTAACATAGAGTAAAAATTAAGGCAAGTGCGAGACGGACTTGAGCTCTGAGGGTTCCGTATGAAGTTATTTATGTAAATAATCAAATTCCCGAAGCGAGTTTTAAAGATTTTATTTTAAAACTTTTTTTTATGACGTAATTACAGTATTTAGTTTTTTTTTCTATGCTATGAGACTTTGATTTATGATAAATTATAGGATTCTATGTTAACTTCATGATAGATTGCAGGATTCTAGATCAATGGGAAGTACTCTATAGGTATTAATTTTCCAGCGAATGTCAAAATGTTAGCCTTAGAAATTTTATTTTTTCACTGCTGCTTGAGGTAGCAGACTTGTCTCATCATTCATCATCATCATTTGATGGGCATAGGCCTTCCTATAGGGGGGAGGAGGTTGCCATAATCGCCACGCTTGGCAGGCGAGTTGGCGATGGCAGTGTTGTCCTTAATAACATAGAGAATGCTGCTGCTGCTACCCATTCTCTGGAATGTCCCTTAGTCGCCTCTTACGACAGACTCGGGAAGAAATGGGACGGTGCCATTTACGTCCAAACATCATATGGACGACTACTTGACTAGACATGAGTACCTACATGATATTAATTTTAGCTTCATAGCTCCATGCGTTCCTGAGAAAAAGGAATCAAAATCCTTTTCATCCACACCGTAGAAAGACAGATAGATGGGTAGACGAACAGATGGACAATAACGTAATCCTATAAAAGTTCTAATTTCGACAACTTAGACACGGAACTCTAAAAACTTCAGTACCTAAGCGCGTATATGCGCTAATAAATCTATCGCCATTTGCATGTTGTATCTATGCGCTAATTCATGCGACCACGTTTTTCAACCGTGTACATGCACCAGTATTTCGCGTGTATTGTAGACGAATTTCAGTTTTTCTGTGTTGTTTCGGTAAAACTTATCTGACAGCAATTGGTTGTTTATGTAATTGGAGTCTATTAGGATTGAATATACAGTGTAACAATCTGATAAGGTGACTACACAAAATGTGCTACGAAAAGTGGAGTAAAAAAAAATGCCATGTAAAATCCATAGAAACTCTTAATACTCGTAAATTCTAGTAGGTACTGTCTTCAAAAATTCAGAGCAGTGGTGGCCGAGCGGTATCGGCCCCGACTTACGAGTTGTACAGATTAAAACTCAGCCAGGTGCATTACTTTGTGTAATTTATTTCATCACCACTGCTCTCAAAACGGTGAAGGAAAAAATGGTGAGGAAACCGGCACGTCCTAGAACCAAAAATTCGAAGACATGTGACATCCACCAATCCGCACTGCGCCCGCGTGGTGGATTATGGCCCATTCCCTCTTTTAGAGAGAAGGCCTGTGTACCAGCAGTGGGAACATTTAAAAGGCTGATGATGATGACTGGCACATCTATAGGTACGTTTGTAAGTTTTTATGTAAGGGATAATCTTTGAAATAGCTGTATCGATTCTGAAATTCTTTTAATAATCGACAGCACTATCCCTGAGTGACTAGTATTCTATAGACACTTTTCTTAATCATTACATAATATAAAACAAAGACGCTTACCGCTGTCTGTGTGTATGCTTAGATCTTTAAAAGTACGCATCGGATTTTGATGTGTTTTTTTTTTAATAGATAGAGTGATTCAAGAGGAATGTTTATATGTATAATACGTGTACAATATATTTAATATCACCATTGCACCCGTACGAAGCTGGGGCGGGTCACTAGTTATAGATAAATTACACCCAGACACAGAACAATTTTATTAATGATCGTGCTCACCGTACAAACATTTGTCCCGGGTGGGAATCGAACCCACGACCTCCGGTATAGCAGTCAGTCAGACTAACTAATAGACTGTCAGGCCAGTTTTTTGATTATGTTTGTATGTACACATACACTTATAAAGTTTCAACTGTATAATATTAGTATGATAAAGCTAAAACATTGGTCGAAAAGCGCTCTAATTTCAGTGATATTTTTTTTAGATGGGTAAAAATCATCCAATGAAATCTCTGCACCCTTGTTTTTGGCGGGATGTAGGGTCAGACTTTTACTGACTAAGAAACCCACTCCTATTCTTTGTTTTGCCTTCGTTCCAGGGCCCCAGGTGACGTTTCACAATAACCTACAGCCGCATTAGATTCCAGTATTTGCAAGATAGAGTTGACAAGCAAAAGATTACAAAGATAAAACTACAAATACTATAAACGATAATAATAAATTGAACTAGAAAATGCTAAATAGGTTTAAGTAACACAACTGATCTTCCTATCGTAGGGACTCTGCAAAAGGGTTGAAGCCTACTGGGGCCCTGGGTCTCTTTCTGAAAGGAAGGCTTGGCCCCAGGGCGAAGGGCAAAGAAGGAACTGTTTCCTGCTTCGCCCAAGAGCGGGATTCGTCATTGGATGATTTTTGCCAACCATAAAAAAACTTGATCTTCCTATAGACACTTCTTAATAGCGGAAACATTACGCCTAAGTTAAAACTTACTTTCTTTCTTTCCTTCTACCAGCAATAATTCGTCCACAATGTCAGTACTGCAGCCACTTCTGGTCGTAATAAATCTGGTAAAAAACAGTTCTGGACATAAAGTAGTGGAGGGCCTAGACTTCACGGAGACCACGACCATTTTGAATGGATGTCCGTCCATGCGACCACGGCTTTTGTAAAGATATAGATCTATCTATCAATTTAGAGCAGTGGTGGCCGACTGGTGTAGTTTATTTTATCACTACTGCTCTCAAAACGGTGAAGGAAAACATTGTTGTCCTAGAACCAAAAATTCGAAGACATGTGACATCCACCAATCCGCACTGGGATCGCATGGTTAACTTTTAGAAGGTTTTTTTTTTTAATTTTGTTTACCAGCATACAGGGAAGGTTTAAAACCAAAAATAATATTTAGCAGGTAAAATAGGTAGGGTGGATAGGTGTTTGGTCAGTTGAAGCGTAACCACGAGCAATATTGAAACAAAATAAAAAACAAGTTTGCGTAAGGTAGTTGATCTAATAATTTCAAAGTCATAATAGGAAAACACTAAATACAAAATATATAGTTTTATTAATATCTGATGCTATTTTCAGTAAATGTCCTATACTGTTAAGCCTGATGTATTTAAATATATGCTTTGTATAATATTTAACTGACTATTTTTTTTTAACATTTCTTTCATCTATAAAAAAATTGTAATCCAGTGACAACATGGTCACCCTGTCTCACCGCCAGCAATATATTGGCATACGCAACATTGTAAAGTTAATTATTGATAGTGTGGCAACACTCGCCGGAATGTCAGGTGTTAATAAACATTTGCATACTATTGTAATAATCACTATTAGGAAACTGAAAGAAACTCGTTAGGAGCTAGCTGGTTAGTTTGCGAGCTAATTGCTCTGTTATTAGGGAAAATGATGTCGGAACTACGTTATTGATCCTAGGGTTAACTCCATCAACTTCTTCTTTGTCGGTATCACTCTTGACAAACTGGTCATGATCATCACTTCTGGTGTTGGTGGCAAGCTTCACAACACGCCGTTACTCCTCTCTGATGACCGCCTTCCTTGTGCATTCATGCAGCGATGATGAGCCACTCACTGAAGACTTTATTTGGTTAGCCCACAACATAGGCGATCTTCCTAGTGGCCTGGTAATCTCAACTCTTCCCTGTACCACAAGTCGCTCAAAAGCCTCGGGGCACACATGACCAAAAAAAAAACTCCATCAACTACAGTCTTCTTTATTGTTACAATATCCAGACCTGTTGGACTAGTGCTATCCCGGAGGTCGTTGCTTCCATTCTCACCCAAAACAAATGTTTGTGTGATGGGCAGGATCATTTGTTCCTTGTTTGTTTTTATCGCTAATATTTTTATTCGCGTATGTTTATGATTTGTCTAGTACTCATAGCAAAAACTCTGCTTAGTTTGAGATTATTCGGCGTGGATTCAAAGTTGTAGAATATTATTATAGCTACGTATCCGCAACAAAATAAAATTACCAAACTTAAGTGGTAGTGGGCAGGGCACATTGCATGCAGAATTGATAGGCGATGTAGCTTAAAGATTCTGCAATGACGACCGCATAAACTTCCGCAAGGTGGACCAATGACCTGGCGAGAGTTGGAATCCAATGAATGCGAGGGAGAGGTTAGGAAAAACGTAAGTCTAGCGATGGCATAAACTATGATGATGATGACAATACGGTAGATTCGAAATAAAACCTAAACAATAATCGATTTCTGTTCTGTAGTCTAAAACAGTAATGGCTTGCGTATCTGCGGAAATACATCCCGATGTGCTGAAACCTTCATGTACCTGGTTAATTTAGTCATTATCTATTACAGGACCAAGATCATAGTCAGTTATCCTCGCGTGACTAAGTACCGTCCATCAGTCGATTCGACTAGAAAGTAGAAACCACAAGTCTCTTTCGTTATCTGGCGATCTTCTGCAATCCCATCCGCCCTGCATATCATTACCATCGTATCCCTATTTAGATCTGCAGCAAGGCTGGTGCAACCATATCACTTCGGCACATTAACCACGCTTTATAAATCTTGTTTCACAAAAGAAATCTCAACATCCATCGATTGAAATTTAAGTCAACCCGTGCTATAGTAGCGGCCGCTAATTCAAGCGTACCCATTTTATTTATGTCTTCATACGCGCCGCCGATAGGCCCTAATTACGCCGCCGACGCAAAAACGCTAATCGCGCATCGTACACATACGGACGCACCCTTAAAAACGATTTACAATATCAACTATACAAACTAAACTCAACCTTGTATCTTTGTCAACAGATTCTAATATCGAATGCAGTGTCTTGCTCTTAACACGTTGTTAAAGTACGGCTCTACATGTAAATCGCGGTCGTAAAGCCATATATGAATTATCTTCATGCATTCTAATTTGATCTTTAAATTTGCGTGACAGAGTTCAATTCTCAATTCCGTCTACACTAAAGAGAGTTACATCGTTTTCCTAATTTAAATCTGAAAATCTGATGATAATGAAATATGAGTTTTACGAGTGGGACTGTAAAGTTGATATTTGAGTGTAGTGGAGTGATAGATATAGGCTGATTGCGCTACGAGATAGAGCGATGCGCAGGAGAAGCGTTAATGAGCGCTGGTACCTTCGGATTCCTCGCCAGCAATGTTAGTATATCGGCTTTTGTCGGCACCAGGCGACTTTTTGCGATGTCCAATGATAACAATGACCGGCAAGAACGAAACGAGATAACGAGAAATGTGATAATGTTCTCGTTAATTAATTAATGTTTTGCGCTACATTAAGTTATTATTAGAATACGGAGATTTTAACGCCTTGGTAGCGAGTTAGATTAAGTGTTAACTTTAACGGCATGCACGGTTAGTAAAAGGAACTTAACGAAAAAAATAATTGAAAAAATGTTATCTATCTTGTTGTAGTTCGAATCTATATCCATACTATTTAACTACTGGATTAAAATTGTATATTAATACTTGGCTGCCTGTTTAATTCTCTATTCTAAGTATTATAACGTGTTGATGGTCATTTGTTTTCTGTAGTGTCATGTCGACTCTCTTTACTAATCGTGCATAGTTTTTATTTTGCTTAACAATCTCAAGTTTAACTTGACATAACATTATATCTACATCCTAAGACCTGCTTGTCTATATTTTTTTTAAGGTTTTCAGATAGAAGGGATTCCCTGAAGTTGATGCCAGGTACCGATCATAAGTTGCAGATTCTACCGTATCAATCAAGTAACAGTAAATTTGAAAACTGTATTAGGTATGTCATTAATTTGGAATGACAATACAATGATTTTTGAAATATATGGATTTAATATCACAAGTCAATATAACAAAACCAATACTAATAAACAACACAATTATAATAGTTTCAAGAACGAATGCTAATTAGAAAGTGGGTATGCAGATGTATGATGCAACGCGCATGCTAAATGCGGCGATGTAATAATTCAACTATTGATTAATGGCGATTGTTTTTATAATTCCTAGAAGTAGAGGTAAATTGAGTCGTTTCCTAATGGACTGGTTGGTTTCTAGCCAGGGGTAGCTAGAGCTGATATGCACGAAGGTATATTGGTTGGTATTAGTAGTGTAGTAATTCTTAGCAAAATAATTGATAGTTTCGAATAAAACAAACCAAGAAAATAAATCTGAGGTCAGATGAGAAAAGAAATAGATATGGTAAGGCCACAAATCATAACTAAATCACACGATTACTAAATCATTTGATAGATTGAGTAATACCTCAATAATATTTGGAAGACAAAATATTATTGAAAATGAAGCTGGGTTACCTAATCCAAAAAGTAAATTGTGCAAAATTCAGTAATAATAATTTTGGTGGCTGGATTAGGGTCGTGGTTCAGAAAGATGCAGGTTGGTTTTCTGCACAGAACAAATATTTAGATAGACTACAGATAGGTAGGACTCTAACGATAGGAGTAAAACCTAAAGTGGGAAACGTTTATTAAAGAGAGAGAAAAACAGAAAGTTCTAGACGTTTGCTTGGACCGAAGGTGCCAAATAATTAAAAAAAAATTGAATGTCCTTTATTATCTATAGAGAAGACAAACGTGATATTAAAAACTTTTGACATATTGAAGATTATAAAATTGTAGTAGACCTAGACGCAAAAATGTGTCGTACGTAATACAGGTACAAGTAATGACAAATATCAAATAATAACTTTCAACCAAACACTATCAATACGAGCGTTTATAATTATTTATCGATATCCAGCCGATCAGGTCGAAGTGAGGTGGAATGGAGTCACGCAGAACGGGTCCAAGTGTACCGGCGGAGACTCAGACCCTTAATTACGGAGCATAAGTCAGTCGAGTCGTGTTTGTTTCACTCTTTGCGCTAATTTGTTTTAATGCTATCTGATCCTGTGCTTTTTGGTAGGGTTGGGCAGAGATATGTAGATGGACTAGAGGTGTAAAGGAATGAGTATAAGTAGTAGATATGAGACTAGAAAAGTGTTGGACTTGAATCTGAACGGATATGATGAGAGAAAAACCTGGATGGACTATAAAAGAGTGGATAACTGCAATAAAAAAAGGAAACACCAAGATAAAAGTTAAGAAGTAGGGATATTTTTGAAAGACAAAGATCTCCGTTATAATATCATACAAAATTGGAATAAGAGAAAGAAGGCACATAGTATAAGACATTGATCTGGTCTTAGAATAATATAGGAATTTAGAAGAAACTACTCCAAAATGTAGAAATATAATAGATTTCCGTAACTTTGACAACCCTAACTAGAGTAAGGTAAATACAAATCTATACAGTACACACTAAAATAAATGTCGCAATCCATTGCACGTTATCAACAACGGAAGCTATCAATGTACAGTAGATAACAAGCAATGAAAGGAAAAGATTATTAACGGAGTATTAAAAAAACCATTTGCTTTTATAAATATCCACGATATATTTTATAATTGACTGTTTATCAGCGATAGTATAAGATTAATGGGTATTCTTTTAACTGAATGCAATGAATACAATTTGAATGTGTCATTTGGTGTGAAAATAATTTATTGATGCGTAATTATAGTCATTGAAATTCTGTGAGATGGGTTCTAGGAATTGAATTTAATGGGCAGTACTGGAAACGAATTTCTGCATAAACATTACAATTATGTATTTTACAACTGAAGGCTGATGATGATGATGATGATAATTTTCAAATAAAAGGAAATCACATTGAAATTTGAAAAGAGTTTGAGAAAATTACAAGGATCAGTTACGCAAACGATGAAATCACATAAAAAGATGATGCTCAGATATCCAAGATTCATTATGACTAGCAACCACCGACTGATAAACTTTTTTATTTTCCATCCAAGGCAAGGCATCACGCCATACGGCCTATATGATCCGACATTAAAATCGTACACGGCACATCCGGAGATATCATAATTAAGTCTTACGGGCCGTGTTCAAATTAAATTATGTACGAATTAAAGGTAACGGCGCAATAAATCGGAGTGTGTGCAGGCGCCGCCGTTACGCGCCCTGTGATGTATCGCCCGACACACCTATGCGGTACCGGCTGGACCACTGTGTGGTGTAAAGTGAAGCAGGGATGAGGACTTTTGCATGTATGGATTTCTAACAAGTGTTCGAGTATTAGATTCTCTTTTATAGCAAGTTGAGAAATATCTTTTTGTCTATAATATGTAAATTCTTAAAAAAATGTCTTTGCTAAACGCTGCAAATATAATTATTGCAATTGTAAGATCTATGTATGATGATTACTCTTCACCTTATCACTCCCCACTTATTAGTGTGTTTTTCGGTGATACAATAGGTCTTATAATTAATTTATAGTAACTCAAAAAGCTACCCATTAGGCATACACTATTTAATAGTATAAAATATATGTATTGTTGTATGTGTTGTTATTGTTTATTTTCTAGCGATGGCTTTTTTATCTGGGATATATTTTGATTCTCAAAACCAAGCTTGTCCAAAATCGCCCCTTTTCAAACACATAAGATAGCAAGCGTGGGATATGCTAATGCATTCTTGCATAATTACAGGTTTACACCAAACGGTTTGTAAATTTTATCCTTATTGGATTACCTACTCAAATAATGTTTATTTCAATTGGTTTTTACATTAGTACTAAAGTAGAGCTTTTTAAGGAATTAATATACTTTTTTTTAGCCAGAGATATCTAGATCCAGATCCACAATCGCTTTCAGCTCGACTCTTATTCCACCACAGAAATGAGAATACAACTTAATCTGCGCACCGCGGCTTCCATTTAGCTGTGTTTGTTTTATTTCTGAGAATCAATAAACAGCTCTGATCATATTGGATGCGGACTATCGCCAAGCTGAAACAGATCCCCGATACGCTCAGCTGCAGACTTTTTGTTTTACCTTCGAGTATGGATGTTGAAGATTACATGTATTTTAATGAGAATAATTTAGTTGTAGGAGACGGTGCAGTAGACGCACCAGAAAAACTTGTAGAGAATGATGTCTAAGTTGTCGATGATGAACACTTTGCTTTGTAGGTAAAATTATTGATTATATCCAATTATTCTTCATCTTGCTTAACTTAGCAGATAATATTTGCTGTTTGTATATCAAATGTTTAAAATACGGCAAAATATTTTGAAATAGGTGTCGTTTTGGTCCTGTGATGATTATAATTTTCTTTTTTGATTGTGTATTTTTAGTTTATACGATTGTGTGAGGCACGAATAAAAATAACTTTTCTTTCTTTCTATTTTATTTATATTCATACTGATTTATAGCCTACTCATGTAGCATCATCACTCTATTAGAATTAAATTGTAAATTAAGTAAGTATATTCTATTGAAGATATAGGAAAACCACGTGACAAATTCACTCTGGTCATGTATGTTGCGGTGACTTCTCTAAAACACGTCTTCATAATGAAGTTCTAATTCAAAGAATGCTTACAACAAAGGTTAGCACTTAATGCCTGTAATCACCACTTAACGAACTGATCAGTGGTCACATTATGCTGGCATTAATACGCATCAATAGATAATGTTAGGTTTACCATACATAATACAGAGTAAGTACGGTTTAATAATTCATCGTTTATGAGCAGGCTATTTTCTACAATTTATTCCAACGATCGGACAATTATTAAGTTTACTGACTTAAAGAAAAACTTGAAGAAATTGTAGCCTTTGAATATGTAGACCGTTGTGCCACTAACTATAGAATACCTTTTGAAGTGCTATTCAAGATTTTAATCAAAGACAGTAAACATAACGAAAAAAAAATATTTCAGAAGAAAAAAAAAATACATTAATGGCCAAAACCACAAGCCAATGACATTATATTCATTGAAAGAGTTTCAATAAATGTGACAACATAGGTCCAAATATACACCCTTGAGAAACACCACCGTTTTACCACTGAGTTCTCATGAGTGGCTACCAGGCTGTACCGCAAAAAATCGAGAGACGGTATAAAAAGTTTAAAATTAATTAAATTATGTACTGAATATTTTCTCCTGTCTGCTGTGGTATTGACTAGGGGATATAGTGCGAGTTGATAGCGGAAACGAATCATGCGTTGTAATTCTAGGTTTACTTCCGTAGTTCAACTTTTTGGTAAATTGTATTAGTCTGATTTAGGATAGACTACAGTTAAATTTCGTTCTTATGCAGCCATTCTTGCTCTGTAGCCCTTGCAAACACTTTAACGTTAAATTAATATATGTTGTTTCAGAATTTTTAACTTGATGATCTTGTGTATCTAATTTTTGAGTTTTTATCTTACTGTCTCTTTTTATCTTATCTCATGTTTTAGAATCGTCTCCCCTCATCATTTTCAAAGAGGTATCCGTGTTGCGTAGATATTTTTTTATTGTCGTAATATAAATTTTGTGTTGTATCAGACTGCTATCTCTCTAAACCAAATTGTGGATATTACGTTATTTCTTTCTCTATTTCAGTAAACTATAAGTCAGTCATCATTAGAATTTATAAGCAGTCCGCTGGTACTTGCACCACATACAATCTGTTCACAGAAGCATGTCGTGGGGCCTACACTCCGTATCTATCGACTACTATCGACAACAGTCAATGGCGGAGAGTTTTTACTAACTGTGTTTTGTTCACCCATTTATCATGAATGTTTTTGTAACCACATGCATATGTACATTTTGAAATAAACTCAATGTTTCATTTTCGCTTGAATTAAACTTCGCTTAACGTAAAAGTATCAGTAACAGCACGGCATCAACTGTAGGATTAGTTTTTGTGGTGTACATCAAAGAGTTGATTTCATTCATCCATCTTTATAAAGAGATTATTGATTAGGAATGTCTTAGTTTCGCATATTAATTGTCAGTTTTAATCGTGGGTGTGGCTGTATAATCGTATTCATAACATACCTCAACCGTGGAAATATTTAAATTGAATGGCAAAGCAGTTATTTCAACACCGTTGTGTGCTCTTAGATATAACAGACAAAGTCACAAGAATGCAATATCTTATTTATCTTAGATGCTTATTCTAACTGTGTAACGTTCATAAATATCTAATCCATTTGTTTTATTGTAGCATGTAATATCTTTATTGATTTTATTATATCCAGATTTTCTATTACATATTTTATTTCCTTCTTTTCAACAGTTTTTTGGTAACCATTGGTCAGTTACATCTGGCTCGTCATTACTCACCAGAGCGTGTCGTATGTTCACAGTGTGCAGATTGTTGTTCATTGTCTATAAAAAAAACTTAAAAAATTATATTACATTGTTTTTTCAACATTTTTATTTGGATTAAGTAAATTCTGCTTTGGGTTTCTTCAATTCTTCTTTGCGTTCCAAAGTCTCAGTTGTTCTTTTGAATATTCTTTTTACACAGTCCAGACAGCCTCTGCAGTATCTCCAATTGTCATTACGCTCTCCGCTGTCAGTACCACCACATCTCTTCTCTCACAATGTACACACTAAGTCTTCGGTATATCGTTCCTAGTTTTTGCCCCACCTACATTATATGCAGATGACATGAAAGTAACACCGCTAACACTGTTCTCTTGCTTTTTGCGCACTCTTGTTAGTCAATTATGTTGGCAATGGTAATTACAATGTTAGGAAATGTTGCCTCTGTGATAATGTTGCCAGTTATTAAAGTTTACAAGGTTTTGTTGGAGTACAGTGATGGATTAGATTTTAGATATTTGTTGAGCGGTGTAGAGCGATCAAATACAGAGCTAAATTTTAATCCTTTTAATCCCTTGGAGGGTCGATATGAAACACTATTAATATGCGTATCTGAAGATGAAACTAAAAATATAGTACTTTTTTTCTAAAACTCGAATTTTAAAAGTTAGTACGTAACCACCATTAACTACCAACATCAGACTCGCAAAGTGAGTCTGATGTTGGTAGTTAATGGTGGTTACGTACTAACTACCTACAGGTCATTGGACTCGATCAGCTGATGTTTACTGAAAGAAATGAATTTAGTACATGTTTTACAAAATTTTGTTTTTATTTTGATCATTAAAATTTATAGTGTTTCACGTACCGGATCGACCATCCACGGGATTAAAACGATTAAAATTAGCGATGTATATTATAGCGTTTGATGATTGATTATGATTAGTGTGAATTATACACTAAGAAAGAGTTGCAAACATGGTATACAAAAAAAAAAACGAATTTCCAATAATTTACGTTTTACTTACACATAACAGTTGAACAAAATTAACAACATATTTAGATTACAAGATACCGATAACAATAACACGCATTGCACTTATTAATTACTACGAAAACAACACAAAAACATAATCACTCAAATAAAAGACACCTCTATCAATAAAATTCGATCAGCGTCTCACAACTATGCATATTTACTTAATATTCTGTGCTCACCGCCGAACAAATTGTCGATACTACGGCGTTTTTGTCGCTCCATCGACCGACAGCGATTGAGTCTTCGGCCTGTAATTAAGTGACAAAAAGCGCCGCAAGCGGAGCCTGGAGGCGGTACGTAGCGATTCATTACGAAATACGTAAAAACATGCGTCATTACGCTCCAACGAAACGCAGATCTGTTGTTGAATACTAATGTAAAATTATTGTAGTCTGTATGATTACATTATTTTAATTAATTTGTTTGGGAATGGAATTGAGTACTGGAATGTCTTGCGGTAAACTGTTTGCTACTTGTGTTGCTCTTGCGCGGAAATAGGTTATTGTGCTATAAATTTTATACATCCCTCCCCCGCCTTTTTAACTACTCCCTTGTTTAGTTCAAGCTCTTATACTCCATCCTAAGGTTGTCTGGTAGATATCGCTGTCAGCGATAAGACTCCCTTTATGCCTATTCATATAAGTTTCTGTGAAATTGTTACTTTTTAGTGTACAATAAAGTATTATTCTATTCTATTCTTTTCTATCATACCATTAGTAAAGGTGTCATCAAAGACGAGAACTACAGAACTCTACTTATAATTGCAAATGTGTAAGTAGGATAGCATCAGCCTTACAATGTTCAAACTGCTGTTTACAAACCTCTCTAGAAGAGGGATTTGGACGTAATCGACTACGCAGGCCCCGTGCGGTTTGGTGGATGTCACGTCTTCGAATTTTTGGTGCTAGGACATAGGCCAATTTGCCTTACGATGTTTTTCTGCATCGTTTTGAGAGAATTGAGAGCAGTGGTGATGAAATAAATAAAATAAAATAATGCGCTTGGCTGGGTTCGACCCCGGTTTACTAATTATATAATTCTTCCTAAAACCTTTACGAGGGGTTTTAACAATTTGGATGTAATTTTTAATGTTTGTTTTTTGGCAAAATAAATTATTTTGTGGTGATTTTTGAAAATACGAGTACAATTGAACTTGGTAGGTGGCGTAATTATCGGTTTCTCAATTTTTTTTTATAAGAAACCGTTTGTCAGGTTAACTAGTGTAATATTATTATGTGTGCCTTTGGAATTTTTGACACTGATATCAAACAAATTATTATTAATTATAGTTTATATTACCTTAAAAGTTTGCCGCATTTAAAATGTGGAACATGATACCCCCACCATCGCAGGACATTCAACTTTATGCTTTATTAGGCTTCTGCCAGCGGCTTCACCCGCGCGAAGGTAGGGTTCTCCATTTTAGCTTTAGTCACCTATTACATCCCTTTAGACAGTAAATTCTTAAAAACCGTTTTTTAGTGTTTGCCTTCGTCATAAAAGGGAGCATTGTGCAAAATTTCATGCTCCTAGTCCCAGTAGTTTCGCCTGTGCGTTGATATGTCAGTCAGGCAGTTTCTCCTTTTATATATATAGATAAGTCAAAAGCAATGCTAGGGAGCGTCACTGGTGTACAGTTCTGCCCTGATCCTATATCTCAGGTTATCACCAAGCGCGGTGCCCCATCTGCTCTGTTGGTCTCTGCAGACTGTTAGCACCGTTGGAAGGTGCAACAAAGCAAACATATCAGATGCGACACACTTCCTCGCGAACTGAACGGTTTATGGTCCTGGAATGACACACGGTTGAGCAGTTAAGGTAACTAAGTTGAACCGTTATTTTTGGAAACTTTTGTAGGTGCTACTTTAGTTGCAGAAGATATTGAGGGATATATAATTTTCTTTAGTAATTTCATCGTTGTTATCCTTAAATTAAATCAAAACAACGAAAGATGGACGGGGACTTCTGAAATTGTGTCAATTATCAAGATTTAACATTCGGTGGCTAACGCTATTTCGCTCAAACCAAGCGCCGGCTCTTATCTCTGTCCTTATCAGAAACACACTGGTAGTGTACAGGTAGAATAGATATGCGAGTTTCGAGTGCAAATTTTCTGATTGCGATGTTAGCGCGTAACATATCTTCCCTTACAGTACCTATATCAAGGTTGTCATCGAGAGCAGTGGTCACCGAGTGGTAAAGGCCCCGACTTACGAGTTGTTTGTCTCGGGTTCAAACCCAGCCAGGTGCATTACGGTAACGGTGAAGGAAAAAATCGTGTATTTTAGAGACTGATTCTAGTTTTTTAAGATTCATCGTACATTGTACTTTCAGCTATTCTTGGGTTTGAGTGAGTAGGAGTCAGATTAAACAGATTTTTTTTTTTGCTTAAATTGACTTTGCGTACCGGGGTCACGGAGTCTCTTTCAGATAATCAGATTCAAATTGCTGACAGATTTTTGAGTTTTGAGGCTCGCGTAGAGCTCAGCGAATTTACGACCCGGTGTAAGTCTTTATTATTGTTCGCCGTCCACTAGCTCTCATCTACGGTATCCAGCAATCGACCTTCGAGTCTAGACAGCCAAGGTGTCTCCTGTTAAAATTTTTTATCCTAGGTTGTAAAACTGCTGTCTAAACCAGCTCCCACTGTGTCCCAACCACTAAAGGCTATCGCCTAGTCACGTACGCGGCTAACAATTAACATTTCGAGGTAAAGCGATGCCGGCGGAGATGCGGACAGCTAATATGGCTTACCACTTAATATGGCTTACCACTTAATTACCAGCCCCCTGCAAGGAGCGTTGCGTGTTGTCTTCGCTTTTGGTGTACGACATGATTTAGGTGGTTCTTAGATGCGAATTTGTCGAATAGTTTTCGTTACTTAATGGTTTGGTTATGACCTTTTGATAGTAAGAGTAAGAATGTGTATTTTATGGGTTACTAGCGACCCGCCCCTGCTTCGCACGGTGCAATGCTGATATTAAATATGTGCATGCATGTATTATACTTACATATAAACCTTCCTCTTGAATCACTCTATCTATTAAAAAAGCCGCATCAAAATCCGTTGCATATACACATACATAGGGACAGGAAGCGACTTTGTTTTATACTATGTACCTAATGATGATTTGAAAGTGAACCTCGGGTCCTGGAACAAAGGCAAAGAAGGAGCAAGAGTGTGTTTTCAGTCAGTAAAAGTCTGTCATGATCTATCGATTGCTCCGTTCAAGGGCGGGAGATGTCATTGGATAATATTCCCACCTAAAAAAGGAACTTTGTTAATTTTTTTTACTGACCGACATGTTGACAATTTGAAAGTGCCTAAAATGGTTTATTTGAAATAAATACTTATGATTTCTGTCTTCTTCAAGGATATAATGTACTACTTAATTAAAATGCGTGCAGCGGTTTGAGAGTGAAGAAATAACAAACATACTCACTCACCCATAAATGATAAATGATGTTTATTTTGCAAATTGGTAATAAATAACACTTTGCATTCAATTTTTTCATTAATTTAAACATGTTTTCTAGTTGACTGCCTTGAGAAGAAACGCTGAAGTAGCTTAAAAGTTAAAATCTTTTAAACCGACTTCAAAAAAGAGAAAGTTCTCAGTGTGATCTGTATGTATGTTTGTTTACGATTATCTCACATTCGACTGAATCGATTTTGATACAGATTTTTCTTCACTTCATTTACATTCATGTAAGCATCACTGCAAATATTAGGTACCTACTGTAAACTTAATAATTGGAGTGCCGCAATCATATATTATAAATAAATTTATTATTTTAGGGTTTGCACTACTTATTTTGGTACCTTGGAACCGAACTCACATACCAACCAAAACATCATCATCATCTATTTTAATGTTCCCACTGCTGGGATACAGACCTCCTCTCTAGAAGAGGGAATGGGCCATAATCCACCATATGGGTCCAGTGCGTATTGGTGTATGTCGCATGTCTTAGAATTTTTGGTCCTAGGACATGCCAGTTTCCTCACGATGTTTTCCTTCACCGTTTTGAGAGCAGTGGTGGTGAAATATATTTTACAAAGTAATTACTACGTTTGAACCCGTGACCTACAACTCGTAAGTCGGGGCCAATACCACTCGGCCATCACTGCTCTCTACCAAAACATAAAACGTCTTAATACGACGCAAATACGTACACCGAATAACCTTCCCATTGTTCAAATAACCTTAAATATGGCCCCCCTGGGGTTCTTACATCTATCTCGGCCGCCGTCCGGGCCGGTCCGAGCCGCCCCAAGTCGTGTGCCTGACGTACAAGTATATCGGATTGACCGTAAGGGACATTTGCAAAAAAATTAAATCTTTTTAAATTTAGGGGTGGAAATTGATTGAGACGTTTATAGGGTGGCCGGTAGATTTACTTTTTCAAGGTAGGGTGGACCGTGGAATCAGGGAAAGGAAAATATTTGAATTTTTTCTTGACGCTTTGTCCGAGGGTGCCTTTTCCCTTTTGTAGTCGTAATAGAGGAAAAGTGCCAATTTGAAGGACATATTACAAAGTATTAAAACTAAAAAAATAGTTTTATTTTTTTAAGATAAAGTATTATGAATATTTTGTTATCATATCATTAATTCCCATCCCTTATGGTCTCACAGCTGGGCAAAGAACTCTTTCAAGTCCTTCCAGGCATTTTTCTCCCGTGCAATCTCGAACCAGTCTTCATGATCATCTCGCTATCTCTTTTTAGTCCAGCCTCGATAGTGCTTTCTCTCTGCAGGTAACTATTGCGTGGCGACACTTATCGTAAGATTAGAAGCATTTTATTAGCCTGTAATGAGTAATATCATCATCACCGTCTTAAATCGGTGAAGGATCTTGAGGAAACCATTAGGTCCTAGAAACAAAAATTCGAAGACATGTGATATCCACTAACTCGCACTGGGGCTGCGTGATAGATCACAGTCCATTCCCTCTCCTAGAGAGGGAGCCTGAGTCCCGGACTCAGGCTCTAGGCTCTAGGCTAGATCTCTGTGGATATAATGTACATACATAATCTACTGATTATGTAATCTACTGATTATGTAATCTACTGATTATGTATGTACATTATATCCACAGAGATCTATGCTTTGGAACGTGCAATTAAGCTTCACTTACTTTTTTGAATGACCGATATTTCAACAATTCAAAAGTGTTTTACAAACACCTATTTTAACTAGCAAAAGAAGCCTATGCAAACTGAAATCTATCGATCAAAATCATCCTCAATCAAGAGCCAAAATTACAAAAAAAAATCCATCTTCAGTACCTACCAACTTGTGTAGATAGATATGAATTCTAACAAAATGGCGATAATGACTCTCAACAGTTACATGAATGTTTCCAATTCGCCATTGTTGCCGACTTGCGATGGGAGCACTTCTTGTGCATTAATTGACTAGATTAGCGCTGGGTTGTGGCACTACGCGGTTACTAATGTTGTATATGTACAAATATACTGTCAGTCCGTTTGTAGGAAAAACCCGCTTTTACCGCACCGCTTCACAAAGGACTGTTTTCCATACTAGTGCGGAAAAGTGCGCGTTCACGCACGCGCAGTTTGCCACAGCATTATGCTGAGCGGATGTGGCGCATATCTTCTTGTTAACTAAATCTTTAAGTTCATTGTTGCTGACTCGCTGTGGGAGCACTTCTTGTGCATTAATTGACTAGATTAGCGCTGTGTTGTGGCACTACGCGTTTACTAATGATCTTTATGTTTAATAAACAAATAGACTGTCAGTCCATTTGTATGTACAAACGGGTCTATTCATGTGAATAGACCCGCACTTATCGCTCCGATTCGCAAAGGACTGTTTTACACACTAGTGCGGAAAAGTGCGCGTGCTCTCCTCTACCACAATTTTTTCTTCATGCAGGCACTAATCTGCATGGTTCTCATATAAATTGAACTTTAAAAAAAGGCTTTGACCCTTGAGTTTGTTTCGGTGTTTCTTCTCAGCATTTTCTTTTCAGCTAGGAAACACCAACTTCATCAAGTATCACCATAGGCATGGGAAAAGAAGGAACAGGGTGGGGTGTTTAGTCAGTAAGAGTCTGACACTGTTTCGCACTCCGCCCAAGAGCGAGATTCGTCATTGGATAATTTTTGCCCACCATAAAAAAGACTCACCTAGTCTACCTAAACTCTGTGAAATGTAAATTTTTTTTGTCAGTTTATACTGACCAAAAAATTTAGCAGAAGAAAATACCCAGGCAGAACCAGTTGAAAAATCTAGTGTAACACCTGATCCCGTTATAAGAGTATAGGTATCTGTGACATGAAGATGACAATGGCGTTTCTTACGCGTCGTCTGATTTACTGCTCAATTTCCTATGGTGATCTGGGAAACATGGCGCATGGATTCAACAATCAATTTCTACCATTTGTTCTGTCGTACAAGAAATTAAATGATAATCAGGTAATTGTTAATTGGAGGAGCGTTGAAAGAAAGAAAACGACCTCGTAAGTGGATAATGTGTAGTTAAAAACAAAGAGAAGTAATGTGGTTTGATTATACAGGGTGTTTGGTGCATCGTTTGCCAAATTGATTTGGCCGACAGAATAGACCTTTGGCTATATCTTCAGCCCCAATAAATCATTCCTTGCCACACCGGTTTTTTTTAAACACGTTTTTAAGTTTTATTCTGAAAAACACCGGATTTCAGCATTTAAGCTTACATAAATAAAAAAGTTATTAGTCTATCCAACAAAATTTATTTTTATATTTAAGTGTATTGTTGTATGGTTCTATGAAATCCAAAATTACTTGCTAGTAACGTGTAGTTTTTCTATAAAAAACCTACAAAGTGTATGGGATATGACAAAATAATTTTAAAACTCAACTTTAAATATCTATTAAAAAAAAACTAAAAGCGTTGGAGATCTTCGAATTTTATAAAAAGTTCTCTAGTTAATGCCCTTTCCAACGGTGTGCAATATGCTAAAAAAAACCTTTTATTGACTTCACTAATTGGCTAAATGTAAAAAGACAGAAGTCATTTCAGAGACGATTCAGTGTGAACGTTTGGGCAGGAGTAATTGCAAATCATGTGGTTGGGCCGCACTATTTACCTGATAACCTCAACGGGGATAATTATCTTGAATTTCTTCAAACAGAGCTGCCCTTATTGTTATCTGAGCTGCCAATTTTCAATGAAGACAGGTCTTTTGTCTTTCAACATGACGGTTGTCCCGCTCACTGGCGATGAACTGTAAGGCAGGCCCTAATCCGTAACCTCCACGTTCACCAGACCAAACTCCGCTGGATTTTCACGTCGGGAGTTGGGCCAAAGAACTGGTTTATGCGACGGAAGTTGAGACGAGAGATGATTAAGTGTAACGTATTGAGGCGGCATTTGTGACCGTTAAACGGAGCAGTGGTGGCCGAGTGATAACGGCCCTGACTTATGAGTTTGTAGGTCGCGGGTTCAAACTCAGCCAGGCGCATTACTTTGTGTAATTTATTTTATCACCACTGCTCTCAAAATGGTGAAGGAAAACATCGTGAGGAAACCGGCATGTTCTAAAACTAAAAATTCAAAGACATGTGACATCCACCAACCCGCACTGGGCCCGCGTGGTGGATCTTGGCCCATTCCCTCTCCTAGAGAGGAGGCCTGTGTCCCAGCAGTGGGAACATTAAAAGGCTGATGGTGATGTGACCGTTAAAGCAGAAATTCGTCTTCGAACTACAACTCGACATAAGAGAAAGATGTCGCGCGTGTATACGAATCAATGGCACCCAATTTGAGCAAGATTTGTGATTTTAGTACCTGCTTGTGAAATAAATGTTTAATTTTTTATTTCAAGTTTGAGGAAAGTTAATACCCTTTGTAAAAAAATAAATAATGTGCGTAAAAATGAGATATCAATATCTACCTACTTAGAGCAAGTTATTTATTTTTTTACTTTAACTTCTTAGTGCATTTACCGTAATATCAAATATCAGCCTTTTGTGATTTGAGTGCACATTTAGCCAGTTAGTGAAGTTAATAAAAGATTTTTTTTAGCATATTGCACACCGTTGGAAAGGGCATTAACTAGAGAACTTTTTAAAAAATTCGAAGATCTCCAACGCTTTTAGTTTTTTTTTAATAGATATTTAAAGTTGAGTTATAAAATTATTTTGTCATATCCCATACACTTTGTAGGTTTTTTATAGGAAAACTACACGTTACTAGCAAGTAATTTTGGATTTCATAGAACCATACAACAGTACACTTAAATATAAAAATAAATTTTGTTGGATAGACTAATAACTTTTTTATTTATGTAAGCTTAAATGCTGAAATCCGGTGTTTTTCAGAATAAAAGTTAAAAACATGTTTAAAAAAAAACGGTGTGGCAAGGAATAATTTATTGGGGCTGAAGATATAGCCAATGGTCTATTCTGTCGGCCAAATCAATTTGGCAAACGATGCACCAAACACCCTGTATTAGGTATTTTTGTAATTGTTTGCGGATGCAGTGATTAGCCCCATGATGAATCCTAAAGTTAAGCCGTTGGTTCCGGCTGCCATTTGTAGATCTTTGACAGTCGTCATGGATAGACAGCAGACAAGAAATCAGAAATCAGCCCACCTAGCCAAGTCACTATTGTATCGTTAAAGTCGAACGCTTGGAATAGGCCTTTGGGCTGATCACATGACTGAGCGTCGAAACATGTCAGAACAAAGGATTGAGGGCGTCACCAACTCAAAGCGCTCGACGTTAACGAAACGATCGTAACTTGTCTAGGTGGCAGTCTTATCAAGGGATAACAGGACTACTAGACTGTAGAGGTTTTTTATGGTGGGCAAAAATCATCTAATGACAAATCCCGCTCTTGGGCGAAGCGAAGCGAGAAACAGTGTCAGACTCTTACTGACTAAACACCTCAACCCGTTCCTTCTTTGCCTTTCACACTGGGGCAGACTGTAGAGGTTAGATTTGTTGGTAGGTACTAGTTCTTCGTAAAATACTGATGGCGAGCTACATCTAGTTTCACTGGAGACCAACCCCAACAATGTTAAAAACTGGTTAGGTTGATTGATTGTCGCCAAGATACCGTATAATAAAACTAAAAGTATCAGATAAAAACACACTATTACAATCTTTTGTATAATAACTAGGTATAACCCTCGACACACAAATTTAACCATCATAGCATCATACCTTGAATGCGCAATAAACGATTTTCGAATATAAATCGAAGTGGGAAACTGCACGTAACTATAGCAACGTGTTCAACTTATTTGCCGCGCGCTACAAATACTTTGAAGTACTTATAGATGAAATGGATTAGTTGACAAGTCTATACTTAACAAAAACTGCACAATCCGTCGAAGTAAGGTAGAAAGCAAGAAAGAATTTTCTCACATCAACTACAGATTTAATTATATTTGTCACTGTGATCTGTTTCCCATGTTCACAAGGGATCTGTGACAGAAATCTGTCATTGTGGCATTCGTGATGAACTCTTCATAAATGAACTAGCGACCCGTCCCGGCTTCGCACGCGTTTAGAATTCTTTGAAATTCTTGGCTTGTTCAAAGAGATCTGTGACAGAAATCTGCCATTGTGATATTAGTGATGAATTTATTTATGCACTCTTCATCAATTATCTAACTAGCGACCGTTCCCGGCTTTGAACGGGTTTTAGAAATCTTTAAAATTCTTGGCTTTTTCTACACTAATATGCTTGTAGGGGCTCAGCAGGGTTGGAGCTTATTGGGGCCAAGGGACTGCTTGTGAAAGGAAGTCTCGGCCCTGGTATGAGTCAGTACATATATGTACCTAACTGGTGACAAAGTGGTCTGAACTTGGCTGTTTTTCTTTTGCGACTTTATGTTTGGTCTCATAGTAAAAGTTGTTTGTTATCATGACTACGATACAATCACGTGTTTAAGTCATCATCATCATCATCTCAGCGCCAGTCCCGGTTGCTACCTTAGCTTTCACCTCGGTGCCCGGGGTCCGCTTTCCAACTCAAACGCCTCCACTTCGCTCGGTCTTTCGCGTCCTTTGCCGTAAGCCCATTGGCACGCATATCGTCCCTTACGACGTCGATCCAACGTGTTTAAGTATCGGTCACTAATTACCAGTCACCCTGTATAGAGAAACGCTTGAGCCCCAAGCGAACACACACCTATTGTCTTTCTATTGTCTCTAATTACGGTACTCGAAAGGTAAAGGCCTACGTACAATGGCCCACCAAGAACGCAGTGCAGAAACTAGGTCACATTGAAAAAGAATAAAAAAAACATTGTGTTGTTATTTATTTTCTATTATGTTTCTGTAAAACTAAATTATTTGAAACTAGCAGCCCACCCCAGCTTCGCATGGGTACTGATATTAAATATATTATGCATGCATTATGCACATTAACCTTCCTCTTGGACCACTCTATCTATTAAAAAAAGCCGCATCAAATTTCGTTGCGCACTTTTAAAGATATAAGCATACATAGGGCATAAGCAACTTTGTTTTATACTATGTAATGATAAAAATAACCGAATTTTCCTCTTGTCGCAGCTATTTTTCATCTTTAAAAACCCAAATAAAAAGTGGTGTCCAATAAAAACCACATCAGAAGCGAGGATATGAAAAGTGGATGTCTGTTAGTGTGGCGTTGGAGTGAAATTTAATTTACGACAACTCTCGGGAGGGATCGCCGGGGCTTAAGTCCGGCAGGGGTGTAATACGTGTTGATGTTGCTATCAAACTATGGACATTTTAGTTTCAGACTTTTACTGCCAAAAATCCACACTGTTGCTTTGTTGTCTTAGTTCCAGGGCTTTCAAAGTCAAAGTCATTTTTTTTTTATTTCACATGGGCCTACATGGGCACTTATAAAACGTCAGAAGCTAGTGCACACATTTGATGTACACATTCACCCATGGCCCCAGGAGGCTTCCACCCTGCTGGGCGCTAACAGTTTGCTGACAACTCTTTGAGAGTCAATGGACATGAGTCCAATCCATGGGCCTAACTATCCAAAAAAGAATACCTTGGAGTTTCTTCTACTTAAAGAGCGAGCTACGAAATTTTCAAAGCATTTATATATTTAACTAGCTGTGCCCGCGACTTCGTCCGCGTGGAATAGTTATTTTGGGCATCATATTTATTTTTGCAAACAACCTCAGCTTTATAAATTATACCTGTTACCCACGACTTTGCCCGTGTCAATTTCTTTTAATATTATTTTAGACAATTTAGTTTTTAAAAGAACATAATTATCTAAAAGTACTTCATAGAGCTACACACCCCTTTAGGCACGCCATAATCTCGGCGGTAAGTCCCCTCTTTGAGGCGTGGTTGGATAGACATTACGGCGTCCTCACCTTCCGCATGACGCAGGGTCTCACCGGACATGGGAAGTTCAGGAGATTCCTGCGCCGGATTCGTGCGGAAGAGACGCCCGGGTGTCGCCACTGAGTGGCCAGCCCGGAGCACACGGTGGAGGTGTGCCCCGCTTGCGACTTCTCGCGCCGGACCTTGGTTCAGGCCATGGTCCGCAGCAAAGAAGAATGGCAAGCGGTCGCCTCCTTCTGCGAAGCAGTAATGCTTGTAAAGGAGAAGGCCGACCGCATAAGGCAAGGGCAACATCGTCCTCGCTGTAGCCATCGCCGCCGCGATCTCGCCGATATCCGGCCACCGTAGACGCTGGCTTGCGGACGGTGAGCAATGGGTAGATCGCCGTCCGGTTGTCTGGTAACAGTCCAGACCGAGACGAAGTCGTCGACGGCGGGCACTGCTTCCGCGCGCTTCAAGGTGTTGTCAGGAAACTATGGGGCCCTTCAGGGTCGAAGCCTCCTGCAGCCTAGGGTTGGTGTGAAAGCGTTATACTGGAACTCTGGGAATAAGGTAAGGGAGGAACGGGGTAGGTTGTTTAGTCAGTAAGAGTTTGACACAGTTTCCCGCTCCACCCAAGAGCGGGATTCGTCATTGGATGATTTTTACCTACCATAATCTATCTCCTCGCCTCCGGCCAGGCGCAGCGTCATGGTTTGCACATCATGCGGCGCGTGTGAATTTTATATCGGAGTTATTTTAAAATTGTAATATCTTCTAAGATGTTCATTGAAAATAAGTGATGTTAAAGACAATTTCGTTCACAATTACATACTCTTAATCAACAACACATTTATTTGGATAAAGTTTAATATTACTATGTTGATACAATTCTACCAAATAATAGGTAATCATGCATTAATTTCGGCCAAATTTGATTCCCATAAAAACGGTTCTAGTGAGTTAATCTTAAAAGATAGACATATACTGTCGCGGACATTTTTTTAGATCATTTTAAGGGGAATAATTCCTTCATACATATTTTTTTAGTATCTTGAACCGTTTTCGCAGCGCACGCAACGAAAGCCCTCAAAGATGAATATTTTTCCCCGTTTTTTTCCACATTTTCCATTATTTCTTCGCTCCTATAAGTCGCAGCGTGATGTTATATAGCCTAAAGCCTTCCTCGATAAATGGTCTATTGAACACAAAAAGAATTTTTCAATTCGAACCAGTAGTTCCTGAGATTAGCGCGTTCAAACAAACAAACAAACAAACAAACAAACAAACAAACTCTTCAGCTTTATAATATTAGTATAGATTTTTGAGGTCTCTGAGGGATAACTCCTTAATTTTATTGAACATTCACGGTTGCTTCACATTATGTGAAACAAAAACAAAAAAGTTAAAATACACACAGAAACAGAATTCAAAATACCGGTAGTGTAAGTTTCAAAAACAGTAAATGTCTAACAATACGAGCCATATTTAAAAGTACTACACGCTTTCTTCACTAGAGAAAATGGGAAATTATAAGTCTAGCCACCAAATTATTTATTGGACACTGGATTGAACTTCTAATTTTATAACTAAGCAACGGGAAAATAACATAGCCTCTAATAAACTAATTCGACTTTTTTACACCGCCAACTGAATATGCTATAGAAAGCGTCAAGTAAAGATCATCAATTATTGTGACTTGTCCTTCTCATTTATACATTGCCACCTAATTTACTAACTCGGCCACGGATTTTATATCTCGTCACTATTTTACGTTTTATAGCTTCAAAACACTGTCCTCAAAAAAATATAATTCAAGCTTCGACAGAAAGCATCACTTATTATAACTTAGCATGTATTTATAATACATCATATTCTTTTATCGCTAAAATTGATACCAAAATTAGAGTTGTACATTCAACATCAGCCAGCACCACGTATTTAATTCCAGGCAACAACTCATTCAATTTTAATCAAGCTGAAAATTCAGGAGTTTTGAAGAATACAAAAAAGTGTTTTTTTCAGCTTGGAGCGTAATACTACCGAACAATTAGACCGAGTGGTTTACTGGTTGCTGTGATTGTCCAGACTTTTATCGCAAGTACAGCTACAGAGGTAATCGGCGGCGACGACCTCTCGCGCCGGGCCTTGGTTTAGGCCATGGTCCGCAGCGAAGAGGAATGGCAGGCGGTCGCCTCCTTCTGCGAAGCAGTAATGCTCGTAAAGGAGGAAGTCGAACGCATAAGGCAAAGGCAACAGCGCCCTCGCCGTAGCCGACGCCGCCGCGATCCCGCCGATATCCGGCCACCGTAGATACTGGCTCGCGGACGATGAGCAATGGGTAGCTCGCCGTCCGGTCATCTGGTAACTGTCCAGGCCTAGTCCAAGTCGTCAACGGCGCGCACTGTTCCCGCGTGCTTCAAGGAGTTGTCAGCAAACTGTAGTGGCCCTTCAGGGTCGAAGCCTCCTGGAGCCGAGGGTTGGTGCGAAAGTGTTACCGGGGCTCTGGGAATAAGGCAAGGGAGGAACGGGGTAGGTTGTTTAGTCAGTAAGAGTCTGACACTGTTTCCCGCTCCGCCCAAAAACGGGATTCGTCATTCGATGATTTTTACCTACCATAAAAAAAAAAGCCATTAGAGGCAAAGCCAACTAAAGCGCGACCTGCATTAATTAACCAATAATGGTTTTATTTTCTTTTTGTCTAGGAAGGTGCCTACATTCTTTTTACGTTTCTATTATTTACTATACGTAAAATGACGATAATTCAATAAAAAAAAATGATTTTTCAAAAATAAAGTTAATTATTTTGTCTCTCCTTAATACCTTCTGGTAATATTAGTGGCCAATAGTATATATTTGATGACATTTTTAGCAAACTTTTGACGATCAATTAATATGGGATGAGGTACATTTTAAACGTACTGAGTTAAAAAATTAGAAGCTAAACAAATATATTTTTTGATGTCATTTAACAGTATTTTTGAAGTTTACTGTTACAATGCATGTTACAAATTTAGATGCTAAAAAATAACTATCGTGCTGAGTTGTATTTAGAGTGGTTTACATAGAAAATAACTAGTGGTTATGATAGTATTTTTTAGATGCTCGTTAATTGTGGCTGACTTAGTAATTTAGAAGGCAACATACATTTTTGGGGGCGAATTATGATATTAAAAAGAAGCCTGTTTAAATAGCACCCAGAGAAAATTGATTGTAGTCTTAAAAGGCTAAAGATTCATTCCATCACATGTTTTAATCCTGCAAAATTATAACCATTGTCTCAGTAATGGTAAAAGTGCATCAAAAACCCGTTAATCACTTACAATAAAAGAGCAGTTGAATCGTATAGCTACTAATTAATTATGTTCACAATACAATGTGCTATTATGTCTAGAACTTGTTTGTTTCTTCTGTTAGTACTTTGTTTAATTGATGGCGAACAATTACGATTCATTACTGGATCGCCTTGTTAATGGTGTAAGGTAATCTATATTAGTCCAATTGTTTTATGTCTGCCCCTCCCTATGTGTCATACGAGATATAAATATAAAGTGTCAAATATTACAAAAACATTATAACTATACTTATTCTACATTCATATTGTAATGGTAAGCAAATTAACTCTTAATATGAAGGTATTTTAGTCAAAAATATTTAAGTACCATAAAAAACACATAGTTTTAAATTTACTTTCAAAAACAAAAAAAAAAAGAATTTTGGTAAAATAAACGAGAATATCATCCATCAGTCTATGACTTTTTTTTCATAACATACTGGCCACTTGTAAAAAAACTACATTCAAAATTTTAAATAGCGAACGAACACAAAATTGTGACTCGAAAGTAATCAACAAAGACCTCTTTTTACGGCCTAGCTTTTCTAATTTAGAGTGTGTAATTTATACGAAAATGTGTTTTAAAACTAAAATTTTGGGCGATTTATTTATCCTCAACTCAAACAAGCCATAGAAAATCCACACGTAATAAGGTCCGGGCCACTGTAAGTCCATCAGAGGGAGTATAACAGTGATTTTCGCAACACCTCACTGAATATTCAATTTTGTTTACAAAGACCCCGTGTATAACAAACTGACATACATACAATTTTCATGGGAAGCCTCCTTAAGCATCGCACCTCTTTGTCACACTTGCGTTACTTTACCTTAGTGTGAGGGGGAAGGAAAGAGGATGATGCGTCAAAGAAATCCCGGGATCCTGAGGGCCAGTTGAGTGGACAGCTACGTTGAGCTGTTAATTCGTTGATATTGCGGGATTTGAGCTCTCTTAAATAACTGATGGACTGTGAGAACGTTAATTACAATGAAATTTTCAAGCAGAGGTAATTAAATCCTTGAGATGGATTGTGCGAAAAGACTCAAGCACCAAGCCTTAATGTCGTGAGAATAGACAAGATAGACTGCCTCACGACTTATCCATGTTGTCTATGGACGTTAGGGAGTTCACTGACTTAAATCTATTAAACCTTTATGTGTATATAGCAACGGGTTTTTTTATGGTGGGCAAAAATCATCCAGTGACGAATCGCGCTCTTGGGCGGAACGGGAAACAGTGTCAGACTCTTACTGACTAAACACCCCACCCTGTTTCTTCGTTGCCTTTCGCACTGGGGCTTTTTAGAATCCCTACGAATTTTTCGCCTTTTTATTCTTTGTTTTTCCATATTAATGTAAAAACAAAGAATACCTAGTTAGGAATTTCAATTTACTTTTATTTATTTACGGCTGGCTCATACTTTTTCACTACATTAAAAAGTACACACTTAACAGTGTCAATATATGTGCCTGTGCAAACCCAATTAATAAATGAAGAAAATAAGTATAAAGGCCAATTAATAACAGCGAGGTATTAAGGTGCTTCCTCACCGGGAGCATTCACGTGTATTTTAA
The DNA here is from genome assembly GCA_029852875.1 of Mythimna loreyi. Taxonomy (NCBI): domain Eukaryota; kingdom Metazoa; phylum Arthropoda; class Insecta; order Lepidoptera; family Noctuidae; genus Mythimna; species Mythimna loreyi. The sequence goes on from CM056790.1 coordinate 21,253,007, forward strand.
CATTATAGATTCGACTTTGAGCATTACATTACAACAATACCCCCCTGACTAACTGAGCATTTGCGTGTAATGTAACATATAATATAATATAATAATAATATTCCACAACTGTTACACAACGTCGTCTAGTCCCAAGCTAAGCAGAGCTTGTGTTATGGGTACTAGATAACTGATAAACATACTTATATATTTCTAAATACATACACATCATAGATAAATTACACCCAGACACAGAACAAATGATTGCGCTCATCACACAAACATTTGTCCTGGGTGGGAATCGAACCCACGACCTCCGGCATAGCAGTCAGGGCCACTAACCACTAGACTAACAGGCCAGTCTATTAATCAATCAGATCGGGCGGGCGGTGTTTCTTAATTATATAAATACTGTAATAACAAAATATTGTAAGAAACCATTTTTTTTAAAAGAGTAACCATGGAGTTTTTTGCCGGTTCTTCTCCATAGAAAACGACCAATTTGCAACCGTGCACTAGCTTCTGACGTTTTATAAGTGCCCATGTAGGCCTATCTTACTAATATTATAATTGCGAAAGTTACGATGTTTGGATGTTTGTCAATCACGCTAAAACGGCTGCACGGATCTGGATGAAATTTGGCACAGGCATAGGATACACTCCGGAATAGGACATAGGCTAATTTTTATCCCGGAAACTCCAACCCCAACCCCAATACCACGCGGGCGAAGCCGCGGGTAAAACTTAAAAAAAATTTTGATTTTGATTTTCTGGGGGAAGTGGAGTGCATTGATGTTACAAGTTGTATCATTACAAGGTGTAATGCTCGGTTCTCCTCCTTCCCTGATGTAATGCTCAAATCTGTAACGATACATTACACGCGAATGCTCCCGGTGAGGGAGCACCTTTACTCGAAACAAAAACCCTAACAATTAAACTCGTTCGCAGCCCTAACTAGCAACAGTTGAAACAAACGGTCGTTGTGTGGCGTACTAATGCGCTATTGTTTAACAAATAGCCTGTGACGTCACCAAACACTAGACTACGACAAGACTGTTACAGAATGTCAACAACGTGAGGGTGTGTTAAGATAGGGGTTTCATTTACGCGGACGATTCTGTGTAAGGGACGGACGAAATAATAGAGTTGTTTTAAAGACACAGGCTATAAGCAGTCGAAAAAAAAACATCTTTCCCTTCTAGGTACGCTACTGTTTTCTGCACTAGTGCGAAAAAAGTGCGTGCTCTCCGTGCGCTACAATTTTATTGTAATAAAAATGTTTATCGTATTAGGTAGGGCACGGGTCGACCAACGGGGCAATGACACACTCGCCTACGGCTCTTGCGAATTCCGCCTCGGTCGCAATGACAAACTTTCTGCACTAGTTGTTCTTGCATTTTCAACAAGATCCAACTGTTCTTTAATTTATCATATTTTTAATCAGACGTAGATAAATTCGAAATTCAAATTTCAAATAATCACAGGAACATGAGAACTTATAAAATGTAAGAAACTAAATGCATACACATTTCATACAAGCAGTTTATTAAAATATTTCTACGTCAGCAATGGTAGTAGGTGTGAATCAATGCCAAAAATTTTCATTCTTTCATCTCTCAAAAACATTTTATCATCGATTCGAAATATTTTAAAATAATTATTCCTCCAATGCCAAAAATTTTGAAAAAATTATTTCCTTCTTTCTTTCTTTAAATCCATCCTGTTTCTCAAGCCACGTTTGCGTCAATGGATCACAAGCTTACATTGCACAAACAGGGGCGCAGCGTGAGGGGTGCCATTGTCTTAAGCGAACACTTGTCTAAATGGAGTGTGCGCTTTTTAATGCATCGATGTACACTTCACAGTACCAGGGGACTCGACATTTAGTGCCGATAAGTGTTATGCTTGTAAACATAACTATACGTTAATTAATAGGACTTGCGAAAGAGATAAATATAACTAGGAAAAAAAAAACAGATGAAATACCTATTATATTATTGGTCGTGTCGTTTTAATATCGTGGAGAGTCGATCCGGTATATGAAACACTGTCAATTTGTAAATATAAAATTAAAAATAAAGTACTTTTTTCTTAAAACTGAAATTTATTTAAATAACTATAGTTGAGCCGGTTCATTAACCGTAGGTAGTTAGTACGCAACGACCGTCAACTACCCGACTCGCTGAACCCGCTCAGCTGTTACGGATATCTTCATTTCTAATTCGATCACGCAAGAAAACACCGAGCATAGCCCTTTCCATTGCCCTTTTGGTTATTTTGAGCTAGTGCGATAGCTAAAATTTACCCCAAGGCATTGATGTTTTAAAAAAACCCCCAAAGGAACATATTCCTGGTATAAAAAGGTGTGCGAAGAGGCTAATTCATGATCCAGATTAGGTAATTTACAAAGCCTGAAGCACAAAAGATAGGTAGCCAGCTTTTTGGTATCGTCTTGGTTGGATAATGAGTGCAGTGGGACGTAATGAGTGCAGTGCTGGCCGAGTGGTAAGTGCCCCGACTTATGAGTTGTAGGTCGCGGGTTCAAACCTAACCAGGCGCGTTAGTTTGTGTAATTTATTTCATCACCACTGCTCTCAAAAACGGTGAAGGAAAACATCGTGAGGAAAGCGGCTTGTCCTAGAACCAAAAATTCGAAGACATGTGACATTCACCAATCCGCACTGGGCCCGCGTGGTGGATTATGGCCCATTCCCTCTCCTAGAGAGGAGGCCTGTGTCCCTGTAGTGGGAACATTAAAAAAGGCTGATGATGATGATGATGATTGGATTAATTACCCATCCTTACATTTTTTAATACCTCTATGGTCCAGATTACGCAGCATGTGTAAAGCTGTTTTGCAGCCAGTACGTTACAGATCAATGTTTTTGTTCCAAGAACTAAACCTGAACCAAACTTAGACAATTCAAAAAGTTCCCACTCAGAAAACCACACTCGAAAAGAGACTTTATTAGTGAGCATTAACTCACTAATAAAGTCTCTTTTCAAGTGTTGCTAGAAAGAAAAATCATTAAAAAAAAACCCCAGCAACTAAACAGCATCTATCACAAAAAGTCCCACGACCTAACACCAATATAGTTTAAGAGTCAGCAAACAGAGATTCAATCAGCCGCTCAAATCGTACGCCGGCGCTAATCCCTAATCTTGTGTAGTTCCTGATGGTAGAGGGCGCCACCCCTGCTAGTACTCAATGGACTGAACGGAACGTTTTCAAATAAACTGTTGATTGGAGGATGCGTCGAAAGGTTTTTAACTGCCTTTGTTGGTTTTGGACTTAGAATGGCGTTTGAAATTCGAAAAAATCGTTACATCGGTTGCTAAACGTAGAGAGATCATGAAGTTTCTGTCCATGGAATACTAATCGCTCTAAGGTGAAAGCTTCTATAGCAAAAAATATATATTGAAAAAAAAAAATCTTTCGGAATATTATTAAGAAATACTTATTTTTTTAACCTAATGATTTATGAATAGAAATAAAAGCTGGTTTTTACAAGAAGTATTTTTATTTATTAAAAGAAGTATATAATTATTTTTTATGTAAGGATTTTTTTGCATTATTCTCAGCTAGCCTTTCATTAATTAAAAAATAACCATCTTAGTCATACATTGTCAGCCAAACGAAACGTGTATACAAAATTTCAGCTCGATCGGTTTAAGATAACTGCTTCATAATTGAGTTGCAAACCACCCATGCAGACATAACGTCACTATGCGAGTTAAATAAAAGCTTGTAATGAGGGTTATTTCTGAAGACTGTGGCAGTAGAAATGGTTGATCGATTCCTTAATCCGAAAAGGTAGGTCCTGGTGTCTAAACAGAGGGGTGTCTCCCCTGATGTGTACTCAACAGAAGTTTGCTTAAATGTTCAATGGAATGAGATTTTAAAAATAAAACATTGTGATAAATGACGACTAAATACAGCCATCATATTTGTTCAGCTATTTTTTTTTTATTACGGATAAGCTCTCGATCACTATCTAATCTGATGGTAACCGATGATGTGGTTGACAATGGAGCACGCTTGCTAGAAGTGACCTGTTGACTCCTGACTTAAAGACCCTGGGTTGTAGCTCTATCAATGTTCAACGTAGTCCTAAATCTCTTTGTACGTATGCGTAATATAGATATATCATGATATAGATATAGAGGTAGATGCGACGCAATGGCTGCGCAACGTCGTACGTCTAGTGGTCCGAGATGAAATACATGAAACGGATTTAGTAGAATTAGATGGAGCAATTCCAGAGCCTTCTCTAAATCGACAGAATAGCACCTCCACGTCGATGCTCAAGAGGGAATGGGCCGTAATCCACCACGCAGGCCCAGTGTGGGTTGGTATATTATTACTAATTTTGGCGGGCCCACAATGGATGGAAGGAGTGGAAGGAGGCCTTTGCCCAGAAGTGGGACAGAACAGGCTAACAAAAATAATAATTTATATATATACATGTTAAAGTTTATAAGAATGTTATTTGTTTCTTCTTCACGCTTGACCAACTGATCCAGATTTCGATGAAACTCGCTACAGGGGTAAGCAAATACTGCCATGTCAAGTGAAAGACAGAAAAGATGTCTGAATGATTTAAGTAGCAATATGGTTTAGCAATGAAATGAGAGAGTTGATCATGAATCGGTGTGATTTCGCAGCACAGAACCAAACGTAGATGGTTGTTGTGATGAGCATTCATCTCATGAAACTGTCACAAGGCAAACGCTGAAGCGTACCAATATTTTAGCATTTTTTTTTTATTCTAGATAGGCTCGTGTTTGACCACTATCTCACCTGATGGTAAGCGATGATGTGGTCGACGATGGAGCACACTTGCCTAGAAGTAACCTATTCATTCTTGACTTAAAGGAAACTTACAGGAAACACAGACTCCGGCAGGGAATTCCACTTCTTAACTGTACGCCTAATGAATGTGTTCCCAAATTGCTTTGTACGTATGGGTCGGATCTCCACCATGTACCGGTGGCGTAACGATGGACGTCTGGTCATCCGATGATGGAAAGGACTAGGCAGAATCAAATCACCCTATATGAATGGTCCCGGTGCTGAGACTCAGGCCTACTCTCTATGACAGTGAATGGGCCGTAATCCACCAAGCGTGCCCAGTGCTAATGGGTAGATGTCACATGACTTTGAATTTTGGGTTCTAAGACGTGTCGGTTTCCTCACGGTTTATCTTCACCATTTTGAGAGCAGTGGTGATGAAATAAATTATTTATTGATACACAAAGTAATGCACTTGGCTGGGTTTAAGTTGGGACCGTTAAGTACCACTCAGCCACCACTGCTCCTGGCATCTAGTTGGGATTTTTGATATAGGAACTGGATTTTTATTGCGGCATGATTGTTTGGCGCTAGACCTCTTGATGGAAAGTGACGTAGTGGCTATGTATGTTTAATTCTAGACTACGATTTGACAACTCAGAATCTCTAGAAATATGTTCCCAATTTTCTGGAGTTTACCAATTCAAGTTGTCAAATCGTAGTCTAGAATTAAAAAACGAACTACAGCTTGTTCGCTATCTCTTGTACCTTAACACCGATATTAACTGTCACTGCAAGAATCGCTCGTTTGATTAATCACAGCGACAGACAGACAGACACAGGTGAGCTCACTCCGAACTAATTGCAAACACCGCTCTCTTTTGTTCAAATGATTGTTACCTTTGTGCCAAGATTACATTCACTCATTCACTGAAGCCATTCTCGAATGACACTAGCCTTCCATTTGTCAAAATCAGATCGAGCTGTCATTGAAATCGTGTTTTAAAAGTTATTGCGAATGAAATTGGAGTATATTGAGATGATTATAATGTAAATTATTGGCGGTTTGATTGGGAGTTCTGTGGGTGGCAAGTTTTTGGTCCATTTGTTTCAAAATAAGAGAGGAAAAGCAAAACGTAAAAGAAAAGAAAATTGGTTACAAGGAACTGGTTTGGTTTACATTTTTAAAGTTTTAAAATACCTATTGTATCTATTTAATATTATTTACAATTATGAAAATAAAATTTCAATATTTTTAATTAAATTGTAGAAACTTGTTATGTTTTTTTAAAGTTCCGTATTAAAACTGTTAAATTAAAGAGCTTAGTTGTACCTAATATGACAATAAAATTGTACACACAATTGTAAATACACATTTCTAAGTAGAAATGTGTATTTATAATAGGTATATACATGTTATATCAATATTATTATTTCCTTTATTTACATTTTTTAATATTTTATAAAACACTTTATAAAAAAAAACATTTGAAATATTATATTCTTTCATAATTTTCATACATTCCGGGATTATCTTATATATAACTAGCTTTTATCAGCGGCTTCGCCCGCGTACATAAAATATAGCCTTTGTCACTCAGGAGTAAAGCAGCTTTCTATTGTTGCTAGCATTTTTCCAATCGGACCAGTAGTTCGAGAGATTACCTCCTACAAACAAAAAAACAAACTTTACCTCTTTATTATATTATTAGTGTAGATATATATATGTTTAAACTTTTCAGTTCCAAATCTATATCACATACTCGAACTTTAGTGAAATATACTCTACGTATTCTGATCTCTGGTGAACTCCATTTCTACATTTATGTATAAACCACATTATAATCTACAGCCACACTAATACCCAATTACCATCAATACTTTCACTAGACAAATATAATCTCGGCTTACTTACAAATCAGTAGAGATAAATACAATCACATCAGACTGCCCATTCACAGCTTCCCAAATATCAGTATAATCAGTTGAGTCGTTTTATTCTAGTTACCTGCGCACCTCACCTGCTCAGGGGCGTAGCTACTACCGTATAGATGGTACTGGGGTCCCTACTCTACAGGGGACCCGGCGTAGTCAAAATTTCGCACAACCGTCTCGTAGGATGTAAGGAACCAGCAGGGTCGATGACTTCTGCTAAGGGTTCATGCGAAAGCGGAACACCTGAGCCCTAGAACTAAGACAAGAAGGGATGGTAAGTCGTTTAGTCAGTAGAAGTCTGACACTGTCTCTCGCTCCGCCCAACGGCGGGATTCGTCATTCGATGATTTTTCCCACCATTAAAAACCCGTCTCGTAGGATAAACCAGGCATTTGTAAAAAAAAGTACAATAGAACAAGAGGATAAACTTGGTGAGACGTTTTATTAAACAAAACCTCTGAAGATCAACATAAGGCTGATCTAGACTTCAAGCACGATACCATCAAGTGTAAGCCACCCTCCAACATTCAATACCTATACAACAGTGGTGTTTTAACTTAGGTATCTACACTGTGTACGCACCTTTGCAGCAAAGATAGGCTATATTAGCCACATTAGATCACAGGATCGCAACCCTTAGTTATTTTGAATCAGAAACCAGTCACGTTGGCAAAATATATAGATAGATTCTTTACTGCACAAAAATAAAATAACAATGAGAACTAAAAATTTTAAAAAGAAATGATTAATTATTATTTACTAGCTTCTGCCCGCGACTTCGTCCGCGGACAATTTGTGAGACAAAAGTTGTGATAGCTCGGTTAATATCCATGTTATATAAATAATTTATAGCCTATGTCACTCAGGAGTAAAGCAGCTTTCTATTATAGCTTCAATTTTTCCAATCGAACCATTAGTTCCAGAGATTACCTCCTACAAACAAAAAAACAAACTTTACCTCTTTATTATATTTTATTATTTATTACGGGGCCCATGAAAAACTAGCTACGCCCCTGCACCTGCTGAATGATATTTGATAGCGGTTAGAACTTGTTAGCGATAAATACAGCCTATTCAAATATCAATTTTATTTGTTCCTCAATGTATGGCTTAAATGTTTTTTGAGGCTTCAGTCATTAGATCTGTTTTAAATTAGCGTAGAAAGTTTTGATTTGAGTCATGGGTTTCTAACTAGATTTCTGTTAAGAGTTACCAATCTGAGATACACTTTTTTTTACACATCCAAAAAATATCTGTGTTTTCAAAATATCTTGACAAAAAAGTGCAATAACGTTAAAACTCCGTACGAGCAGTCGTATACTGCTCGTACGGAGTTTTAACGTTATTGCACTTTTTTGTCAAGATATTTTGAAAACACAGATATTTTTTGGATATTATCTAGATTTCTAATGAAATGAAAACATAACTTTATGTAAAGCATAGTGTAAACCTTTAAAAGTTTTCTATTTTGAGAGAACTTATATTAAAAAATATTAATTAATAAGTGGCCATCATTACTTAATAATTTTTAAAATAAGTCTATAGAAAACTTGCTCATTTAATCGAGGTTCTGAATAATACGTATATAATAGTAAGTCAGAGCGAATGACAAAATTACCGAATTACAACAGAGTTTTTAGGCATTATCTCTCTTGTTCGTGGTCATACTTTTCAAAATGTCGTAGTCTAAACATAGGTTGGTACCTTTATGCAAGTCATCATCACCATTTCAGCCCAAAGATGTCCACTATTGGATATAGACCTCCCCTAAATACAGCCACAACGATCGGTCTTACGTACGTACGTCTCTCATCCATCGGATTCCCTCAACCTTTACCCGTTATCAGTTCACCATGTAAGCCTTGCAACTCGCTAACAACTATCAACTTAGACCGCACACCAAAAAAAAATCCAAATTCCTTCAAACATGAAATTGCGTATAACGCTAAACGCTTCAACACTCGTACTAATTATTGCATTTGTTCCTACCACCATTGTACGATCTTCAATAGCTTGAAAAGGCATAGCATAATGCTAAAGGTACAGCATAATGCAGGCTAATGTGGTCAGATATTCGTACTTAAGGTGTAATGTGAGATGCTATAGTGTGCCAATCCTTTTCAATGAAGGTTTTTGTTTTAAAACCGCTTTGATTATAAATCTTCGTTGAGAATTGAGAAACGGGTTTGTATAATCTACACCTGATTGCTTATTAAACCTTGCCTTTGTTTCTTCTAAACACATTCTCAGGATAGATTTTGTTTAGTCGTGTATTTTGGACGGTGAGCAACATGTAGCTCGCTGTTCGTGCGCCACAATGAACTGACAATAATGTTCACGGGGCTCTCTAAGACCGATGATTCAATAATTAATTGTTGTTGTAGTTTTTGTTTTTGATTTCAATAATTAATTGTTTCGACTTGCCTTCTCAGTTCTAATTAAAAGGTAATGTATTTTTATCTTAGCAATCAAACTTAAAATAATTTATTTCAAATAGACCATTTATAGGCACTTTTGAACTGTCAAAATTGAAGCTAATTTTCAAACAAACGTGCAAGAAACTCCATGGACACTCTTTTAAATCAAATATGGTGAAATAAAGAATTCCAAAACTAATTCCCTTGATAAATTCTCATAAACACGCAAAAATAATGACAGAGACCCATAGAGCAAAAATCCACACGCACGATTCAAATAAAGAACACACCACAGACAATAAGCCTCATACCTCAGAGCTGTCATAGAAAAATACCTTAATATTGGGCGCACGAGAACGAACCAATTAATGAGGTCCTATTCATCACGCGTTGTCACCTCCATCGGTCAAGCACAATGCCTCAGTTTGTACGACAGTCCGACACAGGAGGTAGTTCACACGACAGTAATAAGCCTCCCACTGTTTGCTTAGGAAACTCTATGGATTTCGTAGTTTATTGAACTTTGAGATCTATTTTGAGAATGTTAAGGTTGGATTTGCAGTGGTAGTAGGGTTTGTTCGAAGTAGGTGCAAGTTGGTGATTTGTTTGTCGAACAAGCATGGAGTATGGAAATATAATTTGAATATAGAACATAGTTGTGTCAGTATGAAAAGTGTGGTGTATGTGACTGCTTGATTTTCAGCCAGGAATAATTTTCATCTCTTAAGAAAAAAAGCTCTTTTAGGAAGCAGTGGTGGCCGAGTGGTAACGACTCCGAATTACGAGTTGTAGGTCTTTTTTTTTTAATTGCAATAAACTAGTGCTCGACTGCGATCCCACCTGATGTTAAGCACTGATGCAATCGTTGATGGTAAGGCGCATTAGTTTATTAAGAGCCTACTCACTCTAGCCTTGCAGACACCTAAATTATAATCGGACGGAAAGATTGCAGCTGGCAAACTGTTCCAGTCCCTCGATGTACGCGGTATAAACGATGAGGCAAAACGCTTAGTCCGGGTCGCAGGTGTCTCAACTCAACAACGTAAGGGTGGATATTTGCAGTACGTCGCAGGTTCAAACCCAGCCAAGTGCATTGCTTAATGTACCTAATTTATTTTATCACCACTGCTCTCAAAACGGTGAAGGAAAACATTGTAAGGAAACCGGCATGTCCTACAATCAATAATTCGAAGACATGTGACATCCACCAACCCGCTCTGGGCCTACGTAGTTGATTAAGGCCCATTACCACTCCAAGAGAGAACATTATAAGACTGATGTTAAGCTATTGCTATATTTCATGTATCCTGGTTCATGAGATACAGTCTAGTGACAGCCAGTCGGACATCTTAGTAATAGGGTTTTTTTCATTAAGTAAAAAACATGCAATGACAACTCCCGCCCTAAGGTGGAGCAGGAGCTAGTGTCAGACTCTTAATGGTTGAAAAACCCACACCGTTCCTTCATTGTCTTTCATGCCAGGCGAGGCCAGATTTCCTTTCAGCGACGCGAAACGAACCTTAGGCCCTACAAGTTAGTAATAGGGATTTATTCTGGACTAGCTTTTGCCCGCGGCTTCGCCCGCGTGTTATTGGGGTTGGGGTTTTCGCGATAAAAGTAGCCTATGTCCTATTCCGGAGTGTATCCTATGCCTGTGCCAAATTTCATCCAGATCCGTCCAGCCGTTTTGGCGTGATTGAGTAACAAACATCCAAACATCGTAACTTTCGCATTTATAATATTAGTAAGATTTATCCTTTGCATACGGAACCCAAAAACGAAACAATATCAAATTAGTAGCAATCAAACATTATCACTGTATATTTACTACTTTCTCCCCAAAACAGTAATAATACATCATTGGCTGTCCGTGGTAAGCGCCCGCTGTTTTTCTAGTTAATTGGACGAGAAATCAAAGGAAAGAAAGGAAGTGTCAAAGAAATGTTTTTCTTTTCCTTCATTCAATACGTGATAACGCTATTAATATTAGAAATTGTTTCTGTGTTAGGGTGGCGAGGAAAAATAAAATCAGATGATTTTGTTCCCAAGACTGTGTCTCATTACTTAGTAAGCCCTATACGGGGTGACTGATAAATTAGTGATGTCATGAGAACAAACCACTTGTAGTATGCGACCAGAACTGAAATCGCGAAAATCTGAAAAAAAAAGTTGGACAACTACAATTATATTCGCCTAAAGGGTCAAAATGTACTGAATTTGCTGATTTTAGATTAGATATGACTTTTGTTTCTTTTGAGACAGTGTCGAAATACACGTTATTTAAATTGAGACATAAAAGGCCATAACACTTTTTGGCCTTAACTTAAAAGTTTGATTTTTCAGTTTCAAGAGTCTGCTACTACTTGACAGACAGACAGACGAACAATAAAGTGATGCTACAAGAGTTCTGTTTTTCTTTTAAAGGTACGTAACCCTAAGCTAAGAGAGGACGCTGTAATGTCTTTCCAGCCACTCCTCAAAGAGGTCCCCTCTTTGAGGTTTTACCACCATGATTATTTCGTGCCCAAAGAATGGACCATGAATTCAAAACTATAGGTGCTTTTGCTAATATAACTACGAGTGCTATGTATGCAGTAAATTATCTATGGTACTAGCTTGCCATTGATTGTGCGCGCTTATGGCGACATCAAACGATGCCGCCTTCGCGCAGTCGCGGCCACTTTAAATAAGATGTATCTGCAGTTTTGTATTACTGCTGCATGTGACTACAGATTACCTCGTGTTCTTAACAAAATCTTGCTTTATTTCTTCTTTTTTTCAGTGTTCCGTGGCTCAAAAGAAAAAATGAAACCCTTATAGGATCAATTTGTTTTTCGTCTGTATGTCTGTCATTTCACATCGGGAACGCGCGAAGATTTCAGGGTAAAATTTAAACCATATAGGTACTTAAATTTGCTGTCCTTTGAAACTGTGAAAAAATCAATATTTCTAGTTAACGATAAAAAAAGATACGGCCGTTTATGTCCCAAAAATCGCATGTTTCGACACTCTCAAAGGAATCAAAATTCATAGAATACTTTCCTTTGACCAAGAACCCTGAATTTTGGCATGAAGCAAGGTTTGAAAAGATCTGAAAACTGTAACTTTATAGTTACAACACCAAAAAAAAATATTTTCTGTGATTTGGAAAAAAAATTGTGGCTTCATGAGTTAAATTGTTTTCATAGGTAAGTTTGTACGGAACCCTCACTATATGAGTCCGAAACACACTTGCCTTGTTTATTTTTTGTTTTACTTTAGTGATTACTAACGATCCGCCATAGCTTTGCACGGGTCATACAAATCTTTGAAATTTTCAACTAAAATTTAACTTTTCAACTAAAATACGCATTTATTATACTCGTACTCGTACACCTAAATCTTCCTATTGTTGCATTCTACCTATTAGTGCAAATTGCATGAGAATCAGTTCAGTAGTTTTTGAGTTTATCACGTTCATACAGACCGACACGGTGCGGTGGGGAGACTTTGTTCTGTAAAATGTAACAATGAGGCTTTTTACAAAAAAAAAACTATTATCGTATTAATATACTCCTATTTATATTTCTTTCGATCAAATCTTTTTCTTGCATACATAGGGTGTCTAGTAAATAGTGACCGATACTTTTTTTATGGTAGGTAAAGATCTTCGAATGGCGAATCCCGCCCTAAAGCGGATCGGGAAACAGTGTCAGACTCTTACTAACAAAACAACCTACCCCGTTCCCTCCTTGCCTTAGTCCCAAAGCCCCGGTGTAACGCTTTCGCGTCAACACTTGGCCCCATTGCAGGAGGCTTCGAACGTGAGTACACAGGTCACTAATTAGCCTTTTAATGTTTCCACTGCTGGGACACAGGCCTCCTGTCTAGGAGAGGGAATGGGCTACAATCCACCACGCGGGCCCAGTGCGGATTGGTAGATGTCACATGTCTTCGAATTTTTGGTTCTAGAACGTTTACTCACGATGTTTTCCTTCACCGTTTTGAGAGCAGTGGTGATGAAATAAACTACACAAAGTAATGCGCCTGGCTGGGTTTGACTCGTAAGTCGTTACCACTCGGCCACCACTGCTCTACCCTATATAGATATTTTAAATAAATAATGAAATATCATAACAATTTGGTGCTTTTTAGAAACGGTGTATTGAAGAAAAACCGCAGCAAATATAACAGTACATCGGCTGCAGTGTGGCAGTACCACACGCACAGCACCCACGGCGTCGTAACGAAACGCAGCGTTTTTTCCTCTCCCAGTGCGTGTTACCAACGAGCGGCCAATAAATCATGCGGCGGCCGCCCCTTGATTTAATATTGTCATAATAATAAAAACGCGCGTTAACGCTCGGACGAGTTTGTCAGCTGATGGTGGACAGATGCGATGTTGGTGCTGAGTAGGTAGAATCATGTTAAAATTCTGTTCAAATTTTATAACAATTCATTTTAAATCAGCCTACTGAAATTTGTGTGATTTTTCGAAAGAGTATACTTTTCTTTTGCACAACCGACGTCCCCAGTAGGCCTCTACCCTGTTTGACCCCTATGGGTGCCTATGGTTTTGTTGCCATTTCCTTGAGATGCACGTGAACACGTTTATGAATTAAATACTTAGTCAACTTTTGATCTTATGTTAGAAAGTAACGTGTAACAAAAATGACGGCAGAAAATTGACAGAAGTTTTTATTTTGCTAAACGATGATATGGCCAACGAAGGAGCATGCTTGCCTAGAAAAACCTATTCAATCTTGACTTAAAGACCCCTAAGTTGTAGCTATCAGCCTTGGTTGTACGCATAATGAATGTGCGCTAAAAGACAAGCTGCTAATGCTGATAAATAGTATTTATAACATAATCAAATTAATGTCACACGTGAAACTCAAAGAAGTTTTTTTTATGGTAGGTAAAAGTCACCGAATGACGATTCCCACCCTTGGGCGGGGCGGGAAACAGTGTCAGACTCTTACTGACTAAAAAACCTACCCCATTCCTTCCTTGCCTCATTCCCAGGCCCTGGTGTTACGCTTTCGCATCAACCCTGAGCCCAGGAGGCTTCGACCCTCTACGGTGCTGACAACTCCTTGAGGCGCGCGGGAACAGTGCGCGCCGTCAACGACTTGGGTGCTAATGGTAATAATAGTACTTACTTATAGCAACAAAATTAATGTCACAGGTGACACTTAAAGATGTAAGAACCCCACGCATACCAAAGTGTCTCATCTACACCCACAAGTCTTTGCCCACAATCCGTCTCCGCGTTTTATAGCTGATGACCTTTTTTGCCCCACTTCGGCAAAGCTTTTGACACCTGCGCGATAGCTACTTTAATTTGCCCCGGGTCGGTTAATGTGGTAGAAACATCAATAACACTTAGCACCAAGGCGGTCTCACAGACCGGCCGCCCGTAATTAGGGGTTAAAATTGATACGTTAGCGAAATGATGGGATATGGGGAATATGTTACGTTTTATGTTGAATTTTTAATGTATTTTTTTTTATGGTTCCATTTTGAGGGTTAATTTTTTAATCATTGAAGTTTAGTTAGGTTTGATATTGATGCTGTTTGTGAAGGGTACTCAGATGAATCTTGTTAGATTGCCAATCCATGCAAAAGTGAGAAAAGCATTTAAACCTTAAAAGCAAATAGCAAAGAGGTTCTTGGTTTAATTAGACTTCGACTCATAATTATTTTTATTGATTTTAGGCAGTCTGAGTACTAGTGGACGGATTAACTAGTCGAGATTAAGTGGACGAACTAATAATACGATGAATGCGAGACGCATAGCACGACAACTCTGGTCGTTGTAGCAATATTTGAGGGAGGCTTATGTCCAACAAGAAATGATGATGATATTGATGAAGAGATAAAGAAAATATCAATTTACTTATATATAAATGATTATCTGTTCGTTAGTCTCGCTAATACTCGCGATCGGCTGGACCGATTTGACATTTTTTTAAATATTTGTTCAGGGAGGTTTAAATGGTGAGAAAATATGGAATACGACGGGACAGCTAGTTTAAATATAAATATTAGATAGTAATAATTCAAAGTAATACTAAATTATAATATATAGATACCTATTATAGTGAATAAAAAATATTCTTTTAAACTCTTAAGTCCCAAGCGAACGTCGGATTTGAATACCTATTGTCTTTCTATTATGCATCTAATTACGGTACCTACGCGAAAGGTTAAACTAACTTATAAATATAGGCAAGTACCTAAGTCTACACTAATATAATAAAGAGGTAAAGTTTGTTTTTTTGTTTGTAGGAGGTAATCTCTGGAACTACTGGTCCGATTGGACAAATTTTAGCAACAATAGAAAGCTGCTTTACTCCTGAGTGACATAGGCTATTTTATGTACGCGGGCGAAGCCGCTGACAAAAGCTAGTATTTTATAAATATAACCTCTTTTCTCTGATTTACATTACAGTTTAGCTACTAGCACACGTTCAAGGCCCATTAGCATATAGAGTTTCATTATAACTCCTTATTATCTTGCTTATCAGCAGGAACCAGGGCGAGTTGCTGATAACATCGTATCTGGATCATTAATCTACCTGGATCCTGAGAATGTCTCCTTGCAGTAATTAAACGCACCACCTGCCAGTGTATGCCACCTCCTTGTAGCTGTTTGGTGGGTGAAAATGTCAGAAGGTGGCTATATTAAGCTTAGACACTCTCCAATACTGGGTAGTATTGGAGAGTGTCTAAGCTAAATATATAATATAATATATTCCACAACTATCACACAACGCCATCTATAACATACATGAAACTAGATTTTGATGCAAAAAAAGACAACACTGATTTGGGACGTTGTATCAAGTTTGAGAGCAGTGGTAGCTGAGTGCTCGCGGGTTCAAACCCAGCCAGGCGCATTATTTTGTGTAATTTATTTCAACTGGCATGTCCTAGAACAAAAAATCCGAAGACATGTGACATACGCCAATCCGCACTGGGCCCGTGTGGTGGATTATGGCTCATTCCCTCTCCTAGTGAAGGGACCTGTGTCCCAGCAGTGAAAACATTAAAAAAAGGCTGATGATCATGATCAAGTTTTAGAATCAGCCCCTTAGGATAATTCTGAAAACATCTTTTTACAATTCAACCCAGGCAATCCGCATTTCGATTTGCAACTTCTTGTGGTCACATAATGACAAAAAGTTGAAAATACAAGTCGTCCAAATGAAAAGTAATAATTTAGCATTCCCGTTGGCAACATCAATCAGTGGGTAAAAAAGTCAGATATCATCTATAAAAATTATCCGTGGCACATTTAGCTGTGCCGCCGCGGTATGGCCGGAATGTCCACGCGCATGCGTCGAATTTGTTACACGGCCTCGTTATACGCAGACGTAAAAACTGTGGGACTTGACGGATTTTTGGGGATTGGGACAAAGGAGAAGCGATGTCTCTGAAACTTGGTCGCTTACAGTGGCCCTTATAAAAAGACTCAAGGTCACTCAAAGGGCAATGGAAAGGGCTATGCTCGGGGTATCCTTGCGTGATAGAATCAGAAATGAGGCATGAGAACCAAGGTTGCCGACATAGCGAAAAAAATCACCAAACTTAAGTGGTAATGGGCAGCCAGTTTACTTATTATGACAGTTCTGCTATGTTGCCAGTTCGAGAAGTTCCGTTCCGTTTCTTTGAAATTCATTATAATATTATGACAATATTTCAATGGGACCAGTTCTGAAGTATACAGTATACTTGTTCAATTAAAAAGGAATCTATATTGGTCATCGATTCAAGAAAAAATTGGTATAACCTCTTGATGAAATAGGTATAACCTCTTCTTTTTTGAAACTAATAAAGGTGTATAAATAAATACTTGCATACATATTAAAGTAGAAAAAGCAAGCTGCCAGCATTCTGGGCACATTTCCCATTGACATCGATGTGGACGAATTTTTTGATGCCCTATGAGTTTTGTTTTCTGTTTGTACATATTATTATTTTTAGTTTGTATATATCTGTTTTTCTGTACACAGTAACGGAATAAGGTCGACAATTTTAGCTATTTCTAGGGTCGTAGGGGGCCAGCAGGATCGAAGCTGGGGCCAAGGGTTAATGTGAAAGCGGAACACCGGGGCCCTAGAACTAAGGCAGGAAGGAATGGTGGGTCGTTTACTGAGTAGAAGTCTGACATTGTCTTCCGCTCCGCCCAAGAGTGGGATTCGTCATTCGATGATTTTTTCTACCATAAAAAGGTCTATATGCGATAAATCCAAAATATAATATCCTTAATCTTTGATGACTCAAGTTTTTCGACCATCAACACACATTCATCCTATGATTTTTTTTTTTTTTATAAATCGCTGTTCACCTCACACTTGGACCACACCGCCTCACTAATGACGAGTTTGGGAAAAACGTTTAAGTCTGAGATTGCGCAGGAGTCATTCGTTACGGCGCGCGGCGACACTCGCTGTAATGATCTAACACCACGTATGCACCGTGTCTAGTTAGTTTTGGTAGCTTTTGGAATTATTTGTAAAGTTTTGCGAAAGATGGAGCCACTTGAATGGTTATATGATTTAATGGTTACTGTCACACAACGTCGTCTAGTCCCAAGTTATGCAGAGCTTGTGTTATGGGTACTAGACAACTGATAAACATGCTTATATATTTCTAAATAAAATACATAGATATTATAGATAAATTACACCCAGACACAGAACAAATAATTGAGCACATCTCACAAACATTTGCCCTGGGTGGAAATCGAACCCACGAGTTTCGGCATAGCAGTCAGGGTCACTTACCACTAGACCATCAGGCCAGTCATTTTTTTTTATTTCCTTTAAGTTTAGTAGTAGCTATTGATTAAATATGAGATAGAGATTCCTAATGAGTATTTAGTTTATTTAAGGCCTTTAACCACTACTTAAGGTGAAAATGCCCGAGCAGAATAGTACATTTTGATACAAGTGTAGAAAGTTTGTCATTGCGACCGAGGTGGAATTCGCACGAGCCGTAGGCGAGTGTGTTATGGAGCCGAGGGCTGCAGTTTTTCATTTTGTACATTCATAAATTCCAGCAACGAATAAACCTATGCACAGAGAAATAGTGTCTATAGTTGGAAAACGAATAGTATGGCGCACTCGGTAATGAGTTCTAAATGCGCAGGAGATGAGGGACCTGAATCTCACGGCCGCGCGATTAGCGGTCGGCTAACATCTGCCATTATCTGGACATTATGACCAATGTGCTCAGAGGTCACAGGTTTGTCATGAGGCCGTTTGAGCCACTAGCATACGTGTATTAGCTTGTGACGTTTTCCAAGTGCCCATGTAGACCTATGTGAAATTAAAAGATTTTGGCTTTGACTTAGAGCTTTTTATAATAATAATAACATAATATAGCGTAGCTTCAGCCTTAAAATGTTCCTACTGCTGGGATTCAGGGATTCAGACTTTATCTCTAGGAGAGGGAAAACCCAAGTGTGGGTTGGTGGATGTTATATGAATTTTCGGTTCTAGGAAACGCCGGTTTTCTCACTATGTTTTTCATCACCGGTTTGAAAGCAATGATGATAATTAAATTACACAAAGTAATGCGCTTGACTGGGCAAACCCAGTCAAGCGCATTACTTTGTGTGAGTTAAAACTCATCATCATCATTTCTGCTGAAAGAAGTCCACTGCTGACCTTCTTCAAGTATCACCACAAAGACCGGTCGTGTACGTCTCGCATCCATCGGATTCCTGCGACTCGCACTAGGTCATCGGTCCACCTTAAGGGAGGCAATACTGCGTCTTCCGCTATGTGATCGCCACTTCAGAACATTTCGTTCCATAGACCATCGGCTCTGTGAACCAGCCCTGCCCACGTGGTGCCACTTAATTTTGGCAATTCTTCGAGTTACAGTGGTATCTTTAGTTCTTATACGGATATCTTCATTGTTATGTGATCTCGCAATGAAACTCTTAGCATAGCCAGTTCCATTGTCCTTTGAGGTTTTTTATGGTAGGTAAAAATTATCCAATGACGAATTTCACTCACAGGCAGAGCGGGAAATAATGTCAGACTCTTACTGACTAAACACGCCACCCCGTTCCTTCTTTGCCTTACGTATTGGAGCCAAGCCTTTCTTTCAGAAAGAGTCTCTGGGCTCCAGTAGGCTTCAATTCTGTTGCAGATTGAGAGATTGACCTTAAGGTGTTTTCTTAAATACTAAATATCAAAACAAGATCTTGTTTTATTACAGACATTAACACTTTCTAACAGTGAGAAGTTCCCATACATTAAAGAGAGAGTTATCTATAAAAACTAAATAAAGGTTGAGCATTAATAAAGTGAGCTTGTTTCGTTACGTTTTGTCAGTAATTAACTCGAATTAAACCTTATAGTCGTCGTGTGGTTGCTGGAATATGGTGCGTGGTGGATATCCCAACCAAACGTACAAAGCGTTTTAGGAACACATATTTACCAAGCGTACAGCTAAGGAATGGGATACCCTGTTCAGTCGGTGTTTCCTAATAGCTGCAACCTAGAGGTCTTTAAGTCAGTTTATGTTACTTCTAGGCAAGCGTGTTCCATCTTCGCTACTTTATCGTTTACCATCAGGTGAAATAATGGTCAGACCTGAACATACATAATAAAAAAAAAAGTTACTAAGCAGTTGTTTTTTTTTTTAATTTGCTATAAACAAATGCTTGACAGAGACTCCATCTGAAGGTACGCACATTAGTGCTTACCTTCAGATGGGGGCAAGACATGTGAAACGAGTCAAAAGAAATGTCGCTATAAGTATGACAATTTTAGCTATTCCTCGTGTCGTAGAAGCCCAGCAGGATCGAAGCCTTCTGGGGCGAAGGGTTGATGCGAAAGCGGAACACCGGGGCCCTAGAACTAAGGCAGGAAGGAACGGTGGGTCGTTTGCTCAGTAGAAGACTGACACTGTCTGCCGCTCCGCCCAAGAGCGTGATTCGTCATTTGATGATTTTTCCCACCATAAAAAGGTCTATATGCGATAAATCCGAAATATAATATCCTTAATCTTTGACGACTCAACTTTTTCACTCAAGTGAAACGAGTCAAAAGAAAAGTCGCTATAAGTATGTATATGTAAGTACAAATTCAGATTTAGTTAACTGAATCTATAAAGCCTTATAAAGGCTTAGGCTAGCTAGCCTATCGGTATTTTACAGAATGCATTTTGGAGAGTGCATAGGGGAAATACATGAGTACAATACCTACAACACACAACCCAATGTTCACCGCCTTCTGGGGTCAAGGTATGATGCCAATGTGGAATACCGGGGCCCTGGAACTAAAGCAAGAAGGAACGGTGGGTCGTTAAGTCTGACACTGTCTACTGCTCCGCGGAAGGGCGGGATTCGTCATTCGATAATTTTTCTACCATAAAAAACCCAATATTCGCCTAATACTTGACAATCTAACTCCTCCGAGTACGAGTTATAAATAACGAGGCAAAACGGCCCTGATATATTTATACCTCGTACTCGTACATCGAGGGACTGGAACAGTTTGCCAGCTGCGGTCTTTCCGTCCGATTATAATTTAGGTGTCTTCAAGACTAGAGTGAATAGGCTCTTAATAAATTTAACGATTGTGTCACTACTTACCATCAGGTGAGATTTTTTTTTAAATTGCTATAAACTAGTGCTTGACTGCGATCCCACCTGATGGTAAGCAATGATGCAATCGTTGATGGTAGGGCGCATTACTTTATTAAGAGCCTGTTCACTCAAAAGTTCCAGACCCTCGATATACGCGGTAAAAACGAAGAGGCAATATGCTTAGTCCGGACCGTAGATGTCTGAACAACGTAAGATAGATAGATTAAAACTTTATTGTACACCAAAAAGTAACATAACTTATACAAAAACACAAAACTATGGGTACAATTGCGGTCTTATCTCTGACAGCGATATCTACCAGACAACCTTAGGATGAATCGTAAGAACTAAAAATAATACAGTAAGGGTGGATATTTGCCGAACAGCGGGTTGTCCGATAGTAAAATTGAGATGGCGAAATCAAACCGTGCAAGCCTGCTTGCTGTACAACAGTTGCAGTATTGGTCTAGTTTATACCATTTAAAAATGAAAAAGTAGAGCGTAAACAAAGTAATAATCTTCTGTTAGCGTTAATGATTTTCTTTTAAGATTATTTGGCTCATGCTTGACAATTCCCGTAAATTTTGCTGACATCTCTTTTAACACGACGCACTGATGCCTTCGATCTGGCTCGCACTTATCAGACAGAGAAGTACCTTGTGCACGCTGTCCGCAAGCCCGCACCTACGATGGCCAGGATTGAGGAGCTTCCCTATGACTTCCAATGGGCAGGCAATCTCTGGCAGGGATTCACTGGCATAGGTATGCCAGTGAATCAGGTATATAAAAGCTAGTTATATTAGTTTTAGAAAAAGCTATTTCAAAGGGCACTCGGTTTTAATTTATTTCATATCGTCGATTATAATTAATTCATTAAGCTCCAAGCGAGCACCGGCGCTCGAAAATCTAATGTTCTTTAATTGTGTCTGTAATAAAGGTAGTCAAAAGGCTAAGAAACACTCATAGATTTAATACTAATTTGAAAGTAAGAAACAGCTAGACTGATGTCTGTATTACGATTCAGTTCGGCGACCGACCTCACAACCCGCCTAATTACAAATATTTGTTTACAATCAACAATCATAGAGATAATTAAACTTAATTATATTCTCTTTTCTCTCAGAAGCCACACACCACCGCGTGGTGGCTCGCCACAGACGAGTTTGGTACAGAAGGTTAACTCCGTACAGTAGTTCAAACTATTGTTTGAATATTGTGATTTAAAATTGATGCATCTGATCTTGGTAATAATTATGAAGTTTGAGAATTTTACTGCAGAGTCGAGCACTTCATTCAGTGAAGCTTGCCAAAAAGGCTGACAAAATAGTAACAATTTTACTAAAACTTAAAGCTATAAGTACAATGATGCAAGAAAACATAGATTACGTGAATTCTAGTCCACTACGACTAGGCATTATTGTTGAAAAGCTATACAAGTTTGTTCTCGCAATAACTAGTAAGCCTTCTTCCGCCCCGACCCTTGCTCGAGCCAGCCCGCGCAGCTGAGCCTGTAATCTAAAAGATTCCTTAAACAAATAAATCTTTTGC
The DNA here is from genome assembly GCA_029852875.1 of Mythimna loreyi. Taxonomy (NCBI): domain Eukaryota; kingdom Metazoa; phylum Arthropoda; class Insecta; order Lepidoptera; family Noctuidae; genus Mythimna; species Mythimna loreyi. The sequence goes on from CM056790.1 coordinate 21,275,268, forward strand.
TCGATCCAGCCCGTCCCAGCGACGCCCTACGCCAAGATCCGTACCCCACTAGGGAGTGCCCTTAGCGTAGTCGCTTAATTTTTAAGTTTTTTTTAAGCCCTGGCTGGAGGTTTTGATCCCTGTATCGAGGCCGCCACAGGCAAACCCGGTTAAGCAGCCGACAACCTCATAGGTTGACCTGCAAGAGGCCACTCATAAAAAAAAAAGTAAGCCTTCTGTGTGTCTATACTCCGTGTCCTCTCGGCGGGGGCTCGCTTCATTAATTAAGAGATGTGTTCATCTCCGCGGCACGGGCTCACAGAGGTTCTCTTAACAATGCTATCGGGTTACCGCGTAAGATGCGGTGCACAATGCGCCGCCGATTCTTTTTCGTTTTGCCGATGTTTCTGCGACTCGGGTAAAGATAGGTCCTTTGAAGTTCTGGCTGATTAGCAAGCGTGGTGCTGCCAAGACTTTCTCATATACTGGCATGTATTTTCGAAAGGGTAAGCGTAATGGTGTGACTATAATTTACCAGTTATATTTAAAACTAGCTTTTGTCACATAAAATATATCACTCAGGAGTAAAGCAGCTGTCTGTTGTTGATAAAATTTTTCCAATCCGACTTTACTGGTCCGATTGGAAAAATTTCCAGAAATTATCGCCTACAAATAAAAAAACAAACTTTACCTCTTTTTTAACCGACTTCAAAAAAAGGAGGAGGTTCTCAATTCGATTGTATTTTTATATTAGTGTAGATGTAGATTGGCGTATTAGAGGGTGAATCTTTTGCTATTAACAGACTCTTACAAAAATGCGAAACAGGGTGTGAAATCTCTCAATGTTCCGTTGAAAAGTGAGGATTCTTTAACCAGACGGATCGTTGTATCTGGTCCGGGTTTAAAGCCTAGTAGAAATGTCGACCTATGCACACGGCGTGTGTTTAGAATACTTATGTATATTTTGAAAGGCACAGCGAATTAGAGTCCTCGATCCTAATTTAATCGCTATGCAGGGTTTTGAATTACAGATACTATGTGCCGTACGTCACTACAGGCTTCAAAATAATTTACCAACCATTGTGTTACACCATGACAACACCATAGAATATACTATGCGTTCCAAATAAGAATAGGATCGATTGACAGGATGTGACATCACGTCGTACTGTCAAATAGAAGATACTTTTGCAAAACTTAAGAGCTCACAGATGATAAAAATTGAAATACTGGATTCTGATTAAACTTTTATCGTTCACAGTTCGTAAATAAATTAAAATTGTTCGTAAATAAACTGAATTTTAAAAAATATCTTGTCTCGATTTGACAGTAAATCGTGACGTCACAACATGGCAGTCGATCCTATTCTCATTTGAAACGCATTATATTTACAAATAAATCAGACTATTTAAGAAATCTTTTATGGGGTGAATCAAAGGGTCTGCAGTGTAGGGAAAGTCCTTATCTTAAGCAATGGTTTAGAAATACTAACAAACATGTATTAATATAGCTTTATAATCAAAACTAAAGTTAATATAGTCATAAACTTTAATAACTATTTAGCTAAACAAGAATGTATATGAATTATCGAAGAATTACCTTCTGGTATTAGCCACCTGCGTAGTTTACGAGAAAATTAAAAACTTCCGATACTCTTAAAGTCAAGTTTTCTTGTGTCGTGTTAAAAAGGTGTTATCGTTAAAAACAATATAATAACATAATCGTATTATATTTTCTATTGATTATAATTGGTTTGGTAACTGTCTAGTTTACCTATTTTAACGACATGGTAATATACCGTACCTGTTTTAACGACTAGGCATTACGTTACCTACTTTATCGAATTAATTATTCCATTAATTAAGGCCAGGTTCTACTTATTTTGAATGTATTTACTCGTAAACCTCTGGAAATTCAAAGATATAAAAACACAGCATGAAAAAATATTTTATCAAAATTGACTATATGACCAAGCGCCAGGCAAGAATCAAAATCTACACTAATATAATAAAGAGTTTGTTTTTTTGTTTTTATGTTTTTTCGTTTGTAGAAGGTAATCTCTGGAACTACTGGTCCGATTGGAAAATTTTTAGCAACAATAGAAAGCTGCTTTACTCCTGAGTGATATTGGCTATATTTTATGTACGCGGGCGAAGCCGCTGACAAAAGCTAGTATTTAATACATTTGTTGACTCGATGAAAAATTCAAAAAAATTGACTCTAACTTACGATTTCAAAAGTCTATATTTACGAGATTACGTCACGGACATATTAGAAAATCACAAAAAAAAAATTGTAACTGTAAAATAAAATCAAAATAAAATCTTCATTTTTTTTTTTATTTCTATATAATCGTTGTTTTCGTACCCACGAAGATAGATCGCAATCCAGTGACTACAACTGGCCCTTAATGAAAAATTCAATTCCCTGCCAGAAAAAAAAAACATTACAAAATAAAATTAACTTGAAAACAATATCAGAATTGCGGCCTATAATTACGAAGTTCATTTAGTAAACTACTTTTAATTAACTCCGCGTTTACACTGTAGTTTTCTTGTCGCTCGTCAATTGTCAATCATGTGTCCTAAGCTTTACCCACACGGTCGGCGGTCTGTGTGCTCACCGACGGATCTCAAAATTAAGGTCGAATGTAGACAGATAGATAGATAGATAGATATATTATCTACATACATTTGGTAATTTGCACTAATTATATGACTGTATACAAGATCACTAATTCCGTATTCTAAACATAATAATTAGATTCTTTTCTGTTATCATTTCGTTCATTAAAGGTTATTTGTTATTCTTTCTTAAGGCTAATAAAATTTGACTTTCTAGTGCTTCGAATGTCGGTATGGTAAAAAACACAGCATTCCATTTACTTTTTAAAATTAAGTGCTGAATATCTTAGGTTCTTTCCCACACATTGTCACAGACTAGTAAATGGCTTTAAAAATGTGTCAAAAGGTGTTACCGCAGCTCTAGAATGCAAAGAACGTATTAGCTATAAACTAGGGGTCTTTAAGTCAAGATTGAATAGGTTACTTCTAGGCAAGCGTGCACCATCGTCGACCACATCATCGCTTACCATCTGGTGAGATTGTGGTCAAACGCAAGCCTATCTAAAATAAAAAATAACTAAAGGAACATAGGTGAGTTTTAGTCAGTAAAACTCTGATACTCCTCTCACCTAGAGCGGAAGGAGTTATAGGTGATTTCCCACAAAAAAGAGGTTGTCCCCAATCAATCCAACCGCTCTCGAGTTTTAGCAAGACTAACAAACAACTATTCATTTTTAAACATAAGAAGATGAGACATAATTACGGGATTCGTCATTGGATGATTTTTCATACCACAAAAAAACCATCAGGTGGGATAGTGGTTAAAAGCGAGCCTTTTAAAAGTATGCAAGTAGTTTCTTACACGTTTTTTTCGAGATTTGTCTTTACAAATATATCTCTATTCGATTTGTATGATTCCTCTTTGAAACGTACAATTTAGTTTTACGTTTTTTATTGACTGGGATCACACGACATTTGGTCAATTTTAAAAAGCCCTATTTAAAATAAACGTCACTATTTCTCTTTTTTTATTTGCTAGAAAAACAGAAACTAGTGCTAATGCAATCGTTGATGGTGAAGCGCACTAGTTTATTAAGAGCATATTCACTCTAGCCTTGAAGACAGCTAAATTATTGTAATTTAGCTGTTTTCAAGGCTAGGTCAGATTGTCTGACGGAAAGACTGCAGCTGGCAAACGGTGTCAGTCCAATTTCTGATATCCAAAAACAATAATTCGCGTATAAACTTTGAGACTCTACAGTAACACTCCTAATCTAGTTCACCCTATAATTCTGAACACTCGCGTAATTTCTCTTGATTATTAATTATTATTTATCCGCATTACGGTAATTATACTACTTCCACCTGTTCACTGTGAAATATAATAATGACTTTTTCTTGCAGTAAACACTATTGTGTGGTTATAGACTAGAGCCACGCAAAAACCGAGCTTGTTGTTAGAAAAATAACGTTTTTATTTCATTCTGGAATCTTGAATCTAACGCTTTAACGCCAACTAAGTTTAAGACTTCCTTAAGAGCTGTAAAATAGTTATATTAAAATAAACTTTATTGCTGACAGCGATATCTACCAGAGAACCTCGATAACAACCAATGAACCAAGCAATTTTTTGTTTATTTAATACTAGCGACCCGCCCCAGCTTAGCACGGGTACTGTATTGAATATATTACGCATGTATTATGCACATAAACCTTCCTCTTGAATCATTCTATCTATTGAAAAAAACCGCATCAAAATGCGTTGCGTACTTCTAAAGATCTAAGCATACATAGGGACAGCGGTAAGCAACTTCGTTGTATAGGTACTATACATATAATGATGATTACACATTTAGATGACTTTTTTGCTCATTTCACACAATTGCTATTTCTGAGTTACTTTAAATCGAAGGGTAGGTTTATTGGATTACATTGACTTTAACAAAGGTTGTACTTAATCCTGTCTAGAAATTCAATGTTTTTACTGTAGTAGTCGTAAACGAAATGGAAAAAATAACATCTAACAAATATTCCCCATCGTTACATTGTAGTGTGACATTTTACATAATTAGATGCAAGCTGCTATCCTGCCTTGTACCATATAAATACACCGTAACGTTAAATATTTTTATTACAAAACTATTTGAAAGTTTAATTAACTGATTGTTTTAAATCGCATTTTATTGCAGTGTTTTTTCTTTCAAATTAAAATGAGGTAAAGAAAGATTGGTATGTAGAATTGAATATTAAAATGATATTAATTTTTATTTAATGACAATTGTGTTATTAATATTAACATATATAAATTAATGTGTTTATAACAAACGTAGGTCTCTTATAAATTTATATTGGAAAAATTAAATTGTAAAAATATGGTTAAATTAAGTCAAAAGTTCCTCATCATCATTTCAGCTGAAGAGAGAGAGTCGCCACAATTAACGCCCTTGTGGCGTTTTTTTTTTCTAGTTGAGAAATCACTAAATTACTTTTCATGCTCTAGGGCAGGTCGAGAGGCCGTGTCACAATTTTACTGACTAAAAGTGCCTGTAATTGGTCTATTTGAAGAAAACTTTTTTGATTTTTTTTTTGTCACGCGCAACTACGACGACGTGACGTATTTCCAGACACTCCTCAAAGGGAGGACTAGGGAACCAACATAATACATAAGCCTTTTCCGTATCGCATCCACCGTCTTCCCACCACCTTCACCAGGTCATCGGTCTTCTGTCACTAACAATTTATAATAGACTGATCATCTATTAATACCCAGTGATCCTATCTAGCTACTGGTCGTAACCTGATCCTCCAAGATATAGGTCTGTAGGCCGAATCCATCCAGGTACCGAGTGTAACACAATATTTTGCACTCATGCCTCAGAGCGTCCAGGTCGACCACCTGGACGTCTTTCTAGACTCTCCTCAAAGAAGGGAATAAGAGACTAATATTATTATGGCGTGTCCAAGCCTTTTTCGTATCGCATCCACCGTCTTCCCGTCACCCTCACCAGGTCATCGGTCTTCTGACACTAACAATCTACACTAATATAATAAAGAGGTAAAGTTTGTTTTTTTGTTTGTAGGAGGTAATCTCTGGAACAGTAGTACCAGTAGGTCCGATTGGAAAAATTTTGGCAACAATACAAAGCTGCTTTACCCTTGAGTGACATAGGCTATATTTTATGTACGCGGGCGAAGCCGCTGACAGAAGCTAGTCTATAATAGACTGATCATCTATTAATACCCAGTGATCCTATCCAGCTACTGGTCGTAACATGATCCTCCAAGATATAGGTCTATAGGGCGAGTCCCTACAGGTACGGCGTGTAATACAATATTTTGCACTCATGCCTCAGAGCGTCCCAGTCGACCACCTGGTCGGTAACTCTACCGTTTCAACGTTATATTTGCGCTATCTTTTACGGGGGTACAGACAGAGTTACTTTACTGTTGCCGTTCAGGATTTTTGTTTGTTATATTTTTGTTGACCATGAACAAAAGGTTAAGTTATGAAAATATATATATATATTTTTTTTTTGTTATTTATTTGGTAAGTTATAATTCACAGTTCGTTTTGTTAACTATCTTACTTAAAACTGACAAATCAAAAAGTTAAATAGATTTAGATATATGGTTTTTTTGTTATTGTTTATAGGTTCGCGCTAGACTGCTATCTCACCTGATGGAAAGCGACGATGCGGTCGACGATGGTGCGCGCTTACCTAGAACTAACCTATTCACTCTTGGCTTAAAGGTTTGTAGCCATCAGGAAACTCAAACACTGGCAAGGAATTTATTATTACATAGGATGTTTATTATTATTTCTAATGAATGAAAGTTAGGTTTAACCGGGGAGTATGTTCTCTTGGGTAGATACAACTACAGTCATGTCACTGTGAAAAGAAAAAAAAAATAAAGTTTAAAAACTAACACCCGACTACTTAAAAACACGCTCTAAAAAGTACGAAACAAGAAAACACTCTCCAATGAAATTACTTAGTATGTACAAACTATTAAATATTTACCGTTATTAAATAAACTAACTTACACATATTATTATATTTTAATATATTTTCAATTTATAATATTGATAGAGAAATGTTTTAAGGATAAAGCCGTGGTCGTATACCACTTTTTTTAATTTATTATTCTTATGGCGTACGACCACGGCTTTATCCTTAAAACATTTCTCTATCAATATTATAAATTGAAAATATATTAAAATATAATAATATGTGTAAGTTAGTTTATTTAATAACGGTAAATATTTAATAGTTTGTACATACTAAGTAATTTCATTGGAGAGTGTTTTCTTGTTTCGTACTTTTTAGAGCGTGTTTTTAAGTAGTCGGGTGTTAGTTTTTAAACTTTATTTTTATTTAACATATTTTGGAGTTCTTAATAGGTTAATCTTGGGTTCATTGATTTCTCAATCTTTCCAACTCTTCGAACAAAAAAAAAAAAAAGATGTGAATTATATACAATCAGCCCATGAATACAGGTAAAGTCACAAGCAAATGCTAGTAATATATATATATTCAAAATGTACAAGTAAAGCGCTTTCAAATGATACCAAACACGGCATATTTATCTTAACTTTATTTTTTTACTTTGTATATTTTGTCCGCTAGAGGGTGCCACATTAGATTTTGTGAAATCCCATATAGCCTATAACCAGCGGACAATTAAGACGCTTCTAATGATATGTCATTTGTCGAATTCTGATAAGTAGTTTAGAAGTTACGAGGGAACAGATGAACATCCATACCCACATACATACATACAGGTCAAAATCATAACCCTCCTTTTGCTTCGCCGTAGTCTTGTAAAAATGGACTTCATTACACTCCATTTTTTATATTAAATTTAAAAAAGGTGAGGCCAGTATATAATGACAGTTTCCTTTACAATAAAATATTCCACAAAATGTAGAGAGCTGTAAAATAAAATATCTATAGTACTTAAAATTTGAATTGGACAACTTTAATTTGACCTAACAAATAAAACTAAAAACTTTTTTTTTGCAAATCTTTATAATACGAATCTTAACGATACCTCAATTATTTCAGATGAGTGGCACAAGACCATACCCAGGTAATTCTCTCAAAAAACTTCGTCCATTCACTAATAAAGTTCTTGATATTCGCTATCCGGTTTCAGGTTAATTCCGAGTACTTTGGAGGTGGCTATCGGCATTCATCCAATTGATCGGATTATAAAATGGCGAGGGAGCGGGCGGTGTCGCGTTTCCGAATCTGTATGCGACGGTGCGACCACAATGAGCATGCCGTTTCGCGGTAAAACGTGTTAATAATGTGGTGAAGACGCAAGTTATAGGGGAACAGCGGGTAGGGGAGGTTGCTGGAGGGAGGACAGACGTCACGTATCTTGGTCAGTTTCCTAGATTTATAATTCGCGTCTATATTCCGAGGAGAGTGGCAAGTAAAAGAGAGTGGAAGTGGAGAGTTGTACAGAAGCCTAGATTTTAAATTTAGAATAGGCCAGGCTAAACGTGTTATTAAAAAAAATAATTAAACAAGCAGTTTTTTTTAAGAAGTGAGTCAGAGAAATTATGTTAATTTTACATTCCAAGGCGTATATCTCTATAGGGAAGGATGTGCAAGAAACTTCATGGATCCGGCTCGAATAATCAAAATTTTAATTTGAATTTGAGGAGTTTTAGGATGAGGAGAAATGAAAAACATACTATGCAATTGACAACAGAACTAAATCTATGATAATAATATTAATAATATATTTATATAACATTAACAGGCTCTAAATTACCTGGGAAATTACACGTATATTACATTAGGTACACTTACACTTACATTCCTAAGGCATTAAGTCCGCCTTTGTACCTTGTGTTGCATGAAGATTAAATAAATAAATAAATTCCTGACCTACAACTACTAGTACTAGTAGCAGAAATCAGTGCTACGCCAGATCCGCTACGACGTCGTAGCCAATAGCCAAATCGCTACGTAATATTTCGTAGCGGATTCAATTTTTTCCGCTACTGCTTGCACCGTAGACAGCAGTAACTCGATACTAGTTCCCGCGGCTTTACATCTCGACCCTAATTTTATGGCTCATTAGCGCTTTTGCTCATCCTTTTTTGCAATAACCTGGTGTGTCGTGAAGCATGGCAGATTTTTCGTGTGCCGTCCTTTATACGGAACCACCGTAGATTCGAGTATCAGTTACTACGAGTAATTATAGAAGCATTGGACTGTTTAAGCGAGCTATTATTTAGCGAGTATTGGATGTCAGAAAATTTATGTTCTTAAATTTGTTTGTGTTTTATTGAGCCGGAAGATTTTTAACTGTTCGCTTGTTAGTTTTGGTTTTCATTGTTTCGTATGTTTTAAATTTATGGTCGCATGAATATTTTATATTTTCATTTTTTTTTTATCTTCACAACGCCGTCTAGTCTCAAGCTAAGCAGAGCTTGTGTTATGAGTACTAGACAACTGATAAACATACTTATATAATTCTAAATACATTATAGATAAATTACACTCAGATACAGACGAAATGATCGTGCTCATCAGACAATCATTTGTCCTGGGTGGGAATCGAATCCACGGCATAGCAGTCAGGGTCACTAACTACTAGACTGACAGGCCGACAAATTTTTTTTAGCTCTCCTAAATAAATATAAAAAAGCCGACTTGGTTTTTCAGTGGGAACATTAAAAGGCTGATGATGATTGCTATTAACAACTACTAATGGCATTTCTTTTTTTAACACTTTATTTTTATTACGAATGCACGCTAAAGTTCGCACAGCCTAACTTCAGGCTCTCCAAGTTATAACCACCATGCTGTATATCTCATTTACTCTCTACTCATCATCAGCCTTATTATAATGTTCCCACTGTTGCGACACAAGCCTCCTCTCTAGGAGAGGGAATGGGCCATAATTTACCACGCGGGCCCAGCGCGAATTGGTGGATGTCACATATCTTCGAGTTTTTGGTTATAATTCGACATGCTGGTTTCCTCACGACGTTTTCCTTCACCGGTTTGAGAGCAGTGATGATGAAATAAATTATACAAAGTAATGCGCCTGGCTATAGAGTTTTGAGTTTACACGTAGATCGATGGAGAGGAAGAGGGAGGCCCAAGAAGAAATGGATGGATTGTGTGAGGAGTGATATGAAAGAAAAGGGAGTTAGTGATAGTGTGACGGGTGACAGGACAGAGTGGAAGATAAAAACATGTTGTGCCGACCCCAAGTAATATGGGATAAGGGTAGGATGATGATGATGATGAATGCGCCTGGCTGGGTTTGAACCAACAACTCGTAAGTCGGGGCCTTTACCATTTGGCCACCACTGCTCTCTCTCTACTACCGCAAGTAAAGCCGCTGTCTACAGCTAGTTAACACATAAGCCTGCCCTATAGCCGTAATTGTCCCCCATCGGCCCAGGCCGTCGGGTCAGTCTCGTTAACATTTCTGCGTAATTAGGTGCGCCGACCTGCGCAGGCGCCGTTAGAACATGCCCTGATTATAGTTCACACTATTAACTTGTTAACTTATAACTTGTAGGTTGCTAACTTTTGCGAACATCATTTTTTTTATTGCTATAAACTAGTGCTTGACTACGATCCCACCTGATAGTAAGCAGTGATGCAATCGTTGATGGTGAGGCGCACTAGTTTATTAAGAGCTTATTCAATCTAGCTTTGAAGACACCTAAATTATAATCGGACGGAAAAACTGCAAACGGCAAACTGTTCCAATCCCTCGATACACTACATTAACGTGTATTTTTTTTCTTACTCACTCGCTGGTATTGTTATAGTGAACTCGAGCATAAGATCAGATCATCAGTCTAAAATACCAATTTTGATTATTTTTTTAAGTCTATCGAAATGGATTACTTTAACCGACTTAGGGCCAAATTCACCAATGCCAAAACTATGCGATTAATTAAGCGATTATTCAAAACAAAAGCGTCTAATCGAGATTATAGCTTCGCTTCGAAAACGAAGTTTGTGTTTGGTAGTTTTAAATAATCGTGATTAGTTTTATTGGTGAATTTGGCCCTTATACTAAGTAAATAATTATGGCGGTATGTCCCCCTTTTTGAAGAGTAGCTGGAAAGACCTCGCGACGGACGTCTTCTCCTGATGTATCAGATTCGGACTCCTGTGTGGACCGTAAGGCGTCCCCGTCTTGGGAAGACCACTTGATACGCATTGTCCGTAGCGAAAAGGAGTGCCAGGCGGTCACCTGCTTCTGCAAAGCAGTCATGCTAGCAAAGAAGGAGGCCGCACGCCCCGGCCACCACCGATCTCGATCCCCATTTCCGACCACTGTAAACGCTAGCTTACAGACGGCGAGCAATAGGATACTCACCGACACTGTTTCTTTCTTCTTTCTTTCTTTGTACAATGTCTCAACCCTCAAAAAATTCCTTTGGCAATATTCTCCCTCAAGCTCTAACTGTGGTCCTTCGTCCTCAAAGAGTGAAAGCTAAAATTTTGGGTATTATTTGCTTACTTTCAGATCCAGGTGGGCAGTCACGCACTGCGGTGTAACGAGACGCCCCCGACATCCGACACCCTGAACTGATCAAGGTACTGTCAGCGACAGTCATGGCTTGTATAGAGACACGTGTACGTTTTGGTGGCCTTTTAATTTATACATTTGTCCTCGGCTAGCGACCCGCCCCAGATTCGCACAGGTTCAAAGGTGATATCACTACATAGTATAAAACAAAGTCGCTTTCTCTGTCCCTATGTCCCTTTGTATGCTTAAATCTTTGAAACTACGCAACGGATTTTGATGCGGTTTTTTTAATAGATAGAGTGATTCAAGAGGAAGGTTTATAGCTATAATATATCACCGTTGCACCCGTGCGAAGCTGGGGCGGGTCGCTAGTTAAATATATTATACACATAAATCTTTTTCTTGAATCACACTATTAAAATCTTCATCAAATTCCTTTGCGTAGTTTTAAAGATCTAAACTTATTATTATTTATAGGGACGAGAAGCTACTTTGTTTTATACTATGTTCAGTTATGTAGTATTTACTCGTACCTACGACAAGGAACTATTTTTATTAAGTACAAATTTTACTATTTTGAAGCTAGTATTTTAACAGGTCCTGAATGTATAACCGTTTACTACAAACTTGGTCTTATCATAATAATAATATTGCAATAAATACCCAGCTATGAGTGTATTCCAGGTTATTTAAGGAAAAATAACCACAAAGATGATGACGGGGTTTTTTATGTAACACATGCATACTACATACAGCAAAGAAAAGTAAAAAAAGGACTTCTCCGTCCAAAGCTACAGCGGGTCACTCATTTTAATATTGATAACTTTCTTGCTTTACTTTTAACTATTACTACAACTATAATTTAGCTCAGCGTACACTTTATTTTTGTAATTTTTTGCCATGTGTTTTGTAACCGCTGTGCTGTGTCTGTGCCGAATGTAAATGTATTTGTATTTATTTATTTATTTATTTATTTATTTAACACTTAATGCACATAACAGTACAAAGGCGGACTTAATGCCTAAGGCATTTTCTACCAGTCAACCTGTATTCTATTTTTTTTTTATAATAAAAAAATATTTGAACCAAGAGTTGCCTTAAAATTATCTGTATCAATAACTTAATGTAATAGTAATATTATTATGACCTTTATTTATTTTTTAAACATATTAATTATATTTTTAAATATTTTCTTAAAAAATAGTAATATTACTATTACATTAAGTTATTGATACAGATAATTTAATGAAGCTATCAATAGTTACCTATTGAGCTTCATTTGAAAATAAACGGTGGTCCCCAAACTCGTCGAAGCCTGTATCTTGGGGACCGATATATAATCGTTTGCCACTGTAGTTAATTTACCAATATGACTATAAATTTATGACATGAGAAATCAAATATACATGTCTAAGAGAATTAGAATATGAATTATTTAATATTCTATTCTAATTCATAAACATCAAATAAATAATTCAGCATTTACCCGCGCTTTTGCCACAGACTGTACTTTACCACAGATAACGTAGAGTAAAAAGTCCGCAAATCCCCGAGGATTCGCGCGTAGCCCGATCGCGTTACACGCTAATGGAGCGTGCACGCGATCCAGCTCGCGCTCATGTGCCTAGAGCTCAGGTATCGATGCTGTTTTCTGGTAATTAAAAAAAAACTTTACAGGTAAGTAGATACGCTTGGTAGGTGATCTGCAAAGACATAAATAGCGGTAAGTAACTAGCTTGCCGTATAGATATTTTGTGTTTTTCTGCTTTAAATATATGAAACGTTCGTTAATTTACAATTTTACAGTTGCATCTTTCTCTTTATGATCGAATACTTAGATTAAATATCTAAGTCGAATACTTAGATAAAAAATCTAAGTATTCGCATTTTAGATTTTGATGGGATTGTTTGCAATCAAAGTTTAATGGTTGTTTATGTTATTAATACTACAAAATATTCTTCTAATGTTTTGTCTTACTAATTACAAAGTAGCCACTGACCTTTGTTACATCTGCGTTTAATACCTAAATTGTCAGCAAGTTGGTGTTCTCTTTACAGTTTATGGTGTGCATTAGAATTGCACAATTCAATTCCGTCAAATCCAATCCATTATCGAACCACCAGACGTACGGCGTCATCCTGGGGCCATGGCTAAATGTAAAAGTGTAAAACCAGGGCCCTAGAACTACAGGAACGAAGGTACGGGTTTTTTTTTACGAAGGCACGGGGTGGGTTTTTAAACGTGTATTGAATTAATTTCATAGGTAGGTTTGTATGGAATCAAGTCAAAATCTTTTTATTTCACATAGGCCTATATGGGCACTTGTAAAACGTCAGAAGCTAGTACACCTTCAGTGTCAACCTGTATTTGGCCATTTTTTAAGGATTCTCAGATTTTGTCCCTTTCCTTCTTTTCGACATTAAACCTATCGAGATCGAGCACTAAATCTACATCTACACTAATATAATAAAGTGGTAAAGTTTGTTTTTTTTTTGTTTGTAGGAGGTAATCTCTGGAACTACTGGTCCGATTGGAAAAAATTTAGCAACAATAGAAAGCTGCTTTACTCTTGAGTGACATAGGCTATATTTTATGTATGCGGGCGAAACTGCTGACAAAAGATAGTTCTCAATAAAGTCCAATTCCACCAGTTTCCAAAGACCCTCAAACTGAACAAAGAGTCGTATCAGCGTCGTGATTAGTAAACGTGTGGCGTATGTAAACAGACAGTGTTTGTGCTGATGAGATCTGGCGAGTGGGCGACGCCGCGCGCAATTACTTGTCAATTGAACTGGAGGCGCGGCGCACGCGACGCGCACGCACAGGCCCGGCCAGAAGGACAACGACGTTTCTGACATTATTTTTTATTGATTTAAACCAGAGCTTGACTGTGATCCCACCTGATGGTAAGCAGTGATGTAATCATTGATGGTGAAGCGCACTAGTTTATTAAGAACCTATTCACTCTAGCCTGATAGACACCTAACTTACAAACGGACGGAAAGACCGCAGCTAGCAAACCGTTCCAGTCTTTCGATGTGTTGGCGTGTATAAACGACGAGGCAAAAAAATTCCATCTGATTGTAAGCAACACAATGCCTTAAACTAGTTTTTTTTTTGTGTTTTATTCTCTGTGAAAACTACACAAAATTCTTTTACTCGTATTTTTTCTAAACTTTCTGTTGGCAAAATGTATGAACTGTGCGGAAACAAATAAATATCACTTTATGTTTTACTGATTTATTGGCATTCTACCGTAAAATCATACAGGCAAAATCAAGCTCATATTTATATTATCTCTTTGGTAGTTATTTTCATTTGGCCTTTACTTTTAATGGAAAGTTAAAAATGGTCCTCTCTCTTTGCAAAAGAAAGCGTTAGGGTACTTTTACTAACTAAAACCCAACCGAGTTCCTTCAATTGTCCTTTACTTTCCAGGGGTATGGTCACTCTTTCAAACATCTATCATATTTCCCTTTGCCCTAAATGTGTGAATGAGTGAATAGCCTCTTAATAAACTAGTTCGCCTCACCATCAACGATTGCATCACTGCTTACCATCAGGTGGGATCGTTGCACGCGATCCCACCTGATGGTAAGGTAAGGTAAGTCCTAGTTTATATCAATATTAAAAGTTGAATACTTTCCAGTAGTTTTATTTGTATGAAAATAAACAATTAGACTCGTTACCCACCGTTTTGGCTGTACAGCAATCAGATAGAAAGTATTTTAGAAGGTACGAATATCTAATGAGTTCTGAAAGTTCTTTAAAGATCTCAACAGAAAGCATGACAGTTTTACTAATGATTTAGGTATATACGTGTACAATGATATATGTATTTCAGATCATTTAGTGTTAGTAGTGGTCATGGAATGATGCTTCAATTTGTACCAAGTAATTTGTGGTTAGGATTTCAAGTGGCAATTCATACTTCTCAGAAAATCTTTAGATACCTCAACCGGAAGCTGACACATTCTTCCAATCAAAGTGCAGATTTCATTAATGAATCATGCAAATCCATTGAGAGTTTTAGTAGACATGTAATTAAGATCCGAGAATATAATTATCATTTAATTTAAACCTGAAGACTTATTTATTTATTATTTATTAAATACTTCATGCACAAATGTACAAAGGTGGACTTAATGCCTTAGGCATTTTCTACCAGTCAACCTTAAACCGAACCTCCAGAACTTATGTCTACAGAACGACTCCGGATTGCTCTTTAGAACTATAATAAAAAGGTAAAACCACTTTTTTTTACAAAAAATTAAACTATCTTTTGAAGAGCCTGTTGGTCTAGTGGTCAGTGGCCCTGACTGCTATGCCGGAGGTCGTGCGACGAGTCCCATCCACCCAACAAATGTTTGCGTGATGAGCTCAATCATTTGTTGAAAAAATCCGACGAAAAATTTCACCACTGGGTGTCCAGAATCATGTACTGGATCTATGGTATTCGTTTGTAGTAGGTATAATGTCAATGACACTGTATAAGAGAATTTACTAATATACCCGGATATACTTATTCCAAACCAAAATTCAAACTGACCAAACACTTTCGCCCAAACTGAAACTTCTGTTGTATCACCACGAAACGTCTCCCGTACAGTCGTTGTCGCCTCGGACAAACTAATTAAACGTCAAGCATCGGGAGCCGAAACACAAACAAGCGTGTTTGCCCACAGATCGAGACATCCCTGTCGTTCATATTTTAAACTGGCAACATTTAGCGCGCCCTCATTGGTCGAGAGCGGCGATGAAGCGCTTGTCATTTATTTTAATTTGTCATTTGATTTGACAGCTGATGTCAATGTCAACTTGATGTAAATTGAAGTTAGAGATTACTGTTTTGAGGGGCACTGACCAATTGCTGCTGTTATACAGTTGGACTGATTGCAGGCAGTAGCAGATTGAATAGAGCTAGAAGTGGGCATGTCAATATTTGTGTGTTCATGATTGGTTGTTTTTGTTTTTATTTTGATTAGATACAAGTGGCACGGTAGCTGAGCAATTGAGTATTGCGTGGTTTGAAGTTGTTAGATACATTGATGTGATCAACAAACTCATCTAAATACTTGATACATTTAAAGAAGATTCTGGCGACACTAGAATTTTAATATACTTAACTATTACGTAATAAGCTGGAACTCGCATACTTTTTTTAGGTGGAATAACAACCAAAGACTCTCGCAGTAAAATCGACTAAAACAAATCTCCTTCAGTTACCCTTTGCATTCAAAGACCATAGTATGCCTTACATAAATTCCCCAAAGCAAATTTAAAACCTTTATTTATTTCGTGAGCTCTTTTATTACATTCCGCAAAAAATAAGTTGAAACCTTTGATTGAGTCCCAAAAATCTGTTATGATACGCGACAAATAAAATGAATTAAAATGGCCATCGTTGCTATGGTTACACGCAGCCCTCCACTGTGTCGCACTTCGACACTTCGATTGAAACGCAAAAATCTTTTACTAATTAGGCACAACTTATATGCCGAATATTGTACTTAAACAAAAAGTCAAAGTTGCCAGCACAAAAAAAAATCACCAACGAAACGCAAACCTTTATGACTTCAAGCGTTAAGCAAAAGCACAATAGTTTGGAAGCCAACCCGGCGTGAACGGCTAAAAGCCTGCCTACCCCCATATCCTGGCACTGGGGCGCGGAGCCGTCCGTACGAGTTACTCACGGGTGAGGGAACGTGTGAGGGCTCATCGTGTTTGTTTGTGGTCGTAATGGCTTTAATTTGATGTGCTTTTTGATGCTAAGTTGGGTTTCAAATCTGATTTGGTGTTTGTGTCATGATTATGACAACAACATTGTACACTTAGTTCGCAATAAATGTTTTGACTTTGACTTTGTAGATTGCTATAGTCAGATGCGCCTGCCTACCAATAATTTTTTTTTTGGAAAATAACTTGTAGGATAACTGCTTAGCTTTAATTTAATGTGCTTTTTGATCCTAAGTTGTGTTTCCAATATGATTTCGTGTTTGTTTAGATTGCTATAGTCAGATGCGCCTGAGCTGGGCTTTTTTTTTAATAACTTGTAGGATAACTGCTTGACTTTAATTTGATGTGCTTTTTGATGCTAAGTTGGGTTTCCAATCTGATTTAGTGTTTGTGTAGATTGCTAGTCAGATGAGCCTGTATTCAAGTTTTTTTGGAAAATAACTTCTTTTAATTTGATTGGGCGTTCTAACTTAGCGAGACTGAAGTTACAGTACCTACGGTCGCTGGATCTTGGAGAGTCTGAAATTAGGTTCTGCGAAAATTTTAGAGCTTGAAAACTCTTAAAAAAAATCGATATCGATAAAATAGAGCTGAAAAATTAATTGTAATTTTGGCCACCTCAGCGAAGTTTGCCGAGAACACAGTCTCAATACATTTACTGCCAACACCAGAATGTGTTGCACCTGCATTCTAATAGTAAACTAATGAACTATTTATAAGGAAATAAGGCTTAAAGGTAGGGTTCCCATCTCTAAAATTTGGGAAACAGGACAAGACGCGTGAAAACCCCGGATTTTATAGCCCGAAAGCCGGACATATCAACAAGACCTTTTAAACATATTCAATGTAATAAAAAACAGTTGAAAATGTCAAAAATCACCTTTTTTATTCATACATTATTTTAACAAAACTATATTTTTAATTACATTTTTTTAAAACTCGGTCTACAAATGAAACCTTCCCCGGACGCTCCCCGGATGCCCTCTAAACTAGGACAAATCCGGGGAAACCCGGACGGATGGCAACCCTACTTAAAGGACATAGTATCCAATCTAAACACACAAACAAAAAAAAAAAGCCTTACCGCCAATTTTTCCGCAACTTGAAAATGGAACAAAAACTCTTTGATTCGCTGCGTACTAACCTTACTTTATCAATCTCTCATTGTAAGCCATTGAATGCACATGTTTAGTTATTCCGCTCATCATAAATCAATGAAAAGCGCAGAAATATGACTCAGTAGGCACAAAAAGCCACCGTCTTTTGTCCCTTTGTACCTTACGGAGTTTCAAGAGGATCTCAAAGGGTTCGAGAGCTTAATGACTGCGTTCACAATGAACCAAAACATATTGATGTTTCACGTCATTCAGTATTTTGTTACAAATATAATAATGTTTTATATCAAAAAGAGCTGTTTTTATTGTATCTTGCGGTCCTCAGTGCGTGAAGTAGCATATCCTATTCAAATGATTTTTTAAAGGAGGATTTTTAAAGGCTTACAGTCCACTTGGTAATGATTGAGAAGAAATGATGAGAGGATCTCAATGAGTCACAAGGGCGGTGAGGTTTTTTGAATCGTTTGAAGTCTTACAGATTTTTAATATCATACTAACTGGTGCTAGCGACTTCGTCCGTGTAAGTTTAGAAAAAGTTTAATTCTATATGCATTTCAAAAAAGTGGTCTACCTGTGTGCCAAATTTTATTCAAAACTGTTCAGCCGTTCGAATGTGAAGAATTAACATACATACTCACTCACAAACGTTATTCTTAGTGTGATAGCAATAATGCTATGCTCCGAATGGCATACAACTACAATTTATTATAACTAAAAGTTTCAATGTTATTTTTACTTTGGTGTAGCTTAAAGTTAATTTAACGCAAATAAAGTAAGATCAGTTAAAACAAAATATGATGGTAAGTATAATTAATCATAGTTTAGCTTCAGGGCAAGCTGGGCAAATAATCGAAGACAAATTACCGAATATTTGCCGACGGCTTTGATCTTTCACCTGTTTCATCAAATTTTTTAAAGACCATTTATCTGTGTTTTTGAAGTATTTTGAAGAAAAGATATGCTTTTGAAGAAAAGCTCTGTATAGCTGTTTAGACGAAACGCACAAAATGTTTTGGGAACACATTCATGATGTTCGTCATCATGAATGTCAGCTTCATGGCTTGTCAGTTATCTTCGCTGTACAGCTAAGTAATGGGATTCCTAATGCCTGGAGGTATTTGTGTCAAAATATGTTCAAGCGTGCCCCAATAACGACCTCAACATCGCTTACCATCAGGTGTACCAAACGCGAGCCTGTTCGAAGAATAACACCAAAGCTCAAAGGCGTAAATATTATTTTTACTAGCCATAAAAATATAAAGACATATAAATATGCAAGTATAGATATATATATATATTTATAGACATGCTTGCGACCCGCCCCAGCTTCGCACGGGTGTAATGGTTATATTATGCATTGAAACCTTCCTCTTGAATCACTTTACCTATTAAAAAATGCAGCATCAAAATCCGTTGCGTAGTTTTAAAGATTTAAGCCTACAAAGGGACGGACAGCGACTTTGTTTTATACTATGTAATGATTAGCAGTAAAAATATGAAGATATATTATAAATATGCAATTATGGGTAGTGATAGACATATATTTTTATAGACATATAGGTACATATATATATATTTATGTACCTACCATAAAATAATTAGAGTGCTTGCTCACTACTTACAAAAGTTCCACTACACCTGTATAGGTTGTTTTCGCAATGTATTTTTTACATCCTGATGTAGAGAATAATAAAAGAAAAATATTAAATTACACAATCATGTTAAACAAAAGGTTTCTTCGTTATTTGCAAGGGACATTGCAGGAACTAATACGAGTACATAGTTGACAATTATACTAGCATCGACTATGTTGCACGCACCTTCACAGCAGGAAGAATACACATCCTATATTATTTCAATTTCTTTACAAACACCTGACCGGCACAGCTTACTAAGTTAACACATAGGAATAAACCATAAAGGTGGGTATACGCTAGAAGAGTCATGTAGGAGTGGAATACAAGCCGAGCAAATGTAGGTGTCTTCAAGGCTAGAGTGAATAGGCTCTTAATAAACTAGTTCGCCTCACCATCAACGATTGCATCACTGCTTACCATCAGGTGGGACCGCAGTCCAGCACTAGTTTATAGCAATTTAAAAAAAGAGCACAAATTCGTGTAGTGTGGACTGATTGTAGAGGAGCCAAGGACGAACAACAATATACGAATTTTAGCTCGTGGCACACTAATGGTCTGCTGGTGGCAATGGGCCACGTTTGTGTAGTCTGCTTGTGGCCCACTCGTGGTCTGCTTGTGGCACACATCATGTGACACGCTGGTGGACCGAGCGTGGCCCACGCGTGGCCCACTCGTGGCCCACTCGTGCTCAGCTCTAACGTAGACCCACCTTTACGAAATACGTAGTTACATTTAGTAAATATTCAAACGCCACGCATAAATTAAAAACATTAACACGGCCATTCTGCAATGCATCGACCATAGATAATATAGAATGCGATAACGATCTCACATTCTCACAGGCAGCTTTATGGTCTATTTGCGTATTACACTTTGACAAATGAGATGGTAGGCGTATAGAGAAATTATCATAAAAACGTATGCAAATTGTTTACTATTTTTGCTAATTATTTTGTTTTTTGTTTGATTTTATTCCCATGTTCTAAGCCATTGAATAATGTTAAACTTTTTACTACGCATATTGAAAGGGATTTATTTAGTTAATTAAAGGCTGTAATTAATAATTCTTGTATATATAAAAGGTGAATGAAGGTGTACAACACACACTCAACAGTAGCAACGAAATTATTTTTTTAACCGTGCACTCTAAATAAGGTTCAGTTGAAAACCAGCGTCAGACAACTACCATTTAGTTGTCCGGATTTTTTCTGGACACAATGTTAGTTAGTAAACTCCGTTTTTTAAATATTATCTACATGTTGTTTATGAATTGTGTGTGTCTATACGAGTATGTATATATTTCAGAAGATATACTTATTACGTCCACCTTTATTAATATGGGATACGATATATAAGTTAACGAGGTTCGACACTCCCAAAAGAATCAAAATTCTTAAGATTCCTTTGATCTAGTTTCAAGTGTCCCCAACTCCACCAACTTAACAAAAACACAGAAAAGTCCACAAGACCAAACCAAACATACGGCAGAACATATAATAAAGTACAAAAAACTTTCACGCTACACTAAATATGAAAACTACATCAATAAATAAAACAAACATAAAATAAATAATACATAACATGCAGTTTGTCTTTTGAACGACAAGTGTAAACAAATGGCGAGCTTAGGGCCGGGATACATAAACACGATACGACGTCGTACCACGATGCGACGTCGCGTCGTAGCAATCTACTACGAGCATCGTAAAAATCTACGTCGCTGCATCTTAACGTGCCACGATGTGAATTGTCGCAGTTAATTTGAAGAAATGGACCGCACTAGACGCGTCCTGCTCCTGCTGTTGTAAGACGTATAAAGAAAAGACAGAAACTCAACAGATACTTGATCCACCCATTTCTTTTATTCATGTATAACGGGAACCGTGTACCTTGGCACGTTACGATGTCGCGACGTAGTTATTTACGATGCTCGTCGTAGATTCCCACGACGCGACGTCGCATCGTGACGAAACGACGCCGCATCGTGATACGACGTCGTATCGTGTTTATGTGTCGCGGCCCTTATTGCTGTATTGGACGTTATAGCCATGCTTTTTTCCCGTTCCTGATGGGCTTAACGATAAGTTTAACAAGGAAATCTATAAATAATTAATGGGTAAGGAAATTATTTAAATATACTTGTTCAGCGCGGAGTGTAAGATTTTATACGTTATTTGCAGACGTGAGGGGCATTAGCAATAGGTATTATGTATGAAAAATATATCTGTTATATAGCTGGTTATTTTTAAGAGTATCTAAAAATATATTGTGCATTTACAATTGAATAAACATTTATTGAAACTATGGTTACAAACAAACCAAAACCTATCAATGAAAATCGAAAATATAGCGTCTATAACTCCCCCTGTCGACTGATAATGTGCCCAAGAGACTGGAAGCATGCCATACTATATATGCTTAACCTTTGTCCAAGGGAAAAAGTCAGCTCTTGGGTGAAATTACCAATTTTTATTAGTATCTACAATTTCTAAACACTTGAGCCCCATGATCCAAGAGTTTCAAGCGGGTGTCTCATACGTCTATCCTAGCTTTTTCTTTATAATTTGATATTTTTATTTGCATATTAGATTTCCCCCATCGAATGTATCTAACCAGTGGCTTACTGACACAAACTAGGTACCTACGAAAGCATTGCCAGATAAATGAGACGTGCTCTCGGTTTCATAGAATCACCTCAAAAACATTTATAAATATACAAAAATTACTAACAGTAAAAAACAATATCAAAATTGGTAAAAAAGCAACCGAGACCTAACAATTTTACATTTAACATTGCCTGTCTCTTCAAAAAGCCCTTTTCTATGGCGGACGTATGGACCTAATAACGTCAAGGCAGACTTTTCTTTCTTTAATGCAGCTTTGAATTGAAGATTAAACATCGTTTTGGATGAAGATTTATTTATTTTCGTATTTATTTAAAAAATATTTAATCTAGCAAAAAAAAAGAAGCCTCCTAGGGCCAAGGATCGATTTCTGAAAAGAAAGTTCGACCTAAGTTCGGGAGGTACCTGCATCGGATTCGTGCGGAAGAGACGCCCGGGTGTCACCACTGTGTGGACCGCCCGGAGGACACGGTGGAGCACACGGTCGAGGTGTGCCCCGCTTGGGCAGAACATCGCCGTGTCCTCGTGGGAGCGATCGGCGGCGACGATCTCTCGCGCCGGGCCTTGGTAGAAGCCATGGTTCGGAGTGAGGATGAGTGGCAGGCGGTCGCCTCCTTCTGCGAAGCAGTAATGCTAGCAAAGGAGGAGGCTGACCGCATAAAGCAACGGCGTTTGCACCCCAGACGCCGCCGGGATTCCGATCCTGACTTCCGGCCACCGTAGGAGCGGGCTTGCGGACGGTGAGCATTGGGTAGCTCGCCGTCCGGTCGTCTGGTAATCGTCCGGACAGAGCCCAGTCGTCGACGGCGCGCACTGTTCCCGCGTGCCTCAGGGAGTTGTCAGCAACCGTAGGGACCCTGCAGAAGGGTCGAAGCCAATTAGGGCCACGGGTTTGCGTCTGAAAAGGAAGGCTCTGGCCCTAGTTTGTATGGCTATGTAGGAACGGGGTAGGTTGTTAGTCAATAAGAGTCTGACACTTGTTTTCCGCTCCGCCCAAGAGCAGCACTCGTCATTGGATGATTTTTACCTATCATAAAAAAAAGAAGGTTCGACCTCGATACGAAAGGCAACAAAGCAATAAGAGTAGGTTTTTAGTCAATAAAAGTCTCCCGCTTCCCTAAGGGGGCGGAGAAATTTGATATTTAAATAAATTTGGTAGGATCACTAAAACTAAAGACAAAAGTAAATAAGTAATCTATAAATTAACAAGCTTCTAGCTAAAACTTGTCGACTAATACTCATATCTAAAATATCAAGCCATTAGGTAGTTATCATATTACTTATAAAATATAAACAACATCTCAACCTGTCGAAAGGAAACATTTTATTCTATTTAGTTTTAAAATAATCGTCCCGACGGATGCTCGAGAGCTTTCGAACGATTCCTGCAAGTCACCGCCGACATGTGGCGACTTTGAAATTGGAACGCACCTCGCGAGCGCGCGTATTTACTTTTTAATTCTTTTTTTTTATTAATCGAAGGAGTCATTAGATTGTAACTCATAACGGTCAGCTTTTTTTTATCGTCTGACCCAAAGACTTGTCAGGTGCCTTTTTAATATTTCGATGTAACTTATTTGGTGCAAAAACTTACAGACATTAAGGACTGCAACTGTCTTTCTTTTACTTTAATCGTTTGCTCGAAAAAGGCAGCATTAACGTTAATATATTATTGTCGAGAACTGTCGAGGGATACCAACCTTACAACATGAATTTTATTATAGATTCAAATCGATAGTTTGCATAATAATATTTTAAATTATCTGTGGTAAGAAATTGTGATACAAATAAGAACCAGTTTATTAGAAATGTTTTATACATATCAGTTGTAAAGGTAAGTTATAATTAAATTAAAATAGCTATAAAAGAAACTTACAACGTTTGAAATAGAAAAACAATTTTAATTTAGAAAGACATTAGTGAATGCGATTATTTTGTAAATAAAGTCCGTATTAGGTACGTTAAATGGTCTAAACAGTCAGTTAATGCTTAAGTGGTATCAACTAATGTCAGTTGTGCTGAAGCCCCAGTCCAAAGCCGTGATATTACTTACATAAAAATAATTCAACGCCAAAGTCCATTAAACCAACTACAGCGTTCAATAAAATTACTTTCAAAATAATTTCACACAAACTTATTACAGTCATCTTTATCCTACGGTGATTGATCATCTAAACAAAAGACTCGATCGGAGATCCCACAAGTCGCGCCAAAACTTCGCGTTCCATTTTACGAATTCAAAAATCATAACCGTCAGTTTTTAATATCAGATCAAAGCGCTCGATCTATCGGCCTAATATTTCATAACAAATTACAAAGACGTCTCAATACATGACACGGATTCATCGGGCGCCCGCCGCGCCCGTCCGACTCCGAAACAAAAACAAGCCGTCATCTCACAATGGACCAACAAAAAACCAGTATATCGGTAACACAATCTATACATATTAAACATACAATACAAACAATGCCATGCTGATTGAAACGTCAAGCAAATGACGTCCCGATTGATTCAGATCGCTGCATTGTACTTATTAACAACGTAATTACGGCACGCTGAGATATAACTATTTATTTTGTGTCCAAATTTATTATTGAGCCGCCAAAAAAACAGATCACGATGCAATGATTCGTGATTTTTGTACGTCCGTCCCTTTCTATCGAGTTTTATATCGATTTCCATATTGAGATCAGTGATGTATCGACAAAAAAAGTTGTTTGTTCTTTTTTTGAATCGAAATTGTTTTATGATGTTGGCATTTTGTGCGTATAGCTTTTTAAAATGCGTTGTAACAAAAGTTGCCAGTGCGTGAGGTTTTTAACGGGTCTATGGACAATGAGATTGTAATAGAGAATTCGATACTTTGTTACATGATAGAGTATTGTAATACGTTTTTTGATTGATGGAACACAATGTCGATCATTACGGTATCATAAACAGTTTAAAAACATGAATACTGTGTTACATCATCATTCTGCCCTCATCCTATGTAACTTGGGGTTGACGAACAGTTGTTTCTGGCAATTCTTCCCCTGTGAAAATCTTATTTCCCGAAGCCTCTGACCGAAGCCAGTATTTAAATATATAAAAAGAAGAGACCAACTAAGAAAGGATCTTCCAAAATTCACCCCCCAACGGGATAAAACGATGTTTTAAAGTTTGTAGTTAGAACATGAGCGAAGCCACGGGCAGAAGCTAGTCTTATTACAAAGTTACGAGTCAATTTTAGCTGTGGATATAATATGAGATGGTGATCTTTCATGTCTGCAAATCGACGTGGGCGTGTCTGTGTGTCTCGGTCGACGTCGCCCATGTACGATGCTGATCAAGCGATACGCTGCTAGAGAGGCTTCGTGAGTCATGTAGTCAACTCTTACACGATATTGAAATACTCGTGTTAATGTAAACGATGATGTTTTTTTTTTAATCTATATAAACTAGTGCTTGACTGCAATCCCACTTGAAGGGAAGCAGTGATGCATCGACGTTAATACATTAGTATATATACATAACCTAACTTTGAACACACATAAATATTATAACCGGACGGGAAGACCGCAGTAGGCAAACTGTTCATGTATGCGTTAACTCTAATTTAAGGCCATTTTTTTATGTTTGAGATAATTTGTATAAAAGCGATACATATCCTCATCCATAACCACAAGTACTTAATACAGATATTAGAGCTTAATAGAGTCTTACAAGTGCATTCTTGTTTGTAAAACTTAAATTATCTGCTTTTCATGTCTCACCTTTATGAACGAAGACGAATAAGTTGACCCTATCATCAAAATGAGTAAGTACCAAAAAGTTGTTATAAAGTTTGTGTTCGAAATAAGAACAAATATGATTGGCGCCATTGGGTAGGGTTGTCCCTACCGAAAACGTGTTTGATATACCTATCTTACTATGTCTTACGATGGGTTTATTATCGAAAAAAGTATTGAAAACTACGTCAGTTATAACTCGTCATTCAAGTCTAGAAATGAAACATCTTTCAAAAATAGGCCTATGATTGTTGACTACTCCGTTATTGTTCTTTAAGTTATTTAATAGTAATTCCGTAATAAAATCAATTAGGATCTTAATTTTTTGACTTTTGATAAGAAACCATGATAATCACACGAAATATTATCTTATCACATATTTATCACGGCTTGCTTTTTCGTAAATGAGCCTTTTTCTAATGTGACTAACATACCATATGCAGATGACTACCAGGCCTATCTGCTTTCAACTACCCAGAGACTGGTGGAAGATTTTCAGATTAGCGACTGTTTTACACATAAAGGAAGAGTCGCAGTATGTATCACATTAAATTATATGATGAAGGTAAATTCCACGTCCCTCCTGCAGATACAAATCGATGCCGTTGCCACTAGCAGTAACGGTCGTGGTTCCAAATTTACTTTTTCACCTCTGCTTTCAAAGCGGTGAAGGAAAACATTGCGAAGAAACCGGCATGTCCTAGAACCGAAATATAATAAAATAAAAAATATAATAAAGACGTGAATTATGTGCAATCCGAACGAACCCGCACCGAATTGAATCCGCGTGGCAAACTACAGCGTATTCTCTCTCCTAGAGTCCTTTCTAGGATAGAGATTGATCTTGGCGTGCGTGAAAGACAGTTTGCTCCCTTGGGGGTGAAGTATCGTAAAATCCGCTCTTGGCTCTTACAAGAAACCTACCTGCAAATTTGAATTTTAAGTTTTTAGTTGTTTAGTTTCTGAGATTTCATGATTAATCAGTGCGTGTTATTTCACTTTTATATACATAGATATATTTAGAGCCTGAGTCCTAACAGTGGGAACATTAAAAGGCTCATTTAAATGCAAAATGATGCTTCTTGATAACCCTAACCATCAGCTGATAATTGAAACCTCCATGTTGTCATGTCGTCCGTCACACGGGATGTGTCTTACTGCAGTGTGTTCTAGTAAACGGAGCCATTACAAGCGCTTGTGACCGATATGAACTTATAAACTTGTAACTTGTATGAAATGGATGACAGCCATTTTTTACGAACACTTGATTGAGTTGTAGAGACATGTTCTAAAAACTAAACTTTAAAGGCATGTGAATTTTATGAATTTGGGTGTAATTTATCTATA
This sequence comes from Mythimna loreyi, assembly GCA_029852875.1. Lineage (NCBI taxonomy): Eukaryota > Metazoa > Arthropoda > Insecta > Lepidoptera > Noctuidae > Mythimna > Mythimna loreyi. The sequence goes on from CM056790.1 coordinate 21,302,556, forward strand.
ATATGTATATATTTAGAAATATATAAGTATGTTTATCAGTTGTCTAGTACTCATAACACAAGCTCTGCTTAGCTTGAGACTAGACGACGTTGTGTGATGGTGGTAAAAAAAAAAAATGTGACAACCACCACCAGGTTCGTCTGTAAATTACAGCTTATTCCCTCTAGAGTCCTCTCTAAGAGAGGGATACTTATACAGCCTACTAGCTTCTTCGCATGCGTAAAAGACGGTTTCTTCATACAAAATTTCAACCCCTGTTTTACCTTATAAGAAACTTAACTGCCAAATTTTAAGTTTGTAGGTGTTATAGTTTCTGAAATATAGATGTATTTAGAGCCTGAACTTAAAAACTTGTAACGTGTATGAAATGGATGACAGCGATTTTTTTATGAACACTTAATTGAATTGTAGAGACATGTTCTAATGATAAATTGTTGTTTGTTACTTAGTTTGTGTGAAAAAAGGCTTTGTGTCCTCAGGGACATCTGTAGGTTAGTATAATTGCTTAGTACCTAATTAACTTGCAAGATAAATCGTTGAAATATTGTAATTCAAAAGCCTAAAGTTAGAAACAAAATATTGTGTTAATTGAAAAAAAAAGAAATATTGTTCGAAATAAATATTGAGTTAAAATAATTATAGTGTTAGTTGAAAAAAATTGTTGTTCGAAATGAAATATCAACAAAAATACTATATTAATTTGAATAATTTGTTTTGAAATATACTATATACTCGTATATGTATTCGTATATTTTACATATTTTTTTATGTGTACGGTTTAGAAATGATTCGAGTAAGTAATTGTGCTAAATGAAATTTTCAGAACAAATACGTATATAAAATTACCTATGTTATTTTAAAGCTTTATTTCTTCGAATGATGATAAAACTCCCATTTTTGTCAATGTCCAATAGTCATTAAAATATTTTTTTGCAATATTTTAGTAGCTGGAGCTCGTCTTTATTGATACAATTCGATTGGCGCACTTTACTGGTATCTTCTAGCTCGCTTAGTAAACTATTATGATTCACCATAAATGATTGTATCACTGCTTACCATGAGGTGGGATCACAATCAAGCATTTTTATACAAACATACAAAACACACACGACACACACACACTACGAGGACACTAAGAGGCATATGTCCGACAGTGAACGTCTTTCAGCTGAAATGATTAAAAAAAAACCCTACAAATACTTACGTAGGGACAAACTTTCTTTCTCAGTCGCCCTTTTTTAAACTTTAACAGATTTACCATTTACCACACCATCTCTTCCAAATCGTTGAAAATCTCGCTAATTAAAACTCTGTCAGTTGGTGTGCGGCTTCGATAAGATCAGATCTGTCGATATATTTGCGTTGCTCCACTTCGAATGCTGCCCAGCGTGAGACTGAGTTTTACTGGGAACTCAAAGTATCTTGAGATTTCTGTGTGATATAATATGTCTATCTAAACATTTATGCCATTCAGGCTAATAAAAGTCTTACGTTTTGCTGATATTGTGTCTTGCACAGATTGCAAGACTGTAACTGAATTTGTTTTTTGTTACAATTTTTCATCATCATATTTTTTTTCCTCCTTCATATTTTTCTCGGGAGAGTACTGGTGGTCGATTAGTAACGGCCTCGATTTACGAGTTGTAGGTCGCGGGTTCTAACTCAGCCAGGTACATTGTGTAATTTATTTCATCACCACTGCTCTCAAAACGGTTAAGGAAAATATCGTGAGGAAACCGTATCCTTAAACCAAAACTCAGAAGAAATGTGACATCTACCACTAGGTCAGCGTGATGCTTGGCTACGGCCATTTTCCGAGTGTTCTCTCTAAGAGAGGGAATCGGAGAAGACCTAACATTGTTTAACATTGATCAGGCTATTTAACTTTTTTACGCTAATTTTAGTTAGTTAAATAAAAAATTATATAAAATGGTATATAATTTTTTATTTAACCTGTCCTGTCAATCAGACCAGACCAATTAAATAGCATCAGACGACAGCAGATAATGGCCCAGTATCAGTATTATTGATATCTCTAGCCCTATTTTAACCGACTTTTTCATGGTAGGTAAAAATCATCCAATGACGAATCCTGCCCTTGGGTGGAGTGGAAAACAGTGTCTGTTTCTTAATGACTAAACAACCTACCCCGTTCCTCTATTGCCATACATACTAGAGCTAGAGTCTTCCTTTCAGACACGAACTCTTGGCCCTAATTGGCTTCGAGCCTTCTGTAGTCTGACAACTCCTTGAGGCGCGCGGGAATAGTGCGCGCCGTCGTTTATAACCGACTTCAAAAAAGAGGTTATGTGTTTGGCTGTACGTATTTTTTATTATTGTCTTACCACCCGTATCAGCCCAATTTATATCATACTTACGTCTCCTTAAAATTGGTGGAATTCCTCGTGGGCCTCTATTAGTGTCGTCTGGTGTCCGTACGTAATGACGTCGGGTGAGCGGCGCCTGCGCAGACTGCTGCGTCACTGTCTGGTGCTGTGGCAGGCCGGCAGTAGGACAGGTCGGAACGGAACTTTGGAAGTAGGTGCACTGTTTTCAAAGTTTAACAGTAAAAGGTATATTTTTAAGAAAATGACGTGTGCGCAGTTAAAAAGAATTTTGTAACTTTCTAATAGTATGGCAGTGCATGGCAGTTACTAAAAATTTAATATTCAATAACATGTTAAATAGTCCGGTTCTTATTGAATCGATTTTTATTTTTTTATATTTTTAGTTAATCCAAGCTTTATTGCTCATCACAATACAATAACAAACATTCCTGGAATTTATAAGAAGCCCAGTTCCTCGAGTTCTATTCAATTTAGGCATGTAATATCAAAAACATTCTGTCAAGCTAATAATAATGAATATGTATAATGAATATGGACCATAGTCACCACATAGTTTCGGGTTACCAGTACACTTAAATTAGGACTTCAAAAACCATAGCTCAAATATTTCTGTTTTCCATACATTACAATAGTTCTTCACCAACTGGGGGTCGTCCTTGGGTATGCTAGCATAGCATATACAGGGATATTCGTGGGTTCGTATCGCGGTCCAATAAAATTACTCAAAGGGCCTCTGTAAGTTGGCTTCAGCCCCTCGTACGCCTCTCAAAGGCCCAGGACCTCAGGGTCCTGAGATATAAAGATGAATATGTCATGTCAAAATTCACAAATCACTAAAGTTTAATTACAATATCAATATATAAAACAAAATGTAAGAAATCAATTCTTTTTTATTTACCTATATAATCCTACATGAGTAGGTACATATAAAAAGTCAGAAGCTAGTTCACGGTTCCAATTGATCGTTTCCTATGGCGAAGAACAGCAAGACAGACCCATCCCTTTCAACATCGACTTGTATCACTGTTCTCCGTTGTGCTGTGTCTTAACCCTCGATCACTCACTTACGGACCATGCCCGTAGTTTCCCACATGCCAGGGTTTGACAGCCGAATTGTGACGTCACGACGAGCGAGGCGCCACCTCGGACGCGGAGGAAATGCCCCTCTAACCCGCCGTAAGTGTGGGCTTAACAAGGTAGGTATAATCGACATATTTGATGTCCGTTCTGAGTACTCCTAATAAAAAAAAAAATTTACTGCTTACATATTACAGAGTAAAACTAATAATATGTACAAACGGAAAGAAAAAATCCTCATGAGACATGAAAAAATTCATTCACCTCGATGTCAATGGGAAAACAGCAGTCATGTTGGATGGCAATGATTGACCAAAGAAAAGCTGAAAAAAAGTGTAGAATAATTTCTAATGAAGGTTTAAGAAGCAGATGCTCATCTTATTTATATTTACCACAATTAAAAATCTGAAATCGCGAAAAAATCCTGACTGGTCAGAATGACCAGTCAGAAATACTGAACTTGATGATATTTTTCAGATTTTGTTATCATGAATGAATTATGTGTTTCAGTATCGGTCACTAATTACCAGTCTTCCTACAGATAGATTGCACATTATGTTGCATTCATTATGATAAATTATTTTGCAAATTGGTTTTAAAGAACACTGCCACACGTAATTTTTAGCGTCAATTTAAACTAAATGAGTGTGTTTGCCAACTGACTACACCGAAACAAACTCAGCAGTCAGTCAAGTCCATACAGTAAATATGTAATGGTTAAATCACATGAGAACTATGCAATTTTTTCTGATGTTGGCTCCACATTACTGCCGTGAATACAAGCGAGAATTCACGCTACGAATAAACTATCCAAGTCGTATCCCGCTAACACCCCCGGCGACCCGGCGCCGGGCCTTGGTTCAGGCACTTCAGGCCATGGTCTGCAGCGAGAAGGAGTGGCAAGCAGTCGCCTCCTTCTGCGAGGCAGTAATGCTAGCAAAGGAGGAGGCTGACCGCATAAGGCAAAGGCAACGGCGCCCTCGCCGTAGCCGTCGTCGTAGATTCGGACCGGCCACCGTAAGCGCGGGTTTGCGGACGGAATGAAATGAGTAGCTCGCCGTCCGGTAGTCTGGCAACAGTCCGGACCGAGCCCAAGTCGTCGACGGCGCGCAAAATTCCCTCACGCCTCAAGGAGTTGCCAGCAAACTGAAGGGGCCCTACAGGGTCAAAGCCTCCTGGAGGCGAGGGTTGATGCGAAAGGGTAACACCAAGGCTCTGGGACTCTAGCAAGGAAGGATCGGAGTATGTTGTTTAGACAGTAAGAGTCTAACACTACACAGTCTTTTCCGCTCCGCCTAAGGGAGGGATTCGTAATAGGATGATTTTTACCTACCCCGCGAAAACCACATTCAGATTTGTTTATGAAGTTTCACGGCACTAATGTGGACCATAAGATGGTAATTTTACTTTAATTTTCGTTTCTGAATCTGGGTCAAAGTAAGACTGGTCGTTAGCACACCAACTTAACAGCCACAAGGTAACTTTTTATTTCTAAAATAAAATAACTATGAGTAATTGAGCATTACTCAAAGTTTATTCAATCATTATATTTTGATATAGGTAAACTACCTACAATTTAATGATAAATAGATATATGTATTTGTACAAAAACTTTGACATTGATCAATCGTGTTAATGACAAGGTGGTTTTTTTGGTTTTTCCAATACGTACTTATACGGCAATTAAGCACACACTGAATCCATATAGATATATTATTAATTTGCGTTTGTTGAAATCATTATTTAGGATAATCTTTCGTTAATGATTTTACAAGTGATTAGTTAACAATAAATTTAAAAAATACCACTTCTGATAATTACTTAGGTTTCTTTTCAACGTATTGCTCTAAAACTTCAGAGTTAAACTCCAAGAATAAATGAAGAGACAAACGGACCAACTTTTTTTTTATTGATTGACTACCTAATGCTTGCCAGCTGATAGTAAGCAGTGATGCAATCGTTGATTGATGCGCTCTAGCTACTAAGGGCCTTTTCACTCTAGTCTTGAAGAAACCTAATTATTTCTCCCGGCTTAGAGTGTTTTTTTATGGTGGAAAAAATCATCGAATGACGAATCCCGGAGCGGGAAACAGTATCAGAGTTCCTTCTTGTCTTAGTTCCAGGGCCTGGTGTTCCGCTTTCGCATCAACCCTTCAGAAGGCCCTGCTGGGTCCCTACAATTGCTGACTTCTTGACGCGACGACTTGGGTCCCGGTTTAGAGTGAAGCGAGATCGGTGTATCTTACTTAATAAACTCACCGAAGTACGTCAGTTGCCCTTCACGTTCCAGGACCACAGTATCCCTGTCAGAAGTTCCCCGTAGCCCTAACGAACCCCTACAGTTCTACTGACATCTCTACATTAAACACTTTAAGTTTATTTGAAAGACATTATTTTTCTTTGCACGAGATACAATATAAACAGGTTTAACTAACCCAACAGAACTCTAATACTGCTTAAAAGATTCGTCCACAACACAAACAACTTTAGCATCCCCAGGATTGTCCAAAAATCCGATATTAAAACAAAACAAAACAGACCCGCCAACTGTCATCTTCACACAGCTTTTTACAATCCTACGAAGGGGAACATTGCAAAAACTAAGGGAGCCTGATTACAAACATTATTATAAAATGACATTGGATTAATCGGGGGCCACCTTGCGGCACTCATTAACACAAATGGATTCACGACTCGTTCGCGGACAATAAAAATCGCATTTACACACAAAAAAATGAATTGATTAATGACACAAGTAACTTTACTATAATATACGGTGGAGCTGCCGTGATACACTGCCATCACGAGCGACACGCAAAACTTGTCACGTCTTTTTTATCACCAAAAAAATATGTTTCTTCAAGATTAATCGGTTCGTGTCTCATGTATACTTAACTCACTGAACATCACATCCATATATTCGTAATTTCAATAAACTAATTTGAATTCGGAATTCGTGTCAACACTTATTTTTGACAGCTTTATTGGCGCAAAATTGCCTTAATGGTTATCCTGTTAAATGTTCCGTTAAAGCCAAAATATTAACTTGCTGACTTAATTCGTACTAAATAGTTACTGGAAAGCATGACTGATTCGCATGCTAGCGAAAACGTAGACATTTAGATGCTTATCTTACAGAAAAAGTTGCATTTGTTTATTATTATTGCATTGCAATCTTGGGTCCCATTACACTCTCACCTGTCATTTTGAATAAATGATTACATTAACTTGATTTTTGACGTGACAACGTCTTAAATTAGGTTGCGGCTGGGAGTCACTTATGAAAAAGTGTAACGCTCGGTAACGTTACGATGAGTCACCGAACGAGAGAGAGGCCCGCCGAATGCCTTGCGTCTCTCTCCCACTCAACTATGATCGGTCTGCCGCGCGCGCAGCACTAGAGAATTAGGACATTGTCACGTAAAATCTTCGCCCGTAAAACCGACTTTACAGGCAACCATTTTTTTTTTAAGTAGCTGTGTAATGCTGATGTTCTTCCTTCTTTGTCTGCATTTCAGAAATCAAGTAGACAAATGTTTCAAATTAGGGATTTAAAAGGTAGGCTACAGAAATGTTCAAAAAAGCTATTGTGGTCCTAGAACAACTAAAAAAACACAAATGGCTTTTTTATTGTGAGTTTAAAATAATTTAATGACGAATCCTGCCCTTCGATTGTGATTATGAATCATATTAATTGCTGATAGCTTCTATATTAAGTTATTTTACAATTTTCCACTTAAAAAAAGATTTTTAAAATCTCAATTATATTTTTTGCTGCCACTGCTGTAAATACAGCTGAAGATTCAACAACTTATCTTTTCAAAAATCTATCATCAAAAAAAAATATTCACAGTTCATAAAACTTCATACACTCATCGAACGCAAGAACAAACAAAAACCACTGGACTACATCCCATAAATTACAGCGCTCATCACAACGACATACAACAGCATACATTAGCCATTTGTTACCAGACTAGTTTGTCAGTGTGTCACGCGACAATCAGTCACACGGCGCACAAATGCACCGTACATTTTGCGCTAGCGACTTTTTGATGTAACAACTACGATAAATATGTATTTCGCTGCTTCCGATATATAAAAAACTATGTTTTGTTGCTAGTATAACCTAAATTGCTCGAGTTACGACCAGCTCTCGATTTACGAGTCTGTCGTGAACTGTATAATGTATAAAGATAGTTTTTTTAGGTCTTTTTCTTGTCATAATACAGTGGGCAGACGTTTGAGTTGTTGTACAATTTACTATACTGCATTTTGAGTGTTTTCTGTGAATATTTTATCTTCTTGATGTTGGCACAGGTTGGGTTACATTGTCATAGAGTCGTTGTCAGCAAAAAGTTATAGTACTTATTTATTTTAATTATAACAAAGGATTTAGGTATCCTTTAACTCAGATAACAGTACAAAAAATTACTGTTCCCGTATACTCCTTACAGTGCTTGCTCCTTCGTAGAGTAGGTATACTACACATAATAACTAGGTGAAAAATATAATAAAATTGCACCAAATAAATTTGAAAGAAAGAATTGATTAAGTAAAGTACCTATTACTTAGAATTCATTGTTACAAACCTACAATTTTAGATTACTGCACTGTCCGTCTGCCTGTCACCAAACTGTATCTCATGAACCGTATTAGCCAGACAGTTGAAATTTTCACAGGTTGCTGCTCTAACAACAAATAATAAAATAAATTAATAAATAAAACAACGTCAATACAATAGGTAATAATATCGCGTCTTCGATAAAACAACAGTAGGTATCTTAAATTCATCTAGATATCCTACAAAATATAAATCCATCGAAAAAAGATCGTAATTACAATTGCAAGTAAACAACCATAGACAATCTAGATTCAATCTCAATTTTATATACGTGTGAAGAGAAAGCTACACAAATTTACTTTCAATCTTGTCAGCACTAAAACGTTGTTAAACTAAAAAAAAACATGGCTACAATAAATCATCTTTAAAAAACTGCCCAGAAGTGATTAGACTTTTTGCTTCCAACACAAAAAAGTAGCTACCTGTTCGGTAGCTTATCTTGTGGGATCTGCTCTCTCCAAAACACTAAGTAGTAATAGGTAGCTATTAAGCACAATAAAACTTAATCTAGGCCCAAATATATCTAGATTCCTTACCTACCTCATCATTACTGAGATAGTACTATATGTGTAGATTGTATTTGGCATAATTAAAGACTTCATATTTTTTTTTTTATGGTACCTAAGTAAAAATCATTCAATGACGAATCCCGCCCTTGGGCGGAGCGCGAAACAGTGTCAGACTGATAAAATAACAGACAGACCAGTGTCTGACTAAATAACCTACCCCGTTTCTACGTCGCCATCCATATCAGGGCTAGAGCCTTCCTCCCAGACAAGACTATAAGTTAGATTTATTACTATATTTTTTACTTTTTTTTGGGTGGCAATAATCATATATACCTAATTCCTCCAGAGAGAGCAGTGGTGGCCGAGTGGTAACGGCCCCGACTTACGAGTCGTAGGTCGCGGGTTCAAACCCAGCCAGGCGCATTACTTTGTGTAATTTATTTCATCACCACTGCTCTTAAATCGGTGAAGGAAAACATCGTGAGGAAACCGGCATGTTCTAGAACCAAAAATTCGAAGACATGTGACATCCACCAATCCGCACTGGGCCCGCGTGGTGGATTATGGCCCATTCCCTCTCCTAGAGAGAGGAGGCCTGTGTCCCTGCAGTGGGAACATTAAAAAGGCTGATGATGATGAATTCCTCCAACTCTGGGTGGTGCGAGAAAGGGGACAGAAAGAAGAGCGGGAATGTTAAAGTTTTGCTAACTCAATTCTCTATATTTCTACATAGATTGGTATTTAAAGTTGTCACAGATCAATATGGACCCTGTCGGACACAGCAAAAATTAGAAGAGAGGAAGACGGCTAAGTGGCAATTTATGGAATTCAATAGTTTTGTAGATCTAATAAGTTCAATAATATTGTATGTAAGCATTATAATATGTAACTACGATCTATCCGACAGAGTCTATCAGGTTCCTGTGACCGTCACCATCATCGGTTTACCTTGTGGGTGGGCTTCCAATGGCTGAGTCTTTCGGTACATGGTCACCACTCCAGAACCTTTCACCCCCATGTGCCCTGCTCACTGCCACATAAACTTGACGATTCTTCGGGTTACGTCGGTAGCTTAGATTTTCCTGGGAATATCTTCATTTGTGATTTGATTACACAAGGAGACTCCAAGCATTGCCCCTTAGGTGACTTTAAATTTTCTAATTAAAAAAGGCCAATTATAAACGAACATGTTTCGGAGCCAATCATAACTAGCAACACGCACTGGTATCAGGAGACACTGTGATATATGGGACTAGAAGATACCACAGCAACTTTCCGAACGCTGCCCAGCTGACTTGGATTCGACGATTGACCTCTTTCTCGAAGTTAGACCTACCCAACTTTACCGTCTGACCTAGATAAACGTATACGTACAACGTAAACCTTAGATCATGCACACTATGTAGGTATGTTTTCTCCTTTTCTGTCAAATCCATCCAAAGGTTGTCTATAAAGAATCACAGCAATCCCGTTTACACTATAAACTCCTTCTATAATTTTATGGCTTTCAATAAAAGTTTACGCCTCTAATACAAGCATTTGCATCATAATATCTTTTTAATTCATTTCCTTCACAGCTCTTAGACAAACTAATTCTAATAAAACCAAACCTAATTTGTTTGTTTAAAAATCTAAAATTGAAGGCCATTACCGAGATCTTTCAATCGGACGGTGTCTCAATTAGACCTCAATTTTGTGGAAAATACCTCTTAACTCGTCAGTGGGAGGATACAGGCTGGCATCCCACATCTCAACAGGTTAATAAGGATCTCTCAACTTCCGTATAATGGCCGGTTTTTGTCCTGAACCGCAACGGCTTATTATCTACAGTTTTGACCTTCTCTATCAGGGAAAAACTTAGTTTTTTTGCACATTTGCAGTACCTAAGTAAATCGTAATGTTATTGTAGGTGTAAATGACCACATTTGCAGTACCTGTACCTGTAAATCTTAATGATATGTGGTGTAAATGACAATTGAAGAACTAAACTACCATTATGGTAATTAATGTCAAAAATAATCTCTTGGTTGACTTCTAATTCATTGGTTACACTGATTCTGTCGCGGTAGATCATTGTGCTTTACCATCAACGTTTGCATCACGGCTTACTATCAGGTGGTCGCAGTCAAACACTAGTTTATATTATGTAAAAAAATTTCAATCTTATAATCTGTGCAAGGTTCCTCGTGGTTTTTCCTACGTTGTTGCTTCCATAGGTCGTAGTATGATGCGGTGTAGCCTATGCTGTTCATCATGTACTATCAACAGCGGCCAGCTATCCACTGCTAAGTTCAATTTTGCTTGTACTCTTGAAAACTTCGAAAGTTTGATTTGGCGCCGTGCCGCAGGATTTTTTTAAGTGATCAGAGAGGCAGAAATGACCGCGACCACCTTGCTATCCCACGCAGAAAGTTTTTTTCCAATTCCAGTAATAGTAGTTAAACAAAGGAGCACTACATTTTTATTTTATTTAAAAAAAAATCATATTCATACATAAAATAAAAGACAAATAGAAAGAAACCAAGATCTCTTCCAGCTTCCTGCACCCCTGCGAAAGGAAATAATAATTTCGATAATTTGTTATTTAGTAAAAAAGTCTTCTAGGTATCTTTTAGCAGCTTCCTAATAAAAAGGAGATCAGCAATTAATGCATTTGCTGGTCGGTACAAATAAAGAATTCTTCCTGAAACAAAAAAAACACTGCCATATTTTTCATCTTGATTACAAAAGGCATCTGAAAAATCTTCATCGTAATAATAATCATCAAGAAACACAAACTCCACGTTTTATTCAATCTCCGAGTCAGTTATCAAAACGCCGACAAAGGAAACAGCGACAAAGAAAAGAATTTGATAAGCAAATAACCATCAATTCAGATACAATATAACATCTATATTGAATTCGCTAAATCCAATCAATATACTGGTAAGGGTGGGGTGCCACTGTCAGCGGGTGGCTGGAGCTTGTCTCTGTGAAAAATATTAGATGAAAAAAGAACACAATAAAACACAGTCTTGTTGCTTACTTTTGTAATTTCTTCATGAATATGCTGATGGCCTTCTGAAAAGCATAACGAGGAGGAGAATTGATTACCATACAAAAGAAAATCGTGTTAATTTCAGGGTACAGCATCCTTATCAGAATTAGGTATAAATAAGTTATAAACATTAGAACTAAATTACATTGTTTTGTTTAAGCAGTAAAATAATTCAGAACAATAATAGTAAAAAATCACTTTGCACTACATATTAGTTAGTTACGTAGTATTCATGGTATGTTTGCTTATATTATAATCGTAATAAATATCTACTTGAAAAATCAAACATATTTTTGTAAGTTAAGGATTTTACCAGGAGTTAAAGTACTATCAAACATTCAGTGGAACTTTGCACTAAGTTTATATTCTTAGTAAGTAACATTTGGAAGGCATGTTTGGTAATATTCACTGAGAAATCAAACATATTTGTGAATATTGTACCTAGAGTCACGGAGTCAAAAACACGAACATTAATTGGAAAGGATCTGCTAAACCTAAAAAATCATCCCACCCTTCACAAGATAAATGATGTAAGATTTCTACAATCCCTCAAATATAATCCGCCCGCTACTCGCTGGCACTGCGACCAGCGCCCGGGGGCGCAAGACGCGTAGCTCCCGAGGGACGTCACTCCTCAGTCCTCAGGCCCTGTTATTGTTTCAATCTCTCGCGAACTCCGAGTGAAATGAAAAAGTTGCCGCAACCATCAAACGGTGAATATTTATACTTTAACAACCGCGCGTTTTCGACAACTGACAAGTTTTCTTCGAAAGCTTGAGGAGTTGAAAATTTGGTGGAATGATGTACCTACCTGTGTTTTCTTTTGATTTTGCAAGGTTACTTTTTGTTGACGTGAAGAAATGTGTTTGCCATTCAGAGTAAAAAGTACTCTGGATGGCAAAAATTGCCTACTGATTCCTGGTGGATCTCTTAAAATTTTGTGTTTAGGAAGGCTGTCTCTTTTTCAGTAGAAGAAGTCCAAATTAGCAAGTTATCTTTAACAATCGGCTTGTGCAGAGAGCAGTGGTGGCCCAGTTTGTGTAATGTTATTTCATCACCACTTCTCTCAAACCGGTGAAGGAAAACTTCGTGAAAAAACTGTAATGGCCTAAAACCAAAACTTCGAAGACATGTGACATCCACCAATTCGCACTGGACCCTGGATTACGCATGGTGGTTTACGGCTCATTCCGTCTCTAAGAGAGGAGGCCTGTGTTGGGACACAGCGGAAACATTAAAAAAGCTGATGATGATTATGAAATGGCTGGTTTTAGCTGAAAATAAATTGTTATACATATTACATTGCTAAGTACTAGTATACCACCTCATTTTCTTCAAGAACATGTTCCAATAATTTAATATCACTTAGAAACCTTGACACAATAGCAGTCGGAGTACCTTGCGCATTACACTAAACGTTCCATATTACTTATGTGCTAATATCTTAAAATATTATCCTCATACTAGTACATAATGTTACCGCTAATATACTCATTATATTCGACCTTGTCAGCCCATCGTAAAAAACATATATAAACAGTTTTATTGTATAGATACGTTTTTTTATAGCTATGTCTGTTATACGTATATGTACCTGTATCATACTTTTATGACTTTTAAAGTAAATGCTCACGGGTAGATCACGAAACTGAAGTTTTAGAAAAAACATGTATTTTACAGCTAAACTAAGCTTTTTATTTTAGCATCGGATAGTCATTCGATGATTTTTACCTACCATAAAAAAAACAGTATTGGATAGTATGGTTTAATAACAAAATACTCAAAATAGAACCTATATTTTGATATAAATGGAAGTAGTTTGTCATTACGACTGTAGCAGAATTTGCCCGAGCAGCAGGCGAGGATTACATGTAGCCGAGTACTGCAGTGAAAAAAAAATCTACGTGAATCAAACGACACGGCAATACACATAACGGGGATTGACCAGAGACTCGTGGTGGTCGTATAGTGCATATTCTGTCACGATAAATAGAATAAATTGTGGCGGAACGAGCTCGCGCACTTTTCTACACTTATGTGGAAAACAGTAAATTGCGTTCTTAAGTAAGTAAGTAGGGATAAGAGCGAATTTTCAAGAGAAGTGTATTAAATTATATTTGCGACTAGCTTTCTGCCAACGGCTTCGCCCGCGTGAACATACGTTTTCGCACAAACTTTGATCACGCGTTTCATCCCTTTAGGTTTAGAGGGTGAATTTTAGAAAATCCTTTCTTAGTATTCGCCTACGTCTTAGAAAGAAGCATTGTGCAAAATTTCACGCTTCTAGTCCCAGTAGTTTTGGCTGTGCGTTGATATGTCAGTCAGTAAGTTTCTCCTTATATATATATACTAGCCTTCTGTTAGCGGCTTCGCTCGCCTAAAAGTAGGGTTCTCCATAAAACTTTAGAATCATATTACATTCGTTTAGGAGCTGAATTTTGAAAGAGTAGTTTTGGCTGTGCGTTGATATGCTTTTTGCTTTTTTATGCCTTGTTTTATTGATAGATAACAACACGTATGTACCATACCACTCCAATAATATTACAGGTAGCTATGTATATACAAAGGTAACGCAATAACCACGACGCATGTAGATAATTTCCCCGGAGGTTTCAGGTGTACACGTAACCCACAATTTGATAGATTACAGTACACAGGTAAGCTACCGTACGTACTCGTATGTAGGCTGACTGTAATTAGAGACTATCGGGGACAATTGAGTTCCGATCGAGTGACTAATGTACATGAGCTTAGATACAGTATATAGAACACCTAATATTGATAATAGGTAGGTATATTATAGAACAACACATGAAATGAACCGGAGACAGGGCGCTGATTCATTTCATGTCTGGCCAGAGTCCAGACTTTTAGCCAAGTTGATAATCTACAATTGTTACCTAATGCTAGTAGAAAACAGTGCAAGTTGGTGGATGTCACATATCTTCGAATTTTTGGTTCTAGGTCATGCCGGTTTCCTCACGATGTTTTTCTTCACCTTTCTGAGAGCAGTGGTGACGAAATAGATTATACAAAGTAACGGAATAGGTTTGACTCGCGACCTGCAACTCGTAAACCGGGGCCGTTACCACTCGGCCACCACTGATCTGGTTCTACCCAAAGTGAGAGAAATTATGTGATGATAGATAGATAGATAGATATATTCTTTGTTGTAGGTACACCATAAACACAACTTGGTAGGTACAATTAGGAACTTAAAATTACTAAGGTGTTACAATGGGTGGTCTTATCGCTTAAAGCGAATTTATTAAAGTTATCCTTTGGATGGATTGGCAGAGGAGAAAGATACACTTGTAGTTTGTGGCGCGCTATTTACAGGTATACAATACATAACTAATGAAATCTACACTAATATGATAAAGAGGTAAAGTTTGATTTTTTTGTTTTTTAATTTTTTTGTTTGTAGGAGGTAATCTCTGGAGCTACTGGTCCGATTGGAGAAATTTTAGCAATAATAGAAAGCTGCTTTACTCCTGAGTGACATAGGCTATATTTTATGTATGCGGGCGAAGCCGCTGACAAAAACAAGTAAAAAATATTTTAAGATGATTTCAGAAAAAAAAAATCCTATGGAAAGATTTTTCAAGGCCATCTCTGGCTGCCACCGCAAAGGCAGATCTTCTTTTTTTAATCCATTGTGCCCAACCTTCACAAGTCTCCAACATGTTGTCGAACATATCCGCCGTGTCGTGTCGTTTCCGCGCCGCCGGAAGTCGAGTCCCGTCGCCGGAAATCCATGAGATTGGACAAAAATTGGCAGCGCTCGCGTCTTGTGATCGAATAACGCGCTCTGATTGGTACGCGATGATGTGTTAACGATATTCTGGCGATGGTAGGTTTTTTGCTTATTTCCTTTTGGGAGATAGTGAGGCTGTTTTGTGTAGGTTAGGTTATTGAGTGTTAGAAAGATATTTGGTCAATAAATTCGTATTATCGGGAATAAACATATTTAGTCTTACAAGTTTTCCCACAAAAGCTCCTAACAGGAGCTTTTTTTATAGTGGGAAAAATCATCTAATGACAAATCCCGCCCTTGGGCGGAAGGGAACAGTGTCAGACTCTTGCTGACTAAACGACCTACCCCATTCTTTCTTAGCCTTCATACCGGGGTCAGACCAAGAGGTAACGTTTTAACGCGCTATTGTGGGAGGCTACACTTAAAATTTGCTTGAGTTATCGCCTAACGCCAAACGGCAATGTTAATGCCGTTGTCAAATTATCGCGTTAAGTCGTGGCCACACCTATTATCGCAATAATTCTCGGTATTTTTCGTCATAACATGAAAATTATCACATTGTCATCATTTACCGCGACACCAAAACAATAATACATGCAAATAAAATTATGAAAGTCCAACAATAGAATAATTTGCTTCATAATAAACATTCTAAAGAAAACGTGTTGAATAAACAATGACGAAATGAAAAAGAAATTTCAATTTGAATACAAACCTTCGACAGCACATTTTATTACAAACACTGCAATTTCTTCGACTAAAACAACACAACATACTATACTATTATCAGGATAGGATGGTGCAGGTGACAGCTGTCAAATTCATACAATGTATGGTTCGTTTTTTTAATTCTAGACTACGATTTGTCAACTCAGAACGTCACACTTTAGAAATATGTTCCCAATTTTCTGGAGTCTGACATTTTAAGTTGTCAAATCGTAGTCTAGGATTAAAAACGAACTATACATTGTAGCTACCTGTCCCTTTCTCTCATCTTCAAGATGCATATTTTTGTCCTGCTGTCACCTTACTCATGCTATGTAAAAAAGACCATAATATATTAAGGTGGCCTTTCCCCACTTGCACGGTTTAAAATCTTGTAGCTATGAAGCAACATTGCGTTGCATTCAACGCAATATCCGATGAAGAGGCAACGAGAAAAAAGAGGTTATCTCTTTTTTCTCGCTTTAAAACTCTGTTGGCAATATTTCACAAAACGGTTTCCAGAATGTAGGTACGTGTTTTTTTTAAACTCCGAGAAAAATTTCCTCATTTATCATCTCGATATATAATCGTAATCAATAAATAGCGTAAGTCTTTTATTGAAACACTTGTTTTTCTTTATATTTTTAATATAAAAAGAACTTCGAATGTGAGAAGTAATTTACGTATAATAGTAGATTTTCAGATGTCTATTTTGATTAGTTTTACACAAAATATTTCACTATATGTAAAAGCCTAGATAATATCCAAAATATTACAAGAAAGCTGTGTAATAAAACATAATCACGTAAGAACGGTTGTATTCAATGAAAGTATACGTCGAGTTGGCCGCTCTTAACCACAAAAAAAACATCGAAAAAAAAAGTACCCCATTCAACGTAAACATGACCACAAATTAACCACTTTCTTCTTTAAAAAAAAAACCCTATAAAACACTAAAAACCAACACAATCCCTTTAAAAACCAAAGAATACATTGTCACATTAATGGTAACAGTTTTTATCAACACCATAATGATATTTTATGGCTAAATTATACGAGAAAAGGTCTCAAATAGGTCCTACATACCAATATGAAGCAGTCCATTCAATTTAATATAGTTTTTTGATGAGAAGACCGTTTATTTATGAGGTGTACAATAATTTAAGTCATTATCATAAATGTCAAGTTAATATACTGTTTATAAGAAATTATTGCATGGTTTATAGCTTCATCTATAGTATATTACCCCGTCGGCAATGTCGGTGAATGTTTGCGTATAACGATGCTCAACGCGCTCGTGGAGACCAACCCTGGATTGGATTTGTTTGCTGATGAATGGAAGACGATATTATTAGAAAGTTTGCGATTCTGTGAGAAGACAGAGCGAAAGGGTTAATTAATTTAGTTTTAATGGCTAATTTGCTGTACTAAATAAATAAATAAATAATAAATAACTGGGGTGGTTATATATAAACCTTTTGGTTCGATGAAGTGTCGAAAGTTCGCGGGCTTGCGAACGGTGAACAATGGGTAGCTCGCCGTCCGGTTGTCTGGTAATCGGACCAAGGCAGTCGTCGACGGCGCGCTCTGTTCCCGCGCGCCTTAAAGAATTGTCAGCAAATGAAGAGGCCCAACTGCAGGATCGAAGCTTACTGGGGTCCCGGTCCAGCTTCTGAAAAGAAGTTCCGACCCTGGTATGAAGACTAAGAAGGAAAGGGGTGGGTCATTTAGTCAGTAAGAGTCTGACACTATTTCCCGCTCCGCCCAAGGGCGAGATTGGTCATTAAACGATTTTTGAACATTTAATATGTTTTTTACATTACAATAAATTGTTCTGACATTCTGTTAGGATTACGTTAGACATTGTATTATAATATTAGATCTTTTTTTCTACGCATGCTGATATTTGCTATGTTTTATAAACAAAATAAACGATTACATACTAACCAGAAATTCTTTTCTATATTCAACGATCTACATAATTTAAATTTAACACAAGCAATAAATAATTTGACCCAGTGATAGATGAAGGCTGCAATATAATAAATTTGTAACAATTTTATAGAAAGTATTTTAGTAATGGCTAAAGACGTGTACAGACGTAACTTCTAAATGTAACGCGATAAAAAGTTTACATTACTAACACCATAATTTTACCCTTATCGCAATAAAGTATCATGTTGGATTGTAATTAAATAATCTTAATAAATAAGTAAAACTTGCGTGCTTACCTGTAATATACTTGGTGTTTTGATCTGAAGATATTAATTATAAGTTACTTTAAAATACTTATAATACAATAGTTTCTTATAATAAATAAGATTTATTAAAATATTTGTAGAAATATTTATTGCACACTTAAAAAGTTACACAACTTTTTATACGAACTTAAATAAAAAATATAATATTTTATTCTTATATACTTTATTGTACAGAGATCAAAAGTAAATACAAAAAGTAGGACAGACGATTTACACAAGCGAGCTTAACTCACAATTATTAATTATTATAGGTAATACTCGTATATATTTTTTGTTATGTTTTTTCTGATGTATTTCCTAAGTATATTAATGGAATACAGAAAGCAAAGAAAATTTTAAATGATCAAGATGTATATATATGCCAACATTAAAAGTTCAGCCAAAAGTCATGAAGTCAAGCCAGCAAAAAACCTAAGCCATGACTACACGTACGTTGCCATGATTATACGTCGATGCGTAAAATATCTAGTCAACTCAGGTTCCACTAATTTGATATAGATATCGTAGAAAATTAATTCGCTTGTACAATATTATATCAAGAAATCATATAGGAAATTTTTGGCAAATTTTATTAAGTGTCTACACTTAATAAAATTTGCCTAAAATTTCCTCGGCGTTGTTCTTTGTTATTGTCAGATTAATTCCTATACCTGTGCTATAAGACCTTGATTTATGTCATATTATGAGTTTTTTGCGACATAAACTGCCGTACTTACCTCAGAATTTTGATGTTTTTACAGCTTCAAGAGAACGCAGACCTGTGTGTATATGGTTTTAATTTTCACTCGATATCTTCACGCATTCCCGAAATAAAGGGTCCTGACAGACAGATAGCAATGGGAGGACCGGGAAACAGTGTCAAACTCTTACTGGCTAAACAACCTACCCCATTCCTACGTCGTCATATATACCATGGCCAGAGCCTTCCATTCAGACTCACACCCTTAGTCCTAATTGGCTTCGACCCTTCTGCATGGACCCTACGTTCCCTTTGAGGTTCAGAACCTTATAAATCTGACCCAAAAAAAAAACTGCTTCTCTATTGTTATCAATCAAAGGTCGACATAAATGCAAATGAAATCCATACTCACTGTTGACCAACAAATTGTCGCCACGTCTCCCATCAGCAAACAGTCGCCGCGTCTGAACCCGCACTTACCAATCATCTTTTTGCTCCCGCATCAATAAAGGAATATAATTGCATTAACAAAGACGGGCCATCGGTTCCTTGAATTATTGGCCCAATAAAATTTGAAGCGCTCGATATATCAACATTGTTTTTGTTTAAGATAACTTACTGGGTGTAGGGACTTATTATGGTGTAATGTTATGCTGTGGGTGAATACAGAAGGCGTAGAAATTAGAGCTAACTGTTACAAGAAAGAAGAAAACAAAGAAGCTCAAAACATAGAGCTCAAATTTGAAAGACAGAAAAAAATATAATTGGTGGCCATCATCATCTCCATCAAAAGACGTTTATTGTTTGACAGGCCTCCCCTAACACGTCCTTACAATGAAAGGACCTTTATATCTCGCATTCGTCAGATTCTCGCAACCCTCACCAGGTCATCGGTCCACTCCTTTCCTGGTCCTTTCGGATCGGAACTGCCACTTTAGATTGGCGACAGTCATCAGTAATTTTCCTTTTTTTTACTTGAGAAATCATGTATAATGAATGACTGCTCCCGTTCTGGGTTTTCACCCAGAACAGGAGCAGTACATGATTTTCTGGCTAAAACCCACGTGGGATCCAGACCTGCTTGGACAACATCTAACAATCCGGACTACATGAATATTAGAAAGAAGCAACTTAAGGAACCCAGGTGGGGTTTAGTCGGTAAACGTAGACCTTCTCACGACACACAGAACGCAAGTAGAAGCTCTAGCAGGATCCTATAGGTATCCAACAATTATCAATTTATTAGGTACAAGGCGTTCCCAATGAGAATATGATCGATTGCCATGTTGTGACGTCACGATTTACTGTCAAATTGAGATAAGATATTATTAAAATTCAAGTTTATTTACGAAAAAAAATATTTATTTACGAACTGTGAACGAAAAAAGTTTAATCAGAATCCAGTTTTTCAATTTTACTTATCTCTGGGTTCTTTCATTTTGCAAAAACATCTTCGTTTTAACAGTACGGCGTGACGTCACCGTTAGTCCGTTAGTCCGTCCGTTAGTACGTTAGTCCTGTAAATCGATCCTATTCTTTTTTGGAACGCATAGTACTTGTCATTGCTAGGCATTTCTTCAACTAGACTTTAATGCGCATATCTTTTTACAGTACTAAAAAGTGGTCCTACTTTTCCTCACTTTTTGTGTCATTTCGTCAGTGTCACTTCTACAGCAACATTGTATGCCTTTTGAATGATTTAGTGGCAACATTACAAAGTAGTGGCAAGTAAGTATTTGTTGTAAAGTCGTAGATTATGGATTATGTCGGGTTATGAATGCTGATCCGAATCGCCATTGATGTTGACATGCCCCCCGTGAGCTGACTGACTAATGCAGTCGCAGAAATATTGATAGTTCTGATGGTATCCTTAGTTGCTATATTTATTTATATAAACTATTGTACACCAAGACACCAAGATAAGAAGAAGAAAGAAAACCTTATAGTAAAGAAAATACATAGAGAATAAATTATATTTATTTTGCAAATGTCATCTTTATATGTATACTAGCTTTTGTCAGCGGCTTCGCCCGCGTACATAAAATATAGCCTATGTTACTCAGGAGTAAAGCAGCTTCCTATTGTTGCTAAATTTTTTCCAATCGAACCAGTACCTAGTTCCAAAGATTACCTCCTACAAACAAAAAAAAAACAAACTTTACCTCTTTATTATATTAGTGTAGATATCAAGGAATATGAGTATGTTTTATCATGATAAATTTAAGAACGCAACACCTAGAATGTCGACATTGCAATATCTTGACAGTTCTAGTTAACCATTACATGTTTGCTGCATAGAATTTAAGAGAGACTTTGACCCCTGAATCTGTTTCAGGGTAGTCAACTAGGAAACACCAGCCTCATCTAGTTTGAAATGATAAAAAAAGAGTTATCATCAAAAATCAAGCTCCAATAACAAAACTAGTTGATGAAACTTCCAAGCGAAAAACCGTGCACTATCGACCACGCTATCAACACTATCAGACTCAAATATCCGCCGCGTAATGAGAATGGCGACTTAATACATTATCATCGACATCGAGGTGTCGCCCGGCGCAATATCCTGCCCGGGACTAGGCCACTGGGGGAACACCCACCCATCCGAAACCCAACCTAACCATCACCCAAGTAAAGTCGAAAATGGAATAGTTGAACGAATCTATAGAGTTGTACCAAAAAGGTTCGGTGACCGAAAAGGTAGCATGATTAGTTACTTTTGAAATTAATAAGGCTAAGTTTTTTGTTGATATAGTTATATAGTAAAAACAGTAATTTAAATACTAATTGAAATGTTATAAGATGATGGGAAAGCAAGGTGTAATAAGATTGTTTGGAGTGGGAATCTTCATGCAACAGGCTTGTAAAGAGAGGCATTTAATTTTAGTAATGTTACAGAAGTACGGTGCGGCCGTCGGATCTTGGTGGAATTAGGGAATTTTAGCGCTTGAAAACTCGTTACAAAAAAAAAAATGGTTTAAACAAATAAATGCAATTTGCAGTTGTTATTGCTGTTAATAACTATTATTGGCATTTATTTTTTTAAAACCTTTGTTTTTTGTACGAATGCACAAGCGCTTAAATACGCAGAGCCTTACTTCAAACTTGCTAAGATACGACGACCGTACACTCTTTACCGAGTCTTGACCGTACTTTCCATATCTGTCAGGTGATAGAACGGAGGAAACAAAATGAAAATGATTTTTATTTCACATAGGCCTACATGGGCACTTATAAAACGTCAGAAGCTAGTACACAACATCTAATATCTTCTCTAGCTAGGAGTGGATTGAAACTTTTATTGCCGAAAACCCACCAGTGTCTCTTAATTGCCCTTTACATATCATTGACACAGTGACTCATTCGAACCTTCTTAAATTATATTTATTTTGTAAATAGGTTTTAAAATAACACTTTTACACGTCAATATTTTTATCTTTTCGTCATTTTAAGCTAGATGAACCTTCTTGCAGTCTAACACTGACCTACACCTTTAGTTTTTCATTCGCGAGTAAAAAAAAACAAGGTACCTAAAACCTCTTTCCCCTTACCAAAATCGATTTCTTCCGGACAACTTTCAAACAAAGAAATCTGAATTGTCATTAAAATAAATGTCAAGTTTATATCTTCAAGCTATTCGACGGAGGGTGGACAGCAATCAAGTTTATTGAGTTTGGAGACCAGCCCTGCAAATCATTTCACTATAATACGATATGAGGGGAGAGAGGGACTCTGTGGGACATAAATTGTTTTTTTTTAAGGTCACTACGTATTTTTAAAGTTGATTTGTACTTTTTTGAAATAATATGTGCTTTTGTTGTTCTAGTTTTATTTGGGAGATTATCTGGGCCACTAATAGTATATTTGGATAAAAGTGGAAAAACTTTTTCAATGCGTCCGAGCCACAGGAGAGGGTGTTATGGAGCCGAGTTCTGCACTGCCACGTATATTATGTTTTTCAATACATTTACGTAGAAACAAATAAAGGGATGCTGCCAGCGACGATTCGCCAATACGATTCGCGAGCCCACTCTACACCAATATAGTCCTACAATTTGACTATAATATTAGTGTAGTAATTTATTTATTTTATACAATACAATTATAATAATACTAGCTTTCTGCCAGCAGCTTTGCCCGCGTGAAAATAGGTTTTCGCACAAACTTTGAACACGCGTTTCATCCCTTTAGGGGGTGAATTTTCGAAATTCCTTTCTTAATGTTCGCCTACGTGATAAAAGAAAGCCTTGTGCAAAATTTCACTCTCCTAGTCCCAGTAGTTTCGGCTCTGTGTTGATATGTTAGTCAGTCAGTTTCTCCTTTTATATAGGGAAATTTTAAATTATTATAATAGTATTGTATTTATGGTTTATTAGTTTATATATTCTTATGTTCGCCTGGTTCTCTATTATTGCACCTACTAGGTACCTACTATTTGTCTCCACATCACCCAAAAAAAGAAAATACCGCAGGCTTAATGTCCACCTCTATAGGTACTTTATTTTGTGTGCATAAAGTTTAAAAAAAAAGTTTTGTGTACAATAAAGGTTCTAGTAAATAAATGATTAACTTTCCACCAAAATAGCCAACAACAAAAATATCATAGGCAATATAGAAAACTGGTAAATTAATATTATTTTTATTTATCATATTTCTCCAACACAATCGTCAACGCTAACTACGCACACAGTACAAAACAATTCGACTCCACACAAAGGCAGCCCGGTCACCCATCCACCAATATTGACCGTAACGAACCCTAATAATTCGCGCCACCACAAATATGCCGCAGAACAAGAATCCAATAAGCAGCAAATCCCCGAGGTGGTGGAGTGTCGACACTAAACGTCGCCTCCTGACACTCGCTGACACTCTCTGACACTCGCCGGCCTGACAAATAACGGGTAATTGAAAATGGACCCCTGCTTGTGGTGCAAGAGACGAACTGTGTCGTATTTAAAGTGACAAGATTACCTACACCTGAAAAATGTCGTAAGAAGCTGTTAGTTTCTCCTTAATAAATATCTAATATAAAACTAGCCCCAGCTTTGCATGGGTGCATATATTATACATATAAACCTTCCTCTTGGACCTTCCTCCCTTCTTCACTCTATTGATTAAAAAAAACCGCATCAAAATCTGTTGCGCAGTTTTAAAGATCTAAGCATACATAGGGCTTTGTTTTATACTATGTAGTAATGAGAAACCGACTGAGTGACATATCAACGCACAACCGAAACTACTGGGACTCTCCTAGTCCATTACTCTCCTAGAGGAGAGTGAAAGTTATCACAAGGCTTCCTTTTATGACGTAGGCGAACACTAAGAAAGGATTTTCCAAAATTCATCCCCTAAAGAGATAAAACGCGTGTCCAAGTTTATGCTAAAACCAATTTTCAAGCGGGCAAAGCCGCTGGCAGAAAACTAGTACATCTATAAATTAAAGGTGAGTAAATAGATTACTTGCAAACAAACGTGTTCCATAGTGGACCATATCATCTCTTACCATCAAGAGAGGTGTAGTCTTGCGCGACCCTATAAAATAATTTAAAAAAAAAACTTATAGTAGCGGGGCGGGACAGATCTACATGATGGCTAATTTATCCGACATAATCCTTTTTGCAGACGACACTTCCCTTATTTTTAAAGTAGATAGGAAGGATGTGGATGTTTTACATGTCAATGAAAGTCTGGCTGTTCTTTCTAAATGGTTTGAAGCTAACAACCTCCTATTAAATGCCAATAAAACGAAATGTATAAAATTTTCATCGCCAAATGTCCCTCAAGTTGGCATCAGTTTAATTCTTGACGGCAAAAAAATTGATGTCATAATGGAAACTGTTTTCTTAGGTATAACTATCGATTCTAAATTGCAATGGGGCGCTCATATTAGAACTCTCTCTGGTAGACTAAGCTCAGCTGCATATGCAGTAAGAAAGATAAGGCAATTGACAGATGTAGCCACAGCTAGATTAGTCTACTATGCTTATTTCCACAGTATTATGTCTTATGGCATTTTATTGTGGGGATCTGCAGCTGATGTCGACTCAATTTTTATTTTACAAAAAAGAGCCATCCGGGCTATTTATAAAATGGGTCCTCGCGAGTCCCTTAGAGATAAATTTAAAGAAATCGATATACTGACTCTGCCTTCTCTTTATATCCTAGAAAGTATCCTGTATGTTCGTAAAAATTTAGGACTTTTTAAAATTAGAAGCGATATTCATAACAAGAATACGCGCAGTAAACACGAAATTGTTTTACCCAAATGGAGACTAGCCAAGACCAGCAAGTCATTTTTAGTTAACAGCATACGCTTTTATAACAAGCTGCCAGTAACGGTAACTGAACTTAGTGAGGGAAAGTTCAAAAATCATATTAAGCGGGTCCTAACCAAAAAAGCATATTATAAGGTTACGGATTATATAGAAGACAAGCTTGTTTGGCAATGACTGCTCCTGCACATGTGGCTCCCTGGTAACTCATTCATATTGTGTATTTATGTCTATTAACTGCTCCATCTTTGTTTTTATATACACTTTTTTTCCCTCTTTTTTCGACACATTGCTTTTGCAATATTTATATTATTAAGATTTAAAAACTTTTAAATTAAATAATAATTTATTTTGTTAGCATCTCGCAGTGTAACTGTTGTGGTGATATATGTATTTTTTTTTTCATACTTATTAATTTTTTTGTTTTATATAATATTTCTTTCTTTACATGTCACGTTGTAAAGTAAGAACACTGTAGACTTGGCAAATCCTATTACGACTCACCTTTGATTTTTTATTATTATGATTATTTTTATTGTGCTTTTGAGTACAATATTGACTGGTCTACACTGTTCTTACATAATGACATAAATACTGTAATAACGAGATAATATTGTAAGAAACCATTTTTTTAAAAGAGTAACCATGGAGTTTCTTGCCGGTTCTTCTCCATAGGAAACGACCAATTTGGAACCGTGCACTAGCTTCTGACGTTTTATAAGTGCCCATGTAGGCCTATATGAAATAAAAACCATTTTGATTTTGATTTTGATTTTGATTGATCTCTTAAATAATATAATTTTATAGAAAGACCGTTAGCCATAGGGTTTAGTAGCTATAGGTCAAAGAAATCAATAAGAAAGAAGCAGCAAATCCTAAGGACAAGACAAAATTGACTGGCCAGTTGGTCTAGTGGTTAGTAGCCCTGACTGCCATGCCAGAGGTCGTGGGTTCGATTCCCACCCAAGACAAATGTTTGTGTGATGAGTACTGACATTTGTTCTGTGTCTGGGTGTAATTTATCTGTAACTAGCGACCCACCCCAGCTTCGCATGGGTACTGATATTGAATATATTATGCAAGTATTATACACATAAACCTTTCTCTTTAATCACTCTATCTATTAAAAAAACCGCATTAAAAACCGTGGCGTACTTTTAAAGATCAAAGCGTACATAGGGACTTACAACTTTGTTTTATACCTACTACAAGTATTTTATGGTATGCGCCACACTTTTGCGAAATAAACTTCGTTTTCTTTCTTTCTTTTATTTCTATCTAATATCAATAGGTACTTTTTAGTTGCAAAAAAAATCCTGCAAAACGAAACCTACAGCTTTCGATGTGGTTCCTTAAAAAGGTCGATATCTGCGTACCACCACTTAATTATAGAATCTCCCGCTTTCTCTTCTCTCTTGTCCCAAACCTCCTCAGCGAAGACCGCCGGGTTCACGAGTGTTGTCAGAAACAACAACATTACGACACCAACCCTGCAACCTTAGCCTTTTACAACCACGGCTAAATAGCCCTGTCGCGGCTACATGAACCCTCCTACGTTGTTGTTCTTCGGGGGACTTAAGTGTAGCAAAACAAATGACGAGCATTCGAGCATTTTAATGTAATACCCTTGTTAATAGGAGGTAGGTGGAGTGAGGTTGAATCGGTTGAATCCTCGCTTATGTTACACGGTTAATACCTAAAATGAAACAGCTCGATGGAGTTTCTTGGTGGTTCTTCTCCATAGTCTCTTATAGAGAAGAACCAGCAAGAAACTCCATTGACAAGTGAACAGAAACCGTGCACTAGCTTCTGACGTTTTAAGTCATCGTGTAGGCCTATGTGAAAAAAAAACGATTTTTAGCCGTGTAAATACTTGACATTTATCATGAGATACATGTGATATCTAACTGTACTGGGCCCGCGTGGTGGATTAAAGTTCCTATTCCCTCTCCTAGAGAGGGGGGCGGAGTCCCAACAGTGCAGTTAATGCAGTTTTTAACAGCAATAACAACTGCAAATTGCATTTATTTGTTTAAATCATCTTCAGACTCGCCAAGATCCAACGTCCGTACCTAAGTAACTAGCGACCCGCCCCAGCTTCGCACCTGTGCAATGCTTATATTAAACATATTATACATATTGTATTATACATATAAACCTTCCTCTTGAATCACTCTATCTATTTAAAAAAGCCGCATCAAAATCCGTTGCGTAGTATTAAAGATTTAGGCATAAATAGGGACAGGAAGCGACTTTGTTTTATACTATGTAATGATAAGAGTTTTGTCACCAATCTAGCTTGTTAATTCAAACACTCCAATATTAACAAGTTTTGGGTACAAAATTCAGTGAAGTTATTTCGTACCATTTTAAAATAATCAACACATATACGGCTGGGCTCACAAGCTCGCTTAACGCCGAGTCCCTAATAGGGTTATCTAAACCCTAGTAATATGACCATATTGGACACTGTCGGCTCGGTTCAAACGCGTATAATTGCGATTGGTTTATATTTTAGGCGCTTATAACTATCTAAGTAAAGGTATGTAGGTAAAGAGATAACTTATAACTGCTTTTCATAATAGGAAATTGGATACGTGTGAAATAAACTACGGGTAATTTATAATATAATATATTCCACAACTATCCCACAACGCCATCTAGTTGGATAGACCTCACGGCGTCCTCACTTTCCGCATGACGCAGGTTCTCACCGGACATGGGAAGTTCGGGAGATTCCTGCACCGGATTCGTGCGGAAGAGACGTCCGGGTGTCGCCACTGTGAGGCGAGCCCGGAGGACACGGTGGAGCACACGGTGGAGGTGTGCCTTGCTTGGGAAGAGCATCGCCGTGTCCTCGTGGGGGTGATCGGCGGCGACGACCTCTCGCGTCGGGCCCTGGTTCAGGCCATGGTCCGCAGCGAAGAGGAATGGCAGGCGGTCGCCTCCTTCTGCGAAGCAGTAATGCTCGTAAAGGAGGAGGCCGACCGCATAAGGCAAAGGCAACGGCGTACTCGCCGTAGCCGTCGCCGCCGCGATCCTGCCGATATCCGGCCACCGTAGACACTGGCTCGCGGACGGTGAGCAATGGGTAGCTCGCCGTCCGATCGTCTGGTAAGACCAAGTCCAAGTCGTCAACGGCGCGCACCGTTCCCGCGCGCCTCAAGGAGTTGTCAGCAAACTGCAGGGGCCCTTCAGGGTCGAAGCCTCCTGGAGCCTAGAGGGTATGTGAAAATTGTAACCTCGACTCCAGAAATAAGGCAAGGAAGGTACGGGGTAGGTTTTTTAGTCAGTAAGAGTCTGACACTGGTCTCCCGCTCCGCCCAAGAGCGGGTTTCGTCATTGGATGATTTTCACCTACCATAAAAAAAAAAAAAAAAAAAACCAAGCTAAGCAGAGCTTGTGTTATGAGTACTAGACAACTGATAAATATACATATATATTTCTAAATACTTACATATTATAGATAAATTACACCCAGACACAGTACAAATGATTGCTCATCACACAAACATTTGTCCTGGGTGGGAATCGAACCCACGACCTCCAACGTAGCAGTCAGGGCCACTAACTACCTAGGTACTAGACTAACAGGCCAGTCAAAATTTATAGAATACTTCTTTTGTAATTGATATAAACTAGTGCTGCACTGCGATTACTCTTGGAAGTGGTGATTAAGGATAGCCTGTTCACTCTAGCCGTGAAGATCCTCCTGCTTAGTCGTTTACTCTCGACAGAGTGGCCGTGGTTGGCAATGTTGCATTTTCGTTGGCTAGTGAGGGTCGCGTGAAGGTACCTAAATTATAATTGCACGGGAAGACCGCAGCAGGCAAATTGTTCCAGTCCTTCAATGTACATGGCGAAACTTATTTTAGAAGTTATGAAAATTTCTGAACAGTGAAAGTGTCAAAGTTCTCTTCTTCGTTTAACTGATACCTCATTTACTTTTTGTTATATTAGGTTAAGAGTTGCAAATGCCTTCGCCCGCATGTAGGTAAGTATAATATTTTCCTAAAGCTGCTGTTCTGTGCTGTTTCAGGACACGGTCTATCCGGCTCGAAGGATCAATGTAAAATCCCTTTGTACCAAATTTCATCTCCTCCCGAAGCTGATGGTTGGTGCGAAAGCGTTACACCGGGGCTCTGGGAATAAGGCAAGGAAGGCACGGGGTAGGATCTTTAGTCAGTAAGAGTCTGACACTGTTTCCCGCGCCGCCCAAGACTGTTATCTACACTAATATAATAAAGAGGTAAAGTTTGTTTTTTTGTTTGTAGGGGGTAATCTCTGGAACTACTGGTCCGATTGGAAAATTTTTAGCAACAATAGAAAGCTGCTTTACTCCTGAGTGACATAGGCTATATTTTATGTACGCGGGCGAAGCCGCTGACAAAAGCTAGTTCTTAATAAAAAAAAACAAATTTCATCTAAATCCATTCAGATAAAGCATAATTCGTAGCAATTACGTTGAACCATTTGCCAAAGTCATCTAACGACTTCACTCTGCTCTAGAGCGAAGGATCGTTTCAGACTTCTCCTGAGCAAAACTACACATGTATATTCTTCAGTTCCCATTTGCGTTCTAAGACCACAGACTTATGTTTCCTTTAGAGAAATTCCTCGTACAGCAAAAATTCATTCAACATCACTATCGTTTGAGCCGAAAGACATCTACTGTTGGACATAGGCCTTCCCCAATTATCGCCATAACAACATGTCCTATGTACGTCTCGCATCCATCGTATCCCGCGGACCTCGCCAGGTCATCAGCCCCATATGGGAGGCCTTCCAACGCCTGGTCTATCAATGAGAGGTTGCCAGTCCAGAACCTTCCGAAATATACCTACTCTGTTTTCCAAATTCCTACCTGATCGATAGACAGGATGTGACGTCAAGCCGTATTGTCAAATCGAAGATATTTTTGGAAAATTGAAGAACTCAGAGATGAGTAAAATTGAAAAATGGGATTCTGATTAAACTAATTCCGTTCACAGTTCGTAAATAAATTAAATTTTTCGTAAATAAACCGAATTTAAAAAATATCTTGCTTCGATTTGACAGTAAATCGTGACGTCACAACATGGCATTCGATCCTATTCTCATTTGGAACGCATTGTAGCTTACGCAGACGTAAGCCTAACCGCAACACTTCCCTATCTTCATACGCTCTACAATTAATTAATTTATTATTATAAAAAACAAATGAGCGCATTACACGTTATATTATGCTCCGTGGGTATGCTCGTCACGTGTTACAACTAATTCGCGTGCTTCGGACGGCTGGACGAACATATTAATCTTCACGCCCCCGGATAATTGCAAGCGGGGTGCAACGCTTTTGTTATAGTTTTTATATCACCGCTGATTGCTACCACTCGATATGATTTTTTATATAAATTGTTAGTGTGGTTTTATTGTCATTTTCATTGTCATTGAAACTTAAACTTAAAAATATGTAAAACTAGCTTTTGCCCGCGGCTTCGCCCGCGTGGGTTTGGGGTTTCCGGGATAAAAACTATTCCGGAGTGTATCCTATGCCTGTGCCAAATTTCATTCAAATCCATTCAGTAGTTTTTACGTGAAAGAGTAACAAACATCCATACATCCATACATCCATACATCCATACATCCATACATCCATACTTACAAACTTTCGCCTTTATAATAGTAGTAGGATAAAGTTGCTTCCTGTTGTCCCTATGTATGCTTAGATCTTTAAAAGTACGCAACGGATTTTGATGCGGTTTTTTTAAATAGATAAAGTGATTGAAGAGGAAGGTTTAATTTATATCAGTATTACACCCGTGCGAAGCTGGGGTGGGTCATTAGTCTACACTAATATAATACAGAGGTAAAGTTTGTTTTTTTGTTTGTAGGAGGTAGTCTCTGGAACTACTATCCTATTGGAAAAAAAATGGCAACAATAGAAAGCTGTTTTACTTCTGAGTGACATAGGCTATATTTTATGTACGCGGGCGAAGCCGCTGACAAAAGCTAGTATTTGATAAAACTCTGTTTGTCTGTGATTAGGTGAAATTGTATAAAAAATATCTTGACGGTAAATTGATCGAGAAATTTTCAATATCACGACGCCTGGAGACGGCCTTGCTCCAACAGTGAACGTTTTTCATTTGAAATGATGATAATAATAAAATAACAAGGACTTTGAATCAAAGATAAATCAATTTGCATCCTAAAAAACATAATCATCTACTTAAATAAAAACAGCCATAAATAAATACTTGTAAAATTATGACAATTATATTTTTAAGTATAGAATAATTGGTAATCTGTTCACGTATCAAACTTGGCCCGAAGTTGCCCTAAATAGAGAGGTTTGGAATGAAGGAGGCCTTTTCCCAACTGTGGTATTTTTTGTTGTAAAAATGTTCATCCTATCAAATTCAAAATAATTTTCTTAGAAAAGCTTTGTAAAGTTCTACTTTTGAGTTTTTTTTCTTCCATATTTTCTAATCTTATGGTTCCAAAGTTAGAAGGATTGTTTTTTACTTTTGGAGCGATTTTTTTCGAAAATATTTAGATAAATTATCAAAAATTATGTTACGAGATCCTTAATAATTTTTAAATACTTTTCCAACAATATATCACACGTTATAGTAGAAAAGAAGAAAAAATCACTCCCCACTTTACGTGTAGGGGAGGTAACCTAATAAATTTTTTTTTACCACTTTTTGGTTTTTACACTTTGTCGGCGTGGTTGATATACGTACATATTGATACCAAATTTCAGCTTTCTTGTGCTAACGATCGCTGAGATTAGCCACAGAAGGACAGACAGACTGACTTGGCGAAACTAGAAGAGTTGCTTGTTGACTACGAAACCCTAAAAATTGACAACTTTGAAAAAATAAATACGTATTTTGTGTTTAGTTTGTGGAAGAAAGAAAATGTTCTATCATAGGAGTATTATTAACTAGCCTATTTGTAAACAATTCAGTCTTTTCCATATAACTCTTTGAAGATATTGTAGCTAACGCTATTTCTAACACCATTCTGTGTCTTGTACGCCGCCATCTTTTTTCGAATGGTCGCCATTATGCATAAAATGACAGTCGCAACTCCATTGTCTATGGCAACCACAATATGTCATTTCCGTCGGATTTGTTTTACAACTTGTGTAAGGTTTAGCAATATCTGTGTAGGTAGTATATATTTCAGATCTTAATAGATAATAAATCTGTCTTTTATTATAGAAGATGCTAAAACAAAAGATCATTTTTGTCCAATAAATTTCCCGATGTAGGTTGGATTTAAGATTTACACCGCGCAAGGTGGAAGATTGTAAACTTGTTTCAGATAAATATTACCTGCAAGTTTGTCTAGATTTGCAAAATAATTAGGAATTTAAAGTTAAGAATAGAATAGAAATACATTTATTCGATAAGTTAAGTAATTCTGGCATTATTGTCTCGGACGATTAAGTATATGCAATGATTATTTTATTGTCCAGAGGAAGTCACGTCAAGTTTGTAAATTTCACTCTAGTAATAGATAATAGAGCCGATTTGTTTGTGTGTTTGGAACTTCTTCATTCTGAAATGGCTAAAATGATTTGGATGAAATTTAGTAAAGCCATATCCCGGAATAGGGCATAGCCTAAAGAATACTCTTTATCCCAAGAATAGGTTTATTAGCTAATATTAGCTGTATTTCCGCTACAAACAGAAGCTGGCTCAAACTATAAACATCAAACTACGGATGCAATATGATTAAAAGAAAAAAAAGTAGATTTAATATACCAATCGAAGTATAGATAAATTTAATTTCATTTATTCAAAAAGCTCTTGAGTTGACTAACCCTAATTGTAGGTAATTCACCTAATGGTACCTACTCATTACCGGATATCAAATTATCTAAGGATTAAGTTATAAGAAGATTAAGAAGAATTAGCGCGAACTAATCCTAACTTGTAAAGACTGCTCACAAATATAACTATTCAGCTATTCAATCCCAAATAAAAACTTAGTAAACACAAACCTTTTAATCACTCATCTTTCAACCGTTAAAATTCTAATGACGCCACAACAAAACATTAGAAAGAACAACTTAACACCAGACATCTGAATAAATCCCAAATCAACATCCAAATCTCTAAAATGTTTTGTCACCAAATAAAAATAAAACTTGGCTGAATAGACTTGTGTCTCGAGTCTAAAACCAAAAGTAAAAAAGTTACGAGCTGTCAGTTTGACACCGCCGGCGCCGGGAATCCGATACGGCGGACACGTCAGTAGGCCTAGCCAGTAAATAAATAAATCAATTCATCTAAACGTTGTTTAATTTGAAGGGAAACATCTTTTTGTTACTAATTGCTTGATGATTAATGAGTTTGTTTGAGTTCAAGAAATCGATAGCAGCTGAAAAGTAAACGGTTACTGGTGCGTGCGTTATTCGAGGCTTTTTTGCGTAACTTGCGTAGGTTTACCGAATCAATTGTACTTTTGAAACACGTAGCAGTTATTCTTTTGCTGTCACTCGTAAAAATCAAAGCAATAAAAAAGAAGTAGCCCACTTTTTTTTTACAGAGAAAAATCTTCGAATAGTGTTACTTTAATCCTCGTCTAATCTAGCAAATATTTATGTATGCTTAGCTACCAATTTCATTTTTAATGTGACAGTCGTATAAATATTTAGAAATAAATCAGTTGTCTCATTATTTGCAATAGGTGATTTACAAGCCACACTTAAAAAATCAAGTGGCGAAATATTTGCATTTACATGCAGACACGAGACACTTCGTACAATTGCTTGTCCTAATATTAAGTATCGACAAAACATTTTTTAGACATTACTCGTCCGTTTCATTAGATAGCGATATATCCGTTAATTTGTTTGAGTTGCAATTAACATGTCGGGTCGATGACCGGCTTTACATTTAGTTGACTAAGCCTTAAAAAAAATATTAAAAAAAAACTTAACGGCTGCGTTCATATTTGACAGCTCCTTCGCTTACTGATTCGTTCTTAAGAACTGACCATAAACAAACATTAGTAAGCTCAATCACTGTATTTCGACGTGATAAGGTTGAATTTTGAATTAGGAATTGTTAAATGGTTCTTAATTTAAATTTGTGGGTGAGTAATAATCGGTTGGGCAACGTCAATACAAACTGTTTAATCCATTGTTACGATAATGTTACAATTAATCAGTTGTGGGCTGTTTATAGTTGTTTATGTATCACGGCTGATGACTGGTTGTGAAATGAAGCCTGTTGCTCAATGTATCATTTAACGAGCATTAGGTGCGTTGCATTTGACATTGGAAAACATGTCAGCCAGTCATTTGTTTTCGTGATACGAAATCGGTAACTAGGGACATATATTTGGTTATTAGACTTGCGGCTTACAACGCAGTGATTAGGGCTTGTTCTGAAACTTTTAGAGAATATACTAATTTGATTTGAATTTCTGCTCTTTATTTGGAACCGATAACAAAAAATATCATAAATTACCAAACTGAACTAAAATTTTAAATACTGCTTGCCAATTAAAAGTAACAGTAGTGTAAAAGTAGTAGTAAAAGTAGTGGGACATAAATTGTACCTACATATATTTAGTCGAGGATAAAGTATTTTCGAACTTATTGAAGAAAACAATTGACAAATGTCTTATTGTTCTATAAAAATCTTCATTTCAACCAGGATTCTATGATTCTAATTAAAATGATGTAAAAGTAGTAGTAAAAGTAGTGGGACATAAATTGTACCTACATATATTTAGTCGAGGATAAAGTATTTTCGAACCTATTGAAGAAAACAATTGACAAATGTCTTATTGTTCTATAACAATCCTCATTTCAACAAGGATGTTAATTAAAATCATCGGAGCCAGAAAATATTTGATAGATGGGCCTCCCCATTATATGTTATAATAAATTATACGCTTATAGTAAATATCTCAGTTCTTCAAGAGCAAAGACTTAATAAATTCAATCATTTATGAAACGAAAACTGAACCTGAACTTTTAAACCTTTCTATACTGTGATGGTGACTTCCACATTAGTACCGTGTTTCCGTGAAGCTCCGTTAACAGGCGTAAACGTGAAGGTGTAAGATTTTCACGGACGGTGTTGTGAATTCATGGAGTAGATTGAATTCACGGTGCTAATATCGAGCAACTATAAAAGAGTATCATGAGTACAAAAAAAAATAGACTTGCTCTGGTAATATTGTTGAAAGATAAATCGTATGTTGAAACCATTGAATTTACTTTAACCTAGTCGACTGATGGTCAGAGTTTCTGGCGTCTCTCTAGGCAGTCTGGTTACAGGTTTCAGGTCTCATCATTTCAACCTAAAGACGTCCACTTCTGGACATAGGCCTCCTACAATTGTCACCATAATGTATCATAATGTCCTGTGCATTTCGCATCTATCAGATATCCGCAACCCTTGCCCGGTCATCGGTCCACCTTGTTGGATGCCTTCCAACTCTTCGTCTTCCGGTACGCGGTCGCCACTCCAGAACCGTTCGACCAAAACGGCCATCTGTTCTGCGAACAATGTGCCCTGCCCATTGCCACTTAAATTTGGCGATTCTTTGGGCTATGTCGGCAACCATAGTTTTCCAGCAGATATCTTCATTTCTAAAACGATCACGAAAGGAAACTCCGAGCATAGCCCTTTCTATTGCCCTTTGGGTAACTTTAAGCCCGCTAATAAGGCCCATTGTGAATGACTACGTTTCAGAGCCATACGTCATAGACTTTCGTCTTGAGCCACTGTGATATATTGGATGAGAAGATACCGCGTAGCTTGCCGAACGCCGCCCAGCCAAGACGGATTCAATGTTTGACCTCTTTCTCAAAATTAGATCTTCCCAACTGGTGTAACGCCTATCAAAGATTTACCAATGACCACCGAGACCAATGCTGCCGTCGTTATTAAGAAAGGCACAACTAACATTTTACAAATGTTGAGAAAATCGAGTTTAAAATATTTTTTGAATTTTGTTAAAAAAATCACGTTTAAAATATGTTTTTCAAAATCGTGAAAATGTAAAAAATTGTGTTTTTTTGGTATGTACACAACGATAGCAATATTATATTTTTAATTTAAATGGATATATTTAATAATTAGCATAATTCTTTTTAACTTAACATAAAAAATAACAAGAAAGGAGCAATATTATGTTGAAAAGGCACATATAACCAAATATGCCTTTTCAATGTAAAATTTTGAGTAAAAAATTTAACATTTTACGACGAAAAGGCATATTTTTTTAATTGTGTCTTTTCATCGTAAATTATTAAAATGAATATATAGGTACAGAAAATATTAGAATTAATTCATCGATAGTGAAAAGGTAAAATAAAAGTCACATCATACAATATGCCTTTTTATTGTAATAAAACTTAAAAAATGATGTAGTTGTGCCCTTTAAGCTTATGCTATCTCTGTTTATTTTGCAGCTAAAAATCCACAAAAAATCAGGCAAATAGGCCTTTTTTTCCTGATTCCGAATATATATATAACTCATTTTGACAAAAAATGTTAGTTGTGCCCTTTTTCGGTAGCACGGCAGAATGGTTTTTTGTTTCTGTTTTTGCGAAATCATTAGCGAAACCAATGGGTTTACGGGTTTTTCAAGGCACGGGATCTCATCGATATCATAACTTAGAAAAGTACAAAAATTTCACATTGGTAATTGTCCGGTTTCAATCAACTTAAATACCATAAATATTTACATTGTAATATTTTACATTTTTTATGTATTGTGTATGGTTTTACATATGTGGATTATATTATTTTATCAGTAATTTCAACAGTTCAAAACTAACTTTATGGGTTTACTCATGTCTTTTCTTTGGTACGTCATTTCGTTGAGTTTTTTAGTAGTAGTATATATATAGTACTAGTATAAATTGACGTTTTAATAATATATTTTAAAAAAAATGTGTTTTATCACATCATTTCTCATTTCTATACGTACCCTTAGATAACTGATGGATAAACTATAAAAAATTAAAATTTCTAAATTCTTGACTGAAACATTATCTTGTAAGACTACGGGACCACACATAAGCAAATTAAGATCAGTCTTGTGTATTTAATTATCAAACAACTATAGATACCTATCTCAAGTAGGCACTTTTAAATTCAAATGGGATTCAAAGTAAATTTTTTTCTCACCTAGCATTTGCAATTCTCACTTATCTCATAAATTCTAATCATCAGCTCTAGTAGATAGCAAGCACAGTTACAACTAGCGGCAATAAATTACATGTAAATTACCCACAGTTTTATGCAACTGACATACTTCGATACCATAGACACCAATAAATAATAAGCCAGAGACAAGAGAGCGTTTGACATACCGCGAACTCAAGAAAAGGCGCCGATGTAACTAAATTAATATCAGCTTTTAATTAACGACAAATAAATATATTTTGCACTTTAAAATATGGCTGTCTCACTTAATTACGTAATTATTTGCGTTATTTCATCTAATTAAATGCTAACCGCACTGCGTTTACGAACACTAACCTCGCCGACGCAGCCTGTGCGTTCCTACCACGCAAAAAATATGCTAAATTCAATTTTTACCATAAACAAACCTTAATAAAAAGATGACATTTTAAAAACCCGGAAGTTTTTATAGGTACGTTTTATTAATTTCTAACGAGTGTTGTCATTCATGAAATTTTATATTGCCATAAAAGTTATCACTGATTAAGTAATTAAAACATTGTAATGCGATAATTGATCGCTCAGTGTTGCCATTTATTGAGCTGTTGTCTATGAATTGTGGAAGGAATACGAGGTTAATGAATGCCCGCGGCGTAAGTGCATAGTTACTCTTAAGAGGGGTTGCCATAAATGTCGTTAGACGGATAGGGAAGCTTGGAAAAAATTGAATGGAGGGTTTTGTTTCTCTTGCTTGATGAGCACGGGACGGGAAACAAATGTTGACGGCTTTTAGAGTAGACTGCAGCTCTTAGACTAGTATCTCTCATTCAACATCTAAATACTAGGACGAACATAACAGTATTCATTATTTCCACTAAAAGAAACCCAACACTGCACTTTTTTTCGTTCTAAATCAATTGCCACAAGCCGCGATATTAGAATTGTACTCAAATGAAAAATCCTTGTTTTAGTTTAAGTTCCTACTTTTAGATAGATTCAAAACATCTTGAATATAAAAATAGAATACCTATTTCATATTAAGTTCTTTATTTATACTGTTACAGATTTTAACTACATAAAATCAAAGCAAACTGAAAAAGATATAGTCGAAGATAGCTCCAAAATTATCCATGTTTCCCTGAGTTATGTAAAAAATAATACAAAACAGAGATGAGATGGCAGAATAATAAGGTGTAATATTCTGAGTATTCTAGATACATATTAATACATATAAGATTTTACTGATAAGCGAGTTCTTTCCATTAAGCGAGTCGACTTAACGAAGTTTGTCATAAGACATGTGTCGTGGCGTTTAAAGGTTAAATAACTTTACCATATCTGGAGAACAATATCTATAGCCGAGACCCACTGTCTGTCTGTTAAACTATAGTTTTAACGAAAAGAAAAAGAATTAACGAGCCAGAAATTTTATAACTACCTACATCTTTAAGAAAAAAGTTAAAAAAATAATAATGTAGAAAACAGTTTTTTTTACAATATTGCGTACCATTTTAACTGTGACGACAAATTTAATCTCATAAATTTTCTAATTTATATTTAATAACTTTTTTAAGTGTCATTTTTTACACTTATAATTACTAAGCCAAGAAGTACTATAGAAAAATAAAAAGCTAAAGGCAGTCGCGTAAATACAAATACTTAGTGGTGGACTGCACCTGCGTTTTGTCCTTCAGAACATTCAATTATAGTGAAATACGCAGCCCACTATAATATAAAGTTAATTAGCTACAATATAAATTGAGTCGCTTGAAACGAATTACTAAAAATTATAAATTATTAGTCTATGGAATGAAATGTAAACTTTTTTGTTGGGTACGTTCCTTTTCCCGCGAAAAAGATTTGTAATTCTAAACGATTTAAATTTAGAATGCAGATTTTATTAATTTCAGTGGCCAGCATTAAAGTTAGCTATAGTTTTTTTTTTAATCCTAGACTACGATTTGACAACTCAGAATGTCACACTCTAGAAATATGTTCCCAATTTTCTGGAGTTTGACATTTTAAGTTGTCTAATCGTAGTCCAGAATTAAAAAATGAACTATAGAAGGTAATTGATATCGGAAGCTTGGCTTTACCGATTAACGACTTTTACACGGTCGAACGCACAAGCTCTTTAGTTACACATGAAACTTTAACTTCCAAGTAATAAGAAAAAGGTGCTCACTAATGTCTACTTTTTGTCATCATTAAGGGACATTGAACAAACTTTCGCCCTATTATTTGGTATTCTATATAATTATTAGCGCATGGTAAAAAAACAACTGTACAAGTGACTTCTAAAAATGTTTACGTCCATATTCTAAGTGAATTGAAACGGACAGGTTTTGCGCTATCCATTATGGAAATGAATTGTCTAACTTCAAAAAAACAAGATGGTAATGGCATAAGACAAATCGTTGGTTCTTTCTCAATATAATAAGAAAAACTCTAAGCAGATGTTTTTCAAAAGGCTTTTGAGACATAACAGGTTAATTCGGTGATAAAAATAATACAAAGATGAATTGTTTACGAATATAATTTTATTAACAATTTTAATTTAATGACTGTAATGTAAGTCGATATCATATTTACAATTTGCGTTTTTGTTTATTCATATAATACATTTTTACAAAGTTCTCTCGTTGAGTCTACCGCTAACTAGCCTATCGCTTCCCGCGTCCTGCTTGCGCGAGAAATTTACAAAAAAAAAATACAACCATAAAATGTTGCAAGTTGAAAAATGTAAAAACGGAATTTTTCCGCTATACGGGGTAGTGATAGTGGTAGAAATGCTGTAAGAGAGATTGTAGATAATTTTGTGTAGTTATTAAACAATAGTAAAACTGTAGATTTTTTTATATTTTAGTAGTTATAAAAGCTGTAGACATACACATAGGTAACCAATAATTTTATTTTATTTTTTATTCCTAAAGCAATGATTTCTTCAAATATTCATTCCTAAAAGCGATTTATTTACATTAAATTATTATACAATACGTGATAATTTTATTTGGATGAAAGTTTCTACGTCTTAAATAAATAGTAAACTGACCAAAACAATGCGTATTTACAAAGTAATAGCATAATCATTTAAAACACAGGCTTTTAAGTCTTTAATTGAGGAGTTTAGCAGAGTTATAGGCAAACAAGCTCCACGAAGCTATCCAAAACAATATGTTAATGCGTTGTACGCAGAACACAGATGCCGTTGAGCGTTAATGGGCCGAACTATGAATTGTTTCCAACGTTTGTGACTGTTTTACAACCTAATTTGTTACAAATAATAAAAAATAACATGCTCATTGTGAAACTAGCACCGTAAACTTATTACTAATCGACCTTTTTACAGTTTATTATAGCAGCCTGTACACCTACAATAATATTGCATAATATATCTAATATTGTTGAACGTGTAGGGAGAGTATTGATTTAACAAAAGTTTTAGTGAGCTAAAATTTTTTTGTGCATTATTATTGACCGTGTAATGATGACAAAAAAGATGCACGAATTTATTGAAGTAGAATCTTATAAACGTAGAACGGATTTATAAATTATTCGAAACCGAAAATGCGAAAAGTATTTTATCTTGTTGAACTATCGTTCATTTTTAGTGTCAATCCATCAAGATCTGATTTCTAAATCAATAATTTTAAAATAAATCATAGACATATTTAAGTATTTTATAAGGGCACTTCAAATTTTCAAATCCATATTGACCATAGATTAGATTATTTTCTGAATTTAAAAACAAGCCGTTATAAATAAATCTGTATCCGTGGCTGTAGTTAGGTAGAATCATTTGCCCGTTTAGCATAGACACGATGTAGAACAAAGGTTTGATTGACACTATGACAGCTCAACAATGCCTAAGTGCAATTAATGTAGCGTGATTTTATTGCAACATTCACTTATCACGATAACTAGACAGGTACCTAACTTATTCTTGTGAGGTCAATTAGACAGATTTGATTTTTCAATTAGTTACAGCGATTAACTTTTGATTCTTAGAAAAAATAAATTTTGAGCCAGCGGCGGTTTTTTAAGCAGCTTCGGCAACTAGCGTAGAACAATGACGCATCGTTTGCCTAGTGTCTAGTCTGAATGTCAATAAAATAGTGATGATATTTACATAAAAAAATGACTGACACATTTAATTCAGCAAGTTAAACGCATTTTTTTTTCTAAAATCAATGCAGAAAAACAAAAAGATTGAACGAAAATTCTCTTTCGTAACTTTCTAACATAATAAGTTTGCATGACCATAAAATAAACTCTGAAGGCATATTTTCTCTTTTTTTTTTTAACTAAAGTAATGTTTTTTTTTTTTAATTTTACCATAGATATTTCCCAAACATTTTCTCTTTCAATCACAATTTTTTTATGTACTGTTATTCTCTTTTTGAATTTTTTTATCATTCTTTTTTTGAAACAGACAAATAGAATAAATAATTTTACTCTACAAATTTTGTGACATGAAAAACTCCTTTTTACTTAAAACGTTATACATTTAACTATTAAAACTGGTCGTCAATCAATCGAATTGCACAAAAAAACTGAAAGGGCCTAATTAAAACATACGGTCAAGCATAGTTCACAAGTTACAGAATATCAATCATCATCGCCACGATTTACGCCGATATTATAACGCAAACTGACATATGAATGCTACAAAATGATCGATTAAGGACCTCAGACAAGACGGACAGGTGGGATCGATACTGGATTATTTAGAATTGTTAAAACAACGAGATATATACGAAGGACTTATTTATAATCTAGATTTATCATCGCTTCGTTTTTGTGGGTGGCATCTTGGAAAAAAATCATATTTTTCCCAAATATTTATTTTTTCTAAATAATAACATAAGGATCTAGACTAATCATGCGATTATTGAAAATTAAATTTTTCATCGCATTATAAGAAAGAATATGCTGTATATAATAAAGTTATAACATGATTATGTTAAATTTTATAAAGATTTTTAAAAATCTTAACAGGACTAAAAATTGTCTTTTTAAAATGATTCTTTTATAAAAAGAGCGAATGAGATTCGCATGAAAAAGTCTACGCCACTCTTTATATGACAATCCGTGTATTACAAAAGAAATGTTACAAATTATACTTTTGTTAATAGTTACATGAAAATTTGGAGATATTTTAGTTTACCATTTCATATAGTCTGAGTTTATATTAAAAATTAATTTGACCTATAAATTTTATAATATGAGTAATGTCACCGATCAATACTAATCGGGTAACAAACAGTACCTATCCAAAACTGGCAGAATAGTCGAAGCCGGCTCAGTAGCCATAAAAAAGAAGAAAAAGAAGAAGAAAAAGAAGAAGAAGAAAAAAAAGAAGAAGAAAAACAAGAAGAAGAAAAAAAAGAAGAAAAACACAGTACCCAATTGATGCAGCGGTGTGTGCGTATTATGCGTCATCGAACTAAAGTTTCAAAATCCATAACAACTGTCTAATTCCTTTAAATATTTCGTGCCTTGTATTTTTATTCATTGAATTTATGTTTTAAAAAAAACCAATTACTTAGTAACCCACTAAAATACAGTGTTGCCTTTTAGGTGAAACTTTTTAGTTTTTAATATTTTTTAACTACATTAACAGAAAAAAAATACCTAACTAGTGCAGTAACAAAATGAGCTATTAATTTTGAATTTTGTTATAGAAAATCTACAACTGTTTGAAAACCAAAAATATCTTTAAATAAACTTAAAAATTGCAAATTCATTGCAGTGCCGAAACATACAAATTAATTTTGCCGTTTTTTTTTTGGTACGTTTACCTAAATAAAAAAAAGTATTGATAACGTCAAAAAATTACTAGTTATATTAACCGCCGATTTACGAAAGATCTTGATCCTCGAATCAAATAATTTTTAATTAAAAAAATAATTTTGCTGAAAAATATTATTTAAAACAAAAATCTACATTACCTGCATAGATCCAAAGTTTTTTTTTTTTCATTTTGACAATTTAAATTGGTTTTTACGGTAAACTTTATTACTGAGGCGAATGCACTAGGAATTGCTATTTGCGTTAGGCCTATATCTTGCAAAACATTTGTTCACTTTTAGATACGGAAGAATTTCTCTTACAGCATTTCTACTAACTTAAAAACAAAAGATTGCGGCCTACATGTAATAAATAATTTATGATAGATATATTTAAATACAATAATATGAAACAACATCACTTTACAACGGAAAGTCGCGGAGTGATCGTGTCAGGTACAAACCTTCAATAATAGCGTTACGTTACTTCTACACCACAAACGTAATTATCTACATTTTTATAATTACTATAACATACAACTAAAAGCTAATATGATAAATAAAATCTATATTTACTGGTAAAAATAGTTAGGATGTATAAATATTTAGGTAAGTAAATGCTTCTCACGGAAACGTATCCATAATAACCGCAGCCGCGCGAAGATATCAAATAAATTAGCTAACGTTCTGAGTGGGAGTATAAACACGAAATTATATGTAAAATTAACCCTGTTAAACCTTAACAACAAGTAACTTATCAGTACAGTCGAGTTACAGCTACTAGTCGGAGGCCTAGGCCTGGTACATACCTGAGATACGCCAATGCGGATACTTCGAGCACTCGCTTACACTTTAACGATACAAATACGCCCTAATAACTGGTTTACAATGCCTTAACATCACATACATCACGGACTTGCGCTCTAACTAAGATAATAGATAACTGTGGTCTATATTGCATCGTCAGTCACTGAGCGTCCACGCCCGACGGCGCCGCTGTTAACACTATAGTCCGTAACTTTACTCTTCGTCTACGTTGATCTCCGAGTCCACGGAGTCCTCGTCGTACGTGGAGGAGGAGGCGAAGCCCTGCCCTAGCAGCGCCGAGCGGTTCTTGGCGGCGGCAGCTCTGTCTCTCTGACGCCGGTTCTTGAACCAGTTGCCAACCTGCGTCGGCGTTAGACCTGTCGCAGCTGCCAGCTCCCGCTTCTTGGTCGGATTCGGGTAAGGGTCCTGCAGGTACCACTCGCGAAGCAGTGATCGCGTGCGCTCCTTGAAACAGTGCGTCTTCTGTTCTCCATCCCAGATGGTTCGGGGCAGCGGGAACTTCTTGCGAACACGGTATTTGTCAACGGGTCCCAGTGGTCGTCCGCGTAGCCTCTCTGCTTCTTGGTAATGGGCTTCAAG
This sequence comes from Mythimna loreyi, assembly GCA_029852875.1. Taxonomy (NCBI): domain Eukaryota; kingdom Metazoa; phylum Arthropoda; class Insecta; order Lepidoptera; family Noctuidae; genus Mythimna; species Mythimna loreyi. The sequence continues at coordinate 21,347,167 of CM056790.1, forward strand.
CCACAAAGCTTGCAGCTTCGCATGACTTGAACGTTGAAACCGGTGCCGTTCCAAGATCGAATACAGTTCACGATGTCTTCCAGCATGAAAGGCGACCACAGCTCGCGCTCGCAGAACAGCTTCACAACGTTCTAGCTCAGCAACATTGGGATGGGCCACAGGTAGTGACCAAAGAAATCGCGCCAGCCGCTCCACGTCGCCACTTTCCTCGAGCGTCTCACACACGGTAGCAACTTGCGCGGCGCTGAAGGAGAGCGTGGGCAGCGGCAGAAGAGGAGTAGGTGCAGCCAATTCCACGCTGAGCTGCTGAGGAGCCGGTTCGGCGCAGGTGGCGGGCTCGGCAGCGCGCTCGGGCGCGGCGGGCCCGCGGTGCGCCTCCAGGATGCGCGCGTGCAGCGCCGCCGTCGCGGCCTCGTCCCACGAGCCGCGCATCGGAGCGAGTGTGCGCGCCGCGGCCGAGCGGCTCGAGTCGCGCCCGGCAGGGGCGGGCCGGCCGTGTGCCGCGATTGGCTATCGCTTACGGCGCGGGCGGCGCGCGGGCCAATCGCGCGCCTGGCCGCCCGGGGGGCCGGATAGCTTTCAACCGCGGCGCGGCGCGTATCCGGCGGGCGCGTTTAACTGTGGCGGAGGGGCGCGCGCCCCCCGCGCCGCCATGATCCGTCACGCACACCGGCGCGCCGCCGGCCCGAGGACCGCGCCTCGTGATCCGCGCTGGCCGCTCGCCCGCCACCTCTATCGATTACCTGCAAACCTGCAATTAATAGCCTCCATACAACAATCCGGGTGGATTACATGCTAGTGTTTGTCCTGTGTGTCGCGCCTGATCGATAAAATAATAATTTAGCGCGTAATTTACATACTTACCTGCCCATAAATCACGGAATGGACACCGATGATAAATCACGCTGTTACTACATGAGTTCAACGACATATATCATTGAGAACAATCATTTCACGACTCCCTTGTAGTTAGATATTAGTCAGACTTATTTAGGTAGATTTTGCTACAACATAACAAACATTAGGTACTTGTGTAAGCACAATTATTTTGCTACCGAGCCATAGTTCTCTTTCAATGACACTGCGTTAAATGAAAACTAATTATAACTTATGGTTTTCTTTGTTTATGGCCATATTGCGGCCTCCTAACATAGGTCATAGTATCTTACAAATTTTCTTCTGTACGTCTTGAAGTAGGAAGCTTTCAAAATCTGGATCATAAATGAACTAAACCATTATTTCTATTGCTAACATCCTACCAAAAAAAAATCTCCATAAAGTATCAAGACGTTTCGGTCGCAGTAGAGTCGAGCGAGATTTCAGCGTGAAAGCCTTCCGAGTGTATTAAGTTATTGAACGGCAAACCACACCCCACTGTAACGGTACACAGGTGCCTCCCACCCCGCCACCCCCACTCCCACCCCCAGCGCTGGGGAGGTTCTAGCCCACGCACATTACGTATTGTCATCATGTCGCCTTTTTATCTACCACTATTAATATTATTCGGATTTTTTTCTGTTTTGTTTTGGAATCTTTTATCGCGCTTGTTATTTTTGCGGCGTGTGCAGAAGTGCCCACTTATACGAAATGACACGAGGCATTGACATCCACTTACTCATTGAATTTTAATACAAACACCATCACAAAAAAAAATGATACAACTTTGAGAGTTGAGATTTTTTACTTCTTAACAAAATAGGCATCTAAATTGAGTATACAGATGACTGACGCATATTTTGAATGATGTTTTTATTATACGTAGGTAATGTGTATTGCCATGGGTTGCCACAGTGGAAAGTAGCGCGTATGCCTACCTATGTGGGTTGTAGAGTTCCGTCGGTCGCCGGCAACGGCTTGGTAACATGACAAGGAATATGAATGAGAATATAAGAATATTATATTTCTAGTACCTACCTGTTTCGGATACAGTTACGGACATGAAATTATTTATTTATTTGTTATATCCTTTATTTTACTTATATCAAGAAACAGGTAAGTATTGGTAAGTTTGACAAACTTATAAACGTACCTGTCCCAAACATATAAGTATAATGGGCCTTATCGCATTCCGCAATCTCAATTCCAAGCAACCTGAAATGGACAGTAATTGTCATGCTGGGGCCATACTAACGCTCAGCGGCATTGCCCACTAGCGCGATATTTATCGCGATAATTTTAACGCGTTAAAGTAGTTGGCTACACTTGAAAGTTTGAGTTATCGCCTAACGCCATACGACAACGTTAATGCCATTGTCAAATTATCGCGTTAAGTCGTGGCCTCACCTAACTTTAACGTCGATTATCGCGGTAATTCACTCGCGGTAAGGCACTTCTCGTTAGTGCGGCCCGAACATCAGAATATGAGCAGTAATTGTCAACAACTAGCGGAATTTCTAAAAAAAATTCAGCCTACAGGGCTATCTGCTAGTATGTAGTGATATTAGAATGTTTAAATTATATAAGTAAAATACAAAAAGATAGGTACTACAGATAGACTTTTATTTCAAGTCTAAGTTATAGGTACCTAATTTTTTTAGTCGATTCAAACCAACGGAAAGCCATCGTGACCTGACATTTTGAATCCACCCTTAGGTATGAGAAACTATCCGAACATTTTATATTATTTGATTGGTTGCGTTATATTATATTACACAGTTCCATAACATTTTTAAGAGAAAATTTTCTAGAAACTACCTTTTTAGCAATTAGGCACCTATACCTAATTTATACTAGCGACCCGCCCCAACTTCGCACGGGTGCAATGCTGATATTAAATATATTATGAATTTATTATACATATAAACCTTCCTCTTTAATCACTCTATCTGTTTAAAAAACAACCACATCGATACCCGTTGCTTAGTTTTAAAGATCTAAGCATACATAGGGACAGACAGCGATTTATTTTATACTATGTTATGAAAGTCCTAAAGTTTTTGGGACAAGAAATTCTTTAGGACTTATTAGCCCTTTCCGCCAAAGGCGGGTTTTAGTCAGTAAAAATCGGACAGGGAGTGTCCGATTTTTACCTCTCGCTACATCCAGGGCGAGAGAAGCTACTAACAGTGATTCTATCTCAACAAAAAAAACCTATGTCTTGAAACTTCGTTTATATTTTTTTATTATGGTGCGTAAAAACATCTAAGTGTTCATAAATCGGATCTATTCTATGCCCTTAAATTATGTTTTCTTTTTCCTATTTAAAACTCTAACATATCAAGTGTGTTCTATTTTCGCAGTTACCTACCTTCAAAACTGTGTCGGGGTCACTTAGCAGAGCATCCGGTGTGCCGCACTGCCCGGCAGATGGCGCCGGTCACCGATATCTGTAGGTACCCATCGCTTTTTTTTTTTCAAATTACAATCTGCTTCGTTAATCTGTTGGAACTGGAAGTAAGAAAAACGCAGCTCAGCTGTTTATACTTTTATTAAACCAAACATTATGGTGCCAAAATATTTTGGCATAACGTGTAGTAAAAAACCAACAAGCTCTGCTATAATTTTTCGCCTTTTTCGGCAATGGATATATATTTAAATGAGCATCACGGTCCTACAACTATAAATACTGAAATTCCAGAAAATGCAGTCACCACAGAACTCCAATTAAGATCCTTCTATATTTAATTACTTTTTTACATGTTACCGGATTATTGTTTGTGTTTTATGCTGTACCAAATAAATGATGCGTTTTACTTTCTTTCTCTCTTTTTTCTCTTTCTTTCTTTCTACTTTCTTGTCTTTACAATAATCGATAATTTATAATTAATACGCAGAACAGAGGAAAACTGTCATCATGTCACATGTCTTCGAATTTTTGGTTCTAGAAGTTTCTTTACGACATTCAGAGCAATAACAATTAACAGTTTATTTCAGATTCTAAATGACATGTCCTTAGCAATGGTGATGATATAAATTACACAAAGTAATCCGCCTGGCTGGGATTTAACCCGCGTCCTACCACTCGTTATTCGGGTTTGTTACCACTCGGCGACTGCTCTCGTATCTCATGTACCGTGTCCCTATCCCACCTAGGTACCCGGGTACCGGGTAGATGCGAAAGCGGAATAACGGGGCTCTGGAACTAAGGCAGGAAGGAACGGTGGGTCGTTTAGTCAGTAGAAGTCTGACACTGTTTCCCGATCCGCCCAAAGGCGGGATTCGTCATTCGATGATTTTTTCCACCATAAAAAAACCATAAAATCTTACTAGTTATCCCCGTTCATATTCTACCTGATGCGACTGTAACTGTAGGGGCCCTACAGGATCGAAGCCTGCCGGCTAGGGTTGGTGTGAAAGCTTTATACCGGGGCTCTGGGAATAAGGCAAGAAAGGCACGGGGTAGGTTGTTTAGTCAGTAAGATTGGGACTCGTCGTTGGATGATTTTCACCTACCATAAAAAAAAACCTGATGCGACCAAATACTGTCATTAGGGACCCCCAACAGAAACCCCCTGCTTCCGAGGCGCCAACCGTGACGGAAGGCAACACGTACAAGATTATATAGTTTTAATTTATTTCTACAAATGGCTTGAGAAGTAGTTTCTACAGTTTTTGCTGTAATTAATCATAATTACCATTTTTGGTGCTTCTATGCAAATCCACAATTGCAAATGGTGTAACTGCTTTGATCAGGGGCCCTTGTCGGCTATTTTTATAATATTTATTTACTAGCTTTTGTCAGCGGGTTCGCCCGCGTACTTAAATATAGCCTATGTCACTCAGGAGTAAAGCAGCTTTCTATTGTTGCTAAAATTTTTCCAATCTGACCAGTAGTTCCAGAGATTACCTCCTACAAACAAAAAAAAAACAAACTTTACCTCTTTATTATATTAGTGTAGATTTATTTATAAGAACTTTATGCACATAAGTACAAAGGCGGACTTAATGCCATAGGCATTTTCTACCAGTCACCCCTGGTGGTGCAGAAACAAACACGGTAGGTGCAACTTAAAGAAAATTAAAAAAAAAACAGAGAAAGAAACAAATACATACTTAAATACATACATATAAATAAGCAATTTAATCTTATAAAAACAACATATTATGTAGGCACGTTATGTATTTTAATATAATTTTTATAATTTAATTTTGATTTTTAATATTGTCATTCCAATAGTCATTTAGCTAAAAATTAGTGATCTATTAATTCATAATCGCTGATCATTGGTCGGCCAGTATTCTCGTAATAGACAAACATTAATTTAATTAGTCATTGTGCTCGAGATTACCATTCAGTGGCGTAGCTAGTCCCATAGGGGCCCCGTATCAAAAGTCCTTCGGGGGGCCCGTAAAAAAAAGAACGTATTTTTATTACAGATGCGTAGCTGCCCTATGAGACGGTAGTGGATAACATTTTGCGAATTGTTGCCTAGGTCGGGGCCCCAGTACCGCGGGGGCCCAGGCAGTATAATTATAGATGCAGCGGTAGTTACGACCCTGTTACCATTCTATGCTATTTCTTTCGATGGAATGTTTATTTATTTATTTAACCGAAGGAGAACCGACAGCTACAACAATAACAAAAAAGAAACCACAAAAGAATAACAATTGTATAAGAAACATTGAGCCAATTACAGTGGTTATTAGTGGTTGATCATTAGAAAATCATAATTCGACTGGCCTATCAGTCTAGTAGTTAGTGACCCTGACTGCTATGCGGGAGGTCATGGGTTCGATTCCCACCCAGGACAAATGTTTGTGTGATGAGCACGATCATTTGTTCTGTGTCTGGGTGTAATTTATCTATTATATGTATGTATTTAGAAATATATAAGTATGTTTATCAGTTGTCTAGTACCCATAACACAAGCTCTGCTTAGCTTGAGACTAGACGGCGTCGTGTAATAGTAAAAAAAATAAAAAAAATAACGTCATTATTTTGTCAAAATCAAAAATTATGAAATCAGTGACAGACCATTCTGACAGAGCATCACCAAAAAATCTTTCGCACTATCTATAGTACCTATTTACGTTTATAGGTTTTATTAGGTACTTTACTAGTTTTACGAATTGCTTTTTAATAACAATTGCAAATTTATTAGAAATTTTTCTTTATCTATTTTCTTCAAAATACCTAGGTAAGGTACATGTTATTTTTACGAAAAGGTCGATCAAAGGTCCACTGTAAACCTGTTGGTGTTGTTGGACCAAAAGACCTAGTGTAGGGTGCGATCCCAACATAAGTATGATGTCAATGCAATGTAAAATGTCAGTGTTAGAAATACAGTAAATGTCACTGAGTGAATAAACGGGAAGAATCCAAATACAAAAAGCAAGTAGTCCGATTCCAACTATGTCTAATTAAACACTAAAGTAAAAATATTTTACATATACATATATTTTAATCTCAGTAAACTAGTGCTTGACTGTGATCACACTTGATGATAAGCAGTGATGCAATCGTTGATGGTAAGGCGCACTAGTTTCTTAAGAGCCTATTCACTCTAGCCTTGAAGACACCTAAATTATAATCGGACGGAAAGACTGCAGCTGGCAAACTGTTCCAGTCCCTCGATGTACGCGGTATAAACGACGAGGCAAAACGCTTAGTGCGGGCCGCAGGTGTCTCAACTACGTAAGGGTAGATATTGCATGCAATCGTTGATCTGTTTATGTCAACGCATCCTGTCTGTACATAGCGTTCAAAGTACACTTACACGAGCCTCATCATCAGCCTTTTCAATGTTCCCACTGCTGGAACACAGGCCTCCTCTCTAGGAGAGGGAATGGATCATAATCCATCACGCGGGCATCCATATTGTTGGATGTCACATGTCTTTGAATTTTTGGTTCTAGGACATGCCGGTTTCGTCACGATGTTTTCCTTCGATACATGAGCCTACATTCGACTAATTTAATAATACAATTATTTTACCATGTACGTACACCGTACACCTAGAATAAAACTTAAACTCCAATCCCACTCTTCTCTTCACAACAATCGATAATACACACAAAGTTAATTCGGCAACAATTTGCATTTTTGATCCGCCTGCGTCTCTGCGGATCGCGGGCTTTCCGCAGTTCCGCTTAACTACAACAACGCGCTAATCCGCTTATGAACGCGAATTTATTTAAACCAAGAACTGACGACAAAGCTCGTTTAGATTTGACAAATACAATTTATTGTGAAAGTTGCCAATTTTCCTGCTTATTTGTACCTACTGTAATCTTTGTAATATTGAGATTAATTGTTTAATGTGGCTTGAAAAGAAATTAGGAACCTAATAAGTTTGATTAAACTTCTTCGCAGCTAACTCAAACTTAAAGTTTTATTAACCCTCGCCCTTTAACTAATGTAAAATATAATATTTTATGGAGCCAGCAAGTAGAAGGTAAACAGGGAAACTCTGTAATGAAAAATATCCTAGCTTTTAAGCTTATTAGAATTTATCATAAGACTAGTAACCCGCCCCAGCTTCGCACGGGTACTGATATTGAATAAATTATGCATGTATTATACACATAAACCTTCCTCTTTAATCACTCTATCTATTAAAAAAACTGCATCAAAATTAGTTGCGTACTTTTAAAGATCTAAGCATACATAGGGACGGTGGTAAGCAACTTTGGGTTATACTATGTTATGATAGATGTAAGTAGGTAGGTACCCTAGCTATATGTGGTTTTAAAATGTTTATATTTAAATACATTTAGGTCAGCCCCATTAATGTTATGAAGAAAACCTTCCTCAAGCCTACATTAGTCCGTAATTCACGTATCTATTAAAGTTAATAAAAAATTGTTGAGTCAGGTCGTACATTTGACCTGGCTCTACATTATGTCCTAATAACATAGCTCTCAAATTATCAACCTCTATATATACATAGATGACAGGCGAGTATTTATGAAACTCATTAGATATAAAAAAGTTATCCATTAGATATTATGTTCATACAGAATTTTTGTTAGTATGTCTGTCTGTCTGTTATTAGTTTACAGAAAGTAATTTAACATAGTATTAATATATCTACACTAATATAATAAAGAGGTAAAGTTTGTTTTTTTGTTTGTAGGGGGTAATCTCTGGAACTAATGGTTCGATGTGAAAAATTGAAGCTATAATAGAAAGCTGCTTTACTCCTGAGTGACATAGGCTATAAATTATTTATATAACATGGATATTAACCGAGCTATCACAACTTTTGTCTCACAAAATTTTCCGCGGACGAAGTCGCGGGCAGAAGCTAGTATTATATATAAAAGGAGAAACTGACTGACATATCAACGCACAGCCAAAACTACTGGGCCTAGGAGCGTGAAATTTTGCACAAGGCTTCCTTTTATGACGTAGGCGAACACTAAGAAAGGGTTTTTTAAAATTCAGCACCTAAAGGCATGTAATGGGGATCTAAAGTTTGTATGGAGAACCCTACTTTCACGCGGGCGATGCCGCTGGCAGGAAGTTTTATCATAAAAATAATAAATATTATTTGGTCATAAAAAAATATTATTTGGCCAGGAATTAAAAAAAGAAGCGATTATTTCAAATAGAAAATTACTACGGACACTTTTGAATTGTCAAAATGTCGATCAGTCCAAGCGTGGATCTCTATCGAGAAAAACGTGCAATATAATTATTTATCCATTTGTATCTATACAGGTTTGTCTGGAAGAAATCGCCGAGTGCGATTGTATGTTGTTGTGATATTATGAGTTACGTAAATCTTGGTTACATATCGCTTGTCGCTCCTTATATGACCACAATATAGATAAATAATTAAGAAAAAAGCTATTTAAAAAAAAAACATAATCATTTGAAATAAGCTTTGACAGCTAAGAGATGACCAGTCTCAACTGACAGTGCCCGTTCACGAGCATGACGCGTGTAAATATCAGCAACACTTAGCTGAACCATTTTGAAAGAGACAGAATGATCCAATCCACGATCCACCATCAGTGAAACATTATATACCTAACCACGATCTAAAACTAAAAAACCTTGCCATTTAAAAAATATAGGTAGTTAAAGCTATATACTTATACTATATTTAAAAAACCATTTACGATTCAATCACCTCCTACGCAGGTCGTGTAGAAAATCAAACAATTTATTTTTAAAAACATATTACGTCATGCCTTGAGCGATATTCGACAGACGACGTTTGATGTCCACAGTTCGATGCCCGGACGTGTTACAATGTGTTTTGGTAACTTAACACGCTAAATGTATCGTTACATTTAGATGGGCCAGGAATATCTTGATGGTAAAGTAACCCTGGCTTCCAGCCAAGTTGGAGGAGTCACCCCTTTGACAGCAGTTGTATTTTGGTTCATATTCAAAGATTCAAAGTATTTTATTTCAGATAAACTATTTACAAGTACTTTTGAAAGGTCAAGAAATAAATCTGTCAGAGAAAATGACGCTAATTACATCTATGGAGAAGAATGTGCAAGAAACTCCATTTTGCGATTTCAGGTTTGGTCCCATAGTAAAAGTTGTTGGTTATCATGACTACATACACGATATATTAAACAGTGGATAAAAAATATCAAAACACAAATCAACATCATTTTCAATCGATCCTCTTTTGACATCAGATTTTCAGTTTTAAGTTTTTTATAGTAATAAATCTTTCCACCATGCCATTGCACCATGAGCATCTCATGTTCCTCCCACCGACACGACAGAAGAATGTACATCTTAATACTCAGTGTGAAGAGCCGTCAGAGGGTAGTTCAACGTAATCCGTGTAAATGGAGTGCTGAGGCACCCCTTGATTGAAAAGTTTCGCACTCTACATTTTAAACACGAGTTGGTAGCTTTTCTATACCATACCTAAGTGTTTTATACAATGGGTATTATGATGTAGGTTATAGGGTGCCTTTAATTTAGCCGCAACGAGCCTCGCGACAGTAGCGCTGCAATCGCGCTTTTTTAGTACTCCATATAAATAAAAACGTGCGAATGCCGCGCGACTGCCACGCTACAGCCGCACTGTATATATATAAAAGGAGAAACTGACTGACTGACATATCAACGCACAGCCGAAACTACTGGGACTAGGAGAGTTAAATTTTGCACAAGGCTTCATTTTATGACGTAGGCGAGCACTAAGCGAGAATTTTCCAAAATTCACCCTCTGAAGTGGTAAAACGCGGGTCCAAAATGTGTATGTGAGACCTACTTATACGCTGGCAAAACCGGGGTGGAAGCTAGTTCTTTATATTTATTCCTGCAAATAGATAGATTAAACTTTATTGTAGATACGCCAAAAAGTAACACACAAGTAACTATACAAGTAGTCCACACAATAAAGATTTACCTTTAATATTGAACTAGTTTATCAATTTTATCACCTTTACAAAAGTATTACCTAATTTGCTGAGTGCAGGCAGTAGCCATAGAGACGTAGAGGAGAGGCAAAGGTGGAAGGTATAGAGCCCGTGATAAATCATAGTAATGGACGACGGTACAATCACAAGATGTGGCCTGTCAGGTGACCACACTATACACAACACATCGGGACAATCTGCACTTTTGAAGCTTTTAGAATAACATGGAGGACATTTTTAGAAATGCAAGATTGATCGAAAGAGTTTCCGTGGTTGAAACACAAAAAGCTATGGATCAAATTTTAATCATGTGCGTTTGAATTGTCAAGAAGTTTTTAAGATTTGGATTTTTTTTATGGTTTTAATTTTTTCCTTTTTGTTGATATCATTCCTTTTTTCCTTCCGTTAATTACTTGTAAATTGTGTGAGTTAGTCCCGCAACTAAATAGTTTTACTTTCTTCTTCTTTAAAAAATTACGCTAACTGCACACTCCAAATTGTAGAACTCTACGGAGCAGAATGCGCAAGAAAATCCATGGAATCTTAACTTACTGAGGGACTTGTAGGTGTTACTCAATAAAACTTTGACACTCCTCGCTCCACAGAGCGGAAGGAGGTATGTATTTGATTACCCACACAAACAAAAAATACACTCCTGGGAATATAATTTTCTTTGGTTCTTGTTCTGATTCGTGTATGTAGTGTTAGCTTTTAAATTAGCAAATATTTTCTAGACATTTATAAAATTGTATGTTTATACACATAAGAAATTAAACAAACACTTAATGATAAAACCTCAAAAAGGTAAAAGAAAAAAATACAGCAGCACTTTCTCTTCAAAATGGTCTAATTTAAACACAGCATGGTCTATTACCTATGAAGGCTAAGCTTTCCCTTCACGCTTTGTCATCATCAGAAACTTTATAACATTTGTTATTACTGGTGTCTTCCCCTTTAAAATCGTATACTTAACAGTTAAAAAATTGCTACACGAAAACAATTGTAAACTGAACCTGATAAATGAAAGAGCTTCATTATAATTAACTTCGCAAGACCACCTGAAATACTAACTTTCATGGTTCTCATATGATTTGACCATTACATGTTTACTGTATGGACTTTAAAAGAGACTTTGACCCCTGAGTTTGTTTCAGTGTTTCTTCTCAGGTTAGTCAGCTAGCAAACACCGAACTCATCTAGTTTAAATTGACGAAAAGAAAACAGGAATTGACATGTCAAAGTGTTATTTTAAAACCTATTTACATTTACCAAAAACATAGCATCCAAATCAAAGTCTCCAATATTCTCAAATCTATGGCCACCAAACTTTCAGACCACACCCCCTGAAGATTTTATATGATCCAAACAAAGGCTCCGCTGAAAGGGGCCCGCGCGGTATCGATCTACCCCCCTCCCCCCCTCCACTCGGAGCCGGTAGCTCGATACCAATACCACGGTGATACGATGTACTTAACGGAGCACCTTTAGTAGCGATATCGATGGTTTCATGTCTGTCGTGCCAGGGAACTGTTTTATTATGATGTTGGATTTTATTAGTTTGTTAATTATTGATTTTAAGGGGTAGGAATGGTTTTTTCTAGGGATGGTTTGAAAGAGTTATTTTAGCCCTGGAATACAGAGAAACTAAAGAACTCAGATGGCATTCTTATTTGCTGCAAGAAAACCCAATTGTGAGTTAAAGGTCGCATATGTAACATCAGTCGTTCGTATTAAAATAGTTATCTTAGTACAATCACACTAATTTTATAAAAGTGAAAGTTTGTTTGTACTACTTTTGTTACTTCTCTCTTGATTTCAGAAACTTAGGACACAGGTAGACCATGTGCTAAAATAGCACAGAGCGGGTGCATTGGATGATTTTTACCCACCATAAAAAGCATAGCACCTTTTTTATCTCGGTAAATCTCCCGGTTTACCTTGTTTCCTTGACAATAATTTCCTATTAACACTAACAACAGCTAGTGAGGACTAAAGAATCATGACGCAAGTGAGTACCTACAAATCACTCACAGATTATCGACACCTTAATGACATATTTCTTAACCCTACAAACGAAACGTCCCCGAAATAGTCGAACAATACACTATTACACAACGAAACGAAGAAAATAATACTATGAGAATGTTGCCCAAAGCAATCATCATTCGACAGACAAGAGGGACACATCCTCAAAACCCTCATCCATCACAATGGCCTATTCTAAAAAGTAACGCGTCAAAAATCCCACGTCTCAATGAAGAGTTCAATCGTCTAACAGAACTACATGAAACGAAATAATAAAATATACAACAGCTACCTCCACGAATACAATATGCTATTTTGCATTTGTAAATTTGAAAGTAAAATGTTTCTGAGCTACTGTCTCGCAACATAATATACAATGTTTTCTTTTGACAAACGAACCTTCAAGGGAGATTCACCTTTATTCGTTGACAGTTAACCGTGCAAATGCTGGCAGTGGGTCCAAATGACCCGTAAGTGTACATTTGTTCGGCAGACAATACATAATATGTCATGAAGCGCAGTTTACGGTCGCGAGGTATCGCTAGCGGTTTGACACTTCGCTTAACGTGAATGATTTGTGAAGGGGTTAAAATCCTTGGGTATGAGTGATCACTCTGTGTGGTACCGAGAGGTACTGTTGCTAGACCTTCTAGAAAATATTAACAGCAATTGAAATGTAACTATGTTGCGTATTTTATGTTCTTGTAAATGTAACGACATGACGGGAACTACAAGCTGAGTGTGAAGACACAAAAACAATCAATTGCATGTTGCTTTGAGTCGTCTCATTAAGTTGTAACGTTATTCATGTTCGTTCTATTTTATAGATGCAAACATTTCCTGTCATAAAGTCACTTAATTTAATGATACTTCTTTCTACTTTAATACCTAAGTATTATTTATTTATTGTGCATACTTGCTACAGTGTTGTCTCTTTAATTCCAAAAGTTTACTAGTTTCAAAATGCTTTGTTGCATTCATAGATTCAAAGCACACATTCAAATGAAATAAAGATCAAATTCCTATACCGTCAAGAGCTACATAAATTCCTGCACAGATCAATGTCTGCGTGCATTTTCCGCGTCACCTGACTAACTCTACAACCCTCTCGTGCCCCTATAATCCGCGAAATAGCCGCAACGCATCGGCGCATAACAAGAATACCAAAAATGAAACTAGTGTGATCATAGAGTCCGCAACCCTTGGCCGCTGATGGCACGGTTAGTTAGGCCGGCACAGGGTTAAGCGTAATGGCACATGAAATCACACGAGTGCAGTTAAATGCGATGCAATGGCGACATCAAAGATGAATTTATGATTGTAATGGAGTTTTTGATGAGTTTTGTTTGATATTGAAGATATGAATGTTGATATGGAGTTGTTTGTGGACGATTGTTGAAACGTTGTAATCATTGAAAGCTATATTTCCTTATTCTTAGACTAGAATTTAATTGTTACTCGTACCTAAAACTTTTTATTGAATATAATGTTGCTGTGTTGTACACAAACATACTTCATAAGAGGCCGTACAAATATTTGTTACGTATGGGACTCAAACCTAACACTCAGTCCAACAACCAATCCGTCTTCCATTGAGCTACCAATTTGTCAAATAAATGAGTGTTTTTCTAAACTAAGGTATTTGTTATGTTTGCTTTACATCATGTTACTTATACGGTGTCTCTTCCGGTATGTACAAGCATTGGTAAGCCTCCCACAAGGTGGACCGATGTCCTGGTGAGGGTTGCGGAAACCCGATGGATGCGAGATGCACAGGACTGGTCGTTACGATGATGCTTACGAGAAGCCTACATTCAACAGAAGACGGGTTTGCGGCTGAAATGATTATGATATTGTTGCTTATGCAATCCACAAAAACAATGCATACACACCTGCATATGCAGGCATATGGACCTTTATTTGTTTTCGAGAGGAAACTTCCAAAAGGCGCATGAAATGGTGATGATAATACTATGCACATCCTTCAAAATCGAACCTCCCAAATGAATTCTCCAAAGCCCTTCAAGTCCAAAGACAGAGCAGTCCACGATGGACGTCACAGGGCATATTTATTAGCATGACAATGTAAGGTTCGCGAATAGAATACTGCGAGAGGTAGCGGAACACCCACAAAGGGACGTTCGGCCGATGGCGACCAGCCTTCCGTCGTTACGCACTGTTTTGTTATCCGCTAGCCAATGGTCTGGGAGAAAGGAGCCAGCGGGCGACCAGATTCTATGATAAAAACAATGGTACAGAATAGTGGTGAATAGTTCTTCAAGGCGATCGATCAGGCACCGTCGGCGAGCAATAGGTTGGTCGCAGTCGGTGATTGGTTTCGACCTCTAAAAGATGTGTCACCAAACTCGTAGGTGCCCGGAAACTAGAGCCGTGAGGAATTAATGAAAAAGAAATCCTGGTTCTTGAACATAAACGGCAATCGAAATAACAAAGACAGGTATGGTTTTAGTCAGTAAAAGTCTGACACACGCCTTCTCGTTGCACCCTACAGCGGATCAAACTGCTTGTGGTCCTAGTTTTCAAGCTTTAAAATTTGCACACAACTGTAAGTGGTTTTTCAATACAATCATCTGGAAAAAAAATAATGTCCTAAAACGAAACACAAACGGACCACGAAACATTAAACTACTAAAGTACAGTGTTTACGTTAGCTTAGTTACCTTTTTTCTTGCAGTTTTTCTGCACAATTTGTCAAGTACTGTATTCATACTAAGAGTACCGCGTATATCGAGGGACTGGAACAGTTTGCCAACTGCGTTCTTTCCGTCCGACTGTAATTTAGGTGTCTTCAAGGCCTAGGCTCTTAATAAACTAGTGCGCCTCACCATCAAAGATTGCATCCCTGCTTACCATCAGGTGGGATCGCAGTCAAGGACTAGTTTATAAAAGTTTTTTTTTATTGATTATAGGTTCGCGCTTGACCGCTATCACACCTGATGGAAAACGACGATGCGGTCGACGATGGAGCGCGCTTACCTAGAAGTAACCTATTCACTCTTGACTTAAAGATTCCCGGATTGTAGCCATCAGGTAACATAGACTCCGGCAAGGAATTCCACTCTTTGGCTGTACGCACAATGAAAGTGTTGTCAAAACGTTTTGCACGTATATGAGGGATGTCCACCATGTGTGTGCATTGCCGTACGTCTGGTGGTAAGTTTTTTTTTTTTAATTTCAATAAACTAGTGCTTGACTGCGATCCCACCTGATGGTAAGCAGTGATGCAATCGTTGATGGGGAGGCGCACTAAGTTCAAAAAAATATATCTTGGACTTTACTTACCAAATCACAGTACGTTTTCTGTACGCTGTCTCTCATCCTCTGTCCCATCGCTTAACCCCATACATTCCGCAAGCGTCCTTTGTTCAAGCTGCAGTTTAGCGAAAGCAATTTCGTGTTTTATGCGCAACCAGCAGATACAACGCGGCGACATACGAGATGTGAATACTTGCAACAACACTGACCTACGGGAACTAGAAGAGAATTACTTTGCTGAATTTCGTAATATAGCCTTTTTTTCATCATCATCATCATCAATTCAGCCGAAAGACGTCCACTGCTGGACATAGGCCTCCCCCAAACGTCGCCACAACGACCGGTCCCGTAGTCTTTTTTTGCAGATCTCTTAATACAATGTTTCTAAAATTCTAATAACTAACAGACAGATATTTCAGTCGAAAGATGTCCTACTGTTGGACATAGTCGTTGCCCAAATGTCACCTCAATGACCGGTCAAATCGCATGTATTGGTTTTCCTTGATTCTCACCAGGTCATCGGTCCACCTTAAGGGAACCATTCCAACGCTGCGGCCATGTGTTCTACATTAAGCAATGTGTTTAGCCCATGCCAACAAAGTTTGCCTATTTTTCAGGCTGTATCGGTAACTGGTTCTTGGTAATAATATTGCAGCCTTACTTCTTACACAGAAATTGTTAGTTTATCATCCGCCAACATCTGCTGAGTGAGAAGGCCTTAAATGCTTCTTTGTCATCACACAGGACCCTGTCTCCCAGGTACACCGGCGAGATAAAAAGGCAGAGAACTCCTTACTAATCAATGTTACTTATTTGTATGACAACCAGCCACTAATGATGGATATTTATGCGATCACCCGTCCCCGGACAATGGGTGATTTAGTTGCGCGCGCGCCGCTGCACCTATTAGAGAAGCGTCGTCGTATTTCAGCGAATGATTAGTTTATGTGACGGGTGAGCCAGTGCGCAAGACTTGCGGTTTTGGACGTATTACGTGTTGGCAGATAAAGGTTTTTAAGTGGTGGTGAAATGAGGGTTCCGGGGACTTTTGAGAGAATAGCATCTCTTTAGATCCTATTGCTATGCGTAAGAGATTCGTAATTGAAATGACTACGCTGCACTTAATTCATGTTTTTCTCTATTCATTGAAATTTCTTATCCATGAAGTTGCCTTTTTTGTATTGTTTATAGGCTCGCCTTTGACCACGGTCGCTCTCACCTGATGGTAAGCGATAATGTGGTAGACAATGAAGCACGCATGCCTAGAAGTAACCTATTCACTCTTGAGAAAAGACCCCTAGGTTGTTGTTGTTGAAAGAAATTTCAACACTTTCTCTTTCAATCCGGCACAAAAAGTAACTAGTAGAAACTTCTTTTCTTCTTTAGCAAACATCTTTGTTTATTCGCGAACCAACAAATCGACTCGACGTACCTTCACACTTGCTTATGCATGTTTTCTTTATTTTTGTATTTACAAAAAACAATATACAACAGTGTATCGTTCTTTTGTAAATAGTTCAGCAGGAAAGCCTAAAACTTTAGCTTGAAATTGGTATTATTATTATAAAAATTGATTCAGTACTTTTTGAATACTTAATTCAAAATTTGACTCATAAGAAAATGTACTCACTACGGTACTATGAATTTGGGAACCAACTACTTTGTTGTTTCACCATTTTCTTCGCTTCCCAAAAGTAGAAATATCATTAACTTTTTAGAAGAAATTATGGATACAACACCAAAAGAAGCCAATGAAATTATTGGTCTACTGCAACAGGAACTCATTCAGCGTACTTCTTATATATTTTTCCACGAAATGATCAACAGATCCACACGTATCAACCACCTCCAGGGGTTCTATTCTTTAAGAAAACATCCTTGAGCGCAGCGCTGGTCCAGCGACGAAATCCCAATAGCTACATTCAAATCACATACAAATCCAATTTACCTATTTGGATTTCGTTGCTAGGCCAGCGCTACGCTCAAGGCTGTTTTCTTAGAGAAGGGGTGGCTAGTTCAACTGTTAGAGTGAGATAATTAGAAGTGACAATTATACACCCTTATAAACACTTTCGCTTCCTTTGTTACATTAGCATAATTCGTGCATTTCTAATCACTTAAATCCACCTCATACTCTCTGTAATACGTAGTGGGTCCCTCATTGGTTCTGGTACACACACAGCACCCTCTACCCCATGAATCATCGCTAAGTCTGCGGTCGCGACCAGAGCTGCGGTGTCTCGCGACACTCTTCGGGTTATTGCCACGCCACTGTCAATGCTCTCGCCAGCTTACTGGAATTATCTGTTTCAAAGAACTCAAGTGGATACTGTAAATTTTGAGGATGTTTGTACCACGCCAAGTTAAGACAAAGGTCGTATTACTTCTACTTGAAGTCCTCTCAACCGTAGTTCGGGCTTCGTCATAATTGTCACATTTTAAGTTAGTATTTATTACTTTACAATATTACCTTATATACGTATTTTATTATTATAAGTAGGTAACTTATTGTAATGATATTACATTCTATTATAAATATCTGGTATTTATTTTTGTGCACATCTACCACAGTGTTACCCAAAGGTTGACTGGTAGAGAATGCCTTGTAGCATTAATTCAACACTGTACATGCAGATTAACTAAATAAAAACTAACGTTGCAAAGCTTCCCACTAGGTATGAATGTATCACACTTTGACCAATGACTTTGTAAGGGTCGCAGTGAGACCGGTTCTGGTGGGGACACTTGGGAGGGTCCAACAGAAGACGTCTATAGTGTCAGACTCTTACTTACTACACAACCCACCCCGTTCCTACATTGCTTTTATACCAGGGCCAGAGCCCTCCCTTCAGACACGAACTTTTGCCCTAGAAATAACCTTCCATACCACCTAACCCGGAAGGGTCTCACTCAACATTAAACATGTAGTTACATCCTACACAACACCGTCAGCGTAGAACAGTGATTACATCTAGTATTCTTCAGGGTGATCGCATTAGCGAAGTGCATTAGCATGCGAAAAATAAACCAACGCACATGCTGCCTCACGCTCGCTCGGTTAATCCTGGGAGCTTGTGCCCACTGTTGTATGCGGCACGATACGGGAAAAATTTCCTCAAAAACTTTGTTAACCATTTTTCCAAAAGGCAGTTTCGCGAAGAAACCTCGTAGGACTGCAGCAACGTTTGAATGCGTGACCGTTGTCCTAGATCGAAAGGCAACTGAAGTAAATCTGGTGATTTATAGTCAGTAAAAGTCTAACACAATTTCTCGTTTCACCCTAGAGATGCAGAAGTCAATACATGTTTTCGCCGGTCTGAAAAAAAAGTCCCCTTTTTGAGAAATCTTATAATCCGACAAAAACATTTCTACATTTACAACCTCATTTTATTAGTACACTTCTATAATTGTAAACCATCATATAAATAGTCTGGATATAGTAAGTATATAGAGTGCTCAATAGTAGCCCAAGTCGTTTAGTTACAAAATATAATATTGATTTTCACCACTTTGTCACAACAGTTAGTCACACTTGAGCGATGTTAGAATAGAATAGAATAATACTTTATTTTACACCAAAAAAGTAACAATTTCACAGAAACTTATATGAATGGATACAAAGGCGGTCTTATTGCTGACAGCGATATCTACCAGACAACCTTAGGACGGCATATAAAAGCTGTTGTCTTGTTGTTTACTAAGTGGCAATAATTTTTCTCCTAAGCCTACTTGTTGTTTTTACACTTTATCCAAAAAAAAATCTGTTATAATTATTATCTAAGCCTGTTGTTCACTCGTTCCGTAAATCAATGCACACGCACCCTCGCCATAATTTCCCGCGCTGATCCTCGGGCCGTTCGCTTTAACATTCAATAAGTCATAATGCCTTGTAACAACACCACACCCCTAAGGATTTGAACATAACATCAACAGCGACGAATTTAATCTTATGGACGAATATCTTGGAGTTTTATTTGAATATTTGGCGGGAAAGGAGTCAGTTGAAACAGCTGTTAATGTCCCAAAGAAGTGGGAGTGGGATACTTTTAATTATTATTCTTCCTGCAGGTCTATCGCAGCCTTTTTTTAACAAGTTTTATTAGACGTAGGTTTAAAGCAAGACAATAATAATAATACACCCGTAAGATTCTAAAACCATGCAGATTTGTCTGAGATGGTCTTTTGAAAAAATAACCATACAAATTTGAGTAGACCTGTCCAGTTAGTCAAGTTGGTGTTATATAATTAACCCAAAACATGACAAACATTTAAAAAAAAACTCGGTATTACATAATTTAATGCCGCCTAGCCCGTTCCATCATTGAACCACCAGACTTACGGCATTGCGCCACCGGTATATGGTGGATATCCCACTTATACGTACAAAACGTTTTGGGAACACATTCATTGTGCGTACAGCCAAGGAGTGGAATTCCTTGTTGGAGTCAGTGTTTCCTGATGGCTACAATCCGGGAATCTTTAAGTCAAGAGTGAATAGGTTACTTCTAGGTAAGCGCTTTCCATCTTCGCCTTCCATCAGGTGAGATAGCGGTCAAGCGCGAACCTATCTTATCACTACATAGTATAAAACAAAGTCGCTTTCTCTGTCCCTATGTCCCTTTGTATGCTTAAACCTTTGAAATTACGCAACGGATTTTGATGCGGTTTTTTTTAATAGATAGAGTAATTCAAGAGGAAGGTTTATAGCTATAATATATCACCTTTGCACCCGTGCGAAGCTGGGGCGGGTCGCTAATCTTACTAATATTAAAAATGAGAAAGTTACGATGTTTGGATGTTTGTTAATCAATGACGCCAAAACGGCTGGACGGATCTGGATGAAATTTGGCACAGGCATAGGATACACTCCGGAATAGGACATAGGCTACCTACTTTTTGTCCCAGAAACCCTAACCCTAACCCCAATACCACGCGGGCGAAGCCGCGGGCAAAAGGTAGTAATCAATAAAAAAAAGTACCTAACACAGTCAAGTGTCACGAAGATAGAACACGCCAATAATGATGAAGTTATAACATGATCTGATACATTCATGAATTTACATTCACACGACTGATCTGCAATATCTATAGTTGCTATAGTTAAGCTAGCTACTAACCCAACAATATAATATGGTAGGCCCACAGTCGCCCCGTCGCTGTCAGCTGTCACTCATACCAGTAAGCGGATTTGTACTCCACCTCCTTGTGTGGGGCCAGTCATAAAAGTATAGCGGGTTTGGAAAAGCGGTTTCAGTAAAGCTGTTCAAAAGTGTTAAAGGGATACTTTCTAGATTGTTACGCGATCTAGAATATCTTTTTGATTGACGCCTGTATGTATACACTTAATATTACCTGCTCGCTTAATATTACCAATGTTTTGACGCCGACTTGTCGCTTCTGACATACCGCTGTTCAAACCGCGATCGTTTGTCCTAATATGTAATTTGCGTCAATCGAAGTGGGTGCGCTGAGCAAAATGGTCTAACTTACTCTCTTATCTTCCACAACCATTCTGTCAAGCGTGAAACGACCAAGAAGAAGCTGTGAAGATCTTATACGTGAACTATAGCCCAGACAACTGGATGGATTACAAATGAGGTATCGTATCTTTAGATTAGGTTTGACGTCCGAAAAAACAACATAGCCGCCATTAGGTTCGTAAGGAGGTATTTTTTCCGACATGTTCATGAGGAATATCAAAATGAAAAGGATTGTAGTACCTAGTAATTATTGTTTTATGTATGTTTAGTTCAGTTTCTTCCTTTACTTTTGTTCGTTGCAATGCTTGTTTGATATTAAGTTTTTGTATATTAAGACATCCCCGCTCCCCGCTGCCGCTCATAACTTACCCCTCAGCACAAACATATCACAATAGTAGTCTGTCGTTACATTTGCAGACTTTCTTTATGTGCCACACAATTACTTTCTCTGTCGCGGTGTTGCTACTGACAATTTTCTGGTGATGTCACTGTGTAATTACTTTGGCAACACTAAAAAAGTAGCGTGAAGTGAAAAACACGATGTTTTTTGTTTTTCTTTTGTCTTTTTATTTAGAATCTTACCGTGACAATTTTTATGTAATATTTAAGTACAATATGGTTGTACTTTTATTGTACATCAAGCTTTGAGGACAGTTTAATTCAAAATGGTTGATGTAGGTACTACACAGACGAGCTTATATAACCCATCATTTGGTTTAAAAGCAAACTTTAATGTGATAGGAATTTTGCACATGGGGACAACAAGGTACATTAGTTAAATCCTGCTTAAAACTTAAAAAAACTAAACAGAAGACATAACAGCAACAGCAAGCAAAATTTTAGTTTACCCAGGAGAGTATTTATTTTTATAAACTATATTATACACAAATAATTATAATTAATATTGTTACTTTGATTGCAACCTAAAAATATGTTGCACATTCAAGGGCGATCGCTGATTTGGTTCAACTTTTACGTCGCGTATTGTATATCAATTTATTTATTTAACACTTCATGCACATATGAGTACAAAGGCAGACTTAATGCTTGCTTTGCTTGGTGCTTAATGATTAATAATAATTTTATAAATAATAATGTTACCACAAATCAATTAATACTCTTTTAAGAAAATGCTTTTCAAAATTGCTAGCTTAATTTTCCATGCTCTAGGATTCATAAATTACAAATGTTGATTTCTGATCCGTTTGATGGGAACATGAAAATAATATACCCAACACTACCCAGTCACTAAATAATGTAGTATTGTTAACAATCGATTTACTAATCTCCACAAGTTTTTACAAATTAATAAAGAGATTGCACTGTATATCAAAACGAGGGTGGTTTTCCACCACATACACTACTTCACTACAAACTCTGAATCAAACCCTAATCTTATAACTATAAGATTCACTTTACAATACTCACAGACTGTTCAAAAATTATATCCAAAAATGAACTGATTTTGTGAGCTAGAGGAATCTAAACTTTATCACCTTACAATAGCGATCTAATACATTTTAGTACCTACAAAATTAACATATTATACACACAAAACTACAGGCAGCAACTTTATCTATATTTAAATAAGGGCTATAATCGTCTATAACTGCCTCAATGTAAGGGCAAAAGTAATATTTCCCCAGAATTAAAACACGGGGTGCTAGCTAATCGGTTGTGGGACTTTACTAAGCTCATCGAGTTACTAAAATAATGTTTATGTTTACTCTAAGCTTATATTTGCCATAGGGTCGCCATTAAAACCATAAACCCATACGATTCACATACAACCCCATGGAGACTCCCCTTGCCTTGCTAACAGCTCAACGCAAATCCGTTTTGGTGAACTTTACTAATAGATTCTGTTAAATTGAAACAGACGTAAATAAAATATCAGTGTTTTTAGCTAATCCATTGAATAAAAAACACAAAAAATCATCAATGCGTATTACTCTTGTATACGCTTTCATAAATTAATTAATTTCTGCAATAATGTATCAAATGTATCGTCCAAATCTTTTTTTTCTCTTTGGGGTGTTAAATGATTGGATAAGTCCTCGAGTCTTGGCGCTCTTTGCTTTCTTTCTTCTAAAGCCACGATAACTGTGTCATGAACATATCATGATTTTTTTAACATTACTAGAGAACCAGAAAGAAAAATGCTTATAAGTAACCAAGATAGAGATTTCAGCAGTGCATTTTTAACTTTCGAACTAAAACTTCCTAACACAACGAAGTTCTAATCAATAACATCATCAAAATGTGATTTAAAGCTCACTCTGTAGAATAATCTTCTCAGTCAAACATAATAAGAGCTTAATAACACCTATGAAAAGAATCATAGCAGCTTGTTACATCTTTCTTCTCAGTATCCTGTATGCTAAAATGCGTTTAACAACAATGCGTATACGCGGATAAACTTAAATGCGGATAATCCGGCGAAACGTGTCAAACATCGCAGGTATCTGTGTCGCCAACAATGGCGGATTGTCCGCCACGCATTATGTGGGATTATCAAGGTGTTTAGACGAATACGCGATGAAGCATGATGGCGGGAGATAAAATATTGACCAAAGCATCAGTAGTAGTAAGAAATTGATAGGTTTATTAGAATGTAAGCAAAAAAATACAAAGATGACCAGGTTTTTTTTGGATTCAAGTTTGATGTCTCGTAGCATAGTCTCGCTTACCATCAGTTGCGATAGTGGTTAAACGCGAATCTATCTAAAATAAAAAAAAAAAACATAAAATTTTAGTTTAGAAGCCTAGAAACGAAAGAAAAGTAAAATTCATCATGAACAATTTCAGGACTAGCTGGCTAGTGTTTAAGAAACAGAGTCTATATAACCTTTCTGTAATATCTTGAGAAGAATACACATTGGCATGTGATGGTGGAAGATGAAATATTAAGCAAATCTTACACGTGTGTAAAGAATGAAAAGATTTAAATAAAATTTTAAAAGAAAATGCTAATGATGGTTAGGATTTCTTTGGATTTAGATAGTACAGCGGTCTTCATCCCATTCTGATCAACCTATAACATCTCAAGAATAGCCAAATCTTCAAGTGGGTAAATAAATAAAACTAAGCTCGGTGATTAAGGTCTCGTAAACCGTAAAAACGTCGAAATACCATAATTCTTTAGTTCTTCTATCGTCGAGGAATTTTACAAATACTATTTAGAGATTCATTGATTGATTTTCAGTATCATTCCGTAATTTTTCAGAGTATATTTATTATTTGAAATCACTATAATATGTATGACATATCACTAGCTGACCCGTCCGGCGCGTGGGTGCGGACGCGGCGGACATTATCCGCACTGAGCCTGTCCGCTGTCCATTATACGACTGGCCCACAACACAGAGGTTCCACCCTGTTCATATTGATATTATACTCGCGTTTGATGCACCTGGTGACAGTAACTAAATTATGCCAGTATATTTAATAGTAGTAGTGTAGTCTAGTAGTAATAGTAGTAGTTTTGCTATTATGCTTAAAACTAACATTGCTAGCGACTCCGTTTTTGACCATCTATATATATATAAAAGGAGAAACTGACTGACTGGCATATCAACGCACAGCCGAAACTATTGGGACTAGGAGTGTGAAATTTTACACAAGGCTTCCTTTTATAACATAAGCGAACACTAAGAAAGGATTTTTTTAAAATTCAGCTCTTAAAGGAATGAAATTGGGGTCTTAAGTTGGTATGGAGAACCTAATTTCACGCGAGCAAAGCCGCTGGCAAAAGGCAAGTGTTTTCATTAAACTTTAACATCCCTTATACCATATTTTTAAGGTAGTTTTGAAAAAGAGACCAGTGATGGCCGAGTGGTACCCATAGGCCTAACTTACGAGTTGTTGTTGGTCCCGGGTTTAAACCTTCAAGGCGCTTCTTTGTAAAACTTATTTCATCACCACTGCTCTCAAAACGCTGAAGGAAAACATCGTGAGGAAACAGAACATCCTAGAACCAAAAATTCAAAGACTTGTGACATCCACCAAACATGCATTTGGCCCGTGTGTTGGATTACCGCCCATTCCCTCTAGAGAGGGGCCTGAGTCCCAGCAGCGGATAAATTATAAGGCTGATGCTGTATTTGATGCCTGCGCCCTACACTAGCGCCTCTAGCGGTGAATTCATACACGATAATCTTTAATGCCATGATTTTTTTTTTGGTAGATAAAAATCATCCAATGACTTATCCCACTCTTGAGCGGAGCGGGAAACAGTGTCAGACTCTTACTGACTAAATAACCTACCCCGTTCCTCCCTCGAATTAGTCCCAGAGCCCCGATGTAACGCTTTCGCACCAACCCTCGGCTCCAGGAAGCAATGCCATAAATGTGCAATCAAAATGATTAAAACACGCCTCAAAATGTAAAACGTTGAACACCAAAACCTTATTTTCACAAAAGCCTATCACCAAGTTAACTTTTGAAACTAAACAATTGAATATTCCTGAGCACATCGTAAATGTGGTATGGTGTATACAAATTCGTATGACAATCTGTAATGGCGGTCGTCCGACTCATTGTGAAATAAACAGAAGTACTCATACAATTTGTTGTTCGTAGATACCATTCTAAAAAATCTCTTACGTTTTATTGCTTCTTGTATATCGCTCTTAGAAAAGATTAACTATTTTTTTTTATTTAGCCTATAGGTATAGTACAGTAGGGTTACTTTGGCTCTAGGGTTGGACTTTGGCACAAGCTTATCAACCAATCTTAATTTGTAACTCCAAAAAACTTATATAAGCTTCCTGCGGGACAGGCGTCGCCTAGTGCAGGAAGTCTTCAGAAACGGTTTATGTTAACAATTTAAGAAAAACCAAATGTTTTAGTATTACCTACACTCTGTAATCTTATTTTCTTAATAAATTTATTATCTCTCTCTCTCTCTAATCAACCAATAGAAACATGAAAAACTGTGTTAACTGTGTTGCTATTATTTAATTAGCTTGTGCCAAAGTTACCTATAACCTATTTATTTATATCCAGGGGAAACGAAAAGGTCATTACGTCAAAATTTGTACTAGCTACTTTTTTTCAGTGCTCTAGTTTTCTACTATTACTACTTACCTAGATTTTTATTACTACTTATATCTTAATATAAACAGGCCTAGTTTAATTTACAAAACAGTAGCCATGTCACAACAGCCATAATCAGCCAGTAACTAACTAGTAGCTAAGTAACCGGAGAACCTGCAGGAACCGGCTCGTACCGGAATTATCCGGTAATAGCGGGTAATTGGGCGGAATAACCACGTTAAACTGTAACCAGACCCACGCCTTGTTTAGCTAACCATCGGGCTTCGATTTACAATCACGAATTACCATGTGGGTGGACTGTTTTAACGATGAAGGAAACAATGATGTTTACTAAGTTAGATGATTTAATTTTAGTACCATTCGTTGGTTTTTACTTTAAAATTAGCGTGCCCATTAAACAATGGAAGGGTCGAAAGGTTAACGCGTTTCCCCGACCACTGGTAACATGGAACAAGGGCACGAAAATGATAACTAAGAGCAGTGACATAAGTCTAGCATTACAGATATGTACCTAAGTAACTGGTGGGGTTTTATTTTTTATCCAAAGACACAAACGATAGGTATAGAATAGTTTTTCAAAAACATCATAAAACTAACCTAGACCGATACTGAAAATGCAAATATTCTAATACAAGCTCGTTAAAATGTCATGCCTTCGAAATTCGAATGCTAAGGCTAAGGGCCTACCACAAGCGCTTAATGCGTACCATTATCGACCTAAACTGTTAGCTAAACTGAACTCTTTCTCCCTGGCACAATTGACATTTTAATACGTCAAATAAGGCGCCAGTTTCTGACTTCAAAGTTGACACATAAAATTCATTGCAACATTTCATATTCAATCCCTCTCAAAAAAACATAACAGCAGAAGCAAAACAGACTCCATAAAATAATAATAGTACCAGAATCGCATTACAAAAATCATATTTAACAAGTAACTTTCACACCCCATCGGTACAATATGGCGGCGCCCCTCCATGGTCTATGGCTACATAATTACGCGTTCACACAATGGCCCAGCACAATGGAGGCATTGAGATGTCGCCGACGGCTTTGGGGTTCCGGTGTTAGTTCAAAAGTAAATATGGCGAATGTCTCTTTTTATATATGGCAACATTTTATTAGGTAGAAAGCATGACAGCTGAATCTTTTCGCAGGGAAAATGTTACAGTAAATATATTCGCGACTTTTACTTAAATTGGACAGAAATATTACTACTGATTACTACAAAGTATAGGTGTGTTATGTTATTTCTGCTTAAAATTATACTGAAAGGCATACGGGCTACACAAATCTTGTAGTGATTTCCCTAGGAAAACTAACTATAAATAATAAACAGATAATCTATTTCTAAAAAATCGTTTTTAAAAATAGATTAGCAAGCGAATATTATCTACCATTAGCACCTTTCACTGCGGAAATGTATAAAGGAATTACTGTGGCGCCGGAACGCAAATAGCAACTGAAAAAACAGTGAGTCTGTAAAAGAAATTTGTAAAAGTCTGACACGCATTATCGCTCTACCGCTCTACCCTAGAGTAAATGTCATTTGATGATTTCCCAAAAAAGGAGGTACCCTTCACCGCTAGATCAAAAATCATAAATGACAAAAGTTGAAAGTAAAAACTATTTACGTAGCTACACATAAAAGGTACCCTAGATAATTCCCTATATATACCTACCTTATCCCCACGTATACGAACATCTGCCACGCGAGGACATACGTAACAACTATAATAATAATTTAATTAATCAATTATTATCCCCATGAGAGCTCGGCACGAACACTCTTCACTCACAGTGCGCTCCATGCCTGCTGAGACGCCATTGTTGTAAACTTTATGGAGTTTCCCGCCAAATGTTGCTATACATATACGGTCTATGGAAAGCTGCCAAAATAAAATAGAAAATATAAAATAGTTGTAGATAACTACGACACTAAACAAAAAATAAAACATTGTACAATCCTTAGCAAAATAATAGAAAATACAAACATACACTAATGTTACAACTTCACTCCGTTTTTCAGAAACAATCATTACGAAAAACCACCATGTTAACATTTCCATCCCTTAAACTTTTAAGGCCCACGCGAACGCCGGCACTCGCACACCGATTGCTCTTTAATTGTGTCTGTAATTACCAAAGTCGAAACGCTTACTGGTATTTTGTAAATGGTTTGGTTTTTTAACCATAGATAGGTTAGTAGCTAGGCTAAACAACATTACAGTTTAAATATTATATAGCATACATCAGTGCCGTCGCGTAAATAAAAAATAAATTGCATACTACACTTTACCATGGGTAATTCATACCATACCCAAAGCGCAAATAATCCTAAACGGTGGATAATGAACCCTCAGCATAAAAAAAAAACAATCAACATTCCAAACTCAAATTATACAAAAAAAAAAACTCTAAACGTCAAATCAAAACTTTTTAAATTCGACAAAGCAATGAAACCATACACCATGCGGCCGCTCTCGGCCACAGATAATTGAGCATTTTTGTAAGGATCCTCAATTTTTGGATGTGTCGTGTACTCATGTTACGATTTACCCATAGTCTGTAGAGTAACCAGACACTGCCGGGTGCTCTTGATTCGTTCACAATAGGATATGTCTACAGGAATTATGGAATTTGAGGAATCTATAAAATTATTAAGAATTTTTTGGATTTTTGATATCTGGATACAGAACAGAAAATAATAAAGATGTTTTTTTTTTTAGAACAGTGGTGGCAAATATTGTGATAAATTTGTATTATAATTTAAAAGTATAATAACTTGTATGTTTTTTTTTATTGAAAAAACATATTTACAACCTAAATTTTAAGTACTCGTATTATATTTAATACTATTCTGTTTTCCCGCGTGTCAATAAGTTTCATCAGACAAACTCTCAACCTCTCAACCTTTTTACCTTTTTAGCCATGGAGTTTCGAAATATCCGTTTTAGATGATGTCCACTTCCTAAAAGGTTCCTAGTTTCTAAAATTTCATGATTAATTACGTATTTCGCTTTTATTTATTTCAATACATAGATTATCACCTATGTTTAAAAAACATACTGTGATTCTGATGACACTTTCATTAAAAGCATGGGCAGATAAGTTTTTTCATATAATAAAGGTATGTACGTCCTCCATAAAATAATATGACATTCATACATCAATATCCGTTTCGTATATCCAAGTTATAATGAGCCTGCACACTCATACACAGGTATTTATACACAATAGCTGTTCAGCAGTTCACATCGCTGTATTAACATTATGTATCATTACAAATGCTCTCATCAACACACGGTGACTAAGCGCGATCGCTAAATTACATCCGGATATATTATATCATAAATAATGGACAATATTCAGGGTCAGATTCTGATAACAGATTTCAGGGTAAAATAAAACGCTGGGAGGAATAAAAAAGTGGAAAAAAACGTTTTGCGCAACCCCCGAATATATATAAAAGCGAAATACTACTCACTGATTAATCACGAAATCACAGAAACTTTAACTTAAAATTTGGCAGGTAGGTTCCTTACAGGGTGTAAATGTCCGCAAACAACTAAATCGACTGTCATGCGGGCAAAGCCGCTGACAGTAGCTAGTATGGGATAAGGGCAGGAAGTAATAGAAGGGAATAAAATAAAGACACCATGGTTGAGCACGATAGTATAGGAAAAACTTTAAAGAAATTTACAATAAAATGGTCTTCTTTAATATTTTTTTATATATTATATTACCTGACAGCTCTTGTTGTTTCCTTGGTTACATAGATAGGTACAGATAGTACATAAAAGCACTAACTTTTTTCGAAGAGCTCAAGACCATCCTTGGTTGCATAAATGCAGGGAGCGATACAAAAATAGGTCAATATCTTTTTTCAATTTTGGTGGCGTAACCATTTCTTCAAGTTTCGTAAAACCCTTATCCTACAGCAAAAATATTCAAAAGCCATTCGAAAACCATGTAGCAGTACTTGATTATAGACGATGATAACTTAAGCCAACTGGAGCCATATTTTTTTTGGTATTATATTTACAACGGTAAACAAACTATTCATAAAAAAAATCATAGAAAACTATGTAACCCAAGTAATTATACAAACTAATCTCATTTTAATCTACGCACATAAGAACCCATCGCCCTCGAAAATCATCCGCCATGACGGATTGAAATCTTTACCTACAGTAAGTAAGCTATCCAAAGTATCCACTGCTTTTAACACTTTGAATATTACCTCCGTTTGTAATCTTTTAGATACATCTGCCAAACATGAGCCATTTTGTGTTTCTTTCATAATTTTTAATTTAAAAAAAAAAGTAAATGTTCTAATTTCAAATGTTGTGGCTTGTTCGTTTTATGGACCCTTATTTCATTGAAACATTGCAGGTGTAGTTTTAGGTGGAATCTTATGAAAATATAATGCCAATATTATTTGAATTAAGTTCAGCGACTGTTTTAATTGTTTGCAATTGATTGATTCGTAATTGCTAAAATTGGTCTTAATTCTGACAACTGGATAATATATACTAATTATACTTTGAGCATCTAACCTATAAATGCTTTATGTAATTATAATATAAAACCATTGAATCAGCCGCGATATCGATAAAATGCAGTTTTCTTTTCCTTAAATAAATTCGTTTTGAAGATGTAATTTCCCAATTTTTTAAATAGTTAAATGTAACAATCAAAAGCACATTTGCAAGGGATATTTAGATAAATTAAAGATGATTGTTCCGACAGATATTATTTGCGGCGGCGTCCCGAAACGATGGAGTCGTTCCCGCGAAATATGCGCATATTTATAGACTTAAATGTGAGTTAATCGACTGATATATTGGAGCGACATTAATATTTGAATATTGTGGTGAAGGACAATAGTTGTCACGAGGTTTTTATTTTTTATTAAGAATGCAAAGTAAGTAGATTATGAATTTTATTGTACTCAGGTAGATAATGTTCACAACTTCACATAGAGCATTTAGCATTAATAGAATTTGTTATTACTGTCGTTTTTAATCTTTAAAAGTTTTTTGTACAGAATTTATTTAAAAATTTAAAGCACACATGTGTCAAGAAAATTATAGCGCAAAAGTAGCGAATGTGTACCGAAATATTTACACAGCGATTGCTTTGTAATGTATGTGATGTGATGACTATGAGAGTTTACTACATATTAAAATCAAAAGCGTCTAGTGTGGGACTACGTTTTTTTTTTTAAAAAAAAAAGGCCCGCTGATGTGTCACTGCATGAGGGAGGCCTATGTATGTCCCTCTAGCAGTACCTAGACAATTATGATAGATCCTCCTGACCTATTTTCGACTATCACATAGCGTGTGGTTTCTACCGCTTCTTGTAAACCTTACTTTGAATATTTACAGACTACTTCTAGAAATTTATTATTTAAGTTTTCGGATTTTCTACTAGTATCGTAGTACTAGAATCGTGTCCTATTCGTCCTGCTATTTAAACAAAAAGATAATATTTATTCAATCTTTGTTTATAAATAACAACTACATGCATACAAAAATATAGAAGGAAGAAACAACAGTTTGTTTGAGAACAAATTCGTTTAAAATTTACAGAGCTTGTGTCATATCATGTCTAGATACATTTCTACAGTAGGTAGAACAGTTAAACAAAGATACATTTCTACAGTTAAACAAATTATTTCGTAAATATAATTGCGCTCTGAGAACCGAGACATCTGTTCCCATTTTGTAGCATTTTACCTTATGTTCAAATTTACATTTAGTTAATTAAAACTCAAGATCTGATATGGATGTAATGTTATAGCGCTGTCGAGTGCTTGTGGTTATCTGGTAATAGATTTTTTGAGAGTATTTCTCATATTGTTTTAACTGTTGAAAAATTGTTGACTTTCACGGATTTTTTTGTTGTAAATCATCTCGGATTACTTGTCTTGAATTTTAATGTATTTCTTTATTCTTCCAGATATCATAGAAGTACGAGTATCTATGTATCAACTTTATATACTTATTTACTTGAGACTAATTACGTTTTGGTTTGTTTTATTTTATTTCTTAGTCTTTATTACGTGGTAAAGCCGCCAGTTTTCGTACACTTCTAGTTGACAGTGATGCGGGAGAATGTTTTGACGACATATGTAAAGATATAACAGAAAAAAATTAAAATATTTATAGTTTATTTAAAATTTAAGTTTTCTAAGTATTTTAAAAGTTATTGATTTCAAAGTATAATAATATAGGTACCCACTTGGTAAAATATTTGCAATTTCACATTTGTCAAAAATTACAAAAATGTAAATAAATGTGTAATATCTGTGTTGTTAATAGCGATAACCATTGCTAATGGTATTATTTTTTTACTTCGGGCACGCCAAATTAGCATGACTGTAATGTACTTATTTAATAATTATATAACCTTTCTTGCAGTTGGGTTAAAAGATCCAATTTATGTACATATTTTTGATTATCGGAATTTACTTTGAATTACCATTATAACAGCTCGCGGATAGAAAAACCGAATAAAGTTTAAAAATAAATTCAATCATGCTTCTTGACAGGAAAAATACCTGGAACAAAACCCCTTCTCACCGTCGTAAATAGAACCGTGATCTAATAGTAAAACTGCCACCTGTCCTATCTGTTCCAAGCTCAATAAACAGCTCCGCCATTAAGATAACAAAACTATTTAGTTTTTACTAGGATACTTTAGATAAAGAACTAAACACGTGAACTTTAACCCCTGTTAGTGCTTGTATCACGAAATACTTAAGTCCTCTTAAACCACAAAGTTTTGATATTGAATTTAATTGACTAATTAAGGCATTAAAATACTAATGGCTGCTGTATTTTTGAAGTTATGACGCAAGACCATGAAGATTGATTTAAAAAAAAAATAGGTAATAGATTATGAAAAAAGAACACATCCTTAAGAGTCAGTACATTAACACTGGCCACTACAGAAGCCGTCTTCAAGATTTCATCCGACCATCAAGATTTCAGTCTTAGTATTCTATCTTAGTTTTATAAGCTCACATATTTATTGTTGTTTTATTTTAATATTTTGTTATGTTGTTTTGTGATGTGTTATATTTTATAAGGAAAGTATAGCAAACAATATTTAATAATTATAAACTGTATTAACACAGTTTTTTAGTTCACCATTTGGTAAACAATATTTGTATGCCCAGCAAGGCAACACATAGTGAGTCGATATTTTATAATGAACACCATGTATTGTACCTACATACATTATACCTTTGAAGATTGAAAAAAAAATAGGTTATGAAAAAGAAAACACATCCGAGTACATTAACACTGGCCACTACAGAAGCTATTAAACACTAAATTCAAACAAGTTACTAGACTTGTCCCTCCATCCGCATATTGACACAAGCGCATAATAGGTGCGATCAAGGGATAGCCAACATGATAGCATTACCAAGTGTCCCGCAAATATTTGTCGCCAGCAATCATCGAGCCGATTTGTCCATAATCCGATGCGACGCCACAGACACCATAAAAACATTATCGCGAACCCCATACAATGATGGGACAATGGCAAAGGGACAAAGCCATTCATCCCTACACTCTGTCAGTATATTTATTTACAGTGAATAATATACAGATAATAAATAGTTTTTTTTTTTCCTGAACGCAGCCGTTGGGTGTCAGAATTGACGCCTGTCGTACTGTGGGTTAGTGTCCCCACATCAGAAGGTATTTTAACAGGATAAAAGATGAATTATTTTGAGTATTATCATTGCATTTATTTTTAATTATTTTCATTGTCTTAACTTCTCTTGATCTTGACTTAAATGCATGTTAATGTGAACTAATTTGCATTGCTTAATTAATTATGTGCCGTTAATAGCAAGTTTCAATTAGCGTTAGCTGATAAGCTTAAGTTTAAATACCATATTATACGAGTAAATTACCTATTTAATTTAATAAAAAAGAGGTAAAATATTTAATATCTCTAAGCTTATGTATGAAACATCCAATAATTTCTGTCATTCTACTTAACTGTCCTCACTCAATATACAGTTGAAGTGTGTGTCTTTTAAGTCCTTGTTATGTCCCAAAAAATCCAAGACCAGAGGTGTCACTATAAGACACGGATTATTCCAAAGATATCGATCTTGCCCGATCAGCGGAGCCAAACTTCGCCATTTGTGCGCTACCAACACACAAAGGAGGATTACTTCACGATGTTTTGATTGCACCAGGTCCCAAACGTGTGATATTACACATTACCAACTTATATACATCCCTGGAAAACACCATTTTAAATCTTATGTTTCAAAATTTAAGGTTGCAAGCTTCATGGTGATAACTTTGTGAAAATTGACGGAGCGTAATGTTTTAACGACTCAACACTTCTGAGAAGATTATTTCAGATCTTTGTGGCAGCTTGTATGGTATTTTGGCTACTTTAAGGTTTAAGACCCTGGAAACAGGGACAGCAGATAAGATTTAACATGTGAATGTAACACTTCGTTTTTTGGAGTAAGTAGAGATTTAAGTGACAGATGGTGGAAGTGTGTGGTTTCGCATGTGCCAAGATTCATACATTTTGAGGTAGATATTTTGGCAGCTTACGTAGTTCAAGAATACTAGTTACCATCTAGTTCTTAGGCTCCAAATTAATCAGCATGTAAAAACAAAAATAGTTCATATTGCTAGATTCATCAAAACTCTTTCAAAATTTATGTTAATATGCCTCCATGGTTAAAAATTTAGTTTCCACATCCGCACACAAACTGGGAACTATCATTATCTCTTCACAAAACGAAATCTCAGCCCAAAACATAACCCATCAACAGTCGTTACCGTCAAATCTCCCAGCGTGAGAGAAACCGTCCGCAAGACAATGGCTTGGCCAAACAGTAGCTAAACCAACTTTCACAAAAGAGCTATGCAAAAGTCATGCGTATTACCAACAATGGCTCGCTACAATACTACCCTAAATCTTATCATTAGAGGGCTAATCCTTCAACGAAAGATGGTGATAATAGTGTATAATCCCCTGAACAATTCATTTGAGTGAAAACAGGACAGGAAGACGAACTAAGGTGTGTCTTTAGAGTAATGTTTGCTGTAGTTTTGAATGTGGTCGCTAGATTTAATATTTGAAAAGAACTGAGACGAATATTACTTAGGTATAACTAGGTACTTAAATTTGAACCACGCTAGTCAGATTTCTGAACTCAAAAACAGCTTGCAGCAATGTCCTTACGCTTTGAAACATTTCACAATAATTTACTCCGATGACAATACTCCATTATTGAACTCACAAGTTGCAAAACCAGCTGTGTTAGCTCCAGGGCATACTAGGGGTCCACAACCTAAGTATTGAATGTTGTTCGCTATCCCAGGATCCTTTGTATCTACAAGCTCACATAGAAACATGTCAGTGGCACATTCAGCCTGCAAAGAATCTCTTGGTCTTCACAAAGGGAAATTCAAACTGCAATTCTGGTTGTTCCAAGAAACCCGCCTGTTAAAGTAGGTTACTGGCTGCTCGGACATAATCCCTATGTCCGCCATGTCCGGCATCGATTACTTGCATGTCCACACAATGAATAATCCTCCTTTGTTGAAAAAATATGTCAAAATAGTCTTTTGTTGAACCCGGAAGGATTAAAACTTAAAGATATGTAGATAACGATTTTAATTAAGCATTCTTCGTTCGTTTTTGCATAACATAATCTTCTGATAAGACTGATAAGGAACTTTCGTAGAATGACGGAGCGTTTTTTGTGCGGTTGGGAGTTGGTTTTGTCTTATACATTCCTGCGTATGGTTAAGCAGGGGAGATCTTATCTGTCATGTAATGTTTCATTCTTATGAAATAATCATGTAGTTTGTTGATGAGAACTTATTTATTTTATATCGATTGTTAAGAACACAAAACCTGTGCCCCAAAAATTATTTTTATTATTATTAAAATATTTTTATTTATTTATTATTTTACTTTCCACATTTTAAGAAAGCTTACAGACTAATATCATTATAACTACACTAATAAATTACTAAATCACTTATTAAAATCTTCCACAGTATAATACTCAAATTATTGTTTCCAGTTTATTTCAGTCCTTATGTGTGTAAAATAAAACAAAATTAAGAATTTAAGATCTTTTAAGCAATAAAAACATGCTTGGTGGTAGATAAATCCGCTCTCCTACTATGGGTGCAGTGATGGTGGGTACTTAATTACTTATATTACATAGTATATTTTAACTGTAAAATATCCTGATGCCCTATAGGGACTCCTATTGAACAAAGTAAGTACTTTTGTTTTAGTAACCCTTCAACTTCCAGAGATTACTTTCCAAATCCCTTCATCTTAAGCCAAGTAGGTATTATTCCCCGGAATATAAAAGCAATAATGATGGCTTTGAACAGGAACAATTACCAAGACGAAAATAATAAGAATTAAATTCATATCGAATAATTTATTCCGAATATTGTTTTCAAATAAAATAAATTAGGTCCATTAACGTTTGCAGCCGTGGTCATCAGTTCTCATGACTTCTACTCCTCTATCAACGCAGATAGTAGGAGTATGGAGCATATGCGTAGGCGGAGTAGGGGAGCGCGTAGTCGTAGGTGCTGTAGGAATAGGCGACGGGCGCGGAGTAGGCCGCCAGGGGGGCGCTGTAAGCCACTGGGTAGTCGTACTCCACGACCAGCGGCTTCGGCTTGGCTGAGGCGAGAGCCAGGAGAGCAGCGAACAGCACCTGAGGAGAAATTGGGTTACATTACATACATTTGCTTTTTTCAATATTGACTGGTCTGCACACTGTCCTTACATAATTTATGTGTTAAAACTGTAAAATGGAAATATTGTATCATACCAATTTTTTTAAAAGAGTAACCATGGAGTTTCTTGCCGGTTCTTCTCCATAGGAAACGACCAATTTGGAACCGTACACTAGCTCCTGACGTTTTACAAGTGCCCATGTAGGCCTATGTGAAATAAAAAGATTTTGACTTTTGACTTTGACTTTAACTTTTAATTCCTATAAACCAGTGCTTGACTGCGATCCCACCTGATGAGAAGTGATACAATCATTGATGGTGAGGTGCACTAGTTTATTAAGAGCCTATTCCCTCTAGCCTTGAAGACACTTGCCTGAACACGATTGTATGAACCAGTAGTTGTAACACAGACAGCAAGTACTACTAAAGGGATATAAAAAGAATTTGGAATCAAAAAGAGAAGAGAATTTACAACTAAACAATTGATGTCAGCAAAACCATAGAGGCCTTGAAAAGGTTGTTTGAAAGCCATGGCCCTGGAACGCAAAGGGTAGCTGAAAGATACAGGTTTTACCCAATAAAAGCCTGTCTCGCTTTTCTTGGTCCACCCTAAAGCAGAGAAACTCTTTTGATGATTTTTCACTTCAAAAAAAGTATTGTTACCCAATTAACTACTTGGCAAAAATATGTATCCATTACCTTCTTAAGACTGAAATCAAAAATGGGACTTTGAAGACATATGTAAAAGACACAATCAACAACGATTAAAAGTCACTCAAAGAAATACTTACGAATTTGAACATCTTGAAGTTTGGTTTTCGTTGGCTGCGAGATGTAAGAGACGATAGGACTCAAGATCCGATGTGTAATGATTAGCTAGACAATAGATCCCTCTTATATATCATCGATCAAGTGTGGACGTGCCCAATATGCGGCAGTGGAAGCGGATAAACTGCCCAAATATCCTGCTGCGGCGCATTGGGCATGATGATCACGCGCAGCCTTGCGCCGTGTAGCGGACGGAAAAAGTTATTAGACCAAGGACTTGTCCAAGTCTTCTTGATAGGCTACTGACCCTGTCTATCATTCCTGACAAGGAATCTCAAGTCAAATACATTTGTAGATGCTGTGCCTCGTGGAAGACAGTTACGAGATGATGAAGAAGCCTTTTATCTGCTTAACAGTATTACATTTCTGTAACTTTTTTTTATGGTATTTAAAAATCATCAAATGACGAATCCCGCTCTTGGGTGGAGCGGGAAACAGTGTCAGACTCTTACTGACTAAACAACCTACCCTGTTCCTTTCTTACCTTAGTCCCAGAGCCCCGGTGTAACGCTTTCGCATCAACCTTCGACCCCAGGAGGAAATTTCTGTAACTAGGATCACTTATTATATTGAAATGGTACTTAGGACATTATTTTCGGAAGAAACTGCTATAAACTTGGTAAAAAAATCACATTCGGTATTATTTTTTTAATAGTCTCTTCCAGCGATTTCGCTCACACTAAACTCGTTTTCATCAACTTAAGGGTTGAATTTCTGTTCTTTTTCCATGTTTTATGTCTTTAAAGCA
This sequence comes from Mythimna loreyi, assembly GCA_029852875.1. NCBI lineage: Eukaryota > Metazoa > Arthropoda > Insecta > Lepidoptera > Noctuidae > Mythimna > Mythimna loreyi. Next base: position 21,385,621 of record CM056790.1, read on the forward strand.
ACTTCTGTAAAAAAATAGCTTTCTAGGTCTAAACCTAGAAAGCTATTTTTTTACAGAAGTTGCTTTAAATAAATAATTTATTTAAATAGTTGATGAGTTAGTGAATTAGACTTGCTCTAGTTATATAACTAGAAGATGTTAAAAAGGTACCTAGTCAAAAATATAGGCACCTATAGGATAATCATCAGCCTTTTTAATGTTCTCACTGCTGGAATTCCGGAGTCAGGCCTCGCCGGGCCGGAGACCTTACCTATATTAGCTGTCTTTTGCAAGTCTGCTATAGCTGTAAAGTATTTAAATAGGTAGTTGTAGATATTGACTGGTCTCCATATGTTACCAGGTAACTTACAGATTCCCCTACCAATATGATCTCGTCAATAAACGATATATCCCCATTTGAAACTCGACTCAACATGATTAGCCTTCAATTTGGATAATACGAGCAAACCCGAGCTAACCCGAGCAAACCCGAGCTCCATTTAATAACAAATTACGTCTAACGAACTCATGTAACAAAACTCCGTCATTTTGTCGAGCGATCCGCCATGATTAGTGAGTTGGTGCCTTTCGCGCCATTTTCACAGTAGGTAATGGCGACATACACTCCCGTTACAGAGTAATTACCGCCCTTTGAGAGCTGAGCCGAGCATTGCCGGTAAACACCGGTTTTTCGATAGTTATCCAGAGGTTAGTTTTACTTTTAATAGTGGTGTTTTGGTTAGGCGATGTGTTGCAGTTTTGTGCGTGTATAATAGACACCTGATTTAATTAAATAGATCGCATAGAATCAGCCTTGTAATGTTCCTAACTCAGGGACTCAGACCTCCTTTATAGGAGAGGGAATGGGCCGTAATCCACCACGTGAGCCTTAGATAAACGGTGTTACTGGATAGTTTGGATGTCAATGTCTTCGAACTTTAGGTTCTAAGACATACCCGTTTCCTCACGATGTTTTCCTTCACCGTTTTGAGAACAATTGTGATGAATAAATTACACAAAGTAATGCACCTGCCGGAGTTTGAACCCATGAAATAGATCGCATTAGGATTTTATTTCTAAGTTAAATATAGGACTATCTAATTTACAAGCAATTACCTTCAGGCAGCCGTTGGAACTATCCCTCACCCTGCGCATCAGCGAGGCCGCCCGCTTACGGATTATAGCCTGGATAGAAGCCATCCACTTGTGCGTCGGCAAACATCGCTGACGCGCTACAATAGCGAGGCAGACCCATCAGCAATCTGATTGCAAATTAATGCTCAATGGCGTATTTCTACCTCAAGTACCTATATATTTATATATTTTTTTACGACCTAATCCTATCTATCGAATAGTTTAGAACCACAAAGCAGGTGTAAAGGTGCCACAGAGCGAGGAATAGTTCGTAGGAGATACCTTAGCTCTAGCAAACAGGGCAACTGAGTGTTTTAGGCAGTAAAAGTCTGATACTCACTCCCACTCCACTCAAAGAGAGAGTAAATTAATCATTTTTAACGTAACAAAAGGTAAGTAGGTAAATGTGGTTTGGAAAAATCTTACAATAATGAGATTTAGAGACCGACCGGAGATTCGGTTTCGTTCGTCGAATTACAACTGGAAACTGTTTTTCGTGTGACCGAAGTCAGTAATTTTTTTTTATCGTTGGCAAAAATCATCCAATGACGAAACCCGCTCTTGAATCGAAGCGAGAAACAGTGTCAGACTCTAACTGACTAAACACTCCACCCCGTTCCTTCTTTGCCCTTCGCACTGGGGCCAAGCCTTCCTTTCAGAAAGAGACCTGAGCCCTAGTAGGCTTCGACCCTTTCGCAGAGTCCCTACGACCGAAGTCACTAGTTGGATTATTAGACAACATGTTCACGTTCAGCCCTTGGCCCTGGTTTGGTTGACATGAGGATACAACATTGGCATCATAAGTAATTAATCTATCAATATTTGGTATTCTATATACCTAACTATTACGTGTCGCATGGTGAAGGAAAACATCGTGAGGAAACTAGCATGTTCAAAAAGTAAAAATTGCGCGCACTGGGTCCGCGTCCGTGGCCCATTCCCTCCCTTAGAGAGGAGACCTAAGGCGGTGGGAATATAATAAGACTGATGCTATGCTGTTCTATGCTATTACGTGTCGTCAACAGGGCTCCTAAATGGATGCTACTTAGGTAAGTAGGTAAGTATACCAAAATGTACGTCTACCAAAATAGGTACCTAGCTACTATCGTTAAATCAATGGTGGATTGTGGCGTTTGTAAACAAAACCTACTGGAGAATATACTATTTTACTTTAACTTGAGGCTTCGATCAAACCAATTCCTATGTATTTCCCTTCTTTACTTGTTCTAAACACGTTTATGAAATCTTTTTTATTCACAAAGCCGAACTAGTAGCGACATCTTTGATAAACAATCAGCAATAGAAATGAGTGTTAACAAAATGTGGCACAAGATGGCAGTGTAGAAACACAATTATGTGTGTTTTATTATTAGTCATCCTATAATAAGTATAGTAGTGATTGATTTTATTTATTAATACATCTAATTTATTATAAATATATTATAAATTATAATTAATAACATTTTTTTCTACAACTCTTTCTGGTCGTCAGTGTCAATGTCAAAATTTGTGTCAGCTTACCTGTCAAAAGCTGTTTGTGGTTTGCTTTCGGTTTTATTTACGTGTTTATCGTTTGAAGTTAATAAATAAACAAGAACTTACAATGATCGGTGTGCGATTGAATACATTTAATGACACTTCTGGTGAGCCAGAACAGGACGCTAACTCTGCTTTAACTGAGTTAGACAAAGGTATTTATAACATAACCTTACTCTCAGATGCTTATTGTACCATTTGTTTATTAACTTACGATGTATACGTTGTTACAGGTCTCCGCTCTGGTAAAGTAGGTGAACAATGTGAAGCCATAGTCCGGTTCCCGCGTCTGTTTGAGAAATATCCGTTCCCCATACTTATCAACTCTTCATTCTTAAAACTTGCTGATGTGTTCCGAATGGGGAACAATTTCCTTCGTTTATGGGTGCTTCGCGTCTGCCAACAAAGTGAAAAGCATTTGGACAAGATTCTAAACGTTGACGAGTTTCTGAGGAGAGTTTTCAGTGTTTTACACTCAAACGATCCTGTAGCGAGGGCACTGGCACTTAGAACTCTTGGTGCGGTGGCTGGCATCATACCAGAGAGGCAGAATGTGCATCATGCTATACGTAGAGGGCTTGACAGTCATGACAATGTGGAGGTAGACGCTGCTATTTATGCAACTACCAGATTTGCTGAGCATTCCAAGTAAGTTTTTGTGTCCATGCTCCATATCCATAACTGTTTTAGACTGGTTCTTTTGTATTTGCATTACAAATATTCTAATCTACAATAACTATGTGTACCATATGCTATTTTACTTTTTGGTTCATAATAAGAAAGTTTCTGCTTTCTTATTAGAAAAAAGTGTGACTTTATTTTATGATTAATCATATAACAACTATCTTATACAAATCTATGTTTAATATAATAAAGCTAAATAATTTGTTTATATAAAAATGTTAATGTGTGCCATGTCTAGTTCCATAACACATGAGTTATATACTAAAACCTACAGAAGCAGAGCAGTAACTAAACAGATGCAACTTGTAATAAAACTATGGGCATTTCAAATGTCTGCAATATTGCCTGATAAATGTAGTTTTTCAATATGATACTTAATGTCTATTCTCATTAAGAAAATAGTGACTCATCAGTGTAACTGCAAATTAAAGGTGTATTCATACTAGAGTTAAAATTAAACCATCAATATTAAAGCAATTTTTTTACTATACACAGTATTTTAGACAAGTATTTAATTCAAAATTTTATTACTAATTTTATTGCAAATTTTTTTATGCACATATTTTTTTCAAAGGCTTCAACTTATCAATGTGAACATGGCTGTTTAATTTTCTACAACCTAATTGATGAAGAGGTTTGGCTAAGCTAAGTGACAACAATGAATCACTATTTTCTTATCATGAATGCACTACAGTGTTTATTCTATGGCGATGTCTCAATAAGTTTTATTTATTTTCAGTGCATTTGCAGTGGCCATGTGCAATAAACTCTGGGACATGGTAGACTGTGAGAGTACAGCGGCAGAGCGCAGAGCCAAGCTTGTGAGGGCTCTGAGAACAGTGCATGGAGGAGGTGAGTTAATCTGAGTGTCTGTATTGGTGTAGTCTTGTGTTACCACTCAATACTTAGGAGAATGTTACTAATTAATAGTAGGTAGTTTGGTAGGTTTCCAACTATATTTATTATCCATTTTTTTCTATACCTCGCTTAGATAGATGCAGTTACATTGTATGCACTTTTCCAGCATATAGTTTTGTGCTGTATTTTATAATAAAAAATCTTTTACTGAAAACGCCATTTTAATTGACTATTAAATAAAGCAACAACTAACCTAGCCTATCCTAATGCGAGTGATGTTACAGTGTAATCTGTGCATCCTTTTTAAATTATTTCTAGCAGATTTGAAAAGTTTCTAACTTATTTCATTTCTCGTTACAATCCCATCATTAGCATCAGCTTTATAATGTTCCCACTGCTGGGACTCAGGCCTCCACTCTAGGAGAGAGAATGGGCCGTAATCCACCATGCGGGCTCAGTGCTGGATGACGCATTTTTTATTCTAGGACACGTCGGTTTCCTCACGATGTTTTGACCAGTTACGCGAATATAAATATCGTGACTACAATGTTTAAGTATTGGTCGCTAGTTACCAGTCACCCTATATATGAATACTTTTTTGTTATCTATAGCGGTCAGAGCCCAAGGTGTCCTGAAGCTGCTCCGTTCCTTACTGGAGCGGTTCCCATCGTCCAGCTCTGTGCGCGCCGCCATAGTTGCTCTGACGCATATAGCCGCGGATACCGTCGTACATGTGCCTGATCAAGTAAGTAAATATGTTATGTTAATGCCATGAATATTGCAGAACAGACATGGAATATGAATAAATATTTGGCTGTACATTGATAGCTAGATGTACTTTTATTGTTTGTGTTTCTTTGCTGAACAATCGGAACAGCCCCATAAGGGTTGTATGTTTGTTTAAATAAGTTCATGTGGGCACGCAAAACGCAAATGAAGGACAACACAGAATACAGGTGAGTTCCCAGTACCCATGGCGGAAGAGTTATTTAAATGATTTCCCACCTCAAATAAAAAATGTACCTATTAACTCTGATTAATCATGAAAACTCAAGTGTAGAAATCCACTAAGAGTGGATTATACGAAACTCCACTTCTGAGCTTAACCGACCTTCACGACGGCGAAGTCGCTGGTAGAAGCTCGTATTTTATATACCAAAAAGGTTATGGTTAGAAAGAAAGAAAAACTTTTTCTTTTCTTTCTTCTTAACACTAATTGTTCAGGTTGGTTGGTTTCTCTATCTTCTTCCATAATCAGCTCTCCATTTCAGGTGGAACTACTTCTAAGTATAGCAATGAATGACGCTCGCTCCTCGGTCCGTCGCGCAGCTCTGCTAGGTCTACGCAAGCTGGCTGAACATGCAGCCTTGTGGCCGGCTGATTGCGTGGAGAAGCTGGTCAGAGCTGCCACTGATAGCCAGGAGATGGAGCACACTATGCTTTGTTTGCAAGTTATGCAGGTTAGTAGTTAGTGCCCTAGAACTGGTGGAAAAGGCAGTTGAAGGACGTAGATGGGTTTTAGCCGGTGACAGTCTGATATGTCCTCTCGTTCCACCCTAAAACGGGGAAAGTGGCTGAATGATTTTCAAAGTAAAAAAAAAAACATGAGTGTGTTCATAAACTTGTAAACTCACAAAGGCACCCGTTATCCACAAACACACACCAGATTATACACAACGAGTATTTTTTTGTGGTTTTCATCCAATGTTTTCTCGCGCTGTAAGACGGAGCGGAAGCGCGTGCCAGACTTTTACCGGCTAAAACCCAGTCCTATTTTCCTTCTTTGCCTTGCGTTCCAGGACTCCAGGTGTTCTTTTTAGAAGCAAACCCATGGCCCTAGTAGGCTTCGACCTACAAGGAGTATTCAACTTGTATCCTTATGTACAGAAACTGGTATCATGTCCAGCCGTATGCGCAGCAGCAGCGAACCCTACCGGCGGATGCGCAGCCCTGCGTCGCTACTGCAGTGAAGCCACTCTCTCAGTGGACCTCACTCGCGCCGCCACAGCTGCTGATGTTCTCACTAGATTGGTAGTGCACTGGTAAGTTTTTCTTATAAATTTCAGGGGGACGTTTGTTGCTCATTAATTTTTTTTATTATTGACACGAAGAGATCAGCAATGTATAGAAGGTAGAGAATGGGACCCATCACACGTCCTTGCGGAACCCTTTCACTGCCTTGCAAAGAAGTACCTTTTAGAGATAAGACTTAATAAATATGTCATTTATTGGGAGTGTGTCTTTTTTTTCATTTTAATATTTATTTATAGTTAAAACCATACATACTCGTACCCACTTACATTAATTAACATAACAAATAATAATAATACACAATATGTATGTATGGAATAATTGTATGGAAGATTAGATTATAAATTGTTTTTGAGTATTATAATAGAATAATTGCAATAATACATAATTGAAAATTAATAATTTAACAATAAATACATATTACATAGTGATACACATTAACGTCGACATCCTTGTATGCTGTTTCTCACAGAACAGAAGACAAGCACGTATTATTTTATTCCATTCGTTCACAAACACATCACATTCAGGGTTGGCATTCAGGAAGGCGTTAAGCATCTTGAGAGTACGAGACACTGGGCATTCATCTCTACTAATATAAAAAAAATATCCCCATGCCAAAATCGACAACAAATGTTGAAAAGCAACCAAACAGTATTGTTAATAAAAAAAAAAAAATATTAAAAATAATTGATGAGATACAAAAGTTTTTCTTTTTCTTCTTTTTTTAAAAGGGTGCGGGGGAGGGATGACCCGTTGAAATCTCATTAAAAGAAGGGTCAATCCAAATGTAAAAAAAATAGGGCCCTCATCACAACCAAAATTGTTACGAGGTGTCCTAAATAGGCGATTGAACGAAACTAACAAAATGATTGTGTTCGCTTCATTTGTCGCCCTCCGCATTATTTCATTCGTTTTGTTTGAATCACCTACGCATGACAACGCATTAGAAATAAACTCTTGTTTCAGCTACGAAGAATGTCTTCCAGTAGAGGGAGCAGACTTGATGTTAGCTTTAGAAACTTTGGTCATAGCCACCGGAAGTAGCAATAGCCAAACCAACATCAAGCCACTTCGAGTTGCGTTGCGCTGTTTGGTAAGTGTTGAGCCATGAATGCGAACTGAACAGTGAAAGCCTTATTTCTTCAGACTAAATATTTTTGTGCATAGGTTCAACTTAGCCGCGCTGAAGCGACAGTGTACGCATCTCGCACCGCCAAAGTCGTGGGCACCCAGCTGGAGGCGTGCGGCAGCACAGGCGGGCCGCGCATGGTGGCGCTGCTGGAGGCGCTGGCGGCGCTGGGCGGCGCGCCGCACGCGCCCGCGCACCTGCAACCCGCTATGTGTGCGCTGCAGCATGCGCTACACCACCTGCATCGGTAAGTACAACGTCGTGGGCACCAGCTGCAACACGGGTGGGCCGCGCTGGATGGATCCCAAAAACAAAGTAGGCCCTAAAATACTTCCTTGGGAAACACCAAAAAACATGAATTTTGTCTGCGAAGAGGGCGCTGCCAATCTTGATAAACTGGGTACGATCTCCTTACATTTTTTTTTAACATTCATCTGATCGCTTCTTATACCTCCTGCCCCAAGTTTACGCCATAGAATACGAATGGAAACTGTATCAAAAGCTTCAGCCAAGTCAAGAAAAATACCTAATATTTTATAAGAAGTTGGCGGGACAACATAACTTTATATCATCGCGGGCAATAGAATCGATAATCGAAAACGTGATTTTTTTATTTACCGACGTATTGCCCGAGGGCGACGACACGTTAATGTCGATTTTATCCTCTGACACTTGCGTTCATAATTGTACCTGCGCAAAAGGCTGTCATAATGGTTCACGTATGTAACCTTTTAACTACCTCAGTATTGACTTGTCAACTCTCTTTGTCCTCAGCGACAACGCGATAGAGAACCCGCCCGATGATGGCACGGCTCTGGTGCTGCTGTGCACGGTGCTGTTCCAGGAGCGAGCTGGCAAGGCGCTCACGCACAACATTAGTGCCACTTGGCAGCACACTATTCTGAGCACCATTGACAAAGCTGATGGGTGGGTGCGCTACCGAGTTGCTAGGGCGGCTTTGAGGTGAGTTTTGCATAAATTGATGTTGCTTGATGGTATTGGTTTATTTTCCTAATTGTGGCAACAAACCTAAAACTTTAGCAAAATGTTTAAACACAATACTGCCAAGGTTCAGTCATTCTCTGATTCTAAAACTAAGTCTATTTTAACTAGAATCAATTTCAGCCTATTGTTATTTTTTTTTTTATGTAATTACTATGCGTTCCAAATAAGAATAGGATCGATTGACAGGATGTGACGTCACGCCGTACTGTCAAATCGAAGATCGATGCAAAATTGAAGAACTCAGAGATGAGTAAAATTGAAAAACTTGATTCTGATTAAACTTTTATCGTTCACAGTTCGTAAATAAACTGAATTTTAAAAATATCTTGCCTCGATTTGACAGTAAATCTTGACGTCACAACATGGCAATCGATCCTATTCTCATTTGGAACGAATTGTAGTTTTTATTATTGTTAATATAGAGATAAATTACCTGTGTTGTCTCGAGCCATTATAAAACGTGGTCCGAACCCTCCGATGCCAGAATCTCTGACTGCTTTAAAGTAGGCAGTCAGAGTCGCGTTACCTCACTAGTAATAGTAGTATTGTATAAATATTTTTAGTTGAACTAATAGGAAGTATCAAAAAGATAGTGCATTTATTTTGTTTTTTTTTTTTTAAAATAAAATATCGCTATCGGTCCAGGGGTTCTGATGCTTACTATAACATCTAAGATATATTTATTAAGTTCCTAGTCGAAAAATTTTATATTTCTTACGTTCAATAAGGAAGTTTGTACCGAAAGTTTTAATAATTTTTGTGTCCAATAAGGTATGGTCACCACAGCCTCGCGGCGACCATATTGAAGCGTTTATCGGAAGAAGCGCCCAGTGAGGCAGCTCACAGGTGGCTCACTGCCTTGTACAGGGCGGCTGCTGCCGACACTAAACTTATTGAAGAAGGTAAGTTTACTTTACGTAATTTTAGGTGGCGTAAAGGATAATTCCACTGGCACTTACTTTCGGATTCTGATTTTACCACGCCAGGTAACTCTGAGCATAGCCCTCGTGGAGCTTAAAGAGCTTTAGAGAGATCTAAAGCGCAATAGTGCTTTTTTGGTCTATTTAAGCCTTCTGATGATGCTCATTGAGCATAGAGCATCACTCGCAAAACGGGAAAATGGGGGTGAAAGATCCTGGAGTGGCAAAAGCTTACTGGAAGACGCAGCGTTGTTACGATCTTCTACAATATGGACTGGTGTGACTTAGCGTAGGTCATGAGAAGAGATGGGTGCGAGACGCACAGGACCAATTGTTGAAACGATGAAGACGTGAAGAAGCGATGATGATGTTGACGACTTGTTTTATTTTTCCTCCAGAAGCTTTTAACGTTTCAACTACACGGCGTTGAACAATCGAAAGTTTGTAATTATGGGAATTGTTAGTTAAAAGCAAAGCAATTTAAAATAAGACATACATTTCGATCCAGAAATTATTTTTTAAATTTAAAATTACTTATTAATTTTTATTCGTCGTTGTTAGTCGTTTAGGTTTTTCGAAAGTGATATGTCGGTGGAACCTCAAATATTACCACAATGTTATTAGTAATTTTGTATTTGCTGTGAATGAAAAATGTGATTGATTAAAATCATTGTTAACTATTGCATGTGTTTCTTTTTTATGTTTCGTACGTATATGTGTTGTTTTCATACATATATTTCCCCAAAACAATTAATGTCGGCCTGTGATTCACATATCCACGGACCTGGTATTGTCGACATAAAAATGACAGTTACATCTTTTGTACTGTGTCTCCGTCGCATCTATCGTTTTGGTCAAGAACCTTCCATTTAGCAAATGATTGAAAAGTCTAAAAGAGACATGTATACCAGGAATTGCGGGTCTAGAAGAAGCCAGCTCACTGTGGGAAGTGTCGAGTGGGTGGGGAGGCGCCGGCGGCACGGGGGGCGGCGGCGCGGGCGGCTGCGGCGGCGCCTGCCCCGGCTGCGGCGCCTGCGCGCCCCTGCCGCCCGCCTGGATGCGGGCGCGCGCAAGGGCACTGGCGGCGTTGGCGCGCACTGCGCACGCTGCTCGCACGCTGTGCACGCAGCCGCCGCCGGCCATTGCTCATGTGTATTCACAGGTACGTATCGCTCTCACCATATCGGAGTCGGATTCATCTGAATACCAATTAAATTAATAATATTAATTTACAACTTTTTATAAAAAAATAATTAACAATTAACTATAAAATAATGCACAGGAACTGTCGACAAATAAATGCTTTTAACGCGGTTTCAGAGAATGTTATGTAATTAATGGTAAGCCATCTATAGACTGACCCCATCAAGCGATATAATTTAACATATAGTTCGTTTTTTCATCCTAGACTACGATTTGACAACTTAAAATATCAAACTCCAGAAAATTGGGAACATATTTCTAGAGTGTGACATTCTAAGTTGTGAAATCGTAGTCTAAAATTAAAAAACGAACTATAGACGCAGCTGAATAGAAATGTAAACCAAAATATTTAAAAAATTTAAAAACACTTTAATTATGCTTTACAATCGTCCCCTCCCCACCCATAGAGCAACCGCGACCCCTCGCTAAAGGCGGGCGCGTTCGCGGGCGCACTGCGCAAGGCGGCGCGCGCGGTGCAGGCAGTATCGCAGAAGTACGCTGCCATTGCGCGCACCGCCTTCCACGCTGACGATTCTACGCTCCGCCACCTGCATATGTATCCTTTATAAATTACTACACACAAACACCCCCGTGCGGCAAAGCATTGGTTCTGTTAAACACACAATGTCCGATGTTAATCTGTTCGCAAGTTATTGGGATGCAACGTGCGATTATGGTATGTAGTATTTGATTCTTAGGGAACTTTTCTACCAAAGAAGTATTATGTAACTACGCTTTCGGGTTCTAAAAACTTGTTTTGTTTTCATTTTTAGGGTTCCGTAGTCAAAAAGGAACCCTTATAGTTTCGCCATGTCGGTCTGTCTGTCTGTCTGTCCGTCCGCGGATAATCTCAGCGACCGTTAGCACTAGAAAGCTGAAATTTGGTATCAATATGTATATCAACCATGCCGACAAAGTGCACAAACAAAAAGTGGTAAAAAATGTTTTATTAGGGTACCTCCCCTACAAGTAAAGTGGAAAGTGTTTTTTTTTTCATTTCTACCATAACATGTGATATATTGTTGGATAGGTATTTAAAAATGATTAAGGGTCCCGTAAAATAATTTTTTGATAATGTAAATATTTTCGGAAATAACCGCTCCGAAAGTTAAAAATGAGGCGTCCTCTAACTTTTGAACCATAAGTTTAAAAAATATGAAAAAAAAACTCACAAGTAGAACTTTAAGTAAACTTTCTAGGAAAATTATTTTGAACTTGATAGGATGAACAGTTTTTGAAAATTTTACACACAGTTTTTGAATACATTAGACATCACGTCTAATGTCACGCATCCATACACAGATACATGTATTAATTATTTAAAAATTAAAAACTAGTATTTTTTTACAATTAAGTTACAATTCCTACAAATAAGTATGTAAAAATAATATCAAACATTTGCATACATCAATTTGTCTTGGTACCCTAAATAGCTGAGCAAAAAATTCTTAAATATTTCCTGAACACACACTCAGTTCTCAGCACACATACGGCCAACTGGCCCAGTTCCTGGAGCGCATCGCCTCCACGACGCAGGAGCGCCCCCCCGAGCTCGACCACGTGGACCTCAAGCCCACCACGCTGGAGGAGATGATCGCGCTGAGAGCCAGCACCGCTCTCACGGACATATCTAGCAAGCTGTTTGATAACCCCACTACTAGTCCTGGGATCACCCATAGGGTAAGTTTCTTGTTCTACATCTGATTAAAATCTTTATGCGTTTCTTAGCAGTTGACTTGGCAGGATACTTTCATGTTCCATGATGTTATGAGATTTTGAACGCTGAAAATTGTAGCTTCTAAGTTTATTCTCAATGAAGTTATTGGGGATCGGAAATGTTCTAACTGAATGACTTGGTGAAAGAGATGGTACGATTATGCCTTTTCGTTCGACTTATTGGGGCACTGCTGTGTCCCCTGAACAGAGATATTGAGTTGTTTTTATTTTTCTTAACTGTACAGGCACTGTTCTTAGAATTATGTTCAAAGTTTCAAGAACTCGTCAGAAGGAATGGATTGCCTTTGAGGGACTTGGAATATCCTTGCGTGATCGTATCAGAAATTAAGATATCCGCAGGAAAACCAACGTTGTCGATATAGCCCAATGAATCCCCAATTTTTTTTTAAACTACGACCCTAGTTTCAATCATAGGTACGTTGAGCATGTAGGTTATGCTGGCACTTTTTTCGAGCCCCTAACACAAAACGTCCACATACCTAGGTCAATCTAACGCGCACATCATCATCATCATCCTAGCGGTATTAGTCCCGGTTGCCAACCTTGGCTTTCACCTCGGTGCCCGGGGTCCGCTTTCTTGCTGAGACGCCTCCACTTCGCTCGGTCTTTCGCGTCCCTTGCCGTAAGCCCATTGGCACGCATATCGTCCCTTACGACGTCGATCCAACGCCTCTTAGGCCTTCCTCGTCTCCCGGGTCCCGGCGGAGGCGGCATGGCGAGGCATCTGTTACCCACGTAGTCTGCCGGTTTTCGTAAAACGTGGCCATACCAACGTAAGCGACCCTCCTGCAGTTTGTCCGCTATGTCACGGACCTGAAGGCTGCCCCGGATGCGGGAGTTTTTAATGCGATCTTTCCGCGAGACTCCAGACATCCAGCGCAGCATATTCATTTCCGTGACACGCAGGCTTTGCTTATGCCGCTCAAGTACAGGCCACGCTTCACTGCCATACAAAAAGACAGGCCTAATGATGGTCTTATAGACCTGTCCTTTGAGCCTAACCGGCATTTTAGGGTCACAGATAACCCCCGCCACCTCACGCCATTTCGCCCAGGCCGCCGAGATACGAGACTCGACGTCGCAATCGACATCCCCGGACTCGTGGAGCACCGATCCCAAGTACCTGACCTGTTCCGTGCGCTCGACTGTGTCTTCGCCAATGCGAACAGGAGCAGCGTTTGTTGTGTTACAGGCAAGTACTCGGTCTTCGCCGCATTAATCTTCAGACCGCCGTTTTCCAGCGATTCCTTCCACGCTGTCACACGTCGAACCAAGCGCCCACTGTCCGAGTCCGCCAGCGCGATGTCGTCTGCATACATGAGCAGCCATGGCGGCTGCTCATGTAAGTCCCTGATGTTAGAGGACAGCACGTCTAGCACCACGCTGAACATAAACGGACTAAGGACAGAGCCCTGATGAACTCCAACGGTGATGGGGAAGGGATTCGTATCGCCAACAGCGGTCCGAACCACAGAACCGGAGTCTCGGTACATGTCTCGGATGATGTCAACATAGGTCTCGGGCACTCCTTTGGATCTCAACGCCCACCAGATCACATCACGGGGGACACAGTCGAAGGCCTTCTGCATGTCTAGGAATAAGAGGTGCAGAGGCGTATTCTTCGATCTGTATCCCTCCATGGTAACCCTTAGGGCAAAGATGGGGTCCATGGCGCCATGGCCTGGTCGAAACCCATATTGACATCCCGAGACGGTGCACTCCTGTCGGATCCGAGATTCAATCACCCGCTCGAAGAGCTTCATGGTGTGGGACATAACCTTAATCCCACGGTAGTCGCCACACTCCTGCACCGATCCCTTGCCTTTGAAGACTGGAGTGATAATACTCAGTCTCCATTGACTCGGGATCTTTCCGGTGAGGAGCATGCGGTTAAATAGGTGGGTTAAGATGCCCACACCACGAGGACCGAGAGAGAGGACACAGATCTGTATTATTAAACAAGCCTAAACTGGACTTAGTCCATTATTTTGTATCTAATACTGTATCAATACAAGCATTTCTAAGAAGGTTTATATTTTTTGTGAAATACGTGACGACAAAAATGAGTACGGAAAAGCTCCACCGACAGAAGGGTGAAGTTTTCCAATACGCTCATCATCATCAGCCTAGCGTAAGTCCCGGTTGCTACCTTGGCTTTCACCTCGGTGCCCGGGGTCCGCTTTCCTGCCTAGTCGTCTCCACTTCGCTCGGTCTTTTGCGTCCTCTGCCTTAAGCCCATTAGCACGCATATCGTCCCTTACGACGTCGATCCAACGCCTCTTAGGCCTACCTCGTTTTCCGGGTCCCGGCTGAGGCGGCATGGCGAGGCATCTGTTACCCACGTAGTCTGCCGATTTTCGTAAAACGTGGCCATACCAGCGTAAGCGACCCTCCTGCAGTTTATCCGCTATGTCACGGACCTGAAGGCTGCCCCGGATGCGGGAGTTCTTAATGCGGTCTTTCCGCGAATCTCCAGACATCCAGCGCAGCATATTCATTTCCGTGACACGCAGGCTTTGCTTATGTCGCTCAAGTACAGGCCACGCTTCACTGCCATACAAAAGGACAGGCCTAATGATGGTCTTATAGACCTGTCCTTTGAGCCTAACCGGCATTTTGGGGTCACAGATAACCCCCGCCACCTCACGCCATTTCGCCCAGGCCGCCGAGATACGTGACTCGACGTCGCAATCGACGTCCCCGGACTCGTGGAGCACCGATCCCAAGTACCTGACCTGTTCCGTGCGTTCAACTGTGTCTTCGCCAATGCGAACAGGAGCAGCGTTAGTTGTGTTACAGGCCAAGTACTCGGTCTTCGCCGCATTAATCTTCAGACCGCCGTTTTCCAGCGATTCCTTCCACGCTGCCACACGTCGAACCAAGCGCCCACTGTCCGAGTCCGCCAGCGCGATGTCGTCTGAATACATGAGCAAGTCCCTGATGGTGGAGGACAGCACGTCCAGCACCACGCTGAACAGAAACGGACTAAGGACAGAGCCCTGGTGAACTCCGACGGTGATGGGGAAGGGTTTCGTATCGCTAACAGCGGTCTGAACCACAGAACCGGAGTCTCGGTACATATCTCGGATGATGTCAACATAGGTCTCGGGCACTCCTTTGGATCTCAGCGCCCACCAGATCACATCACGGGGGACACAGTCGAAGGCCTTCTGCATGTCTAGGAACAAGAGGTGCAGAGGCGTATTCTTCGATCTGTATCCCTCCATGGTAACCCTTAGGGCAAAGATGGGATCCATGGCGCCATGGCCTGGTCGAAACCCATATTGACATCCCGAGACGGTGCACTCCTGCCGGATCCGAGAGTCAATCACCCGCTCGAAGAGCTTCATGGTGTGGGACATAACCTTAATCCCACGGTAGTCGCCACACTCCTGCACCGATCCCTTGCCTTTGAAGACTGGAGTGATAATACTCAGTCTCCATTGACTCGGGATCTTTCCGGTGAGGAGCATGCGGTTAAATAGGTGGGTTAAGATGCCCACACCATGAGGACCCATCGCCTTCCAGGCTTCAATGGGGACTCCATCGGCACCGACAGCTTTCCGGTTCTTCATGCGGCGAAGAGCCACATGCACTTCTTCAGGCGTAACCGGGGGCACAAGTCCCTGATTTGCAGGGAGAACCGGAGACAGCACCTCTTTGTGCTGCTCTTTCAGCAGCTCGTGGAAGTACGAGCGCCATCTCTCCTTCACCGCGAGGTCCTCGCATAACAGATTGCCGTCAGGGTCTCTTACACAGCGGCACTTAGAGATATCCAGTGCCGCTTTGACCCTGGAACGTGCCAACTTATAAATGAGCTTTTGCCCCTCAGACGATTCCAACTTATCATAAAGTGGCTGTAAGTGGTCTCGTCTGGCTCTAGCTACGGCCCTCTTGGCGGCACGTTTTGCGGTTCTGTATGCGTCGCGGTCTTCGGGAGATTTGGAAGCTTGCCACGTTTTGAAGAGGGCTTTCTTCTCTCTGATCTCCCTCTGGACTGTGTCATCCCACCACCAAGTCTCCTTGTCACACCTGCGGCCGCCCCTGGACAAGCCGAGCACCGACTTTGCCGCTTCAGTGATGGCAACCTGAATCCTGTCCCAGTGGCTTTGCACAGGTTCGCCATCGGTACCATCGCACTTATCGCCGATGGCCGACGCGAACGACTGGGACGTGGCTTCATTCAGTCGCCACCACCGTATTCGGCGTTGTTGGCGCTCAACAACCTTGACCCTAGGCTTAACGCGCAAGTCCATGACAAGGAGACGGTGTTGTGCAGTGAGACTCTCACCGGGTATGATCTTGCAGTTGGCCACCCTACTGATGTGGTGCCTCCGTGTGAGTAAGAAATCGATTTGGGTAGCGTACCTCCCGCTCTTGTAGGTAATCAGGTGTTCGGATTTCTTTTTGAAATACGTGTTCACGATGGCAAGGCCGGCAGCCGCACACGTTTGGAGGATAGTCTCCCCTTCAGCGTTACGGCTACCGTATCCAAAGCCACCGTGAACATGCTCAAAGTCCTTGCACCTGTCACCCACATGACCGTTCAGATCACCACCCAAAACGATTCCCTGCGACAACGGGATGCCACGAAGCACCCCACCGAGTTGATCCCAGAACGCAGCCTTTTCAGCGTCGCTGCAACCGACCTGAGGCGCGTAGGCACTTATCAAGTGGGTTATAACCCCATTAATAAGCACACCTACGACCATAAGCCGATCACTGTAGCGTTTCACCTCCAGGACTGCGTCGTCAAACTCCTCGGAGAGTACAACGGCCACCCCGTTCTCCCCACCGGCTGCACCCGTATAAATCAGTTTGTAGCCATTCCCGATGAGCCGGGACCTGCGGCCTTTCCACCGAGTCTCCTGTAGGAATGCCACGGCCACCCTTCGCCTAAGCAGTACATCGGCTAACTCTCTCGCGCGTCCGGTCAGCGTGCCAATGTTCAGGCTGGCGAAGCGGAGTTTACGGGTTGGGGCTCGCGTCTTTAGCCGTGTTCGCCCCAGACACGGTAGCCCTCGCCCACTTGCCACAGGAGTCGGGCGATTCTCCTGCGCGCCGTTTTGCGGCGGCGCCCTATCCGTGGCAATTATCTTTTCCGACCTAACCATATATTTTGGCTTTTGTGGCCTTTACGGGAGCGACTGCCGTCTGACCTCCCAACCCTACAAGGGAAAGCCAGCGCCAGAGCCTCGTCTGTTGTTCGGCAGGTGCCCCAACTTGCAGGGGAGGTTGACTTGGGCCCCGAAGATAGTGGTGGGGCCCCATAAGCACCCAAAGTTTTCCAATACGCTGATCAGACTAATTGAAAACCATTTTAATTGAATAGCATTTTGTTGCCTTCCGTCCCGTAGCACATGGAAGCCGTGTTGGCCGCAGTGCTGGCGTGCTCGGGCGGCGCGATATGGCCACGCGGCGTGTGTGCCGGGCGCTCGGGCGGCGCGCTGTGCCGCGTGTCGCTGTCGCCGGCCTGGCGCGTGGCGCCCGCGTCCGGCGCGCCGCCCGACCACGCGGCCACGCTGCCGCTGTCGCACCGCCTGGCGCTCAAGCTGGAGGGCGTCGTGTTGCCGCCGCTGCCGCTCAGGTGAGTAGAGCCTCAGCACGCGGCCACGCTGCCGCTGTCGCACCGCCTGGCGCTCAAGCTGGAGGGCGTCGTGTTGCCGCCGCTGCCGCTCAGGTGAGTAGAGCCTCAGCACGCGGCCACGCTGCCGCTGTCGCACCGCCTGGCGCTCAAGCTGGAGGGCGTCGTGTTGCCGCCGCTGCCGCTCAGGTGAGTAGAGCCTCAGCACGCGGCCACGCTGCCGCTGTCGCACCGCCTGGCGCTCAAGCTGGAGGGCGTCGTGTTGCCGCCGCTGCCGCTCAGGTGAGTAGAGCCTCAGCACGCGGCCACGCTGCCGCTGTCGCACCGCCTGGCGCTCAAGCTGGAGGGCGTCGTGTTGCCGCCGCTGCCGCTCAGGTGAGTAGAGCCTCAGCACGCGGCCACGCTGCCGCTGTCGCACCGCCTGGCGCTCAAGCTGGAGGGCGTCGTGTTGCCGCCGCTGCCGCTCAGGTGAGTAGAGCCTCAGCACGCGGCCACGCTGCCGCTGTCGCACCGCCTGGCGCTCAAGCTGGAGGGCGTCGTGTTGCCGCCGCTGCCGCTCAGGTGAGTAGAGCCTCAGCACGCGGCCACGCTGCCGCTGTCGCACCGCCTGGCGCTCAAGCTGGAGGGCGTCGTGTTGCCGCCGCTGCCGCTCAGGTGAGTAGAGCCTCAGCACGCGGCCACGCTGCCGCTGTCGCACCGCCTGGCGCTCAAGCTGGAGGGCGTCGTGTTGCCGCCGCTGCCGCTCAGGTGAGTAGAGCCTCAGCACGCGGCCACGCTGCCGCTGTTGCACCGCCTGGCGCTCAAGCTGGAGGGCGTCGTGTTGCCGCCGCTGCCGCTCAGGTGAGTAGAGCCTCAGCACGCGGCCACGCTGCCGCTGTCGCACCGCCTGGCGCTCAAGCTGGAGGGCGTCGTGTTGCCGCCGCTGCCGCTCAGGTGAGTAGAGCCTCAGCACGCGGCCACGCTGCCGCTGTCGCACCGCCTGGCGCTCAAGCTGGAGGGCGTCGTGTTGCCGCCGCTGCCGCTCAGGTGAGTAGAGCCTCAGCACGCGGCCACGCTGCCGCTGTCGCACCGCCTGGCGCTCAAGCTGGAGGGCGTCGTGTTGCCGCCGCTGCCGCTCAGGTGAGTAGAGCCTCAGCACGCGGCCACGCTGCCGCTGTCGCACCGCCTGGCGCTCAAGCTGGAGGGCGTCGTGTTGCCGCCGCTACCGCTCAGGTGAGTAGAGCCTCAGCACACGGCAACCGTGTTCAATATCAATATACTGACTGACCTGTCAGACTAGTAGTTAGTGACCCTGACTGCTATACCGCAGGTCGTAGGTTCGATTCCCACCCAGGACAAATGTTTGTGTAATGAGCACAATCATTTGTTCTGTCTGGGTGTAAATTATCGTGTAGTATGTATTTTATATATAAGTATGTTTATCCGTTGTCTAGAACTCATAACATAAGCCCTGCTTAGCTTGAGACTAGACGGCGTTGTGAGTTAGTAGTTGAATATTATACAAAGTGTAAAGAAATAACCATGTACATCAAAAAACGCTAAAGTAGGCAACCAAATACTAGGCGCTCAAATTTACAGAATGTTTCGTAATATTAGCGAGTGTCGTGGAATGTTATTGACCCCCATAGTGTCGTGACACGTTTTTTATGATTTGAAATCAAGAATCATGCGATACCAAGAATTTGGTATCAATTTTTTGAAAAAAATATTTTTAGCTGACTTCGTGTAGAGATTCTATTCAACCTGTATTCTTCAGAGCTTCTTGATGTATATGGTTATTTTGTTACACCTTGTATAATTAATTAATGTTATCAGTGGCGTAACTATGTCACTTAAGGCCCGTGGCAAATTTATTGGATGGGGCCTCAAACAAAACCATCTCATTGTGTTTGAATTTTACCTAATAAATTTTGTAATTTTTGATTACTTGTTCTGATCCTATGACTTTTTAGACTGGGGGCCTTTTCATACCGAGGCATTTTGCCAGCCTTGCCACCCTATAATTACGCCACTGAATGTTATGTGCTGTAGTATAGCTCCAAATAATTAACTAAAATACCGTTCCTACATAAATATTTTTTCATGTTACTTCGCAATTTTTTTTTTGTATTTTCTCTATCAGCTAAATTTCCGTGTACTATTTTTTGGATGCGCACAAACTACAGGACATTTTCCTTCACTTCAACTCATCATCTTCATCTCTTTGTCAACAGCAAGCGTCAGCGTGTACGTCAAGTGAAGGGCGTGCAGATCACGGTGACAGCCACACCACACCCGCGCACCAATGAGAAGGTAAGTAGCTAAATATTGATGGTTGACGATCTATTAGCCTTTCGACTTTCACTTTTGCTTTCGTGCATTTTTATAAAACTAGCAAATGTAATTATTAGAGTCAGTGCGTCAAATCATCATCAAAACCATTCAAACCATCTTTTAGGATACATCAGCTTATCTTTTTACTTATAACCACTTTTATCTACATGTTTAGTTATCTAGATCTAGACCATAAAACCATAACCAAACTCAAGTCGTATCATTTAAAACGAACCAAAATTAAACCATAACCATGAAATAAACAATAACCACTAAAATATCAACCAATCAAGAAAGTTGGTATTGCGCAGACAGATACCAAATTTCTACACCGATACAATTAAAAGACTAACAGTGCGGACACTGGTGTACTCTTGGGGCTTAATGAATTAATTTATGTCATTTGTCTTTATCTTAATTTCCTGTGCCTACTAGGTTAAGACCTGTCTATGACACGTGTACATTGTATGCAATTAGTGATGATTAATATAGCGTATAGCGCCAAAATATAACATGCTATTTGAATATAGCATTTAGCATCTGCTATTTCCAATCTGTTTACGTGCTATTTGCTATAGCGTCTCACTCAATAGCGCGGCAAAACGGGATAGCAACATAGCATGTTAGCGCCGTGTGTAGAAAATTATTTTATAATGTCTCGCTCAACTAAACACCGGTCACAGCGGGGCCAAAACGAGATAGCACCATGTTAGTGCGCAATTGCACGGTCTCCGTCTGTAGAGACTCGGGTAAACTCGGCTGCAATCGGCTCGTGTCGCGTTTTTGCGATGTAATAGTTAAGTGATAACCCGTTCAGGTTAAGTAGGCACAAAGCGCAATACGAATCTTGTTCAACGAGGTGTTTACTTAATTCGGACGGTGTTGTCTCATGTTTGTCAACATAAAATACGCGTTCGGTCTTCTCTCGAATCGCGATATTTTTTAATACTTTTTAAAAGTTTTGGTGTGTTTTTGTAATTAAATTCTGTAAAATAATCTCTGTAAATATTCTTAGATTGTCGTGCAATCGTAAAGTATAAATATTGTGTGTTAGCGTTTAAGAACTGTGAAAGTCGTAGGTTTAAGTAGTCATTGCGAATGTGTGACACTAATTTGTTAAACGCTGTGTGGATAATAAGACTAAGTGTGTTTTATTAACTAATAGTGAAATAAAAATGCCTCGCGGTAGTGATTTACTTATCTGGAACTTTTTTGAGAAGTCCTCTGAAGGTAACAAAACAGCAGTATGTAATCATTGTCGCCGAGAATTATCATTTAAATCATCGATAACTAATTTGAAAACTCATTTAAAACAAAAACATATTTCAGCATACAATGTTTTTTTTTAAATTCCGCCAAAAACTTTGTCATCGGTAGGTACCTGAATTGTCGCTGAGCGTCGCCGTATAAAATGATAACATCATGCTATAAAAATAGCATATAAAATACATTCCATAAAAATATATTCAATAGTCTATAGCACGTACATAGCATATAGCAGATTTGACCATCACTAAGTTCAGAGGATGGCTGAGTTTTGTTATAGCATGCTAAAAATAGCAGATAAAATAGCGTGCTAAAAAAATATATTCAATAGTCGATAGCATGTTCATAGCATATAGCAGATTTGAACATCACTATATGCAATAATAGCACCACCTGCACCTTTAATGACTTGTACGAGGACAACGAAAGAGCTGTCCAGATGGCTAAATATATCAAATTTTGTCTGACCAATATATATTGGTCAGACAAAATTTGATATATTTATTTTTATTTAGTCAAATCGACACGAAAAGAAGAAGAATAGCAGATTATGTGACTAGGGGATAAAACAGTGTCTTTAAGTCTCGGGTGGCATGTTGAATTCCGAACGTGATGAAGGATGCTAAGTTTTAATCCAGAACGTCAGTGAAGGATTTATATTATTAACTCCCGAGCAAAGTGAGGGAGCTAATGGAGAAACATGAATGGAGTAAGGAGGTCCACGTCGCCAGAGGTAAACAGAGCTTTATCTACGTAATGGATACTTTTTACACCATCTGTGAGGAAATGAAAAGATAATTTACAAAAACAAAACTATATTTAAGAGAATTGTAAGTAATACTTACAAGCTAATCTTCTAAAAATCCACATTCAATCAATTCAGTACTGTAAGAGTTTTAAACTTTTGAGCCCCACGCAAACACCTACAGTCAAACACACCAGTCCGCACACCTATTGTTCTTTAATTGTGTCTGTAATTACCAACGTCAAAAGGTATTTCATTCGTCTGTAATGCGTTTGTGACCTAACTCCTAAATGACTGAATTAGATGCTGATTTAGGTGAAATTTTGTATGAATATGTAACTGGGTTTCTGAAAAATGTTTTCACTTTGTCCCCCCCAGACGGTAGACCTGACAAACATCCCGCCGGTTCTGACAGCGGTGCAGACGGTGACGCCGGTGCGCGACTTCTTCTCAGCCCAGCAGCTGGTGTCGGTGAACGCGCCCGGACTGTACACGGTGGCCGTGGAGGCCGCCTTCGTGGACCACGCCGCGCAGCTCTGGAATACGGGACCTAGGACCGCTATTGTTATTAAGGTGAGTGTAGTATGAGAGTAGGTACTTGCGCGGGAAGGAAAAAGGATACATCATCATTTTAGAGGTATGCGGAACAGAAAGTAAAGTCCCACATACCTCCGAAAAAAGGGAGGATTCTTCCACCAGACAGGTGTTACAGTCTGGTGGGCTACTGCCCGTAGTTGACTTCGGGCTGTCGTATATGTTCTAATCGCACGGAGAACTTTCATTGCGCGATGCAGGATTCTTGTAGTTCTTATGTGACGCCATAGATGGCGCTACATCATCATTTCAAAGAAAAAAGAATTACGTCCACTGCTGGACCTACCCCCCCCCCATTGTCGCCATAATGAACGGTCGGGTGCATCTCGCATCCATCGGATACCCGCAACCCTTGCCATTTACCGTTTAGTTCATCGATCCACCTTGTAGTTGGCCTTCCAACACTTCGTCTTCCGGTACGCGGTCGCCATTCCAGAACCTTTCAAAGGGGATGTGCGTCAATCAAACTAGTTAGCTCTCTGAACACTGTTTATTGCATTATCCTAATACAAGGGGTACTATGTGCGGGCGCGGAGCGGGGGGCAGGGAGGCTCGCAACCCGTCTGTCAGCTTATACATAACACTGAGGAAGAAATTAACCTTAACATATAGGGTGAGTGGTAATTAGTGACCGAGACTTAAACATGTGGTCGTAGTCATGATAATAAACAACTTTTACTATGGGACCAAACCTGAAATCATTTGACCAATTAGGCAATTATACAATTCTTATTGTTTAGTTATAGCTGCTGGTTCTCCTTCGAATAAATAAATGTACTGACCAGCAGATTTTTTTTAACAGATTTGAATTTTTAATACCAGGATATTTACATTTTGCAAATGTGAATCGACCTCTCATAGCTAAGTTAATTTCTCAATACGAGCAAATAAAACAATACTCGTATTGCTATGAAACAAATGGTAGACGTCATTTGTTTTCTTGATGTTTACCCGACTACGGCAAAGCAAAAGGAGGGTTATGATTTTGACAGACTATGTATGTATGTTCATCTATTCCCTCGTAACTTCTAAACTACTTATCAGAATTCGACAAATGACATATCATTAGAAGCGTCTTAATTGTCCGCTGGTTATAGGCTATATGGGGTTTCACAAAATCTAATGTGGCGCCCTCTATCGGACAAAACATACTGAGTAAAAAAATAAAGTTAAGTTAAATATGCCGTGTTTGGTGTCATATAAAAGCGCTTTACTTGTACATTTTGAATATATATATATATATATTACTAGCATTTGATTGTGACTTTACCTGTGTGCATAGGCTGTTTGCATATAATTCACATCTTTTCATTCATAGCTTCTTTACTTCTGACGATCTACGCGCTACGAAATAGTAAAATAGGATATCTCTACATATTACAAATATACATAAGTCATAAGTCAAAAAAATGTCGTATGTCAACTACCTAGTTTTTAGTTCATCAATTTAACTTTTTGTTAATATTATGCGCCACAAATACACTTCAAAATAATACAAATAATAAATATATATATAAGTAAAAAACTAAAACCCAACTACGACAAAAAACGACGCTGAAAAAGTATAAAACAAGATTTTCAGAATACTGAACTGAACAAAGTTGCAAGTTAATGGACACGATGCCTTCGTTGTAAATTGACAATAATGTCATACAATACTATTCTGAAATATGCTGTCTGTCATGTATGCCAAATTTATAGTTTATACACCGTGAAATTTTAATGGTTGTTTTCCCTCAGCGAAATGGTTGTATCTTGGTAATACAAACGTTTGATAAAGAAATAAAATATTAAAAACAAAAAATGGACCTGTAGAGTGCAAGCTAATTATGACGTATCACAACGTGCGAGAACTTATTTTGGTTTAAATATTTAATGAATCGGTTTCCTTTGACGGCGGGCTGCTCATGCGACTCTAGTAGTACCTACAAATTACGTCCAATGTTACTATTGTTTTCGCTTTTTTGAGTTGATAAATATTTTTAATAATTATATTTATAAAAAAAAAACTTTTTAATAATTTTTATTTTTTCTGTATGCTTCAAAAGTACTCCTTATGGCAAGTCATTCTGCCGCGGGAAAACAACCATTTAAATTTCATGGTGTATATTTATAGTTGTGAATGCCAAATTTATTAAAATGCTCATTTAATATATTTGGCATTAAAATAAATAAATAAAAAATATTAAAAATTTTTAGTTAGCACATTTGTCTTATAGACCTGAAGGTCTCCTGAAGGACCGGAAAGTCCCGAAAACTCCCAGTTATCCAGATTTCCCAAGTATTTTACTCCTTTTTAATATTATTAATCAATGATGAATAATAGCATGATGTCATACAAATACAACCTCGGGGCTGTACAAGGTCTGTATGACAGGCGATGACATAATAAGCGAGATGCATGGCATCATGTTATAAATGTTTGTAATGGTACAATAGCTACAGTGTGACCATCGTATTGTTTGTTCCAGGCTCACGAAGACCCCAGCACGAAGGGAAGCGTCCAAGCAACGCGTGGCAGATTTTAAGGAAATATCTGCAAGGTTTAATCCTAGTTTTTACGATACAATATATATTAGGGGTTGATTTCATCATTCACTATAAAAACTTGGTTCAACGACCCGTGTTCAAAACATGAGCGTTTAGAATTGAAAATGATTTTATCGTAAACTAGATTACATTCATAGCAGTGAAATGCAAAATGATAGCTATCATTTTGCGTAAATTGTGTTTTGTTTTAAATAATCGCAATTAGTTTTATTGGTGTATTTGTCTCTTAATTTTTGCAAGCTCTCTAAAAATTCACACATTCACGTGTGAATTTTTAGAGAGCCTAGTGTAAAGTAAAAGTCTCCGCGGTAACACGCAGATTTTAGTTATTTCTTAGATTAACTCTAATAGATCTTTTGACAACCTAAATCTCTGATTCCATCACCATCATTACAGCCAAAAGGCGTCTAAGTGTCGCCATCATAATAACCGGTCCCGGGCGTCTCGCGGCTCCGATTAGTTTAGTAGAATTTAATATTATTTTAATTGTAATGTTTTATTTATGTATATTAAATTGAGTTTAAGAACAGAACACGCTTTTTAATTTTATAAGAAACCACTTCGTTTGGTTTTTGAACGTCGACGTTATGCGATAAGAGACTAAGAAAATCAGGACAATAACCGTTGCAAAACAACAGGAAAAATACCTAATCTATGAAACATGAAACGTTTAACAAAGTCCTGCATTGTTTCAGATTTCATTAAAACTCATTTCTATTTATTGTTGGCAGCTGAACATGTCGGACATCCACAGTAAATAAAATCGAATAAAAAAATTTCCCCATAAAGACGCAGTATTTGAACTAGATGTCCTACATGTCTATCAAGTGATAACCTTTCATTGTGTCGACACGCCAACCAGTGAAATGACCAAATAAAAATATCGATAAGAAATTATCTTGCCGCGATAAGTTTTCATACTTATCACTCAGTACCTGAGTCGCAGACGGCACAAAATGCTCGTCCACTTGCTAATCCTCGCTTTTGTTCTACAAATAAACTGTTCATCGATATGTGATAGTGATGTTTGTGTGTGCAAGAGATACCAAAGTGAACAAAATGAAGAATTTGAAGGTGAACAAATTCAGTGCGCGTACAAAGACTGGGATATCTTGCGAAGTAATCACACGCTGCCCGATTTAGCGCACTCGCTGGATTTATCGTTTATAAACATATCTGTAGTGCATTCGTCATCCTTACTGAAGTCGAACACATTACTAGAACTAATATTAAACGATAATGTCATAACAAATATTGATGTCGACAGTTTCCAGCTACCAACACTGAAGAAGCTAGATCTAAGCAACAATCGACTGGAATTTATAGACAAAGAAACTTTCAGAGGTGTGAAAAACTTGGAATATTTGAATCTACGTAACAATAGATTCACCACATTCACTAAATTAATGTTCCATCATTTGAGCAGTCTCAACGAAATCATTTTAGACAATAACAACTTGGGACCAGTTCTAAGAAACTCGAATTTATTCGATAGAAGTGGTTTTGGATTGACAGATAAAATTAAAAATGTTAGTATTAGTGGAATCAATCTTACTGCGGTCCCTGACAACTTCTTTGTGGACGCTTACGACTTACGGAAATTAGTTATATCAAACAACAGTATA
This sequence comes from Mythimna loreyi, assembly GCA_029852875.1. Classification (NCBI taxonomy): domain Eukaryota; kingdom Metazoa; phylum Arthropoda; class Insecta; order Lepidoptera; family Noctuidae; genus Mythimna; species Mythimna loreyi. Next base: position 21,412,517 of record CM056790.1, read on the forward strand.
AGCGAAATGTTCGAAATACCTTACACGTTACAATACCTGGATCTATCGGACAATCCTATTACGGACATTTTCAGTGAAGATTTAACGGATCTAATAGCATTGAAGGTATTAAAACTGAACAATTTGAAGATAAAAACAGTTCTTGAATCAACATTTCAGTATTTACCAGCTTTAAAGACACTAGAACTGGAAAGAAATCGAAATCTGACTTCGTTCAGCAAGTTAGCGTTTGGACGAGAGGTTCTTAATGATCCAGACAATTTCGGACTAGAAAGACTGTCGCTAAAGGGATCGAGATTGTCAAAATTAGACAAAGCATTGTTGACACCTTTTGGAGTACTGATCGAGTTGGATTTACAAGGGAACCCGTGGCAATGTGATTGTGAAATCGTATGGGTCAAACAGCTTCAGATATCTGAGGAGTATTATGACCATTTGAGGTGAGTTTAGAGCATTTATTTTGTTAAAGCAAGATAGATTTATATGATGAGGTTGTTGTTAGAAAAACACTCAAGGTGTATTACCGTAATAAACCAGTAATTCACATAAAACGTCGGTAATAAAAATGCTATTTAAACTGTTCAAAACATGTTATCACCTAACAGCTGCAATAATAAAAATGATAATATTCTAAGCGAAAACGCAAAACAGGTCATTCAGAGACTTAAGAGACTCGTAATAATAACCTGTATAAATGATAAACCAAGGTAATATAAAAATTTTACCTTAAATAAAATTTGTATTATGTTTCCTAAGACGTCCGAAGTCCATTATGGGAGAGTACATCGTCTTTTTCCACGTTTATTCGCTAGATTGAACTACTTCCGCTACGTAAATCGACCTCAGCGCCACCCGTGGCCGCACCTGGAACTAACTGACAGCAAAGAGCAAGCCACCATTCGTTTGTCATTGTTCGGCTCATAAACATAATGGTGATGATTGGTATACACCAGGAAGGCATTATTTGGACTTCGGACGTCTTAGGAAACATAATACAAATTTTATTTAAGGTAAAATTTTTATATTATGTGTTCCGTTCGACGTCCGAAGTCCATTATGAGAGATCTGTTTGTTATCTCCTGGTGGCTTACTTAGTAAGATGCAACAATGTGAATAATATTCCTCTAATTGTTTAAAAAGAATATATGGAACAAAAGAATCAACGTTGCTTTTAATAAAATCGGCGTTTAACGGGACTGCTTTGATGTTTCGTAAATTTTCTTACTGCTTACAAGTTAACTTTAGTTTAAATTTGAACATATGTATTAATTACGTGTTGAAATCTACATTGGTAACTACCAGAAGCATTGTCTATTCCGGCTTCCTGTAGTGTTTCATCTGCAAGTAGTATTAGTTCGTTGACAAGACTCGGTTGTAGGTAAATGTGTTTTCCAAAAAAGAAAAAATGTACATTTCTGTCTAGAATACAGACAACAGAGTAGTTAAAGCCGAATTTCAGATGCAAGGTTGTTGGATGTTCTAAAAATAATTTAGAGCATATTTAAAGAGATTATGAACTGCGACTCAATGCTAGCAATAATATACAGACAGTGCGCCACTTACGAAGCACGTACAAATGTAGATTTGCACATTTATAACAGTATTTTTAAAGAAATTGATTACTGATCTCGTTTTATATAACTAATTTTCGCGGCGTTAAACTTGCTTATAACACTGCTGACTGATACTGTAGTTGGTTTGTCAGAGCAGTAAACCAAGCTAAATACTGAACTATATCAGACAGAGAGGATGGTAATTCCAGCACCCATCTGTAATTGTTCAGTCTTTCTCTTACACTAACAAAACTTCAGTAGCCTCACAGTGTCAATTTCGTGGTAGACAGTCCCAGCCGAAATGGTTAAGTTTCCAGCTATAGGCATACTGGCATATGAACTTTATCTAAAGGATGCCTGGTGGTGACTTAACACATGTGAAAGAAGAATTAGTGCAAGAATAAAGTATGACAGATATACTTGATAATCTGTTGACAGCACTGATCAAGAAAAACAAACGCTTTCGATGTAAATGACATGTGTGGTGAGCAGACCTAATCGTGGGTAGATATTTTGTTGGTCAGCCGATCTCGTTCGGATCGAAACGATTTGAAGAAAGCTGATTGGCTTCTGTATTGTACAGTTCCAATAGATGAAAGCGATAGATATTAGACGGCTCGTCAATGAAAGTTAAAGTTTTGTTCACTGGATTTATTGTCTCGCCAATCTAGTCTTATTCGTCTACAAACTGTGTCGGATAACTTGAACGTCTCTAAAGACGATTGCTGTAGCAACGTACGGCAAGCAACCCTCCCCGGAGGGTAATGAAGGTCGCAAAGTTGAAATACCCTAAGAGGCTTGACCTGCTTGAGGGATCAACTGCCATCTGCTTAGTGAATCTACACACCCTTCTTGGTTTGGGATTGAATTCGTCTACAACCTGTGTCGGATAACATGAACGTCTCTAAAGACGATTGCTGTAGCAACGTACGGCAAGCAACCTTCCCCGGAGGGTGATGAAGGTCGCAAAGTTGAAATACCCTAAGAGGTTTGACCTGCTTGAGGGATCAACTGCCAGCTGCTTAGCGAATCTACACACCCTTCTTCTTGGTTTGGGATTGCGTGTGCAATATTCCTGAAATACCACATAGACAATGCAATGTCATAAAGTTGAGATACCTTTTGAGAACTACTGCCGGTTGCATGGCGAAACAATAAACTCTCATATATTTTTCAGAAATTTCGTGCAAGGTATGATAATTAGCGACAACTGTCAGTTGATGAACAAGTCAAAAGGCAATAAAAGATAATGCTTATCAGAGTCTGGAGGCCAACTTTGAAAAGGCCGAGTTTAATGCATGGTACGGTAAACAACCTTACCCAGAGGGTTATGAAGGTCGCTAAGTTGAGATACCCTCGAGGCTTGGCCTGCTTGAGGGCCCAACTACATCTGGTAAGCAAGTGTATCGACAGTCGGCACCGATGGATAATACAACGTTTTGTCTAGGGACAAATTCTTGAAGCTGGATAACGTCAATGTCCAGGCAGCAAGAGCAAGTTACGGCAATGCCACCTTCCCCAAGGGGTGATGAAGGTGTCAAAGTTGAGATACCCTCGAGGCTCGGCCTGCTTAAGGGCCCAACTGCCAGCTGCTAAGCAAGTGAATTGTCACTGTTAGATAATGCAAAGTTTTATCTGGAGACAAACTCTTGAAGCTGGATAACGCCAATGTCCAGGCAGCAAGAGCAAGTTACGACAATGCCACCTTCCCCAAGGGGTGATGAAGGTGTCAAAGTTGAGATACCCTCGGCTTGGCCTGCTTGAGGTCCCAACTACATCTGCTAAGCAAGAGAATTGTCACTGATTTATAATGCAAAGTTTTGGCTGGAAACAAACACTTGAAGCTGGATAACGTCAACATCCAGGCGGCAAGAGCAAGTTACGACAATGCCACCTTCCCCTAGGGGTGATGAAGGTGACAAAGTTGAGATACCCTCGAGGCTCGGCCTGCTTGAGGGCCCAACTGCCAGCTGCTAAGCAAGTGATGTGTCACTGTTAGATAATGCAAATTTTTGTCTGGAGACAAACACTTGAAGCTGGATAACGTCAATATCCAGGCAGTAAGAGCCAGCTACCACAATGCAAACTTTCCCAAAAGGTGATGAAGGTGACAAAGTAAAGATACCATTTGTGGCGCCTGCTTGAGGTTCTGAGTGCCCGCAACTAAGAGAGTCAATAAGTATTGATGCATGATTCAGAATTTCAAAGCATTGTCTGGAGGCACAACTCTTGGAACTTACTACCAACTGTGGTGTAACCTTCCCCAAGGGGTGATGAAGGTCATAAATTTGCTAGTAGTAATAGATACTTTCTAAGGCGTTGCGCCCGTTTATAGATAAAGTTCGTCTGATAGCTGCTAAGTAAGTCTTAGCAGTATATATATATATATATATATACATTTACATATTAATCTGGATGGAAATATTAAGTTAAGATTTCCTAACCCAGACAAATCCACGAAGTTTTGAACAAGTTTCTTCGAGATTTTATATAATTATTGATTTTTCTACCTAGATATGTAAGGAATTATAGTAGAATTACATTGGGCCCACCCAGGTCACGCAGGCTGACCTGGGCGCGTCGGTCACCATACATTTTATATGGTAACTACACCAGTATGCCACGTGATGACGTTACGTACAACTCGGGCGTCGCTCACGTGTGCGTCGGCCGAATGTAGTTGTCGGTTTATATACATATTCGAAACCTGTACAAGAGATTTAATGTCTCCTTATTTGGAGTATTAAGTATATACGTCCAGAAATACGATTTGCCGGTGCAAGTACTAAAATATTTAATGTTAAACACAACGTTTTGTTAAGTTTGCACATTGCATTCCACCTCGGCAGTCCAGTTTACGACTGACGGAAACTCGGTCAGCGCCGCGGCTGGACCAGTTAGAATACATATGGCACCCGACTTTCGCAAGTTATGTGAAGAATAGACGGCGCTTTATGTTATTATAAAGCTCAACATCTCAACACGCTTATAAAGTAGACGTTGCGTGATAATAAAAATGAAGATCGTTTTTTGTTGACAAAACCGTATTAACAATCTTAGACTTGTGATTTGATTAAGGCTTAGGTTTGCACTGGTTTTTTGTTAAAATTTAAAATTATGGTTGGGTAATTTGGAGGATGAAAACTGAAATCAATTTAGAATAATTTCAGTTTGCCTTTGAGCCTATGTCTGGTATAGTATAGCACATTTTCGCCCCCCCCCCCTTCTTTTGATCATCAAAGTTACAAAGTTAGATGATCCTCCCTAGGGTACTGAAGCGTTTACAGGTAGTCCAAGGGTAATGCAACTTATGTATTTAAAAAAGTTAAAGATCGAATAAAGCTATAAAATCTGAGCACGATTTACTCAAATAATTTGAAAAAATGTATTTGTAAAAGTTTGGTAGGTACTCAGAGAAAAGAAAAAAAAATAAAAATAATTAAAAACTTGGAACAAAGAAATCCAAGAATTTCACTTTAGAAATCCCTTAATTGCAAATTATATTTCATGTAAGCGTATAAGGTCAAATGTTTTTATTGAAGTTAACCTCGAAAAAATGCATTGCTCGGCAATAACATTTATTTTGATTGACGACCGTTAATAGAGTCATGTAACGAAGCGTAACTTACACTGATGCAGGCGCTGCACTTACACAAGAAATATTTTGGCAGCATTGTAGCGTAAATTGCCCAAAATAAAGTACTAAAATGACTTACCAGATGTTGTACTTCAAACCTTCAATCTATTTTATGATGAGGTTCAGCGCCGATTATCGGAGGATTCATTATCCTTGAATGCACTCCAAAGTTATAAACGGTCGTCCACTTTCAAAACGAAACAATTTTACGTAACGGAAAAATAAAACAGTAACTTTCTACTTTAATCTCGAAAGTTAAAACAAGTAGGTATACTGATAAAAAAAATATTACAAAATGGAGGTTTGTATGTTTTCTAAATTCAAAATCTAGCGACATGCGCGCGGTACGAAGAACGACGCAACAATGACAAACGAATGGTGGCTTGCTCTTTGCTGTCAGTTAGTTCCAGGTGCGGCCACGGGTGGCGCTGAAGTCGATTTACGTAGCGGAAGTAGTTCAATCTAGCGAATAAACGTGGAAAAAGACGATGTACTCTCCCATAATGGACTTCGGACGTCGAACGGAACACATAATACAAATCTCTGTTTCTAGTTTTTCTCAAACAAAAGAGCAAAAATAGCTCAGTGACGATGCCATTATTTTCATCTGGCTCGTAAGTTATGCGCCTGACCTTGTTACGATCCACCACAATGCATTTGTACCATAGACCACAGAATCTCAACAAAAGGCGGCATTATATTCAAATAAAGAATTCAAAATGTTTGTTTTTTAGAACAATGAACTCTATGACATACACGACTAAGTCCAAATTCCACTGGGGTAATATTTTGTTTCGAGGATTTTTTTTAATACAAAATATTCAATTAAAAGTCATGTGTCCCACCACAATGCATCTGAACCATAGACCACGGAATCTCAACAAAAGACTGCATTATATTCAAATAAAGAATTTCAAATGTTTATTAAACTTTTAGAACAATGAACTCTATGACATACATGACAATGTAATATTTTGTTTGAATACAAAATGTTCAAGTAAAATCGTGTGTGCCATGGTTAGTTGGTATCAGAAGTTTATCCTCATCGCTGACTAGACTAGGGTATAGGTACTGAGATGGATCATCATAAACGGTTTCCATACGATTTATTATTAATTCGTTATCATTTTTATTTTATTTTCCCTTTGTACCAGATTTCAAACTTACTCATAACATTTATATCTAATAGATTAGAAAATAAATTTATTAAAGTTGACCCTGAATCGCAAGTACCTACACTATTTGCAATTTAGAATAAAAATATTTTGTTATAAAACTAAATAAATATTTGTCAAGTCAACAAACGAGTTAGTGACCTTGTAGGTCGTTGTTGGTCGTTGAGTACTAACTACTTGCAGGTCATTGAACTCGCCCAACTGGCGTTTACTAAAAGAAATTAATGTACGTACATGCGTAAATTAATTAGAGTTTAAAAAAAATGTCTTTTTAAGTTTTGATAGTTCTAGTCCCGTGGAGGGTCGATCCGGTACATGAAACATTATCGATTTATGAAAATAAAATTAAAAAGTAAATTTTTTTTAAACTCTAACTTAACTAACTTACCTTGGGTAACACTAGCCGTTGAGGCGACTCGAAGATCTTTACATTAAACGATAGATTATTTTGTTTACCGTGTTCTTAGTCACGGCCGCGTGTTGACCGACCTTATCAGATGCAAATAACTTTATTTCAGTCGAGAAAAAATGTGAACAATATTTGTAGAGTTCGAGTGTTGTTTATGTTTGTAAATAACACGTGGTTGGGCGGATAAATATAATTCTAAAGTGATAAGGGGCATATTTTAAAGTAACCATAGGACTTATTTTGGGTTCCTAATCACTTTATCTCTTAGTTTGTTCACTTACGTCTTCTGGGGCCAAAGGCTCACTTTTAAATGAGAAACCCCTGGCCCTGGAACGCAATACAAGAAAGGAACATAGATATACACCGTTAAATTTTAGTCGTTTTAATCCCGAAGAGGGTCGATCCATTACATGAAACACTATCGATTTGTGTAGATAAAATAAAAAAATAACGTACTTTTTTTCTTAATCTCTGATTGATATACGCATTTACGAAATTAATTTATTAAGTAAACGAGTCCTTGACGTGACCTTGTAGGTAGTTGTCGGTCGTTGCGTACTAACTACCTACAGGTCATTGATCTCGCCCAGCTGACATTCACTTAAAGAAATCAATTCAGAACATGCCTAAATTAATTCGAGTTATAAAAAAAACTACTTTGTTTTTTTATTCTAACTTTACCAATCGATAGTGTTTCATGTACTGAATCGATCCTCCAAGGGATTAAAACAATCAAGATTTAACGGTGTATATAGTTTTAGTCTGTAAAAGTCTAATACGATATGACCAACTCAAAAAAAAATTGTACGTTTTTGGAGATAAAAGATCTACGCTACATAAGCCGGCCTATTAATTTATTTTAAGTCTATTTTAAGGGATTTATTCTTTGTTTTGATCTTACTTACTTGTTCTTACTTTTGTGCCACCTATTGGATTTTTCTTAAACGTTGAGATTGTAGGATAAAATATTTTAAATTAAAAGCGTTTTCGCATGTTGTAGTGAAATCATTTAATTACTTATACTAAATACCTACAGTGTATTTTCTGAAAGAAACGTTTTCTTTCAATTTTTGTAAATTGTTTACATAGAATTATTGGGATTTCCATGTGTTGGAGAGTAGTTCAGGATGAAGGCAGTTAGTTTGATTCTTTATGAAGTTCATAAGACCTTTTGATAGAAAAAATAAGTCTACTAATAATATTAATTATCTTTCAGATGCGCAACCCCATCAAATCTATTCAACGCTCGCATATTCGACCTGAAACCGAAGTATTTCACATGTACACCACAACACCACATAGGCATAACTGTAGCTGTCGTCACCCTATGTTCCATGCTGGCTCTGATCGCCATGTGGCTATTCATCTGTCTGCCCAGAAGACAGTCCAGGTGTAACTTCATCAAGAACATGTACACTCCTTCAACGGCGTACACTATGCTTCCTATGGCCACCAGTTTTAATAGTGAAAATTTAAGATAGTCTTTGGGGCCTTAGATATGTGTTAATGAATTTGAACTTTATTTCCGTGGAGTAAGAGTTATAGTGCTAAGGCTCTAGACAGACGGACCTGCACGGTTGGTTTGCAGTGACTGGCCTGTCAGCATAGTAGTTAGTGACCCTGACTGCTATGCCGGAGGTCGTGGATTCGATTCCCACCCAGGACAAATGTTTGTGTGATGAGCACGACCATTTGTTATGCGTCTGACTGTAATTTATCTATAATATGTATGTATTTAGAAATATATAAGTATGTTTATCAGTTGTCTAGTACTCATAACACAAGCTTCGCTTAGCTTGAGACTAGACGGCGTTGTGTGATGATCGTCATCATCATCAACAGCCTTTTTTTTTTAATGTTCCCACTGCAGGGACACAAGCCTCCTCTCTAAGAGAGGGAATATATATTATATCGTCGAATATATATTAGTTCTATTGCAGTCGTTTCAACTGCATTCAAACTAGTGCTCTCGCGCTAATATTCCTCGCTGATAATTTTAGTTTTTAAGGGTTGTTGGGTCATTAGAATTTGTCTGACAAATGAAATATAACTTAATAATAAATGCCTTAATAACATATTCAAAAGTCAGACATTTAAAAATAAATAAAGTTGTTTAATTTTTTTTTTGAGCTTTAAAGCTTCTGACCAAAGTTTTGGTCCATGGAAAGTGTCTGACACTTATGATACTACTAATATTGTACAAAACATATACAAAAATCAGCCATTAGAATTTAAGTTACTCTTATTTTTAGTTACCTTTCTCACCTGGTACCTGGCTAAGTGCCCGACGGCAAGCTCCATAAACTCACAGGTAGTCAAAACACATGAGACGCTACTGAGAACTTAAGGTTTTATCCATTTGAAAATAAGTTACGTCAGATCGCTCTGAGATCTTGGACTACTACATCCGAACTGCAATTTGCAGTTGAATTGCGGTCCGTCTGTCTAGAGCTTAAGTGAGAAGCAGCGGCTGTGTGTGATTAAATTAGTTTTTGGTAGACATTTTATAAGTGTTGATATTAGTAAACTATTAAAATTTGTTATTTTGGTATATTTCTATGGTTCTTATTTTTCATTTTTGTGTCCTATTCTAGGTTTAATTACAAGTTTAATCTAAAAATCATTACATAGTATAAAACAAAGTTGCTTATCCCTATATATGCTTAGATCTTTAAAAGTAGGTAGGTACGCAACGGATTTTGATGCGGTTTTTTTTAATGGACAGAGTGATTCAAGAGGAAGGTTTATGTGTATAATACATGCATAATATATTCAATATCAGTACCCGTGCGAAGCTGGGTCGGGTCGCTAGTATTAAACATATTGATACCAATCTCCACAGCAAGCACACACATTTCTGTGCATTATGCATTACTTTGTGGAAATAGGATATCACATCTGTTTTTAGGTTTAATCACAATTATACAGGTGGTTACAAGATTGGATTACTTTGAATTTAAATCCAGCCAGTTTTTCAGCACTCCAGAATGTTAGGTACCTGTTTATCGCTAGCTACAGATAACACAAATCTCGATGACAAATCCAATGACACAGTTATCAGTATGAAGAAATATACAAGATCCTGATTTTTTTTTATTAAATAGTTGAATATCATTATCATTACATAGTATAAAACAAATTGCTTACCGCTGTCCCTATGTATACTTAGATCTTTAAAAGTACGCAATGGATTTTGATGCAGTTTTTTTAATAGATAGAGTGATTCAAGAGGTAGGTTTATGTGCATAATACATGCATAATATATTCAATATCAGTATTCGTGCGAAGCTGGGGCGGGTCGCAAGTAAATAATAATCAGTTTAATCAGTAATTGATACGAAACGAAAAGAGTGCAAAATAATGCATTAGGTGATTTGATCCTATTTATTAAGAATTAGTGCAGTCATTGGATTGGTTTTCTGTGTACCAGTACGAACGGCCGTTGGATCTTGGCGAGCCTAAGGCCCGGTATCCACCAAAGCGGAGAGGAGAGGAGACGAGAGATGTGCCGCGAAGCTGGCAGGTTATTTCCACCAAAGCGGAGAAGAGATGCGTTGCGGAGAGATGTGAGCTGTGTAGCAGAGATGTGAGCTGTGAGAGATCGAAAACAGTCAAGTTCTGTCTACGAAAGGAAGACGTCATGCGAGGCGCGCGGAGAAGGCAGCGGGGTGAACGGTGCGCGAGTACGTGCTATTATGCTCCGCGAATCTTGACGCTTGAAAACTCGTACAAAAATAAATGCCAATAACAGTTTTTATCAGCAATAACAACTGCAAATTGCATTTATTTGTTACCATTTATTTTTTTTACGAGTTTTCAAGCACTAAAATTCGCAGAGCATAACTTCAGACTCACCAAGATCCGACGGCCGTACTGTACGTGTATTGAAATAGTACATTTTGATACAAGTGCAGGAAGTTTGTCATTGCGACCGAGGCGAAATTCGCACGAGCCGCAGGCGAGTGTGTTATGGAGCCGAGGGCTGCAATGACAAATCTGCACGTGTGTCAAACGACGTTTTTCAATACACTTACGACTTGTGAAAGAAAGAAAAAAAATTTAATCGTATCTCAAACATACAGTAGAAATTTAAGAAATATATAAGTATAGCATTCAAATCTGCTCTGGTCAATTTCTAATTTCGTGGGGTCGTCCAGCGACTCTGGAGGACGCCTCGCGCCTGATTCGATAAACTAAGTAAAACAAAATAATCACCCGTGACCGTGACGATAAGGAAGGAATAAAAAAGCCCTTGTTCTGATAAACTCAAAAAAGCACTTGGGTGATATACATGCTATATTGAACCTAATAGGAGTGCGATAAGAGGCAGTTTTCGAGTAAGTGTATTGAAAATAAAATTACAATAGGAACTTAAAATTAATAGAGTGTCACAACAGGCGGTCTTATCGCTAAAAGCGATTTTTTACACGTAACCTTTGGTTGGATTTGACAAAGGAGAAAAATATACGCAGGTTGCCGACTATGAACTGGAGAATATACCTTCCGTTAGTTTCTACTTTATTGTCTTAGGATGCAGCAGAAAATATAGCACTGAAAGAACTCCAAGAGGTGGAGAGATGACCTGGTGAGGGTTGTGGCAATACGACGGATGCGAGACGCAGAGGAACATTCATTATGGCAAAACTTACCGAGGCCTATGTCCAATAGTGGACGGCGGTGATGTAGCACACTGAATGTTTAATAAAATAAAAATCAGAAATACAAAATTCACTTTATATTATTTAAAAAATACAAAAGTGTACAAATTGTTTTACAACGATTACGATATTGTGCATATAATTACATCTATAGGCAAATACTTTGTGCATTGTATTGAGTCTCTTCGGAAATATAACAAATCTATAAAATTAGCCTTTTTTGAATTACTATACAAATTAATTATTTTATAAATGCAGATGGCCACAAATACTTGGAATATCTATCTCACTGGGCTATAAAGAAAAAAGGGATTTGTTACTAATAAATTAAGTTTTTTTTTTTTAAGAATACAAACAAACGTGTTTTTACCGTAATACTGTAAATTCGAGTTACTTTGGCCCTGGAGTTAAAACTTTGGCCCAAGGTTTATTAACCAATAGGAACTCGGGACACTGCTCACTGTTTCTTTTGGTTAACGAGTTTAGACCAAAGTTATACTTTAGGGCCAAAATAACCCGGCCTACATACTTACAAATACCGAAATAAATAATTTAATATTAATTTTGCCAATGTACAGGTTTTATATCAAATCGGCCATCAGCATAAACTGGCCTAATAATTCATTCAGTTCACTTCCATTTCAAAACTATCATATAAAACAATAAAATCATTTAAAAATGTCCTATTACACTAAATTATTTACGGAATAACTAGACATTTGCTACCGTACAGTACTTAACACTAAGCAGGCACAAGCATTTTACAAAAGGCTGCTATTTGAGCATTGTATTCTGCAGCAAAAGCCGCGTGGCCTTACGAGGCTTAATCTCAAAAATGTGTCAAAATAAAAAAGTTACATTGAAAAAAAAAATCACCAAGTTTGTTTTTAAACCCAGCCCCGACGCAAAAAAAAGGAGTTTTATATATTTGACCACTATATGTGCGTGTCTGTATGTGGTACTATAGATCCTAAACGAGTAAACACCAATATGGATGGATTTTATTCCAAATAAACGATTTACATGCAAGACTTTTGAAACGTCAAGTCTGTTTGTCCTAAAAAAAAATGATGCTAATTGCACATTCCAAAGCGTAGATCTCTACGGAGAAGAAACTCCATGGACACTCTTTTTAATCATGGTAAGTATTACAAATATCTCGGTTGCATGTTTCTTGTCGATACTAGTATACAATGTGAGAACAATGTAAGTAATAATAATAATTGCAAACTATTCTCAATATAGATGTTAAAAATAAAACACTGACAGCTAAGAGATGACCAATCTCAATTGACAGCGCCCGTTCACGGACATGACGCATATATCAGCACCACTCAGCTCAACCATTTTATAGGGAACCGAATAATCCAACACACGTACCACCATCAGTGAGAAATTTGGGTGAGCATGACAAACTCTCTGTTGCCGAGCTCATACACGTCAAATGAAACAAGTCCTTTGCTCCATCTTTGTTTTAATATACACTTTTTTTTTCCCTCTTTTTTGAACACATTGCTTTTGCAATATTTATATTATTAAGATCTAAAAACTTTTAAATTAAATAATAATTTATTTTGTTAGCATCTCGCAGTGTAACTGTTGTGATGATAAATGTATTTTTTTTTTCATACTTATTCATTTTTTTGTTTTATATAATATTTCTTTCTTTACATTTCACGTTGTAAAGTAAGAACACTGTAGACTTCGCAAATCCTATTACGACTCACCTTTAATTTTTTATTATTATGATTATTTTTATTGTGCTTTTGAGTACAATATTGACTGGTCTACACTGTTCTTACATAATGATATAAATACTGTAATAACGAGATAATATTGTAAGAAACCATTTTTTTTAAAGAGTAGGTAACCATGGAGTTTCTTGCCGGTTCTTCTCCACAGGAAACGACCAATATGGAACCGTGCACTAGCTTCTGACGTTTTATAAGTGCCCATGTAGGCCTATATGAAATAAAAACCTTTTTGATTTTGATTTGATTTGATTTTGACAGTAACCTAAAATCATAAATTGTAATCCACATTATTTTTATTTGAAAGCAGGATTTCTAGCGACGGTCCTTAGTGCTAACGCTGCGAAGGGGCGGACTTAAGATTCTTGATGATTTTAAATCGAACATCATACATGTAAGTTTTGAAAGAAATATATGTTAAACTAGACTTGTTTTTTTTTTTGACTGACCAGCCTCAGTGCAACTGTCCTGATTTGACTTGGTTAAGTCAAATTGATATGATATTTGATAAGGCTTTTAGATCGGGTCAATGTTTTAATATCAAAATAAGATCTTTATAGACTTAAAAATGCAAAATCATTCGAGTATTGACACTTGTCTCAAATCTTTACTCTATCAAGCTAGTAAGAAATTTATTAATTTACAAAAATACATCTTAAACCTCTCTTTATAACTTTATTACAAAGAAACATTGGCAAGACATCCTAACACTATTTTCAAGTTCATATGTAGCTATAAAAACCAGAGTAGCCAAACTGTAAAAAACAATTAATATTTTCCAAAAAAAATCAATGTTGAAAACAATGACAGTCAGGCCACTGGGGCTCTCATTACCTTAGACCCAAAGAGGCCTTACTCGACTATGGCGAAGCCAAAAGAGGATTATTACGATAATGATTTTATTTAAAAAAAAAGGGCATCTTTTCAAAATGGCATCGGTTTTAAAAAATACAGTTAGGGCACTCTAGCTCTTACGGCTTATAGTCTTTAAGATATCGGTATGAAACCTTTAGCAACAATTTTCCCTTCCTTCTAGCACATTTAAAGCTGCCAAACGATTATGAACCTTACGATATGTTACAATTAGCTACAAATTTCAAGCGCTCTTTGGTCAATTCAACGACACACATACACAAAAACAATTATAATTGTTCTAAGCACAACCTCACTCACTCGCATTATGTAAAGAGTTCAAAAATGTCATAAAACCAGTCTTACAACTGTCTTTTTTTAACTTTTGATATATTTTAAAATGTTTATTGAAAATAAAGTAAGTAATATCTATTTTCAACAATAGAATATTATTTTGCATAATAAATAATTTTGGGAACAATGAATCTTCTTGATAAATAAATTTAATAATCAAAAACAAACAGTGTTCAATAAATAAATAAACATTTCAAAATACATCACTTAATATTAAACCTACAATTAAATAGCTGCCTTAATACTTATATAATTACACAATAAATATAATATAATCCTATGATATGGTATTATTAAGATTTAATATAAGAATATACAATACGTATTCGAGATACATTCTGATCCATGGGTAAAGGTAGATTTACACTATGCCTATTTAATTTATGCATGAACAGATCTTTAGAGTACTTATTTTGTGATTTTTAATTTTCTTTTTATGAAAAGCATAAAAAAGACAATGTGTTTATGGGTGACATAATATTGAGATTTTTTTAAATCCTGTAGTCGTATTACTTTGGCCCAGGGGTAAACTTTGGCCCAAGTTCATCAACCAATAGTTTATAAATTGGGCCAAAGTTACATCTTTGGGCCAAAATAATACGACTACTGTACACGATGTGGAAATCCATCTTAATTAATAATATTTAAACTATTCCTTGTTACAAAATTGTGCTTAATACATTTGTTTTTAAAATATGACACAATGTACAAATTATAACTATCAACTATTAGATAAACATTAAATGCAGTCTAGTCTTTTATAATTTAAGAAAATGGCGACTAATATTTTGTTACTTAAAATACTTGAGATTTATTTAAATTGAGATTCATTCGAGTTTTATACAGTACGATTTAAGTTTATATATAAAAAATGGAGTATTTTATTTCAGTTAATAATAATGCTAAATGGCTATTTTATTGGTACATAATTGCTCAAAGAGCCGCGTCAATTACTCTTATTTTTATGATATAAATAATTAATACTAAAAATCTTGAGTTTTAGCATAACCTACATTTTGTAAGCTCGCGATGTGCTCGTTTCCGTAATACAATATTCAATAACAAAATTGTCTATCAAACCTTAGTCCTAGTAAAAAACTAAAAAAGTATTTATAATATTCAACATTTTCACGATCTCTCACAATTCTTATAAACTCACTTGTTAAGACAATCTTTTGCATAAGAAACAGCTTGTTATGCACAGCATAACTTGATAGCTTTAGTATAATTACAGTCTAATATGTTAAATCTTTGCAAAAGCGACATTTCAGACCACACTGATCGCAAAATGAATTGTCTCATTAGAATAGACAATGAACAGAAGCTCAACTATGCACCAAATTGAACACAAGCATTGACAAATAATTCGTAGATTAATTAGCTAAAAACTCTTTTTACATAATTACTCTCTATATAACAAGAGCTGCCATTAGAATACTTAAAACACTGAACATTTGATTTCGTTATAGTTGTTACATTTCACATGCTATCCTTCTACCACTGTGTGACACATGTCATTGTCAAATCACACTCATAATTTACAACGACTATACCAATACGCATGAATTTTACTATCAAGCTGTCAAAAAGAGATCTGTCAAAAACTAAACTTCTGTCCATTACCTAACCTAAAAGAACTCCGTATGTCATACGAGTCTAAAGTCGTCCCGACTACAATACTCCTCCTGTCAAACTGACGTTTCAGAGTTCAACCGTAAAATGAACCTGTTGCTCTTGGGGTCAACCACCTCTTCTGTCAGTGAAAACTTAGGAAGTTGCTTTATGGTACAAATAAGTGAGATGTCACCTTGTCTGAGCTGGAACTCCACGTTGTCCGCTAATGGTCTTGCTAGCAACTCGTCAGAGATTAGAGACCATCTCTGTATCGGTCTGGTTTCCTGGTCTGCGGACAGGACTGGTCCTTCCACGAGGAATGGTTCAAGGAAGGCGCGAGGAGACGCGTCTTGTGATAGACAGCGCGCTAAGTGGGCGAGGACCTGGAATAGAGAGTAAATTACATTTTCTGCTTGCATTTTTTTTTTTAATTTAGGTGTAGCTCTTTAATAATAATGCATTATAATTTAGGTGTAGATCTTTAGTAATACACTATAATAAAGTAAGAATGTTCAGGACCCGTAAATTACCCTGGAACCGCTGGATAGACTTTTTAGTTCAATTAGGGTCTAGCCCTAATTGAACTAAAAAGTCTATCACGAAACTCCGACGCTATTATCATTGCATAAATCTTTATTTGTCTCAAGATTACTTTAGAAACATTGTGTTTCTTGCAAATTCTTCTCCATAGAAATCGACTGTGTATTCGTCATCATACGCTAGGGGTACACCAGCGTGAGGCTTACGTACAAAACTGTGTCCTTAAAGCGGTAGTGTCCTGCAGGCTATTGTGTTGTTTCGTCGACACTGTTTCGTAGCTTTCCTCAGGCGTACAAAAAGCGTATAATGACCAATACGCACGTAAGAGGCTATGCGTGTATGAAGCTACGCGTCCCTGCATGTTTTGGGAAATGTGATGAAGGTAAGGTCGGATGTAGTCTGTGTACCGAGTCGGCGGAGTGTCGTGGCTGCTGCCTGGTGGCGCGGAGGTACTTCTGCAGCGCGCGCGCCAGCGACGGGAACACCGCCGCCGCCGCCTCGCGCGGGCCCAGCGCGCCTCCTGCACAACAACGGGTTTAGACATCTATATTTGAATTTAAAATTCGAGATTTTTATTATAAAATTTTCAGATAACAAGTTCTAATCAAAGACAAAGTGCAAATTCTATTCCAGTCAACAGTTTTATTTTAGGTGCTCTTTATACAACAATACTAAGGGTCAAGTCACACCGTAATGACAACGACGCAGCAAACACTTTCAGCGTGAAATAATTTAAACACAATTTTAAACGTTATGTCTAGACTTAAAAGACCATTATCACGTGAATATCTTGTCAGTGATACTGACAGCGGTGACGCGAGGCCGTCCGCAGAGCTGCGGGCGACTTCGCTGCCTTTTCAAGCGATACTGGTCCTTAGAGTATAAAGATAAAGTTTAAAATTATTTCACACATTCTATTGCGCAACAAGTATTGCTTGCATTGCTACTGCAATAGATTAAAGTTATCTCGAATAATAAAAAAAGTGCTATTCACCATTAGTAGAGACGCGCACGCGCCGCACGTGCGCGAAGGCGTCCTCTGCGGCGGTGAGCAGGCGCGCGCGACGCTTGCGCACGCGGCGCTCGCGCTCGGCCTCCTCGTAGTAGCGCTCGTTGTGCGCCGAGCCCGAGTCGCGCCGCCGCGCGCTGCCGCCGCCGCACGACCCCGTCTGAGATCTACAACAGTCACGTCATAGTTTGAATACAGCCTTAGTGCTTGTTTACGGTGAGGCGGCGCGATTGGCAACGCGTTGGGCGTTCGTCGTACATTGAAGCAGCGAGTCGCGTCATCGCACGCGCAAACACAAACATATGGCTATAATCTATATATATAAAAATAATTAGCTGTTCGTTAGTCTCGCTAAAACTCGGGATCGGCTGGACCGATTTGGCTGATTTTGGTCTTGAAATATTCGTGATAGTTCAGGGAAGGTTTAAACGGTGAGAACGAAAAAAAAAAAAAATAGGCGAAACGAAGTTTGCCGGGACAGCTAGAACCGATTTAGCTGAAAATTGGCAGGGAGGTAGTTTAGAGCCAGGAGAATGACATAGGATACATTTTTTTTTTTTTTAGAGTAGGGTAGAGTAGGGTAGAGTAGGGTAGAGTAGGGTAGAGTAGGGTAGAGTAGGGTAGAGTAGGGTAGAGTAGGGTAGAGTAGAATAATCTGTTGCCGGGAGCGAAGCCGCGGGCAAAAGCTAGTATAATATATATTCCACAACTGTCACACAACGTCGTCTAGCCTCAAGCTAAGCAGAGTTTGTGTTTTGGGTACTAGACAACTGATAAACATACTTAAATATTTCTAAATACACCCAGACACAGAACAAATGATAATGCTCATCACAAACATTTGTCCTGGTCCTGAGTGGGAATTGAACCCACGACAAGAGTGGAAATTGAATAGATTTTCGGGTCTCAATCGGAGTGCCGCACAGAGAGCGGCTGCGCATAACCAACGACGGCTTTTTTAGTTCAACTTATTCGCCGCCTACTATAAGCCTTTTTTGGTCTAACTCACATTCGCCATATCTGAGTGCATACAACCATCGGATCTAGGCGAGTCTGAAGTTAGGCTCTGCGAATTTTAGCGCTTGAAAACTCCTATAAAACTAAATGGAAATGCTAATAACAGCTTTTAACAGCAATAACAACTGCAAATTGCATAATTTTTTTAACCCTAGATCACTAACCATTCGTATAATAGACGACGCGCACCTAGCGCTTCCGCCATTTCGCCAACTTCTCGTGGCCTTCCACCCCGCACTCTTTTAGTACCTTCTTAGATAGTTAAATTAGGGACTTGCAAGGACTCATTGCGGATCCACGATGATTCGGTGGACATATATCGCGAGATCGTCGTCTCACAGACGAAAGGTTAGTAATGCTGTAAGTGTTTTTTAGTAAAGTTGTACATACTTTTATGCTTTAGTTTAAGTTTTTATTTCTAAGCCTAGCTTCAGACTCGTCAAGATTCGACGGCCGTAGGTACTGTAAGTAAGTGTAAGTACGCGGTTTGAAGAACTTACCATAATTGAGACCCGAAAATCTGTTACTGCGCATTGAAACGCGTATTGTAACATTATGAACTTATTCGTTCCAATAATCTACTGCATATCAATAAAGCCTGCGATCTCTGCAGTGTTCTAGGATATTCAATTATTAAAACAATATTCGCAAAAGGCCCAGAGTTCGCTCACGTTGTCTTAAAAAAAAAACTTTTTTATGGAAACACTGAGCAGTAGTAGTAAGATCGCGGGTTCAAACCCAGTCATGCACATTATTTTGTATAATTTATTTCATTACCACTGCTCTGAAAACGGTAAAGGAAAACATCGTGAGGAACTCTAGGACATGACTGTGTCCTAAATCCAAAAATTTCGAAGACATGTGACATCCACCAATCCTCACTAAGCCGCCTTCAGAGTCCAAGTCAAAATATTTTTAATTTGACATGGTGAATTACGTACGACCCATTATTTCTCCTAGAGAAGAGGTCTGATAGAAAAGCAACAGTCTAAAAAAAAAATTCTCATATAAAAAAGAAACCTTGAAACGCAATGAACTTGTAATTAAACTGAAGTCGGAAGTCGAATCCGTGGCAGAAGCATTACAATAATTATCAACCAACCGAAATTCGGCAATCCGTTCCACTCTTTAAAATTCGACACAGTATTTCTATTAGGCATAGCTGTAGCCAATCCATTACGCCGAGACAGAATACCAATCTTTATTGACTTCCTAACTGTTCCATCTCGCTTAAGGTGGGCTTTCCCGACTCGCCTATCGTCTACGTCGAGCATGGTTTAAAAGCTTATTGCTTCATCTAAAGAAATTAAAAGTGATGTTTAATGCAAAAGTGATGCGAAAGAAGAGAAATAAACCTGAAAACTCTGTTAGCGTTCAGTGATTCTATAATTTACTCGAATGTTTCACAAAACTTGTTCTAGGAAATACCTACGTGTTTTCATTAAACCCTTAAAGATTTGAAATAACGTCATTTAGAATCTCGATTAAATGCGCTAGGCTTCTATAGAAGTACTTTTTAAATATTTTTAATAATTACAGGAGTATTTTATGGAGAGTCAAAGTTCACGTAAAATAGCAGATTTTCAGAGGTCTTTACTGGATTACTCTTACACAAATTTACGTCTTGATTTCTATAGAAGCCTAGATAATATCCACAAGATATCTGTGTATCCAAAATATCTGAAGAAAGATGTGTAATAAAATCATAATCACGTAAGAGCGGTTGTATGAAAGTGTACGTCGGATTGGCCGCTCTTAAGACGCGATCTTTGTGACCTCAGAAATTCTATGATAAAATAATTTACCTAACTGTAGATTCTTTGTTTGTGCTAAGATGGTACTTTTGGCAGTACTGTCGTGTCATCATTCAAATGGCACAATAATTACACAGATTTTGCTTGAGAGCCTCCAACCCAAGATAATATTAACTTAAAATCTCTCTTACAGTATGGCCGTTGGATTTTGGCAAATCCAAAATTAGGCTCTGCGAATTTTAGCGCTTTAAAACTCGTAAAAAAATTAATGGTTTAAACAGACTCGTTCAGACTCGCCAAGATCCGACGGCCGTACAGTACGTGATTATAACGTTATTTATTACTCATCTTTCTCTTGACAAACTAGACAAAGGTGTATTGGATATTGAAACAATCAAAAATTTGTGTAAAACCAATCCAGTAAAGACCTCTGGAAATCTGCTATTTTGCTGGTTATTTGGCCCTATATAATGTCCCTACTCATAAATTAAAACATGTAACAAACCTTGAAAATTTAATAAAAATTCTGAATAAGGATTTTTTTTTCCAAAAGCTTTGATTTTAAAGGTCTACCCTGCAACATTCAACATTAAAAGGTTAATGCTGTGGATACTTTGTTAAAAATTGAGAATTGGGTAATGTGGAAATACTTGAAACAGACACCATTGGACCATAATAGGATATTACCATATTCGTTGGTTTCGTGTTTTTTTTTTCTTTGCTGTAGTGTGTGAACTTGAAAAGCATACTGGGTGAGATTACTAAACAGATGATCTAATAATGCCAACGAAATTGTTTTTTCTTTTTTGAACCTTTAGTCGTAATTTGACTGTGACTGCTTCATTATAACTTATACTAGATACTAAAATGAGGCTCTTATCTATCTATTACATACAAAGTTTATAAAGCTCATTGGCTACTTCAAAATTAAGACTATAATTTTATTGACAACTCACCTTGCTTGTCCAGGCTGCACATTAGTAGACCCATCCACTTCATAGAACTTTATACTAGACTGGGCTTTCCTCTGTGATTTCGCTATTGGAATCTTCTCCAAATATGGGTTATATATGGGGAACTCTGTATAATACTTCTGTAGAACCCACACTGCAGCTCTCTGTATGCTCAACTGTCCGATAGCATAAGACCTACTTTCGCCATCAGGACTTCTCACAATCTTTACATAATACACAGGCTCTAAATGTCTAATTTCCATTAAAATAACAGCTATATAATGTATAAAAAGTAAAGTATCTGCAAAGCTAGATACGTAAGAGACTAAGGCGTTGTAATCCATGGCTTCCTCGCCTACTGCGAGGGCTTTTGTTGCCTCTGTTATCTGCACAATGTAGAACAGCCAGTATGAAAATATACAGACTGCTAGAATGACTAATGTCATTGCTCTGAACACAAATATTCTGGGTAAAATTGCATTTCTTGGCCTTAGAAAAACTGCCCACACTCCTATGGCAAGTAATACAAGTTTGAATGCTAAAGAGAGCAATATGCCTTTGCATTCAGCTGTGCATGATAGCAGCTGTATCCTTTGACTTGGCTGTATTGCAATGTTGTCTGATAATCCTGGGAAAAACCCAATCTTTGGGAGCACTACCATCGCTAACGGACTGACAAATGAAACAAAAGACAGTCCTAGAGCTACAGTTGTCCCAAAATATCTTGTACAGACAAAACCTATGCCATTATCAGACTCCATGGGCCAGTTGCTCACATCCTCCATAGACTGGGACCCTTCAGAAGTGTTTCCCGTGACTGCAGTAGTGTTTTCTCCCCAGTTTTCATCCTGTGGCAAGATTTGGACCTCAATGACTTCCTGGCCATCTCGTCCCATCTCTGGGTTGATATTTACACTGGTTTGGAATGGTGCCATTGTGTTATCTGAAGATTCTTTCCTCTGTGACTTGGTGCTCCTGAAAGAGAACATAATTGAAGTATATTTTACTATTTGTTTTAACCTATCACATACTGTAATTACAGACACAATTAAAGACACAACAAGGTGTGCAGATACAGGTGTCCTTTTAGGGCTTAATGAATTAATTTCTACATTTCAATTTATAGTTTAACTAATGTTTACACAAAGTTTGATATTTTATAAAAATATAGAAAACTTCAATCTGACCCAGATTTAAGTTAGACACAAATTACTTAGATGAAACTTAATAACCTAATAGTAAGTTTAGTAGTAATTTCCTCATTGTTGTATCCTTGTGGTGTTCAGAAAAAGGTCCAGCACTTTAATGTAACAAAACATTAAAAATATCTTACATTTTGATTCCCTTCTCAACACAAGATAAGTAATGAACATAGTCCATGTATGTATTTATTATTCATACAGATTCTAAGAGATGTTGCATACAAAAACATCCTGGTTCTTGACCAAACCTCCATGAAACAGTGCTTAGTTAGCATTTACATACACCTGCTATGCATACTTTATGTTTTACTATAATTCAAAACAACTTGAGAATATTAATGAGGACAGTATACTAGGGTCTTTTTACTTTTTGGTTAAAGTTGGTTAGCTCTAGAGCCCTCTGCTCTCTGTAGCTATAAAACTACTAACCAACAACATAGTAATGTAATTTGGTTCAAGACTTGTAATTATTTGATCATATCACACTGTAATTAACTTAGGGGAATTTCCCATTGGAATAGAAGCAAACTTTCTCAGTTTTAAAGGGAGAACATTGAACTATAGTGGGTATTTTTATCTCGACATCTAAAAACTTAAGAACCAAGCCCGGAGGCCTATCATACCGGGTGCTGCGATGCGTGTGCTGCCGGTGCCTCGAGCTTCTGCGCGACCGGCTGCTCAGCTCAGACCTCACCGACTCCGTTTCCATTGTACAGCCTCCACTCTCCCACCCTATCCATCAGCACTGCACCAATAACACCTGCACCAACACACAATCATGAAACCACCAAAATTACAAGCAATTAAAATGCTTCACGGAGTATGAACACGCAGTAAAACAAGTTGTCACACAGAAAACGTATCGCTGCACCAGTACAATATCACGGTAAACTTAATACGATCGATTTCAAGAAACTTTTAATTGAAAATACCTTTGCATTATCGAAATAAACGGGAAAATTCTTATTAGAGCGTCTTTCACGAATGTCGATCAAACGGATTCATTCATTTTGTAAAAGCCAGATATGTTGAAAATATATTGAACGGAATTTGTTAATCGGAAGTCTCTTTCTATCTTGTTACTGTTACCATTCCCTTCTATTCTGTGGATCAAGTTGGCGGGACGTACTTAATTTGGTAGCATTACATTTTATTTCTTTCGCTTTCGTTCAGAAACCTCATCACAGTTCAAACATATTTTCTTATTATTTGAATTATTCGTTCTTAATTTATTCTTGATTAAATAAACCAGCTGTAGTTGTTATCAGTTGCTACTCCCAATATTATTTTGCTGCTTAATTTCAAACAGTACAAAAAAGTAAGAATGTGGTTTAGTTGTGTGTTGTGTTGGATTAAATTGGCGCTGATTTTAAAAATATAGAGCAAGTGATTACGCCAAATGATAATGATAAGATAACACACCCATTCCACATAGATAACTAACTGACTACACGTATTTTTACCATGAAGTGATTGTTTTTGTGAAAATATCATGGAGGTCCAGCCAATTCCGACCGTGAATCGTGTGGAAAGAGGTGAAAGCAGGGTAGACGATCTGCATTTGGACAGAGTGGTGGCCTCACAACCTGAGATTGGCCCAACACCACCCGATGGCGGGTATGGGTGGCTGATTGTTGTGTCTGCAGTGATATACCATATATCAGTGCCAGCGTTGCTATCGATGTACGGGCTCATCATCCTGAAGGCGATTCGTGAGGAAGGTCATGAAGAGGAAGAAGTTTTGAAGCTATGGGATGTGGATATCGCGCTGGTGCCAGTTATAGCTGTGGTGATAAGACTGTTACTGGAGTCATGGTGTAGAGCCGTGGTGAAGATCTTCCACATGCCGAGGTTCATGGCTTTATCTGGCCTCTGCCTGACAGTGGCTGGGGTCTTGCTGTCCAGCTACTCGACGGATGCGGCGAGTAACGATCACATCGTGAATGTATTCGCTGGTTTACTTATAGGTAATTACTCTCGCTTTATTCTCAAGGTCAATGTTGAATACAATCAATAGAATAATAAAAACGTCTTTAAATGGTTTAGTGCATACTTAAGAGACAGAACGTGGTAATGAATAGTGAATTACTTGGAAGTATTGGACAGTCAACCGCATAATAGTGTTAATAAATTGACATTAACAAAGCCTTATGTTGTAGGGGTATGGTTGATTTTTGTGTAGCGAAACTTAGCGCGCTTGTAACTGATGTGCGGTTGCCTGTACTTATTTTACCTAGCCAAGGTATTGTTTTCAGAACAGTGAATTTATTTATTGATCTTATCGTTCTAGATAGATTATGGTAAAGTAATGTTTACTCTTTGTTAACTGAAAGAAAATACGTAAGCCATATCCACTTTTATACTTTTGAGAAGAGTCATCAGCAGTCTTAGTCATAGAACAATCGCATTACAAAGAAAACTCTTCTGATGGCTAACACTGATTATGGTAGGAATGTACCGGAAGTACCTACCTACCTACTTACTGAGGAAGGTACTTGATTATTCATAATACGAGGAAAAGGCTAAAGTCAAAGCCAGCCTTCTTCGAAGAAAATACTAGGTATTTTATTAACATTATTTTTTGCAATTTTACCTAAATTAAGCTAAACCACTATCTCCATTCGAGGTGCTTCCACGGATTACACATACACAAAGGGCTATGAATCAATTAATTTTTATCGTAATTGATAAAATCATTACAATCAAAATGAGAAGTATCCATTAAATAAATGTGTTTTCAAATTACGAGGGTTTTGCGTGCGTCGTTGACATAATTTGTCTAGAACAATGGATTTCATTATGATCTTGGAGATGTAATGTTGTTTAAACAGCTGGTCAGTTATTTCATGGTTGACGAGAGACGTTTTAAAAAGTTGAAATCGTAAATCCTTATCACATTCGGGAAGCCTTGACACAACAAGGTGCCGCGGTGAGTAAAGTGGGGTAACTTTGGCTCTATGGGACTTTGGCACAAGCATTAACCAATAGAAACATGAGAAGTTTCTCAACACAGTTGTGTTTACTGGGTTTCTGTAGGTTCAAATTCAAAATACCCAGGTACATACCTGAATTTGGGTCAAAGTATACCTTAGGGCTAATTTAATCCCACTTTACGGTACCTGTAAACGCATTGTAGAGGCAAACTTTCACTGCCGAAATTCGCGAGATCCACTGCGACGCTCGATCCCGTCTTAGTTCATCTCGTCCCTTGCTCAGACCAGCCCGCGCCGTGAATGATCTATGTTCAATCTAGCGTGTCCTTTGCTGTCAACCCTCAGAAAAGCCTTCAACAGAGGTCTGTACCTCACTGGAGGTTTATTGTGGGACATCAGCTAAGTTCTCCTACTCTAGGGTATAGCGATAGAACGTGTCAGAATTTTACTGACTAAAACCACACTATGTTCCTCCAGTTGCTTTTTGCGTCCTAGGACCACGAGTATCCCGTTCAGAAGCAAACCCTCGGCCAAATCTACTAGTTACTGTAGGTATCCACAGCACCCTGCCTGTAGGCCCGCGCCTTCGGTGGCCGGAGATTGCTCTAGAGTAGTCGAAAAACTCACAATCAGATAGGTACCTAGTATCTAGATAAGTTTAAGTTGTGTCCTAACTGGTGGTACTTAATAACTTTCCATGGCTAAAAATCTTTGATTTCAAATTCGTTGAAAATATTCCCTCTTCCTATCTACTCTCTACCTCATTAAGGTCTGAGTTTTGTCAGGATCAGTTTGATAATGCTAGGGGTGATTATTATACCTACCTACTTATCTATGGGGGTGATAGATTCATCTGATTGTAGGAAAACATACCTGTATGGGACTATTGACTGACGCTCCAAAATTTATGAGTAGGCATATGACCATAGCTATAGAATAACCCAAATCAGTAAATCATTTTTAAATCCATATTTTTACTTGAATAGGAAGTGTAAAGTGACGACATGACTCACGAATTATTTCTTATAAATTATTAAGCCACGAGACGGAGATGCTAAAATGTTATCAATTAGATAGAATACCTAAATACATAATATTATGTACGTTAGAATGTCACCTATCTATCCTCGACGTACATAATTGTTTCTCTTATTTGCATATACGTCGGAAGCGCCTTGATGTGAATGTATTGGCACTGACACGTAGATAGGTGGGGAGATAGCAACTGCTGTCTATTTGCTAATCACGTTATCTTATATCCAAGAATGGGCCAAAGTCATTCTGTAACAATAGGATAAAATTCGAAGAGATTTTCTGACCAAATTCAGGCTGCCTGAATATCACAGGACAGTGGGAAAAAGAGGGGGGCAACTTGTCAACAATTCACAAGCTGCAAACACTCGACAATGACCGATTAGGTACGACAGTTACACCGAATATCTCCGCTGTAGACAGAATTGTTTGTTCAAAATATTTGAATTAGGTAGGTACCTACATACATAATATATCGGTATCGTACTGGTTTCTCTAATTAACCGTGTTGCATTTGTTTTATTTACTGTATTTGATAAAAACCTAATTGTTACTTGCTACGTAAGAGCAATGCTCGAAATTACTTTGACATGGATATTTTCCGCCTTTTACCTGAAATTAACTATTGTTTTTCAGGTATCGGATGCGCTTTAACTGGGCAGCAGACCGAAGTGATCATAACCCACTTCTTCCGTGAGAAGCTGACCATGGCCCAAAGGATCGTTCGCATGGCACCCTCGGTCGGCAATTGCCTCGTCCCAATCCTCGTCGGGTACTTATGCACCGTTTACACTGGAGATGTGGTTGTTATGATTTACGGGGCCATAATCATGCAGAACTGCGTCTTCTTGGCCTCTTACACAAGACCTATCTACATCGAAAAGGTCATAAGACACACCTACAATATGCTTAGAGACGCAGTAGAAGATGAGGATGAAGTTATTTTCTCGAATCAAGCTCGTCTGCATGAAAATAAAAACGCTCAAAGAACGAACTCTCAAGAAGAACCTTCTCAAAGTACAGCGAACGACGAAGACGGCACTGACGTAGTCGTTTTCAACTCTAAGAAGAATGCCAAAGAGATTCTGGATCCAGCAATCCAGTTTAGGGAAAACAGATCAGTCTCAGCTAAAGAGTCGAGGTTCTCGTCAGACTTTAGCTCGATGTACGACACTCCTAGCCGGTTTTCATCAGATTTCGGAACTTTGGACATTACTAGTTACGCTCGAGGAGTCAACGGGTATCAGGAGTTGGAGAATATAGACAGACAGGTTCCTCAACCCTTGTACAGGGAGACGACGGTAAACGCGCCCGCAAATAGCGTTGTTTTTGCAGCAGAAGTATCACCAGGCACGGCAAGAAGGACAGCCTCAATGAAGAAGAACTTCATCACTATTACGAACATGCTAATGGACATCAACTTCTATCTGTATGCGTTGCTGCATCTATGTACGACGTTCTCGATTCTCGTGCTGGGCGTGGTCTTCCCGCCTTTGATTTGGGAGCAGAATCCCTCGATGAATATTTGGTCGGTGAGTGCCATACTTATTCATCTTGATCTATTCACATTTCTCTAACTCTGTGCTCGCCTAATAAGTGGTGTTTAAAGGCTTCATAGTATTATTCGCGGCACGTAAGTTGAATTATGACCTTCAATGCGTAGTAACATATTTTTGGGTCGCTATCGAAATGCACTGCGAGGGGCTGCGCGTAACCATAACAACGATGGCCATTTTAATTTAACTTATTTGACGCCTACAACAGCGCTAACTACTTTTGAACCGCTAACCACCTACTTTCATCGTCACTTACTTCGAATTGTTTTGTAGTAAAGTAGATAATTAGACAAAATTCAGTATACCTACGCCAGCTTTTGTAAATTTAATAAAATAGGTAGGTAGTTGTAACGAAAACTTGACTACATAAAAAAAAGAAAGAAAACAATTTTATTTTGCCCAAAATAGACGCACATAAAACAACAACACAAAAATACAACAATTAGTCAGTCAGGTGTGAACCAGGTATTACATCATGTTCTTTCCCATTTTCCAGGTAGCAACGCTGATAGCAGTGGCCCACGGGTCAGCATTATGCTTCATAATGCTCTGCGTCGTGCTGCCGAAGTCGATCAACGAGAAGGCTAGACTGTGCGCCGCGTTCTGCGTCGCTGGTGCTATGGGCTTCTATGGTAAGTGCCTGGACTCCACTAAATTATTTTTTCTTACATAAAGCCTCGTTTATCTTTGTGGTTAATTTGACTTTGATTTTCATTGTGGCTAACTGCCATCTGAAAAACGGCTGAATAAATACTACGATAGATTAGCGACAAGCTTTGTAATAATCACTCTCTTTTGCCAGGTATAACACTATCAAGCAACAAAAGCCTTCTAGTAGTATGGTGCATGCTTGCCAGTTTCGCGACCGCCGCCTCCAGCATACTGCAACAACCTCTTTACAACAGCACTCTGAACGAATTTGACACAACCGCCACCATGACAGCATCAAATACGATCGTCGCCATCTTTATAATGGCATGGTCTTTGGCCTATAACTACGACTACAGAACGTGTTTCTTGACGGCCAGTGTTTTGCAAACTACCACTGCTTGTATGTTCTTCGCTTTATCTTTTAGGAGAAGGCGGTAATTTTGTATTTAGAATGCCTCTTTTGTAGTTTGCATTAAAAAAAGGGATCGATTTTTCTTAGTATTGTTTTCTAATTCAATTCTGGCATGTCCAGAGTTGGTAAAATAATATAGTAATGCTAGTTGTCCGGACATAGTAACAGACGTTGTTCTATCGGACAGGGTTTTCGTCGGAACTCGATTGCAGCACCACGTATAGTTCGTTTTTTAATCCTTGACTACGATTTGACAACTTAAAATGTCAAACTCCAGAAAATTGGGAACATAATATTTCTAGATTTTAACATTCTGAGTTGTCAAATCATAGTCTAGAATTATAAAACGAATTATACCAGGATCAATTATCAAACAATCCAGAGACCCATTCAAATATACAATGAAATTTTCATTCAAATCAGCCAAGCAGCTTAGAAGTTAGGTGACAAACACACGTCCAGAAGAATTACATATTATTATATAAAGTGTATCGAAGCATAGTCTTAAAAATAAAATAACGTTTAAGTATTTTATTGTACAAGGTATTTTTTAAGAGATTTATTTTTTCTATATGAATAATATTCTTAGCTTAAATTGGAGCCAAATAAATTAGACAACATTAAAATGTAAAACCTAGACTAAGTTTTATTATGTAAATAACATTACTTTCTTGCCATACGTCATAAATAATAACGAATCGTGCGGTTTTTAGGACCGGGACCGCGATTCCCAAATACCCAACCCATAAATTGTTGACTACTAATTTGGAACCACAAGGAATAGGCATTACAGTTACCAAAATACTATTGTTTTTTTAATGTGTGGCCCCAAAATAGTATTCAAAAATTAAATGTTATTTTTATAGGCGAAAGTTGGGGCCGCGGGCCCGGTCCAAAAAGTCTTAAGGTCCATAGTAAAATCCTAATAATTAAAATATTAAAACCACAACATTATTTAGTAAGTTGTTTATTTTTAAGAGATCACATCTGTTGCAGTCGTGTGTAAATAAAATAATAATTATGTATCACATTTATAGTACAAACGCACTAAGCAGAACAGCTGCCTATGCTAAAGACGATAGGTTTCTTCTTCTAGTGCGTGTCTACCACTTTCTACAGAATATCATGTGACAGAGGGATTTATATGATTTTATACCTTGTTGACATATATATAAAATTGACTTTTCAATAAAAGAAAGGAAGATTAGCGGTCTTCTGCTATACAAAATAGTAACTATCTATTATGAACTCTATTGACGAGACAATAGGTTCTCAAACACGCGGAACCAAAGACCAAAGGATGGTTGTATTTTTAAATACCATATAGTAGATAGGGGCGTAGCAAAGAGTCCGAAGTCGCTCCCCCCTTCCCCCTTTAAATCCTATAATACACATAACAAGCCTATTCTAACTCTATAGAAATAAGTACCTTTTACGACCCCTACATGAAATCTTCGCTACGCCTCTTATTGTAGACCTGTAAGTGATTTCATTTGGTATGTTACTGACTACAGAAGTTTTTTTTTTTTGTGTTTTTAAAACAGCATTTGCTTACATTAATAAGTATGGACTTCGCGAGTGGTGATCTAGACGAAGTTGTAATATCAAATTGGTAGGTAAATGAAAGAAAATACTTTTTATATTTTATTCTTAGGTAAGCATCTATTCTGTTTAACGCTGTTATAAAAGCATTAAAAAATGTCAGTTACACAAAATGATGATGTGTTTTTGTGCCAATAGACCACTTACAGGACTTCAATAAATAATTCAGTAAATAAATATGATATGTTCGTAAACAGTAAATCATTTTAAAGACTATTCTATTTTTATTATTGTAATTTATAATTCGAATAAATAATAATTTTACATAAGACGTCATTTTAATTAAATAAATATTGAAGTACCCTCACTTTTGTTGCACCTAAATAATAATTAATTTCAATTGTATTAATAATACGTAAATATAGGAATGTGTTATAAATTAAAAAGCAACAGAAATTAAATGCAAGTCGTGAAATTTCATTTTGGTTTTACATTTTTTTTTTTCGAACAATGTTCCTAATAATGTGACGTCACTGCTTCGCAATTGGAATCACAGTCCACGATTTGAATTTAGAACAATTTTGTCTGGCTGTTCCGAATGAATAACTGTTACTTATATTTTTAAAACTGTTCTTTTTTTAACTTAGTAAGTCCATCATTTCGTTATCTGTTAGTTTTTTGACGTCACTATTAGGCGCCGAGTTATTATTGGGCGTTGGTAGTAGAGATTCAAATGCGGACCAGTCCTGTTTCGCTTTGCTTTGATTTTGGTTGTTAGCCCATTTGTTGTTGAAGTTGGCGGGGCCTGTTGATGACGAAGAGAGACTGTCGAAGCCTGTGAATTGACTCTGGTAGGAGTAGTTAGAGGCCATAGATGGGGTGCTGTATGTCGGGGTGCTAATTGGCGCCGCTTGATTGATCGGATGCGAGGCTGATGAAGGAAGCGGTTTGGCTAACTGATTCAAGTTGGACTGTAACAATGTTGAGGTGAGGTCCATCGGCTTTGAGATGGGCTGTCGCGGACCAGGGATCGCTTTTGGTTGAGGCTGGGTTTGGTTGAACTTTCTGACAATTTCTTGCTGATGTGCTATCCTGGAATAATGGAAATATTCTGTCGAAATCATACTCAAAATAAAAGATTTTTCAAAAATACTTTTACTCCACAACGTATATAAGACACCCAGACCTGCATTAACTACAAACCGCCATATAAATGTTTGTAACGCGCAGGAATCGAACCCGCTGCGACTATGACAATGGTACTATCAACTTTATAAATTTGTCTACAATTGAGAGAAATGATAGAAATACATACTAGTAAATATTTGTTACTGGTCAACTACTAAATTAATTTTCGAATTTACCTAAAATCTTGACCAAAACGAGTGTGTTTTCGTTCTTTTTTCTTTTTGGACCTGGAAAACGATCCCACTATTGAGTAAGAATGAGTATTGGTCTATAGACTTGTTACTATTAGTATAAGACATTGTCAGTTTTTTTCATCTTGTAGGTTTCAACCGTGACTAGTAGCATTATGTTATACAGCCTATAGCCTTAGCGGCATAGCATAGCTTCAGCTTTACAATGATCCCACTGATGGAAATCAGGCCTCCTCTTTAGGAGAAGAAATGGGCCGTAATCCACCACGCGGGCCTTGTTCAGTTGGTGGATGTTACATGTCCTCGACATGCCGCTTGTCTCCTAAGTTTTCCTTCACCATTTTGAGAGCAGTGGTGATGAAATAAATTACACAAAGTAATGTGCCTGGCTGGGTTTTAACCCGCGACCTACAACTCGTAAGTCGGGGCCTTTACCACTCGGCCACCTTTGTTCTCTACCCTTAATAAATATATTAATTATTTGCTAAAACGTGTACCAAATATCCTAAGTCCCATTTACCTTTGTTTGTCTTCCATAGTAAGATGTCTGCCATTATCATTGACGGTGGGCAAGGCGGGTTCCTTGTCCCTGGGCTGGTTGAAGGCGAACGGGTCGATGCCCAGCCCTGTGAACATCTTGTCCAGGTCTGACGGAGGAGCTGGAGCGGACACCAGCGTGTCGTTTGATGGGGCGAGCGTGTGTTCCATTATTCTGAAAAGGAGAGTGGAGTAATGAGAATAGAAGTTCCAAATTCTCTGATAGTAAATGCAATAGCTAAAACTAAGTATGAGACATCGACTTAACAAGGTGTCATTGACATCGTCGCACAAACGAATACCACTGATCCAGTACATGAATCTAGACACCCCAGTGGTGCAATTTTTGTCGGTTTTTTAATTTTTTTAACTACTAGATCGTTAGAGTTCGTTTATAAACTACACAAGACTACTCCATATTGCTAAAGGGCTAAAAAAAAACTACTGAAAGTTTCAGTTCAGTAAGCACTTTCGTTTGTTTTAGGGGTTAGGTTTTATAGGTCGCCTTAGGAGTCGCACGCGATACGTAACGCGTATCGCGTCTGTATCGCTACAAACGTACGGCAACGACGCGTTTAAAAAACGTGGTGTTTACAGACCCTTACATCTACACTATAATATAATAAAGAGGTAAAGTTTGTTTTTTTGTTTTTTTGTTTGTAGGGGGTAATCTCTGGAACTACTGGTCCGATTGGAAAAATTTTAGCAACAATAGAAAGCTGCTTTACTCCTGAGTGACATAGGCTATATTTTATGTACGCGGGCGAAGCCGCTGACAAAAGCTAGTATATTATATTTTTGCTTAACTCTTCGGAATAATAATTGTAACGTTGTGTATACCTAACCTGTTGTTTGTTTCAAAAGACATCATACAAATAAATGTTCACTCACTTGGCTTCATTATTGATAGAATTCAACTGCTCCAACTTAGCTCTGTGTTCAGTCTCCATCTTGGAAATCATCTGCTTGACCAAAGTTATCAACGCGTTAAACTGGTTCAGGGTGAGGCCGTTCTCCACGCAGAGAGGGATGAGGAACGGGAGGACTTTGGTAGCTAGCACCTCTTTGGTGATGCCGAGCTTTGAGTGGCTTAGAGCTAATTTGTATATACCTGGAAAAAAACACGGAAAAGTGAGTAGACCTCTATTATGCGTCACACTAGACTGGCAGCCGTCAAAAGGGTTTTTGACCCCGTTTGATATTCGCCATATTGGCGCTGTCGGTCACGGTGACTGTAGCGAGTGTCTACGGTACTAAAACTGGTAATGTCGCGCCGCTTACAATATTAGTAAGATTAGTTCTCTGGACGCTCGCGTGTGGCGCTTCAAACAGGCACAAAAAGTGAACTGTCAAACATACGAAACAGGCTGTTCAGTGATGTGATAAATAGTAGAGGTAGTTAGAGGAAGTGGTATCTGTGCTTTAAAACAGTCAGGGACATGTAAACAACACCTGTGGGGAGATAGAAACCTTTCTCTTTGTGTACCATTTAAGGCAGAACTATATTAGGCTCAAGTGGGCACCGTATGCCAATCTGGGAGCGTTGGTCTCCTTATATATGGCAAGTAGATCTGTAAAGCTATATTAGATCCAAGCCACGCTACGCGACACAACCCTACATACAACGCAGGCGTAGTCAAAATGTGCGTCGATTTAATGTAGTTCCCCCTTTATTTTATTTTTTTCTATATATCTCTATAATGTAGCCACAGCATTAGAATCCACTACGCTAAAGAAAACGTTGAAGTATTTTTTTTTTGTAGAAATATAAATTATTTGATATTATGAGTTCCATAGTAATATTTATACAACAATAAAACTTGTAACCTTGCTATAACAATCACGATTCGCTTTCTAAGCATAGACAAGGTCATTTTTTATTTACTCTTCATTGTCTATGACGATAGTGCTACCATTCTTTATTTTCTTTTTTAAATAAACTTTGCGTCACACTAGGACATTGCTACTTGCACCCTAGTCTACTATTTTCATAATTTCGTCATTCCATCACGATACCATTGTCATTTTGCTAAAATTTCGTATTATGTTAATTCTTAATGACCGATCATTGATCCGTCAGTGCTCTCGTAATAGAATTGTGGTATGATCTGTCTTGTAACGAATTAAAATCTGTATTTGTAATATACATAATGATATTCGTTCTAATGGCAAGTCATTAATTTATTAAGCCCCAACAGGACACCGGTGTCCGCATACCTATTGTCTTTTAATTGTGTCTGTAATTACAGTAGTCGAAACGTTAATAAAAAAAAAAATCTGAATTTTAGCAGATTACCGCATACGTCAGACATTCATTTGTCATTATGTACCATAGTACGAGATTGCCATTTCTTTCAATGAAGTGTCAGTGGTTGATCATTGGAAACTCATAATGACGCCATTATATAAGTAGATCAATTCAATAATCATGAAATCTATGACAGGCCATTCTAACACTATTGTAATTAGCAGACTTGAGGCCCTGGTCTAATGTTTAGGGCACAATCCGACATTATAAGCGGTTAACCTAAACCGAATTTTGGGTCTCAATCGAGGTGGACTCCGCGTATGCATATCTAATTCAACTTATTTGCCGAGTTCTAAGTATATGTGACGTCACAAATATGTAAAAGTCACATACACTAGACACGCAGACCCGGAACAACTGTTTGTGGGCCATACAAATATTTGTTCAGTCGCTTAACCACTGAGTCAATGGCGCCGACAAACGTCAGCGAGTCTAATGAAAGAGGTGATCTACATTATGGCTAGGCTTACCAACATCTGATTTACGAATATTCCTCAAACTGTAACTTAAAAACCTGTAAACAATTTGGCTTTCAATTAGTGTTTGAGAAGTTTTTAACGCAAAATACGAAATTCGGAAAACTGACTTTTAATTTTGGATGAGACAAGATACCTAAACGGACAGTATGCTCCGTTTTGAACGGGACTGTCCTCTTTTTTAGTCACCTGTCTCGTTGGCCCAAAACAAAGTTCCGGGACGTAGAATAATTCTTTCCAAAATTACGTATCCAAAATTAATTATTTTTTAATTATGGCGCTGGTCGGGCACGATGAGCGAATCTAATTACAGCGAACACTAGTTTTATTTATTTATTCATTCACTTGTTTAACATAGTTTAAAAGCGACATCTGTGACGCCACCTAGGAACTAAAATATAATAACCTGCATCGCAGTACAAATTAGTGGTTCCGGTAACAAGGCTCAAAAAAATAGGAGGCACATTTAGATGCCAATGTATACGCTTTTATAATAAGCTTCCCAGTCCTATTCAAGAACTTAGCCTTAATAAATTTAAATCATTTGTAAAACATAAACTTTGTCAGAAGGCTTTTTATACTGTAAAAGAATATCTTGAGGACAAAACAGCTTGGGATTGACCTGCTCCAGTAATCACTGTAATTGATGTAATTTCATTTCTTATTTTCTGATTTTTTTTTTTTTGGTATCATTATTATATATATATTTTTTATTATTATTATTTTTAACTGACGATTATTGTTATTTTACAATTATGACATATTTCTCTTTTTTTTTTTGCAACTATTAAATTTAACATTTAAATTTGAAATTGACAATTGTATCGTTTTTTTTTTAAATTTGCAATATTAATGGGTAAAATTACATTTTTGTAAATTTTTATTATTGTGAATGTGGGGACTATGTGGATTACTTTTCGTTTTTCCTTAATTTTAACTTTTAATTAACTTATAATGTCTGGCAGTTATGAGTACTTTTTGCGGCCTACCCAAATGTCCTTTCTTTGGTATTGTTCGTCAAATCGTTGAGCTCCTTGGTGGTCCTGAGTTGAGCTACACGAGAACTGACAAATGCTTGCACTGACTGGACAGGTCCACTCAGAACTGTGTGGTTCTTTCTTCAAAAGACCATCTCAGACTCCAATCTGCATGGTTCTCATATGATTTGACCATTACATGTTTGTGTATGGACTTTAAAACAGACTTTGACCCCTGAGTTTGTTTCGGTGTTTCTTCTCAGGGTAGTCAGCTAGGAAACACCGGCCTCATCTAGTATAAAAAAAACGAAAAAAAAAAAAAAATGACGTGTAAAAGAGTTTGTAAAAACCTATTTACAAAATAAAATCATTTATCATTTATCAGTATTAGAGTTCTCCGCGCGATTATAACATTGACAACAGTTCGAATTCAACTATCGGGCAGTTACGCGGATCCGACATCAAAACCCCCTAGTCGGAAGATACCCTCTTTCAATGTTAATTTTTATTGTTGACCTAACCCATGTCCATTTAGAGCTAAAAAATAAATGAACAGGTAATACGTACCCAATATCCCCATGAGCACAGCCGGTTCCCTCGACGGTATCTGCGGCAAGAACGGTATAATTTCGTCCAGCACCAACCATTTGTCCAAGTGCTCCAACAGTTTGCCCAAACATAGCAAACAATTGACTCTCACTGACAAGTAATTTGTACTTAAACATAACTTCTTAATTCGTGGTAGGAGCGCATTCTTCATCGCAGGGTAGTCTATCAATGAGGCGAAAGTTGGTAACACTGACAAACACAACTCCTGGATCTGCTGGGCATCCGATTCTAAAGCCCTATGCAACATTGGGAGGATATCCGACTTCACTTCTTCTCCTGGCGTCAATTTTAAAAGCAACTCCATTTTCTGCATAAATATCAGCAAGATTTGTATTGGATCCTGTATCAACATCACTGGTTTTAAAGCCGGGAGAATGTATTTGATATATTCTTCTTGAGTACTGTTCTCTGCAATCAGCAACACGTTTGGTAGAACGAAAGGAACCATTGGTGGGTTGATGAACTCTTTCGTTAGGCAGGGTAGGACACGGTAGATGCAAATACGGTGCGGCATTTTTTGTAATATTTGTGGTAAACCTTTGTAGAACTGAGACTTCTGCAGGTTGTCCCATTGGAATAAAGAATCTAAATAGTTGAGGGTTTTGACGCCAACGTCCTCGAAATATGGTATCTGAGAAAAACAAAAAACACAATTATTAAGCGAGTTCAGTTTCATTGGAATATGTTGTAACTTTTGTAGTTATCTTCACTTACCTTCAAAAATTGATGTGAGTCTGGTCTCAATTCCGGTGTAGCATTTAACATCAGCTTCACATACTCCCGCAAACCATCAGTGACACACAACAGCCTCGTCGTCGGTAAGTTTCTGATCTCGTTCACGAATCTCTTATACTTCGAATAATCATTCCCTACGTTACCTAGCGTCTGATGTCCAGTACTATGCAGGGCATATATCACCATCCCTAATGAGTATATGTCACTGGCAGGAGAGTGAGTAGCGGAAAGAATATACTCCGGAGCCAAATAATCGAGCACTGGTTGAGTTAACGCATGCATAGCGGGACAATACTCCTGGAACGGCCAATACGGAGCTGATCCCGGTCCTCTTTGGTTGGCAATACAGAAATCAAACCCAAATATCTTCCAGGCGCCTTGTTGGTTCACGATAATGGACTCGGGACATAGATTGTGATGGAGAAGCTTGACATCATTGTGTAGGAATGTCAGGCCTTCAGCAATCTGCATCAGACCATATTTAATTTCGAGCTCATACAACTTATAGTTAACGAAGTGGCTTGGTACGGGCTGTGGCATGTTCTCCATGTTGCCTAAAATATTTGCTAAGCTGGCGAAAACTGGTTCTGTGGCAAAAGCGATACTCTCTCTGCTTTCTTCAAGGCTGTGTTGTACTGTGAGGATCTGTGGATGTCTCAACTTCGTCAGCTGCACAATGCCGCGTTTCAAGGTTTCCAACATGATATCTCTGTCAGATTTTGACCATCTTTCTAAGTGTTTCTTTTCGAAAACGAATATTGATGCCTCTTGCTTTGTTGATTTCTTGTAGCCTTTGTAAATTTTCCATAGTAGACCTATGAAACAGTAATATAACATTAATATTAACATGACCAATTATTAGTACAATTATTCGACGCCGAAATGCAGTAAAATCAGCCTTATTAGGCCCAGCGCACACCGTTGGAGGCGCGGCGCAGTGCAATTGAAGATAACATTTTAATATAAACCTTAACTACCTTAACATACGGTCTACAAAAGAATAAATTCGCATGCGGCGCTCGGAGCGCCTTCAAGCTACTACAAGAGCATGCGCGCGAGTGTTTGTTTCCAGCGGTATGCGTTGGGCCATAGGTGACGAAAATTACGCCCCTCCACAATGACCAAGCACCGGGTCACACTCCGCCGTCGCTACGGTAACATTGGTCGAATTAGGCTATGAACTATGAACCTACTTATTCTTCAGGTTTAGCCCCGTGCGACAATCTTTTGTTTTCACTGTCACTGTCCGGGCAGAAATTTGATTGAAATTGCCAGTCATCGCTGCCGTGGAGGCCTATTTTGCAGACCTCTAGAAAACTTAGTTTTCAGACGAGTTAAAGAAGATGGAGCATCGCTGGGTTAAGTGCATCGAGCTAAATGCTGAGAAACAAATCGCTACTTTTCCAAAATTTTCGTTTTTCTTTTATACTTTTGGCTAAGTACTAATACGCTCTCGTACATATTACACAGAATAAATGATCGTGCTCTTTACACTAACATTTATCTTGGAAAGTTATTTAACCTTTCGAGGACCGTAATTAGAGAAATAATAGAAAGACGTGTAGGTGTGCGAACGTGCGTTCGGTCGGGACTCAAAAATTTAAGGATGGAAATCATCCTATGATTTCTCCCGTTGTGGGTGGAGCGAGCCAGAGGTAGCAGTCACACTTTTACTGGCTAAAACTACACTTATGTACTTCAGTTCCCTTTCGCGTTCCAGGACTACGAGTCCGCTTTTCGGAAGTTCCCCGCGGTCCTAACTAGCAGGCATGCCGATGCCTGCTACTTTGAGTGAGATGGGATGAGTGCTAGTATGTAAGGAGGTTTGCTTACATCTCTTTGTGCGTGAATCAATACGCGTTTGCGACGACTTGGGCTATCCGGTCTATTATCGGACAGTGAGCTACTCATTGTTCGACGTCCGCAAGCCCGCGTCTATCGTGGCTGATAGTTGGGATTACTAGCTAGCAATGCTAGGGTGGGAATGGGTTATTTGATTTGTCTTTCCAATTCTAATCTTGTGAATTTTTTTTTCAGTTAAAAATAAAATAAATGTAATATTCAGAGCTCGGAATTCGATGCAGTAATTCATCTACATGCACTGATTTCATACAGTGAAAGAATAAAGTCGATATGCCTCAAATCCCGAAAATAATTTTAAAGAGTAGGAAATATATTATTATTAATGAAAAACATAATAGACATATACTTCTTGGGGACTCTGCAAAAGGGTTGAAGCCTACTTGGAAAAGGAAGGCTTGGCCCCAATGCAAAAGGCAAAGAAGGAACGGGGTGGGGTGTTTAGTCAGTAAGAGTCTGACACTGTTTCCTGCTCTGCCCAAGAGTGGAATTTTTCATTGGATGATTTTTGCGCACCATAAAAAAAAGTGGATACATACTTTAACCCTCATACAAGTTCATGAATTGAAATGTTCATTTCTGCTAATACTGTATAGTATTAGCAACCACTTAGATTCTCAGTGGCACTTTGAATTAATCACACAATGAAAAATTATTCTAATGGGGCATTCAATTGAGTTTTGCTTACAAGTCAAGGCTAAAAGCAAAAAAAAATTATAATTTGCTTAAGACTAACATTTTCACCATTAGAATCCCAAGAAGCTGCATATTAATATCAAAATTTCAATGCAAGTACACAAACAACTATGTGATTTAATCCTCTGGTAATATTGTAGGGACTCTGCAAAACGGTTGATACCTATTAGAACCCAGGGTCTCTTTTTGAAAGGAAGGCTTGGCCCCAGTGCGAAGGGCAGAGAAGAAACAGGGAGGAGTGTTTAGTCAATAAGAGTCTGACATTGTTTCCTGCTCTGCCCAAGAGCAGGAAATGTTATTTGATGATTTTAGCCACCATAAAAAAAAAACATTGGGTAAAATAGCATTCTAATTTTATCTTTAATGAAGAGAACACACAACACATCACAGAACCCAGAATGGGTTTACTGTGGCTTTTTTTTTATGGTAGGTAAAAATCATCGAATGACGAATCCCACTCTTGGGCGGAGCGGGAAACAGTGTCAGACTCTTACTGACTAAAGAACCTACCCTGTGCCTTCCTTGCCTTATTCCCAGAGGCCCGGTGTAACGCTTTCGCATCAACCCTCAGCTCCGGGAGGGCTTCGACCCTGTAGGGCCCCTACAGTGTACTGACAACTCCTTGAGGCGCGCGGGAACGGAGCGCGCCGTTGACGACTTGGGCTCGGTCTGGACTGCTACTAGACGACCGGACAGCGAGCTACCCATTGCTCACCGTCTGCAAGCCAGTGTCTACGGTGGCCGGATATCAGCAGGATCGCGGCGGCGACGGCTACGGCGAGTGCGCCATTGCCTTTGCCTTATGCGGTCAGCGGTGACCGCCTGCCACTCCTCCTCGCTGCGGACCATGGCCTGAACCCGGCGGAAGCCCGGCGCGAGAGGTCGCCGCCGCCGATCACCCCCACGAGGGTATACTGTGGCTTGAGTTTAGTATTTTGTTGTGTTTGTTCGGTATCTATAGTCATGTGTAAGTGTCAGTAAATAAAATACACATTGAAAATGTGTAAATAGAAACATTTTCCATTTGTTTGTATTTATAATCAGTGATTCAGTTATCTGATTACTAATATTAAGTAGAATTTATAAATTACTAATAAATTAATTACATTATTTCATTAACTAGTCCATGATTAACTTAGAGTGATAAGGATTTCCTGTAACTATCCTGTGTAGTTAAATGTAGAATGAACAGTACACTGATTAGCACATGAAAAAAAATACTAATTTATAAGATAAAGCTGTACTATGAAAAATCATTGAATTTAAGGGATTTTAAATATGGGGTGGAGGGGAGGTGTGCCCCTGAAAAACTATACTGCATAATTACTTCTTGATATAAACCTTTGTAACAAAAAAATATGAGCTTCCAACTCATTGTCCTGTATAAAACAAGTTAAGCCAATTTTTATTCAGGGACCACTTCTGAAATATCTAAAAATGCAAAACTAAATTCAATATACCAGATAAATTGTCTTCAAATTTAGCACTTTTTCATACAGTAGGTCATCCTACTCACAGTTAGTTTAAGTCTTCCCTAAAAATAGCTTACAGATTGAATCTGTTGTTACCATAATTGTACACAAAACATAAATAGAACCAAATCTATAGCACTCCCAGCTTACCTGTCACTGAACTGAGTAATCAAAGTGTTCAATATCAAAGCAAATAAGGTGCACAATAGACACCATCTGAGTCTACATGCAAATTATAGATACATGAATCGTTTTTTTACCTGGACCAGCGCTTGCAATGAATTGAGTAGCCTCAAACTCTCTTGTCACCGGATTTCCTGGTAAAACACCAGATAAATGCGAAACTGTGTTGCTGACTGATGAATAAAACTTGTTGAAGACCTCCATGTTCGAGTTTTTATACTATTAGCTTTTTATTGTATTGTAAAAATAAAAATCATTACGGAGCCAGACAAAAATGTACGGACATGAAATGTCACTTTGACATATTGATTAACATTTATATTTTGGTTCGGAAATTGTGTGTTGCTTTTGTTTCAGGTTGTATACGCCATTTGACCTTCTTTGGAACTAATGAAAACCGAGGAAAATAAAATAAACAACGAACAAATGCAGAGAAGAATGTAAAGAAATCAGACAAGAATGAAACATTTGGATCATGAAGATACACGTGAGCAGATTTTCCGAACGAAGCTTTCTATGGATTTTTACAAATATTGCTTTATTACCCATTTTTAATACAAAATACTTCAAAGATTAATTTACGGAAAGGTCATGTGAACTAAAGGTAAAATCATACCTAATACAACAAAATTAATTTAATAAAAAAATCCAGCAAAGTGAAGCATTATAAGTGAAGAAGAACAAGGTGAATCAAAGAGATCAATCTGTTCAGAATAGACTGTCGCTATTTTTGTAAACGACTGATGTCATGTCATGTCGATGTCACTGCAAAATGTTTACTTGTTTTTGTAAATGAATTATTAGAAATAGTTCAATGTGATAAAGGAAAATAAACGCAAAATGAGGCAAGGACGTTCTATAATTGTAATGTCCATATTCCTAACAATCATACCAACGATATTATCAGATAGCGACCCATATTCTAAAGAACCATATCGACCTCTCGGACCGTTGGTGAAATGCAATTATTTACCGCTGGAATTCTTGGATTGTGACGAACCAATCGACCATAAAGGGAATTACACCGCCAGAGATGCTATCGGTCACGGCTGCGTGAAGTTTGGAGGCGTTAGATACGATCAGGTGAACAAAACGCGAGTGCAGTGCAAAGCCTTGGATGGGATCGAATGTTACGGAAGCAGGAGCTTTCTAAGAGACGGTTTTCCTTGCGTGAGATACTCTGGACACTATTTCACGACCACGTTAATCTATAGTATATTACTAGGATTCTTAGGAATGGACAGATTTTGTCTGGGGCAAACTGGGACTGCAGTCGGAAAACTTCTTACATTAGGAGGTTTAGGAATATGGTGGATAGTGGATGTAGTTTTGCTTATTACCAACAGCTTGCATCCAGAAGATGGAAGTAATTGGAATCCTTATGTTTAAAATTTGGAGCAAATTTATTTACAAGTGTATTTGAGAATGTTTGGAATAAGGAAAATTGTATAGTTATGTACCTATGTAAATAATTGTCATGTGTTTGGAACACAAAATTCTATAGGTGAGCTATGATGTTTTCATAACAATTTTTACCAATATATCATTAATCAATCATTGATCACCATACATTCACAACAACCATTTTTTTTACTATTATAGCATATTATTATCTTTATAGGTAAATGTGTAATAAGCACCCTTTTCCATTCCACTCTGTTTCTAGTGATATTTACATTTAACCAAACTTGCTTGCAATTTTTATATCAGTCCATTTTTGTTCTCTGCCATCAAATAGTCTATTTTTTATGCTGGAACATGCCATTGTATTGTTTGAAGAGTCTTTCTAAAGATGCAGGGCAGTTCATCTCATTAGATGACCTGAATCCTCACTAGGTATAGAGATCAAATTGGGCCCCCTAAACCCTTACTCATTGTCCTTGTAACTCTCAGAATAAGAAAAACCAAAACAAAACAAAGGTACTATCAATTTGAGGATCAGGAACACTATTAATTCCAGTCTGAATGATTTTACTCTTGAATTTGATGGCTTTACTTATTTCTGATATATGTACAGTATTTCCTTTGGATACAATATGTAAAAGAAAATTTCAACTACCCAACTGCAAGGGTTATTTTTTTTTTAAGTTGTGTTTGTGATAACTGTTTTGTTTAAGTGTAAATATTAGAATATAATGTATGTGTAAATAAAGGATTATATACTGATATTATTAGTTTTATTTTTACTACTTCAGCTGTAGGTGCCTTTTTGTCAATGTAATGAAACAACAAAATTGGAAATTATTTATAGTTTATTATAACTTAAGCCACCAGGGCTGAAGCGGTGCTTGACTCATACTTCCAGTTTGGTGGGAGCACACTCTTTGTCTTGTAGTAGCGTGCTAGCCTGTGGATTCTGGACTCGACGAGAATCAGCCTGAATTTGCTGTCCTTGTCCTTCCTGTTGCGTTCCAAGTGCTTCCTCATGGCAACAGCTTTCTTGATCAAGTAGTATAAGTCCTCTGGTAGGTCAGGAGCGAGACCCATGGCTTTCATGATACGCAGGATCTTTTTGCCAGTGACGAATCTGACTTGTGCAACTCCATGGGAATCCCTAAGCATGACACCTGGAATAGATTAAACGGTTGATGTTAATTTAGCACTACATTAAATGTCATC
Source organism: Mythimna loreyi (assembly GCA_029852875.1). Classification (NCBI taxonomy): domain Eukaryota; kingdom Metazoa; phylum Arthropoda; class Insecta; order Lepidoptera; family Noctuidae; genus Mythimna; species Mythimna loreyi. Next base: position 21,456,972 of record CM056790.1, read on the forward strand.
TGTTTTTGAAGGGTAAATCTGTATTGTTTAATTTTTTTATTGAAAAAGAAATAGTTCTTGATAAGAGTGAACCTCACACAATTATAATGGCAACAAAAAAGCTTGTATGTGTGTAGTGGAAGAGAGTTGGATGAAATTTGTCACAAACTATAGCTTCAAATAGGATGTGGCTTTTTATGCTGTAAACTCACAGTATAAAAAGCCAAAGTGCCATTGGGATGATTTTCTACTTTTGTGTAAGTAAAGCCACTAAACAGAAGCCAGGTGTTTGTAAGAACAGAAGATGTTTTCCTAAATCATAAGAAAACCTAAAGATTTACAGAAAGAACACATGAGCCATTGAAGTATTTAGTTGTTTTATAAACAAATTTAAACTAAAATATTTAATGACATTAGAGGAAAGTAAGCTGTTTACTAGGAGACGGCTAAGAATTGTAAAATCTTGTGTGTACATTTTTTTAATGTCATCTAGTCCCAAACTAAGCAGAGCTTAGCACAAGCTCTGAGTACTAGACAACTGATAAACCAACTTTTATAGTTATAATAGATAAATTACACCCAGACGTAGAAGCACAATCATTTGTGTGCTCGTCACACAATCATTTATCCTAGATGGGAATCAAACCCACAAACTGTGGTATAACAGTCAGGGCCATTGACCACTAAATCAACAGGCCTGTCAAAATAGTGTTCAACCAAAACAATAACCAATGTTCAGCTCTCCCTTTCTAAAAACTTATAATCTTGTCTCAAAACAGCTATAAGATCATTGAATTATCAGCAGTCTAGATCCTGGCAAGCTGCACCATTGATCTGTATGATATTAACCAGTACTTGACTGCAACCCGAATCGATAGTAAGGAGTGATGAAGTTGTTGATGGTACGGCTCACTAGTTTGTTGAGCCTATTCACTTTAGCCTTGAATACACCTAAAATATAATTGCTTCCTTTTTCCTTCGAACTGGCCTTCCATTCCTGAATGAAAACTCATTTAGTGGACAGTTAGGTCACATATTATCTGTAATTTGATTGGGTTCAGTAAATGAAAAGTTCTATCGAAAAAAAAGTTTCAACAATGTCTGTCTCTCTGGCCAGATGGTGGGAAAATTGATAAATACTTCCGGATGCTGTTGGGCTGGTTTTTTAAGCACTATACTTTCAACTACATCAGCAAAACTCTATTCAATTTAAAGATTTAGAACAGGGCTGCAAAATTACCACGATAGTGGTAATTTTAATGCTTTTACAAGATTTTTCAATTTATAGACAAAATCTTCAATGATATACCATTAATATTGCGTAAAATCACGCAGAACTATTGAAATTGTATCATCAGAAACATTTTTAATCACATTACAGAAGATTACAATCAAGTTTGGCACTTACCGATTTGGGAGGGAGTGAGGCCTTTCTTGCCAAGTTTGAAAATCTGTTCCTTCACATCATCAGCAGTCAGTTTTAACCAGGTAGGCACACTGCGCCGGTATGGCAGCGCTGATTGGGAAATACCCTTACTGAAAACATAAAATGAACACTTCGCTGTAAAGCCATGTGGTGACCACTCAATCGGTAGGTTATGTTAATGACACAAAAACTTTGAACAATGAAAAATCTATGCTGAATCATTAGTATGATGTTGTTCACTATAAATACACATAAATTTACCCAGGTGCGTGCATACGACCCATGGCTGCGGCTTTTATTAAAAATCGCCGATCTGACAACGACAACAAGGGAACACGAAAAGATGGTTACCGGAAAGCGGTTAATCATTCAGTTCTCGTTCGTGTTACTTTATGATCGTTCTTCGTTCACTAGTGTTGTAGCTGAACAAAAACCGGTAAAGCAACTAAATTGTATTCGATTGGAGCTATTCGCTTTAACGTCTGGAATGTTACAGCATAAATTGAGTGTAGCTATGTCATTAGTGTCAGAATCAAATGACAGCTGTCCATCCTTTATAACCAAACTCAAAAATCAATCAAACATTGGAGTTCTCATTATTTGGTTCCAAAAATGACGAACCCCTACGGCGTATCCGATGCTGAGTTCAACCTCATCAAGCAGCAAGCCGCAAGGCGTGCTGGACTCAGACAGGAGTTCATGAAACAGAAAACTAACCCATTCAAACATGCAACAGAAGCTGGCTATGTCGTGAGTATTAAATTACGTAATTTTATTATTGAAGAGTTCAAAAGTATAAACAAATGATATCTCAGATCTAGATCAGACTACAATAATGATATACGTTTAATTTTTCAGTTTGATCCAGCATTACAGAAGTTTTTGTCAATGAAAGTGACCACTCTGGAACACTTCACTGCTAATACAAGGACTAGCTTGTTTGGAATCTGCGCTATTATTCTTCCCATGTTTACTTACGGATACGTTATTTGGAAACACAGGACGGACCGTGAAGAACAAATAAGAAAAGGAGAACTCCGCTACAAGGATAGAATGTTCAAATTGCAGTAATGGTTGAATTCAGTGTATGATAAAAGAATTGTGTAGAAATTAATAAAATCAAGTAACTGTTAAAATACTTTTATTTATTTTAAATATTGAAGTAACACATAAGTTGCCTTTGTTATTTGTGGCAAAAAGCACATAAATATGATTTAACCAATTTCTTTTTTATTGATTTATCATTAAAAATACTGGCTGTTACAGTTAAAACACTTCAAAAGTTAGAAAAATAAAACATGTTGTCAATGTCATCTAGTTTCATTGAGTTCAGAGCATCACTTATTTGAATTTCATTGATAAAAAGAAAGATATACCGGTACTTATTTATTTTACTGATAATTCACTCTAAATACTATTGAGCATTTCATAGTCTATTAATAGTTCACACATGTTATTGGCATAATATTGGTGTCTCTTCCACAAAGGCCAGTTGAACTTGAAGTTAAATTGAAGTGGGGTTTAATAATATTACATAATACCTAATATTTGAAAATGGCTGATAAATATGGATTTTCTGATTTGGAGTGTAAAATTATGCTCAATCAAATTGAGAGACGTGCCAAATATAGAAAGGAGTTTTTGAAACAAAGAACTGATCCTTGTAAACATTCTATGGAAGCAGGCTATGTTGTAAGTAGTTGTCTTAAAATATAGCTTATTATGGAGAAGTTTTATATTGTTATAGTAAGGAGTAAGCCTTTTTGAGTATTACAGTATAAAGCCAGCAGTTCAAATGCTTGCTTACGCAACACTGAAGAATTAACAAATTTTAGGACACTACAACACTGATTTTTTTTATAGCCACCTAGAAGTAGGAACCTCGCAAGCAGAGTGGGGCTCGCATCTTTTTTTTTATGGTAGGTGAAAATCATCCAATGACCAAATAACAATTTGCACCACCCCAGACTCCAGGAGGGGGATCGCATCTAGCTATCATGGCAGGTAGGGTAGAATCAAGATACTACTGCACCAACCAACCGTCGAATTCCAGTAAATTACCTACTGTCGCGTTACCGTAGTTTCGACGAACTACTTTGTACAACTGTAACTTCAGTGTGTCGCACAAGCATGCATTCGAAATAAGTTGATTCGCAGTGCTGTTTTTCAGCTAAAAAGTATAGCATTCAGTCAGATAATCAGTAATAAAAGTGTCGTGATGGCTCAGCGGCAATTCTTATGCATGAGGTTACGGGTTCGAATTCGGGAAAGTGCCTATGTGAATTTTTAGATTTATATTTAGTTTTCTAGGACATTATTGACACCCTGTTTATTGGAAAGTTGTTGTGCCAAAATTGTTGATCCCGGTTGTCATTAGTAGGTTTTTGACAAGCGGTACAGGTAGCCAGAAAATCTGATCGTTTGTTTATCTGGGGTAGGTATCGTTTTACCCAGTAAGCGAGATGTGAAGTCCGGTTACACTGGAAGCTGACCTCAATCTAGTTAGGAAAAGGTTGAGGAGGTGATGAGTATATCATCATCAACGCCAAAATATATTAATATTAGACGCCTACCAAAAAACGCTGCGCAATTAATATCAACTAAGCGTTAGGTACAGAAAAATAATACCTAATCAATCCTACTAGTATTAAAAACGCGAAAGTTTGTATGTACCTATAGATGTTTGTTACTCTTTCACGCAAAAACTACTGAATGGATTTCGATGAAACTTGGTACACAGGTAGACCATGTCCTGGAATAGCATACAGGATACTTTTAAAAAAGCAGTCAACAATGTGGATGAATCTTTGAAACCAAGAGAATGTCTCATTCATCTGGTCTAGGTTTTTCTTTACAATTTGATATTTTTATTTGCATATTAGTTTTCCCCGATTACTAAATGTTTCAAAGTCAGTTTGACTGGCCTGTCAGCACAGTGTTAGTGACCCTGACTTCTATGTCGGAGGTCGTGGGTTCGATTCCCACCCCGGACAAATGTTTGTGTGATGAGCACGATCATTTGTTCTGTGTCTGGGTGTAATTTATCTATACTAATATTATAAAGCTGAAGAGTTTGTTTGTTTGTTTGTTTGTTTGTTTGAACGCGCTAATCTCAGGAACTACTGGTTCGAATTGAAAAATTCTTTTTGTGTTAAATAGATCATTTATCCAGGAAGGCTTTAGGCTATATAACATCACGCTGTGACTTATAGGAGCGAAGAAACAATGGAAAATGTGTAAAAAACGGGGGAAAATATTCATCTTTGAGGGCTTCCGTTGCGTGCGCTGCGAAAACGGTCGAAGATACCAAAAAAATATGTACGAAAGAATTATTCCTCTTAAAATGATCTAAAAAAATGTCCGCGACAGTATATGTCTATCTTTGAAGATTTACTCACTAGGACCGTTTTTATGGGAATCAAATTTGGCCGAAATTAATGCATGCAACCAATGAGTTGTATCAACATAATTATATTAATCTTTGTCCAAATAAATGTGTTGTTGATTAAGAGTATGTAATTGTGAACAAAATTGTCTTTGACATCACTTATTTTTAATGAACATCTTAGAAGATATTACAATTTTAAAATAACTCCGATATGAAATTCACACGCGCCGCATGATGTGCAAAATATGACGCTGCGCCTGGCCGGCGGGCGAGGAGACGGATTGCTTGCGGGCGGCACGGAGGAGTTTTTTTTATGGTAGATAAAAATCATCCAATGACGAATCCCACTCTTGGACGGAGCGGGAAACAGTGTCAGACTCTTACTGACTAAACAACCTACCCCGTTCCTCCCTTGCCTTATTCCCAGAGCCCCGGTATAACGCTTTCGCACCAACCCTCGGCTGCAGGAGGCTTCGACCCTGAAGAGCCCCACAGTTTTGATGACAACACCTTGAGGCACGCGGGAGCAATGCACGCCGTCGACGACTTGGTCTTGATCTGGACTGTTACCAGACAACCGGACGGCGAGCTACCCATTGCTCACCGTCCGCAAGCCAGGTACGATGGCCGGATATCGGCGGGATCGCGGCGGCGACGGCTACGGCGAGGGCGCTTTTGCCCTTGCCTTATGCGGTCGGCCTCCTCCTTTACGAGCATTACTGCTTCGCAGAAGGAGGCAACCGCTTGCTGTTCTTCTTCGCTGCGGACCATGGCCTGAATCAAGGCCCGGCGCGAGAGGTCGCCGCCGCCGATCACCCCCACGAGGACCCGGCGATGCCCTTCTCAATCGGGGCACACATCCACCGTGTGCTCCACCGTGTCCTCCGTGCTGGCCACACAGTGGCGTCACCCGGGCGTCTCTTCCGCACGAATCCGGCGCAGGAATCTCCTGAACTTCCCATGTCCGGTGAGAACCTGCGTCATGTCCTGCGTGATGTCTATCCAACCACGCCTCAAAGAGGGGACTTACTGCCGAGATTATGGCGTGCCCAAGTAGGGGGTGTAGCTCTACGAAGTACTTTTAGATAATTATGTTCTTTTAAAAACTAAATTATCTAAATTAATAACAGAAATTGATACGGGCAAAGTCGTGGGTAACAGCTATATAATTTATAAAGCTGAGGTTGTTTTCAAAAATAAATATGATGCCCAAAATAACTATTCCACGCGGACGAAGTCGCGGGCACAGCTAGTCTATAATATGTAGGTATGTATTTAGAAATATATAAGTAGGTATGTTTATCAGTTGTCTAGTACTCATAACACAAGCTCTGCTTAGCTTGAGACTAGACGGCGTTTTGTGATGGTCGTCGAATATTATTACTATTAACTACACTAATATAATAAAGAGGTAAAGTTTGTTTTTTTGTTTGTAGGAGGTAATCTCTGGAACTACTGGTTCGATTGGAAAAAAATTAGCATCAATAGAAAGCTGCTTTACTCCTGAGTGATATAGGCATATATTTAGGTACGCGGGCGATGCCGCTGACAAAAGCTAGTCTATACTAATATTATAAAGCTGAAGAGTTTGTTTGTTTGTTTGTTTGTTTGAACGCGCTAATCTCAGGAACTACTGGTTCGAATTGAAAAATTCTTTTTGTGTTAAATAGATCATTTATCGAGGAAGGCTTTAGGCTATATAACATCACGCTGTGACTTATAGGAGCGAAGAAACAATGGAAAATGTGTAAAAAACGGGGGAAAATATTCATCTTTGAGGGCTTCCGTTGCGTGCGCTGCGAAAACGGTCGAAGATACCAAAAAAATATGTACGAAAGAATTATTCCTCTTAAAATGATCTAAAAAAATGTCCGCGACAGTATATGTCTATCTTTGAAGATTTACTCACTAGAACCGTTTTTATGGGAATCAAATTTGGCCGAAATTAATGCATGCAACCAATGAGTTGTACCTATCAACATAATAATATTAATCTTTGTCCAAATAAATGTGTTGTTGATTAAGAGTATGTAATTGTGAACAAAATTGTCTTTGACATCACTTATTTTCAATGAACATCTTAGAAGATATTACAATTTTAAAATAACTCCGATATGAAATTCACACGCGCCGCATGATGTGCAAAATATGACGCTGCGCCTGGCCGGCGGGCGAGGAGACGGATTGCTTGCGGGCGGCACGGAGGAGTTTTTTTTATGGTAGATAAAAATCATCCAATGACGAATCCCACTCTTGGACGGAGCGGGAAACAGTGTCAGACTCTTACTGACTAAACAACCTACCCCGTTCCTCCCTTGCCTTATTCCCAAAGCCCCGGTATAACGCTTTCGCACCAACCCTCGGCTGCAGGAGGCTTCGACCCTGAAGAGCCCCACAGTTTTGATGACAACACCTTGAGGCACGCGGGAGCAATGCACGCCGTCGACGACTTGGTCTTGATCTGGACTGTTACCAGACAACCGGACGGCGAGCTACCCATTGCTCACCGTCCGCAAGCCAGGTACGATGGCCGGATATCGGCGGGATCGCGGCGGCGACGGCTACGGCGAGGGCGCTTTTGCCCTTGCCTTATGCGGTCGGCCTCCTCCTTTACGAGCATTACTGCTTCGCAGAAGGAGGCAACCGCTTGCTGTTCTTCTTCGCTGCGGACCATGGCCTGAATCAAGGCCCGGCGCGAGAGGTCGCCGCCGCCGATCACCCCCACGAGGACCCGGCGATGCCCTTCTCAAGCGGGGCACACCTCCACCGTGTCCTCCGTGCTGGCCACACAGTGGCGTCACCCGGGCGTCTCTTCCGCACGAATCCGGCGCAGGAATCTCCTGAACTTCCCATGTCCGGTGAGAACCTGCGTCATGTCCTGCGTGATGTCTATCCAACCACGCCTCAAAGAGGGGACTTACTGCCGAGATTATGGCGTGCCCAAGTAGGGGGTGTAGCTCTACGAAGTACTTTTAGATAATTATGTTCTTTTAAAAACTAAATTATCTAAATTAATAACAGAAATTGATACGGGCAAAGTCGTGGGTAACAGCTATATAATTTATAAAGCTGAGGTTGTTTTCAAAAATAAATATGATGCCCAAAATAACTATTCCACGCGGACGAAGTCGCGGGCACAGCTAGTCTATAATATGTAGGTATGTATTTAGAAATATATAAGTAGGTATGTTTATCAGTTGTCTAGTACTCATAACACAAGCTCTGCTTAGCTTGAGACTAGACGGCGTTTTGTGATGGTCGTCGAATATTATTACTATTAACTACACTAATATAATAAAGAGGTAAAGTTTGTTTTTTTGTTTGTAGGAGGTAATCTCTGGAACTACTGGTTCGATTGGAAAAAAATTAGCATCAATAGAAAGCTGCTTTACTCCTGAGTGATACAGGCATATATTTAGGTACGCGGGCGATGCCGCTGACAAAAGCTAGTTATATTATAGATATTATTAAGTAGTTACAGAAAATTCATAGCTACGAAAACTAAGCCAGATGAATGAGACATCTCCTCAATTAAAAAAAATAACATTATAATAAATTTTTATCTTTTTTAGTTCGACAAGGGGATCCAAAACTTTATATCGATGAAGGAAACGGGTGTATATTTCTTTCCATTTAATATGAGGACGATCCAATTCGGATTGTTGTCCATCGTGTTACCAATGTCCGCGTTGGGCTACGTATTATACACTACCCGGACTAATCGCGAACGCGAAATACGATGCGGCAAAATCAAGCCTAAGGACCGGCCGTGGAAACTGGCATAGGAAGAAAGGAAAACGCGATTTTTTTGCTGTCAGCTCAGAGCGTGGCCTTTTGTTTAATTATGTGAATGTTGTGGAACCATACAATCTTGGTGTTACGACTTGTAGTAAAACAGGATGTGGCTGAATAACTACCAGTGCCTATTTTATAAGGAGCGACTGTCAATCTCAGCTCCACAACACTGTGTACCTGGTACGCAGGTAATAAGACCAACCATGATTTATTTACAGTTGGTTTGGAGATGGATCAACTTGTCTGACGAGGATTATAACTGATTTTCAGGTCTTAGGCCGCTAACACACTAGCGTTTTACAACTTTTACAAGCGTTGGCAGATCCCCAACGTCTGCGCAGCGCCAACGTTGTGTAGATACGACGTCAAAGTTGTTTGACGCGATTTTAGAGTACCTAGTTACAAGTGTTATCATCCATTACATTGCCCATAAAACATTATTGGGATAACTGCCTTAATGTTGCCAATGCTTGTCTCTAGAAACTCGCTAGGTCGTTAACATCGCGTCTGCGCAACGTTGGCGTTGCATAGACGTTGGAGAAACGCCGCCAACTCTCGTAAAACGCCAGTAGGAGAGCGACCTTTGAGGGACTGGGCGCAACCATAGTAAACCAAATTATTTCAACTTATTTGCCGGGTACTATACCTTTCGCAAGACTGGTGTTAAGTTTTTAGATTCTGATTTACGAGGCACGGAGAAAACTTGACAGACTCATGTCTCGTTCTAATGGTTCAAAAGTTATGTTTAGAAGTCAATTTAATAATATCTGTGTAATTTAATTAACACCTTAATGTATGACATAGGGAGAAAGAAAGTAAATAAAACGTTATGTTAAATTAATGTTTTATTGTATTTTTTTATATGTAGCATTAAATTATCTAAAAAAGTCCATAGAACAAATAGCTTATTTTTTATTAATGTTAGGACCTATGCACAGAGTCTTTTTAGGTTCTACACAGACGAACCGCATAACTGCAATCCAACCGCAAATTGCAGTTCGAATGCAAACCAAACGCGTGCAGTCGACTGCAATTGGACTGCATTTGAAATGCGGTCCATCTGTCTATAGCCTTAAACACGCGAAAAAAAACATAACCTCTGCATTGTGTTCAACAATGCACGTGTATATTGAACGCGTCTATGAATAAAGACTTATGCCTAGGCCCTTAGCGTGGGATATAAATACTAGTACAGCTAAATTAAAGCAGGTCAGTTAGCGGTCGTCCAAGGACTTGTCCCGGGCTATGACGGAGTCGTCGAACTTCACCATGTAGGTTGTTCCCTTGTGCCAGTGTGCCGTGACCTTTGCGGGCTGGAATAAAATGGATACAAATTAATTATTTGGCTTAAACACGCCTATTTTAATTTTACATTGATACAGAAATTTTAATGTTTCCCAAATAAACAAAATAAAAATAAATAATCCCATTAACATTATACAAATTGTGTACGTTCATTAAACAATTACACCTCAATGGATCAACAAGATTAGATGAAAATTGACACAGGGATAGACCAGGACTTACGAATTGTGAATTTTGTTTCTGTGTAAAAATTTTGGATTTTTGCTAGATAAAAATCCGACCCCAACTAAAAACAAAAAGGGGCAATGGCAGGAAGGTGTGAGAGGGGGTAACTGCTTAATAAACTTAAAAGGCGCCTCTGTCTCTTTTACGGTTTCTCTGTTTCAGGCCGTTTCAGATCGATTTTATTGTAAAACCGAATGTTTGTGTATGTTTGTTACTTCTTTACGCTCGATTTGCTAAATTTCCAATTCCAGGACTTAGTCTACCGGTCTGCTAAATTTACCGGATACCGGTATGAATACCTACCGGATGAAATTTAGCTAGGGTTGCCATCTCTAAAATTTGGGAAATAGGACAAGACGCGTGAAAACCCCGGATTTTGGAGCCCGAAAGCCGGACATATCAACAAGATCTTTTAAACATATTCAATGTAATAAAAAACAGTTGAAAATGTCATAAATCACCTTTTTTATTTATTCATTATTTTAACTAAACTATTTTTTTTTAACTCGGTCTTCAAATGAATCCTTCCCCGGACGCTCCCCGGATGCCCTCTAAACTAGGACAAATCCGGGGAAACCCGGACGGATGGCAACCCTAAATTTAGCAGACCGGTAAACTAAGTCCTGGAATTGCACATATATTTTATTTGGGTCAATTTTCTGGTTTCACGCGGTACGCGGTAATGTCGCTCGCAGCTGTCACGCAAAAAGGGCTCAACGGATTTAGATTTTTTTTTCAGAAAACTAAACACGCGTAAACTAAATTTGACATAAACTATCCCACCTGATCGTAAGCAGTGATGCAATCATTGATTGCCGGCGTCCTAGTTTATTAAGAGCCTATTCACTCTAGCCTTGAAGACACCCAAATTATAATCGGATGGCGAAACCGCAGCAGGCAAACTGGTGTACGCGGTATCCAGTCCTTCGATGTACGCCTGTACGCGGTATAAAAGACGCACAGCAAAACGCTTAGTTCGGACCGTAGTTAGGATCGATAGCGTTAATGTAAAACAACTCTCACTCAACAAACAGAAACTAGTAACTAAATAATGAAGTGCTACTTACAAATCCACTCTTGGTGAGCACTGCCTCTATGATCCCAGCGTTGAATGTTGCACAGTTTAGAGAGCCCTTGTCTTTGGGCACACTTATGAATTTGTTGATCTGCAATCAAGGTTTTTAGATAATTATTAAGTTTCAAAATTGAGAAAGAAATTGCTTTTTGTTGGTTTGGAGACCGCCCACAACTTTGGTAACATCCCCAAAGCGCAATATATGCAAGACTTTTTTTTAATGGTAGTTAAAAATCATCTAATGACGATTCCCGACCTTAGGCGGAGCAGGAAACAGTGCCAGACTCTTACTGACGAAACAACCTACCCCATTCCTACGTTGTATACCAGGACCAGAGCCTTCCTTTCTGTTGAAAATTCATCCTAAAGTCCAATTCAACTATTGCATTTTAGTAATGTATATTTTAAGACTTTGACACTGAGTGCAAAAAAAATATAAAGGATCACGATGGTGGTTGGTTCAAGACAGGTTTTTGTTTTAATTTTGATTTTTTACGTTACTTAATAATATGAAAAAATATACAAGGATCAATGACTTCTATTAAAAAAAAATATATTATATATTTTAGTTATTTGTATATATAAATATATATTATGCAATTATATTATATTTATGGTTTATTAGTATTTCTATTCACTTTTCCTTGCTCTTTTATTGCACCTACCACTGTTTGTCTCTCCATCACCCTAAGGTTGACTGGTAGAAAATGCCTAAGGCATTAAGTCCGCCTCTGTACATTTGTGCATGAAGTATTAAATAAATAAATAAATACTTAAATAAAAAAAAAAAACTATAGAAGGAGCATAAAAACTTTGTACAACCTATACTTGAGGAGACTGAGGGCAGTTGGAGGACTGAGAGTAGATGGAGGACTGAGAACAGTTAGAGGACCAACAAACAAAATGTTACTTACAAGTGCATCCTTCTCAATGATGTAGTAAGTTCTTTCATCATCATTAGCATGTTCCAGCTTGTCAGCTTCCTTGCCAAAGAGGACCTGTAATCATTAACACAATTTTTTGCATAAACAGGTTTAAATTACAGTAACTATGGATTAAGCTAGATTATATATAAAAGGAGAAACTGACTGAATGACATATCAACACACAGCCAAAACTACTGGGACTAGGAGTGAGAAATTTTGCACAAGGGTTCCTTTTATGACGCAGGTGAACACTAAAAAAAGGGTTTTTCAAAATTCAGCTGCTAAAGGGATGTAATGTGGTTCTAGGGTTTGTATGGATGATCCTACATTCACGCGGGTGAAGCCGCTGGCAGAGAATAGTAAAGTAGATGATGAATGCATAATGCATATTATTTGATGTACCTAAAGTAAAATCCTCTTTATATAATAATCTTCACTAATATAATAAAGAGGTAAAGTTTGTTTTTTTTGTTTGTAGGAGGTAATCTCTCGAACTACTGGTCCGATTGGAAAAATTTTAGCAACAATAGAAAGCTGCTTTACTCCTGAGTGACATAGGCTATATTTTATGTCGCGGGCGAAGCCGCTGACAAATAAATAAATATGTAACATTACACTATATTACCTTCCATAGAGTAGATTTTACAAAGAGAAGCATATTGAGGAGCTTAATCTCTCTCTTGCTATTCCTCTCTCTTACAAAGTATAGATCCAAGAGTCTGGTTCCTACATCATGACCAATGTCTGATAATCTGAAACAACAGGTATTTTAATTGTTAAGTACATAACCAAATACATTACTTAATTTATGCACACATACCTAATAGTTATATAGTGTCTCTTAATATTATGAATAAAAGAAATTATAACCTTTCGACTACCGTAATTACAGACACAATTAGATAACAATAGGAGGTGGGGTTCTAAAGTTTGAAATGATCAGTATTTGGGTCCCCTAGACATAACACATCAAAAACAATTGATTTTATAAATGATATTCAAGATGTGATACTTTGGTAAAATTGTGAATTTTGATACTTATTTAGCAGAAATAGATATAAACTTACTTGGTCTGGAGTTCGTGAATAGAATGCGAACGATTCTGACAATATTGGACTATTTCTGAGAACAAAAGTGCATAAAATGCTAAAGAAACCTCCCCTTTGCCTTTGCTGAGCGGTTTGTCGAGAATCGACGATTTAGATCGACTCGACGACATGATTTTTTCGTTTTATTCTTAATCTTATAATAGATAACTAATTTACTTTAATTATAATTCATTAAACCTATTAATTTCACAGGAAAAATGTAATATCGCAACGAAACGATACTCCTCATTTACGAATTAATTAGGGTGCCAAAATGACAAGCTTTGGAAAACTCTTTCTGTTGTTATTGCACCTACACTCGTAGCGAAATAGTCTATTTATTACTTTCTAATGCAATAATTATTTAATTTAGCGGGTTTGGAACGTGTTTTTCCGTCGAGTGCTATCTGTCAGTGTCAATCACTCTGTCGATATGACATTAAGAATCAGTATTTTCATGGCAGGCAAACGTAGCATATTTAAAATCCTTGCATGTTTTGTTTATCTTTTTTTTTCACACGTTTAGTGCATTTAGATAACGAGTGTAAAGTTTTATATTTAGAATAGTTTTGACAATTCTTTTCAATTACAATACGGATGTAACCAGATGTAAAACATTCCAATGTTTTGACAGTATTTTCTAGCAAAAGTATCAAGTCAGTCTCCTCAGCAAGCTTCATTGAGGTATTCAAGACAACAAGATAAACATATACTCAGCTCCATTCTACGGAGATCAAGCTCTTTTCAACGGTTCCATATTTATTATCCTGTTGTGTAGACACTTCACTACATAATATAAAATAAAGTCGTTGACTCGCTATCTATTTCTATGTAAGTATGCTTAGATCATTAAAATTAGATTTTGATGCGGTATTTTTAGGCCGATGATTTACATAGGTAGCTGTTTAATACATGCACAATATATTTAATATCAGCATTGCACCCGGGTGAAGCTGGGGCGAGTCGCTAGTGATATATATAAATGTACCTACCAATTTTACATCCCAATATCTACCAGGATTCAATTTGCGAATAATTAAAACAGCTTCTGTACCTACCTACTTAACTAGGAAAAATCGCCTCAAAAATTCTCAAGAACTTGCATTATTGGAATTCCAAAAATTACAAGTCATCTCAACGTTTTTTGTCAACGTTTTTCAACGTCTCTGTCCGTCCGTGATAATCTCAGCGACTGTTAGCACTAGAAACCTGGGTAGGTACCGTAGGTACCTATCAATATTTATATCAATTACGCCGACAAAGTGCAAAAAAAAAGGGGCAAAAACAAAAAGTGGTAAAAAATGTTTTATTTTATCTAGGTCCCCTACACGTAATGTGGGGAGTGATTTTTTTTTTCGAAGTTTGGTTAAAGTTACCACCGGGTACAGCGCTATCTGTCGGGAAATTGGGTTACCTACTAATTTATACATAAGCTTTTTCGCGAGTTTGGTTCTGTTACATTGTGAAAAATTTGTGTAATGCTATAATACCCTCCACTAAGCTTGGCACGACATGATCTTTTCCAGTTTCGTGTGTTTAGAAAAGTCGGTTATAATAGTCCCATTTACATTAATTGAAAATGTGTTGAAGGATTTCGGAGATAGCCGATGGAATACCTCTATAAGATAGATAGCAAATCTTCCGGGATAGCTACAAAAAGGTAGTTTATGTGCGCACAGGACAGATTGTTGTGACGGCGCTTGGGGAAGGCCTATGTCCAACAGTGGGCGTCTTTCGGCTGAAAAGATGATGATGACCATTTCGTAACATATTATCATGCCAGAATATTTTGAAGAGGTACTTACTGCAAAGAGTGAGGGAGACTAGTGTCAGACTCTTACTGACTAAAAAACCTACCCCATTCCTTCCTTGCCTTATTCCTAGAGCCGCGGTAAAAGTTTCACACAAACCGGCAGCTCCAGAAACAAAACGGCAGCTCCAGAAATAAGAGGTACCTACTGCAGATGCATAAAATTCACACAGGTAAGTAGGTATTAAGTATGTCGATATATACCTACAGAAATGTAAAAAAAAACATAGGTATTTCCTGAAGTTCTGATATTTGTGGTTAACATAGTTTTTGTACCTTACCGAATATAGAATTTATTTTTTCCTGTATGCATGTGATCGAGGTTTAGATCGACAGAACGGTATTTCGTCAGAACATCAGCGGCGCATTCTACCTTTTCGATTCCGATTCAATAGTTACCATTTTTTTTTAATAATGGCAATTGAGCCGGTTTCCACTATTCTGCCAGAATAGTTACCATAATACATCTCTTTTCTAACTAACCGAAACATCATGCACATATTGAGGCAACTTTGTAGAAATCTTCGACCTTGGTTTTTACGTTAAATACTGATGTGTGTTATTGCACTTAATAGCAATTACGTACCATTTGAATCCAAGACTTAGATAGATCAATTCAGTCTGTCTAGTTGCTAGTTTTGGCCTGTCAGTCTAGTAGTTAGTGACCCTGACTGCTATGCGGTCGTGGGTTCGATTCCCACCCAGGACAAATGTTTGTGTGATGAGCACGACCATTTGTTCTGTGTCTGTGTGTAATTTATCTATAATATGTATGTATTTAGAAATATATAATTATGTTTATCAGTTGTCTAGTACCTATAACACAAGCTCTGCTAAGCTTGGGACTAGACGACGTTGTGGAATAGTTGTGAAAATCGCTCGGGCGATCGAGCACCCATGAGAAATAAACAGTAGATGCCGAACAACTCCGAAAATGGACAGTATCATGGCACAATCAGTTATCGCATTTTATGGATGGGCGTGTTTTCATTACCTACGATGTCCCGTTTAGCGCAGTGGGTGAGCCCCGCTGGTTGAGACGAAGGGGTCGCGGGTGCGATTCCAGCACCAATACAAATCTAATTATATTTTTATCACACATACTTACTTAGTCATGAAGTATGTAGTGTGCAAGTAGGACATTTATTTATCTGTCGGTCGATCAGTGCACATTTCTTTTCTCACAATTTTGGCCACTTTTTCAAGTCATTAACTCTTTGACCGCCAACGACCTAAGCCAACGACGCATTATAAACAAAAAATAGAAGACAAACATTATTAAAAATAAAGGTACAATGGCCGGTCTTATCGCACAGGGTAATTTCTTACAGGTAACCTTTGGATGGACTGAACTTGGACATAAAAACTTGTTTATATCTCCGATATAAGTTAGGTACGGTTAAAATCGGAACCGAAGAAACAAAATTTATCGGGACCTTCGGAAGTTCCGGAATCAAACCTCCGTAACATTGCAATATTGAACCCCTAAATATGACTTTGCAATAGGTACCCGTGCCCCGGAAGTGTCTACGGTGTCTACAGTCTCTTCATTTTTACGTGTGTTGAATAATTCAAAAGTGTTATATATCCTACTTTTAAATCGTGCAATATGATATCACACTACGTAACTTTTCGTTATGCTAGGTTAGCTAGCAGGGTGAACGGACAAGTGATTTAGATTACGGAAGCCGTGTATTTTTTTGTTTTAGTTTTATATCTAGATTAAGTATGGCAGGAGGATTGCTCGAAAATTGTTACCGTTGCAAGAACGCAAGTGGGTTTTAGTTAGTAAAAGTCTGATGCTTAGTTTACACCGGCACCGTGGCAACAGTCTCGGTTAAACGCAGTCCCTAGCCATGATGTAAACGGAGAAAATTGGAGGAGGCTGGGCCCATGCGTTAAGGTCATCGCTGCGTAACGCCGAGCCCAGTCCGGGCACCCGTCGCCTGTCCCCGCGTGGGCGCACGGACTATCTCCAACCAAGGGCCAATTTTCATGGAGGAATGAGGAGTAGCATGCGTAATTTAGGGCCAACGTTACGTAAAGCGGGAGCCCGCGCAGTCTCATACAAAAGTGCTCCGTCCGGGCCGGGCTCGCTGCGCGGGGACTCGTCGCGGGCAACCTCGCTCCGGGGCCCACAACCATGTGACGGACTCCCACGCGATACCTACCAAGCGCGGTCTATAGTCGACTCAATTAACTGGCTCACTGGTTGTTGTTTTTTTTTTTTTAAGTTTTGCTACGTGATAATGTATAAAAAAGTTGAACTAGCGATGCTGCGTAGGAACTGTATCCGCGACGAGGCCCAAGCAAACCGTCCGTGCGTCCACACGGGAACACGCAACGGGTGCCCAAACGGGCGCACCGGCCGTGCTACGCAGCGTTGGCCCTTACAATTACTCGGATACCTATCAGCAAAATTGGAGAACTGGATTAAATCCACTTTGGATTTTTATGAGCAATTTTTAAATAAATTATCGGGTTCCTAGATTTTTATGAGCAATTTTTTAAATAAATCATTGTGTCCCTAGATTTTTATGAGCCATTCCTTATAGAGAGAAGCACATTGGCTACAAATTGATGATAGTGCTGTAGCCTCCAATTTATAGGTTCCTACTAATTGCATGTTGTAGTTAGGTACCTATTATCATAACTAGGTGAGTCTATGTATACAAAACGATAAGCTCGTGCATGCAGTTCTGTAGGTACAAACGTAATTATCTCATTATGAGTTATATCCGCGGTTGATATCTTTAATTTATGCCCTAATTACGATCACTTAGCTGTTAGAAATTGGGTCACTTACTTGACCCATTCTCTAGTAGCGTGCTGTATGACCTCAATAGACTAATACGTAGTATGTCTACAATTGCTAAATAATTATTAAAAAATAACGTTTTTATTGGAACATGGTCGATAATTTTGTTAGTAACTATTTTAACTTGGATGTATTGTGACTTATGGATCAATGAAGTACCTGCTTTGAGGCATGCCGAATCTGAGCAACATTTTTTGCAGTCGTATGTACCGCCCCAAGATGTGAGTCCCAAATGTCAGACAGGCAGGGTTCTAAGGTATAGTTCCTTTTAAAATTCTAGACTACGATTTGACAAGTCAGAATGTCACGCTCTAGAAATATGTTCCCAATTTTCTGGAGTTTGACATTTTAAGTTGTCAAATCGTAGTCTAGGATTAACAAACGAACTATACCTACCATTCTTTTTGGCGCGTAATAATGCACACCTTTCGCGCATATCAGCCGAAAAATGTGAATGTTTCCGACAGCCAACATAAAGGCCAATAACAAATAAAACAAAGAAGTAATTAACAAAAAAACTTTACTTCATATAAAGCATTATTATAACAGCATATTATAAGCTACTCCAATAAAACAAATTGTTAACATAAGATTAAAAAATAACAAATGTTAAATCATTCGTCCAAAAGTACATTTTCGTTACGACAATCCTAAATATTGTCAATCGACTACATTTTTGTTTGTTGTTATCTTTTAGTCTTATGTGACCTTAAAATTATTTAAATTACAAGAACTCGTGTTCGAATGGTTTTACAATATGTCGGTGTACCTCAAACCGTATAACATACCAGAGTGCCCGATATTCAAATGTCAAGAAAATTAATAAAGACAATATTTTTTTTTTTAGAATATCTTAAAATTTTTGAAAACTTTTTAACTTGACATTTGTTATGTTTATGTGTTTATTATGTGAGAAGAAGCGCAGGATAGTATTTGTGCCGCGCAAACCTGTCAGGTTTTTGGTATATTTCTATTTATTTTGTCCATTTACCACATCCTACACTCGAATAAATCTAGGCGTTATAAAGACTATCATTAATATTAGTCATAATTCAGAACTTAAATTATTACCATCACGTTTAGTTGCAAATATTTTAGACAAAGATTGTGTAGCGCACAAAGATTTTTGAGAGCGTTCGAAACACTTCTTAATATTTTTTAGGTTCTAACTTAGGATGTGCACACACTAGTAAAATGTATTTTATGTCAAAAACTAAGGGTGCGCACATATTAATAAATGTACTTTATGTCAAATTTAGGATACATTATACATACGTGAAAATGCACCTTATGAACACTTCGTTAACAGTACAGTACGTTCGTGAAAATACTACTAGCACTTTTCGTCTAGACAAAACATTTTATCATGTCGGGAGGTCAAAAGTTCAGTGCGCATATTTCAATGTATTTATTTGTATTACGCATCCTAAAACATATCCAAGTTTCATATTATAAAGTTGTCCGTGCTAATGGACGGCTCAATTATTTAAGTTTAGAATGCACTTGTCGATGGTTAAAATCTTTATTTAAATGAAAATAGTGTATTTGCAGTTTATACAAGATTTTGGGGCCTAATGTAGTTTAACTAAGTGGCTATTGTGAATTCTATATTTACGTAGAAAAATTGTATCTACAGTCTAATTTTATGGTTTCGTTCAGAAACGTAATGGATAATCCTTTCAAAGGTTTCCTCTAAATCCATCTTAACTTTACATTTATAGAGTACTCAAGGTAGAGGACGTTGCATAAATGGATCCATTTCGAAGATGGAT
Source organism: Mythimna loreyi (assembly GCA_029852875.1). Taxonomy (NCBI): domain Eukaryota; kingdom Metazoa; phylum Arthropoda; class Insecta; order Lepidoptera; family Noctuidae; genus Mythimna; species Mythimna loreyi. The sequence goes on from CM056790.1 coordinate 21,476,579, forward strand.
TACCTTAAACAATTACAATGTTTATCTAACGATTACATGGTGTTGCAGGTACAATATTTTTAACTTATAGTTAGTAAAGGTTAGTGAAACAAGAGTATATCTATACAGTTTGAAAGAAACAAAATCGTAGGGATCATTTTCGAATTCTTTGGTTCAAATTACACGCGTAATGTATAAAAACGGTCCAAATGCCACCGAGGCGGCTATTGTGGGCAAAGAGTCTTATTGCCCCCAATTTTTAACCACAGTGCTAATCTTTCACGAAAAAAATGCTACATAGAAGCCACGATTAGATTTTGTATATCTCGAATGCTGGCATTTGGATCATAAATATACTTTATGGGCATATATTTTTACAATATTTACATCGGCTCGTAAACGAGTCATTTAGCCATAGCTAAATTATATTTGTTTGTAATTAATAAAGGGATTCCTCAAAATATAGATATTAGTTTTTCTTTTTTGTAATAGAACAATTCCAAAAAAATTATAATTTGCATTGCAATATTTAATATTACGGTGGTATTCAATATCTGAACTTCAGGCTCATACATTGTTACAGGCCAATACAGGTTTCAGGTTTCACTAGGTCAAGATCATTTTCAGTCTAGTGCTGCAAAATAAATCGTTCTTTCACTTTTACATTTCGACGGTTTAAGGTGAACGTACACTTGTCCGAGCCAATCCCGTCGAACATTAAAAGAGAAAAAAAAATAGAATTCTTTTTAAGAAATTCTGCGAAATCCCGTAGGTACACCGAACGGCGTCTCATCATCCCAATCTGGAAGGACTAAATAAATCCTAAACAATTTCGTTGTACCAATACAATTTCAATCGGATGCACCAAAACACTGACTTATTAATTTAATATTATAAATCAACATTCTCGTACCTACTGATAATAAATACATCGTCAAAATCCATCACAATTTTATTTTCACATAATTTCAGTGCGACAGATGTAAAGGTCTTCATGTTTGATAGTGGTACATAGGCGGATTTAATGCAACAAGGCATTCTCTACCAGTCAACCTGTGGCACTAGTTTGTACCAGTTTACCATTGTGTCTGCAAGGCCTTCTTGACTTCCTGTTCTTTCGATGTATTCGGTACCAATAAGACAGTGTGTATTCACCTTTAAACGGCGATGTTACTAACAAAGTGAAACATTACCGTCTTACCGTTTACAAATGAGTAAAAACACATAACTCCTGTATTTCCATAAATGAAACCTGTTCAATGTAAGTATATTTGCAATGCAAATTACATTTTTTCTGACTCAATGTTATATTTAGTGCTCTTTATCATTTCCTTTGAGCAAATTATAATAATCTTGTTTTTTTTTTTTTTGTAACATATGAAAATATAATTATGACTTTATTAGAAGAGTAGGTAGGTTATTTGACATTTGCTTATAAACATTATCATTTAAAAATTGTGTACTTGGTAACTTTGTATTAGTAAAAAAATATTTATTTATGTAAAAAAAATCTGCGTGGAATTTGTTCTGATTGAAAGTCTCGTGACGACTGTGTTTAAATATTTTTTATGTACTTACTAATAAAATAAATATATATCAGAAACTATATAGACACAGTACGCAAAATTAACCCTTTACCCGCTTTATCCGACAAATATTTTAATTGTATTATTCAACTTTTTAAGTTCGAATATTCATTCATTCAGATGACACACAGAAGAGCTGCTGAGACGGAACATTTCGTCTTGGTCGTAAATATGCGACCGTGACGAAATGGACTCGAGAATATTTGTCGGTTTAATCCGACGTAAAAAAATAAAGGGTTAACCACGACCCAAACAAAAAAATTATAATACTAATGTTAAAAGTACCCTATTTTTCAATATTTTTAGTAGCTGTTGCCAAAAGTTGCCATTTTTTTTTGTGTTAGTATTATTCTACGTATTAAATTACTCAACAATTTAAGTAGTAATTATTTGAGGTCTAAATATAGAATGATGATCATAATGTCAACTATTTTTATAAATGACAAAGCACTTGATAAGCAGGAGAACCTACAATTTTTAAAACATGTACTGAAATCTGAATATAATCAAATTGTACTTACTTTTTGTTTGAATGCATTCCTATTTTTCAACTTACAACCACCAAAATAAAGTAAAATGAATGTTTATAAGTAAAAGTACAACTGTAAACTGAATGGACCAGCTTTTACCGCCACACCTTATCTATACAATACATATAAAATTATGCTTACACATTGTATATTACTAAACTATGTGAGTCAAATATATACACTTAGTTCTTACTCTCCTAGCAACATGTGGACTGCACTGTCTCAGCTTCAAGGAGATTAAAGTCCATACCGTTGGGACGGTTGAAACCAGTTTTGATCCCATCCCATCCGTCTTCAACTTTGTATTCACCAGTTTGGATGCGGTTGTATACTTCTTGAGCGACTAGCACAAATGCTTCTTCTACATTCAGACCTGTTTTTGCCGATGTTTCAACGTGATGTAAACCTAATAAATAAGGAAAGTTTCAATAAAATAATAAATAAATTATCATTGATTGGTTTCATTGCTGTGATTTTATCTAATCAATCGATTGATAAAGCCAATTTTTTATGCATGTTCACTACAATAAACTGAAATGAGTAGCCAAACAAAGCCAGAGACGAACTGTAGTGGGGTCCCTGGGCCCAAAAAAAATTGTCAATGCAATGTTGTACAAATCAAACTGTATTTACAGTTTTGATAGTGTTTTGTGATAGATTTATTAATAATTATGTAATAGCTTTTTCAACAGAAACTACTTGAATTTGGATAAGAATAAGAAAAAGGGTCTATTCTTAGAGGAAATATCCAAGTCATTGCGAATATTATAAAGATAAATAAATAAGGCTGATTTTACTGATTGTTACACTTGTACATCTGAACTTTTAAAACAACAATTTTATATCAAAAATATACCAGTATTGTGGGCCTGGGCCCCCATTTTAATTCCATCTCTGGTGGCTGTCAACTGATAGTAGCAAATCTCATGTTTATTACTATAAAATGTGATATCACATAGAAGTTTCTTTTGTCATCTTAAGCACTTTATATGAACTTAAATGAACTTTTCCTGTTGACCTTAAGCCAATAAAAGATCTCAAGATAAAGTTAACAAGAATAATTATTAATTTACAAGACCAGTTTACAGTACATACGTAGTTGGATGATTTTAGGAATTTATTAATGAATAATTTATCAATATCTGTGCTAAAAAAACTGCCTAGATTCCGAATTGTTTTCTAGTCCTTGAAATTCTATTATGTAAGTGTTTAATAGTACCTGAGTTAACATGAATACTGTACTAGGTAGAGTAAAATAAAATATACCTTACAAACTGCTCCCATTTGTAAATTAAATTATTCACAAAACACACATATTAGGACAAATTAGCATACTTTACTATTGACCTACATTTAAACAGTGATAGATAACATATTAGCACACACACAAACTATTTTTAAGATTATCAAACAGTTGAGCAACTCACCATTCTCTTCTGCAAACATTCGAGCCTCCTCACATGTCACTTCCCTTCTGGCTCCGTTCTTGTTGTCCGTGCCAACCAGGTCCACTTTACATCCAACCAATGCAAACACTGGCCGGTGAGGCTCTATGTGCCTCTTTGCTTCCATCATCCACAAGGGTATATGCTCAAAACTAGATCTATTGCACACATCGTATACTAGTAACGCACCAACTGAGTTCCTATAGTATGACTTCGTTATAGATCTAAACCTCTCCTGGCCAGCCGTGTCCCATAACTGCAATTTAATTCTTGTGCCATCTTGCACTTCTATAATCCTCGCGAAGAAATCCACACCCACAGTAGGATCCGACAGCTAAAATATAACGCGCAGTTTAAATCACAAATTGTATAAATAACATCAAAACAAAGGCGATTGTATGTACTCACCTCAGCGAATTTCCCATCTGTGAAGTATTTCAATAGAGAACTCTTACCGACAGTACTATCACCAATTAGGATAAGCCTAAATTGGTAATCGAATATTGGATCAACCATTTTTACGATGCACTTTCAATAACATCAATTGATAGCAACAAAGGTCTCGTCAAAAATTACGTATTTTAGAAAAAGTGACAAGACAAACAAGAAACATCAGTCAAGTCATATCATATCACTACACGAGTTGTCTGGTTTGTCTATGGTAAATATTTCTTATCAGTTTGTAGAAAAACTAAAATTAAACAAGACCAAAAAAGAATCAAATAATGGTAAATCAATGTCTACCATATTATATTAACATAAGTATACTTGTTTATCACGAAAATTCAATTTATAACGGAATAGTTTTTTTCACTATAGTAAAACCGTAAACTTTCTGAAGCGAGCACAAACCTATTCATTTCCGTAATTTAAAAATTGTTCACTAATGAGTGAATATTTTCTGTTATGAAACAATCACTGTTTATATCATTCATTGTTCAATCGTTCATGCCAGAATTACTCAAGTGTCGAAGTGTTTTAAAAACGAAATTACGCGCTTATTGTTGCAGTAAACTGCAACTGCGTTATTTGAGCATCAATTTAAATTGTTGAACGGTTGTATCAATAAAATGTTAACTTAGTGTAAATGAAAGACAAGCGATTAACCTATTTTCATATGGTTTTCGCTGCCGGCCATTCCAGATCCAATACTTTTTGGGCAAAGTAATTAAGTAAGTTTACATACTTTCTATTGGATGTACGGAGGTTTATCTCTATTTAACCCTTTTCCATGTTACTTGTAAACTTTTTAATACAACATAACCAATCTTTTTGTTATTGATTCATAAAAATTCGATTCTATTTTTCATAGTAAGTAATACTGTTTTTGACATATTTTTTCAGCTTGTTACAATATTATGATGAATACAAGCCAGAGTTATAAAATGAAGGAGAATGCAACGGAACACGGTGATAGTAAAGCGAAATCTACACCAATTGGTAGGTTGTTTGAATTTTAAAATAAAACTTGTGTTATAAGGAGCCAGGTTGGTTTGCTCATGATATAATATTTACTTCAATATATAACATACGTGGCGAAAGGTTTTGTGAATATTAGTGTTCCTAAAAAGGTCTATAAATTCTCAACCTGTTACTGTTTTTTGCGGACTTACCTTATCACTAATATTGTTAAGAAAAGTGTGTTTATATGTTTCTTAATGCTCTATTCATCCAAAGCCTTTCTGCTGATCATAGAAGTCTTTTTGACTCAGGATTGTGTTTCCTTGGGATAATTTTCTATTGTCATGCTAGCAAGTCCTTTCCAAGGTTCCTAGTCAAGAAATTATAATAGGTTTCTAGTCAATAAATTATAATAGGTTTGTAGCCAATAGATTATAACAGGTTCCTGACCTAACAATTATAACAGGTTCCTAGTCAAAAGATTATAACAGGTTCCTAGTCAATAGATTATAATAGGTTCCTAGTCAACATATTATAATAGGTTCCTAGTCAATAAATTATAACAGGCTCCTAGTCAACAGATTATGAGGGGTTTTTAATTCACAATAGGTTCCTAGTCAACAAATTGATTAGTTAACACAAACTTTTTTCAACAGCAATGGTGGCCCCAGAATTGAAACAGTATGCAGATACTAACACAGAAATTACAAAGACTTGTGCGGTGTTGGGATGTGAAGACTTCAAGAATTTAGATGCCGAGTCTTTTTTTAGGTAATGATTATGAATACATTGTTAATGTTTTATTAAACTTTTGAGCCCAAAGAGAATGCCAGTGTTTGCACACCTAATGTTCTTTTATTGTGTCTGTAATTACAAAAGTCGAAAGGTTAAGTCCAAGCACAATTTGTAGTAAATCTAAATTGGGTCTCAGCGGCCGGGGCTTGGGGCGTAGCTGTGGTGTCCTTCGCTAGCCTGGAGTGCTTTATAGAACATTCCTCCCCACTCTGGCCATAGCTTGAATTATGGCCCAGCGCGAGAGGATTTAGTCGTCGATTGTTTCCACGAGGACACGGCGGTATTCGGCACAAGTGGGGCACTCCTTCACCGCGTCCTCTGGGCGGTTCACACAGTGGTGAGGCTCGGTTGTTTCTTCCTCCTGAATTCGGTTCAGGAACCTACCAAACTTACCATGTCCGTTAAGAACCGGCGTCATGCGGGAAGGTGAGGACACCGTGACGCCTACCCCGCGATTCTTTAAAGACGGGCTTACTACTACAGTTAAAAAAAAAACCACTATAGTTACGGCGTCCCCCAAGACCGTAATATCTGTTGTTCAATACTTTGACAACATTACTAAAAGTTGTTTCGTATTCAGAAATTCTCAATTTAGTTAAAAAAATTTAGGGTACTTATATAAAAAATCGATTTTATGTTTAGATCAGTGTACTTAATGTTTTTAATTAGAACACGTATTTCAAATAAAGATACCATAAATTACATTTTTTTCCACATCAATTGCACCTACGCCTCCGCCTTCGCTAACCTCCGCGTTCGCGGTGGCAAAACTCATCGCCTCCGCTAATATAGCTTGCGTTACAACCCTAGTTCCAAGTGTGTGTTCACAAACATGTAAATTCACATACATAACCCAGACGTGAAAACCTATCTGTAGGTTATTCAAATAATGGTTACGTCAGGAATCGAACTCGCAAATCATAGCGTAGTCAGCCGCTCAACAAATATGAGCAGATGAGATGAATAAAAGATTAAAAAATATTTTTTTAATTGCTATAAACTAGTGCTTGACTGCAATCCCACCCGATGGTAAGCATGCAGCAGCAAGCAGTGATACAATCGTTGATGGTTTGGCCTTTCACTCTTGCCTTGAAGACACCTAAAATTATAGTCAGTCGGAAAGACCGCAGCTGGCAAGCTGTTCCAGTCCGTCGATGTAAACGGTATAAACGACGAGGCAAAACGCTTATTCCGAACCGTAGATGTCTCAACAACGTAAGGGTGGATATTTGCCGTACGTTGGGTTGTCCAATGGGAAAATAGTGTTGGCGTAAGTGTTATAAAAACAGTCAAAATAAATTAAAAATATCATAGATGTGTGCTATATAAAAAGTAAACTACGAATTCCTGCATCATACAATTACAGTTCCCTAGAGCAGACACAACAGCCAGGCGAGTGTCTGTGTAAGGGAGGTCTACAGGCTTAAAACTTAGTTCCTCGCACCTATAAAACTGGTGACTCGACTATAAACGTCAGCATAACCGTCGTTCAGCTTCACTTCAACCAACATCACTTCCTCAAACTCATTATTTTTCTATTTGATTATAACTATATTGTAGTTCAGTTGTAAATAACGCTAATATTATTAATTTATTATATAATCTCCATAATTACAATTGCTTTTTGTGACCAGATTTCCGGAAGACGCTGGCCTCCGACAGATATGGACGGACCTGACGGGACGCAACAACTGGACCCCCACCGACTTCTCCTACATCTGCATGCAACACTTCTCCATCGACTGCTTTAAATGTGACGAGGATGACCAGATGGTACTGGTGGATAAGGCAGTACCCTCGCTTAAGTTACCCAGACATGTTTTAGAGGTGGGTAGTTTGATTTTATTTTCATTTTCGATTTTCCGGCTCTAAGGAACATTTTCTCTACTATTCGTCCATTTGTTTTCCCTTATATATTGAAATCCTATTTGTTATTGTTTATCTGTCTCTAAAATTGCATGCAATGACGTGTTCTGATAGATAACCTGAACTCGAATTTCGAACCTTTGTATAAAGCTTTGAAGAATAATTTTATAAAGGTCAGTTACTACTGCTTACTACTTTTACTTTTTTTTGTTGATACTGCTTTTTTATTAATCTTTTTCAAAATTGATTTAGTTCTAAGTTAAAATCTCATCCAAAATTACAATGAAGCATGTAACTCTGTTTTATTAATATCATTATGTATTAGGTTGAATACATAGATGAAGAAACATTGGAAAATGAAGAGGACGAAGACTACATGACCACCGATGAAGACGAAGGAAAGGCGGCCTCCGTCGCCAACAACACTTCTTTAGACCTCAACGTACCTCAGGCAGAACTAGACAATATTGAACTGCTCAAACTGTTCACTGAAGTCCAAAGACTACAGAGACAAGCCGTCGGGCTAAAAGACAAACTTAAATACAATATGAAAGTGCACAACAGACAAAACAGATTTCTCAAGAGAATAAAAGAAATCATTGAGATGAAGAAGAAGGTATTGAATCAGAAACGCAAGAAAAAATGCAGGATCCTACTATCATTGCAGGATAAAATAAAAGAAGATTCTACAGGACTGGTTTTGGCTATGCCAATGAGACAGACAGAAGACTTAAAAAACTTCGCGTTGAGTATTTACAAGTACTCGCCGCAAGCGTACATTTATATTAGGAACACGTTAAGAACGATGCTGCCTAGTACAGAAATATTGGACTCGTGGATCACGGCGGGCTACCAGCCCAGAAATGTGTTAGCCAATAGCAACCTGATAAAAGTGGTCGCCGAACAAACGGACACGCAACTGTCGTGTAAAGTAATGATAGGATAAGTGTAAATCACGGAAATATTGTTTTTATTTTAATAAACTAGGAATTTTTCCGGTTTGTTGTCGTTTTATTAAATGGTTCAATTTTAGTTTGGTATAGAAGATACACTTACTTTCCTATGGCTTCCCAGAAAAAGTCGTCACGGGTCGTTTAGAAAACTCGCAAACTCCGTATTAGGTTCAACATTTTTGGAAGACTGGCTTTACCATAAGGGAGTACCTAGCATTCGTCCCTGTGGTATCCCTTTTTGTTTTAATGATGTCTTTGTATTTTGAACAGTGGCTGAGCAAGACCTATATTTGATGTGGGCGAGATATATTTTGCGAGGCCCCTTGATGGAGGAAGGATTTAGTTGAAAAACAAAGTTTTTGACATATTTATTGCTAGATAAGTAATTATATCTATATTTTTGTCAGCGAGCCTTCGAGGCGCGAGGCCTCTTGAACTGCGAGGCCGCAGGCGGTGGCCCACGTCGCCTACGCCTTACGCCGCCTCCGCTTTACGCCGCCTCTGATTTTGAAGATATGTTTGCAGAAACGTATCCTTGAGGCCTTTTTATTTTTTTTTAAACAACTACGGTGCTAGGAAGCTTCCCTGTAAGACCCCATATGTTGAAATCAATATCTTTCCAAGTATTTACCGTAGGTATTTGTAAGACCTAGTTTTCTTTACCTATTCGTGGAAAACATCAGACACTAGTAAATAATATCGAGTTTCTAAAAGCAGGTTCTTCATATTAATAGGTTTTTAAAGGTTATGTTTTTGTCAAATACAGCTAATAGGTCAAAAAAGTGATGTTTCAAGTAAATCCTGCTTTATTATGAAAGAGCAGTTTTTTTGGAAGAAGGGTATTAAGGATATTATAACCTTTTATGTCATAATAGGTACAATAATAAAGTCAGGGAGTCCTACTTGAGTTGATTATTTATCAATTTAATTGTAGGTTACATCAGAAAACTACTCCTTACTGCTAGCTAATAAGGACTAGTGCACCAAACGTGACCAAACCCAGAAGAGAATACTGTTCTCAGTATATTTACATTGTTAAATGACATCTGTAGGAAAATGTTAACTTCAACAAAACCCATCCGTAACACTTGCTGCAGTAGGTACTAGTAAGGCTGTATCGTGGTTCGCCCAGTGTCCGCTAGGTGGAGCTGCTGTAAAATTCTTATTAGAAAGGGAAGGCGAAGTCTGTTCCAAACAAACGCGGTGTTCCGAGTCAGTGCCGAGATTCCCTCCGCGTGCACGGCGGTACGGCGCGGTCTCACTCCGCACGATCTTACGTCGCGCGTCAAACCAAAATAAATATCCCATCTGTTCAAATATTGTGCAAGTTTTTTTTTATTGTTTCCCCAAAAACGTACGTAAAAGGATGTGTGTGTTTTACGTTCCGCCATATGTTACACCGTAAGAGGCCCTAAGTTTTGTTATTTTTGTGTTCGCAAAGTGCTCGAGTGGTTTTTGTTTCGTATTGTGAATGGATTTATAAACCCGATTATGAGGAAGGACGCCTCATAAGGTACGTTTTTCTTAAAAAATCTTCATTCTATTTTGGTTATTTACGTCGTCTACGATTGGTCGGTTGTATTCCTGTTTGTTTTAGCTAAAACAAGGTGAATTGAACGTCTAAATTGTCTAGAATTCGAGCGTAGCGAGTCGCCAGTAACTGGACTTTCGCAATATTTATTCCTTATGCGTGTTTCCATGCCTTAAACGTAAGGCCCAACGCCATAAGAGCAGCGGTCGTACGCGCTTGACATACGTGTAATATTTTTAATGTTCACCATTATGCTGCAGTATGCAATTATACAAATAATAAAATGTTAATGTCATATTCAAATCATGTGTCTAATAAATTTCTCCTCGCTTTTTATGGCCTGGAAGTTATTTTCTACTTGTTACGCCAATTGAAAGTATCCGTTTGCCGATTTCTTTTGTGTACAATTAATTACTGTATTGTTGTTTGGAGTTATGTTTTTTTAGATGGAGTAACTAATGTTATTTTGCGCTCAACTGGTTTTCAAGTGGAGAACATATCTTCACGCGAACTCATTTCCGAGTAGACAACACGAATGGCTGTAGTAGCTACATTTGTTTCCTTCACTTCCATATTTAGATTAATGCGTATAGAATATTTAGAGAAAGAAAAATGTTGCGAACTGAAGTAGCAGGCACTTACATCAAATTAATCTTCGTAGATCGAATTAAGATAATCTGCCTGAAACGTTTCAGTGCTCAATGAAATATTAAATTAGGTACAGCTTTCAAATGCGTCTCCCCTATCTTGTTAATCTTACATGGGGGATTAGCCGTCCTTATGTGCTCCCTCGCTTTGTTGCTCGACATCCGTATCGGAAACACTGCATGCCTCCACGCCCCTCCACACTTCATCTATTTTGGATCGAAGCATTTCGAAACAAGGATTGCGGTCAACCCACTATCTGGAATTCTTTATACTCCACCATATTCCATTAAAATTTTTCCAAAAACATTAATAAAATGCTTTCCATGAAAATTGTGGAATGATGTGGTATCAATGTATTTCCGATTTCTCAGAATCATCCTATGTTGATGACTATTGGAACGGAAATATTTGCTCTGACGAATGTTTTCTGATTGACCTATTTTGTTTGCATAAAATTAATTTCGGACTCGAAATGAAATGCAAATTGTTTATTACCGGAATCAGATTTTATGCAAAAAAAGAAGCATCCTGCCAGACTTCCCAAGAGTCGCATACGACCTTAGGATGGAATTAAGAAAGGAGACACGTTTATTTAGCACCCAGTTACACAAAGAAACTTGAATACGGATAACGAATTCTTGAATTAAGTAATATTCATACCTTCATTAGAGTAGGTGAAGTAAAGGGCGATGATGATGACTATAACTCACTTCAAACGTTCATTGTAGTGCTCGATTAGGAGAGCCAAGTTGGCCACGGGTCATTTACGGCTGACAAGCACCAGTGAATCGAACTTGCCCAAAATGGCAACAGTACCGAATATGGCTACAAGCTAGCTACTACACGCTTTGACAGTAACTTCTAAGTTCGACGTAAATTGTGGTTATTTACTCACAAGTTTGTCGAAAATAGAAATAACGTTGGAGTAGGTAATGGCACTTACAATGCTGGAATTATTAGATTCATCGCCCACGTCTGCTATTCCGTTATTCTCCGATGAGTCATGCAAAATTGCTATAAGAATATGGTAATTCTACAACTTGTTACGTTTTTTGGTTAATTTATAAATTAATTTGCATCTACACGTGCAGAATATATTAATTTAAATCAAGATGCGTCTCGTTTATCTCAATACATGTGTCTGTATACTTAATAGATTGCTAAGAGGCTGCATTTCCGCTTGTAGTACAACATATTCAAAGTCCTTCAAAGTTAGATGGTTCATGGAATCCACAGAGATTATAATTTAGATTTCCGTGTTCGGACTTATCTCAAATTCTCAATACGAGCTTTCCAAAAGACCCAGAAATAGAATGTCCTTTGAATTCACTCGATTAATTTATTAAGATAAATTTATTAACAAATATAATGTTATGATCTCCTATAAATATACTTATATTTGTTAAAATGAGTACAGAATAATAATAGAAAACTCATTTGGTGCTCATAAATAGAACGTTTTGTGAGGAACTCATTGAATGTATCCTTGGCAGACCTAATATAGAACATCCTTCTTGATGTAATAATTTAGGAAGTTTATTTTTCCAGTCCTATAATTATAGTTCATTCCGGTTTGGGATAATGCTATGATATACGTCACTCCAGCAGAATACTCTACTAAAAATGCTCCTTATGAAGAATCGACCAGTTTCCTTCCACATTTCGAAAGCAGCTTCCAGTGGTTCGATAAACATTTAATGATTTGCCCTTATAAAAACTTAATTGCAAAATCAGACCGGAAAAAATGTACAACAAAGCAAGCAGTATCACAACTAATAACACACCGATTAGGTTATTAATAACAATCAGTGTATAAAATCGATCTGCGAAGTCGTGAGCCGGCTGTACCACGTCTCCGGTAGTCAATGCTAGAAATCGCCGTAGATTTCGCAACGTCCACAACTCCACACGATGCCGTTAACCGGTTTAACTGGCCACTTGTTACTCGCAATCGTAATTTGAGGGACTATTTTCGGTTTGGATAAACCTGGAAACAATTGGGTAATTTGTTTTTCAGTTCTATAAATGGTGGTTGCATAATTTAATGCCGAGAAGCCCGTTACGTCATCGGGCTACAAGATATAACCACGATGCTCCACATTGTATAGTTCACATTTTGATGAAATTCTCTGCCCAACTCAGTTGTTTCAAATAGTTGGGTTATACAATTCTACTGTTGTATAACCCCAACTATTAGAAACAACCGAGTTAGGATGCTTTTGTAGGTAAGTGTATTCATCGTCGATGATATTTTGTCTACCATCAGATTAAGGTATTTTTTTTAATAATATAAACTAGTGCTTGACTGCCATCCTACCTGATAGTAAACAGTAATGCAATCGTTGATGGTGAATCACGTCAGTTTAATAAGAGCCTATTCACTCTAGCCTTGATGACACCTAAATTATAATCGGACGGGACTGGAAGACCGCTCCAGGCAAATTGTTCCAATTTTTCGATGTATCCGGTATAAACGACGAGACGAAACGCTTAGTCTGGGTCATAGAGGTGTTAGCAACGTAAGGGTGGTACTCGCCGTACGTCGGGTTGTCCGATGGTAGAGAGCTGATGACGGAATGAAGTCATGTAATTGCTGAGGACACTCCCCAAAATACATCTTATAAAAAGTCGAATGCGAACTTATCATAATTGAAGAAGAGTTCAATTTTTCATTGTTTTTGGCAAGAATCTTCTGCTGTAGTAAAAGTCAAATGGCTGAATTGTGAGGTCAGACAGTTTACAGAATTTGGCCACAACACTGGCCTTGCACCGATTTTAGTGCTCCAAGCAAGACAATCATATTTTACTTATTCGTAGATTCTCTGGTGTGCCAGAAACTGTGTAACTACTTAGAGCATTAAGATAGATGCTAGTTTTGTAACAAATTTTGGTTACTTGATATGAATCTTCCAAATCATAAAAATCGTGACCGAGACATGCGTGTAAGTAATGTGCAATATGTATTGCTTAGATTTATTTGAGTAGGTGGGTAGTTGGACAAATAGTGTGGGTCTCATCTGGGACAGAGATTGTTTGTAAGTTAATTATCATAAAACTCGATAAGGTTATGCACAGTATTGCAAGCTACTCTGCTCTATACGTAGGAATATACCATGAATTCAAACTTTAACTTGATTTTCCTGGAACGTAAAAATTGAGGTTAGGTAGGTTTTAATCAGTAAATGTCTGTGAATCTATTCAGAGCGGAAGGATTTGGAGATTTTCCAAAACACAAAAAATCAAGACAAGCTCAGCGATTTGTATCCTAGCGATAGACAAGCACGTTCATAGAAACTATTTATGAAAATACTGAAAATTTAATACAGCAGTCCGCTGCAGCTTCATTGGCATTATGTCGTCAAACAAAACTTAAAACTTACAGCGCTCTCACACTGCGTGAACGTCAAAACTGCACTCATTAGAGCAGTTTCATCGACGTAAAAGTGTATGGTCTGCAGATCATCTAATTGTAATAAAGTGACTACGGTTCGCCTAATCTAGTGCGTACTACATATAGGTATATCGAATTATCGATGGACAAGCTTATGCTTTCATATGATTCGCATCGTTCCACCAACCTATATAATCTTCCTATGTGTCGGGTTCTGCTGGAAATAAGCTCCTTTCAGCACTGACTTGAATACAGATAAGGTCTTCACATCCTCAGTCTTGTGTCCGTCTTTGAAGCTTTGTTATATTGTCATGTCTTTCTCAATTGAGGGTAGATAGAAATGTTAATGGGACTTTCATACTTCATAGCTGTGTTTGGTTCCTGGTCTAAATAGTTATTTAGATATTACCTATACTCCGTACTCCTTCACTTCATAAACATCATCATTACATAGTATAAAACAAAGTCGCTGTACCCTATGTATGCTTAGATCTTTAAAACTACGCAACGGATTGTGATGTGTTTTTTTTTAATAGATTGATTGAGTGATTCAAGATGGTTTATAGGTATCATATATTTAATATCACCATTGCAGCCATGGGAAGCTGGAGCGGGTCGCTAGTAAGGATATAAAAAGTGATTACAATACAAAGTATTTACTGCAGCCGCCATATGTCATATAACCAACGTAATAAAAGTCAAAATTGGTTAAACCGACAGTACAAAAAAGGTTTGTTTAATTGTCTAATCTTATTGTGAATAGACTATAATTGGTTTATAGGTTTTTTGGCCTAATTCCGGAATTCTAAACAAATACTTTTTTATGGTGGGTAAAAATTATCTAATGACTAATCCCACTCTAGGGGATTAGTATCAGACTCTTACTGACTAAACAACCCACACCGTTCCAACGTTGCCTTTACACCAGGACTGAGCCTTCCTTTCCGACGCGAATCCTTTGCTTCTATTTTTTTTTCATAGCTCCTATCTGTTACGATTTCGTCTCACCTTAGCCTAACAAACTTTTAGGCAAGCTAGTCCAAAAAAAATATAGCTGTTATCATACATTGCCAAGGACTACAATAATGCGGTGACCTTTGAAAGGACGTCACCAAAAAGGTCAGTCGATGTCCCTCAACGAGGTCACGGCGAAACGACATTATAACTTGGCAAGCTAGAGTCGAATAGATCAACAGAATGATAGAATACGCCAAATTAAAAGCATGCCGTCATTTTTTTATAAAAAAATATGATTAATTGCCGCAAAGCGAGCAGTATAAAGATTACATAGTATAAAACAAAGTTGCTTATTGCCTATGTAGGTATGCTTAGATCTTTAAAAGTACGCAACGGATTTTGATGCGGTTTTTTTAATAGATAGAGTGATTCAAGAGGAAGGTTTATGTGTATAATAAATGCATAATATATTCAATATCAGTACCAGTGCGAAGCTGAGGCGTGTCGCTAGTTTTTTTCTTCATAAAAAATATGATTAATTGCCGCAAAGCGAGCAGTTCTAATGATAAATAAATCGTGTAACGTTCGTATGCGTCATTCACCTACTTACCCACATAGCTTTACGTAGGTTGTTCGTACATCACCTGAATATCTATTTATTGCTGTCTGCTAGGTCAGCAGGACACCATGTGACTACTGTATATTTTAGCAGTAACTATAATCTACACTAATATAATAAAGAGGTAAAGTTTGTTTTTTTGTTTTTATGTTTGTAGGAGGTAATCTCTGGAACTACTGGTCCGATTGGAAAAATTTTAGCAACAATAGAAAGCTGCTTTACTCCTGAGTGACATAGGCTATATTTTATGTACGCGGGCGAAGCCGCTGACAAAAGCTAGTCAACAATATTGAACTAAAATTTAGTTAGGTACCTATGGTACACGGTAAATAAGTTAGACCAAAATCTTAAAAAGGCTTAATAAAGTTCTACTTTTGAGATTTTTTCATATGAGGGGGGGAGGCATAGTTTTTTTTTTACTTTTGGAACGTTTAGTTCCGAAAATATTAACATTATCATTTTTTTTTCTCTAACAATACGTCACACTTTAGGGTTGAATTAAAAAAATTATCACTCCTCTCTTTCCGTTTAGGGGATAGGGTATCCTATTAAAACATATTTTTCCACTTTTTACTTAACCACTTTGTCGGTGTGATTGATAAACGTATTGGTACCAAATTTTAGTTTTCTAGACCTAACGGTTGCTGAGATTATCAGCAGACGGACGGACAGACACACAGACTTGGCGAAACTATACTTTAAGGTAGGTAACTCCTAAAAAACCCAAAGAAGTCGGTACAAGTACCTGCAATGAAAATAAATACAACACAATCTGATTTACTAACGCCTTCCTACACAAATGACATGTTTCTAAATCGCCTATTTGTAAGCAAAATTAATGTGTGTTAGGAAATTATAAAATTAGGTTCACAGAGTAAGCAAACATTTTAGCTAGAACTACATTACACCGACACACACGTGTCACACGCCTGATTTGTACGTAGAACGACGTCGCGTGGCGTGGATCTAGTGTAGCTCTACAAGTCTAGTGTTCATCTTACTAATATTATAAATGCGAAAGTTACAATGTTTGGATGTTTGTTACTCAATCACGCCAAAACGGCTGGACGGATCTGGATGAAATTTGGCACAGGCATAGGATACACTCACATAGGACATAGGCTACTTTTTATCCCGGAAACCCCAACCCCAACCCCAATACTACGCAGGCGAAGCCGCGGGTAAAAGCTAGTATAAAATGTATGGAGACCTACAGTACGACCGTCGGATCTTGGCGCGTCTGTATTTAGGCTCAGCGAATTTTAGCGCTTGATGATTCGTAAAAAAATAAATGGTTTAAACAAATAAATGCAATTTGCAGTTGTTATTGCAGTTAAAAACTGTTATTGGCATACATTTTTTTGAAAGCTCTATTTTTGTACGTGTTTTCATTCGCTAAAATTCGCAGAACCTAACTTCAGGCGTGTGTTATACACGTGTGGCCTGGGTCAAGCAAAACTCAACAAGTCCAGTCAACTAGATAGTATAAAACAAAGTCGCTTCCCGCTGTCTGTCCCTATGCATGGTTTAGATCTTTAAAACTACGCAACCAATTTTAATGCGGTTTTTTAATAGGTAGTGATTCAAGACCGAGGTTTATATGTATAATTCATCATTACATAGTATAAAACAAAGTTGCTTACCGCTGTCCCTATGTATGCTTAGATCTTTAAAACTACGCAACGGATTTTGATGCGGTTTTTTTTTTTAATAGTGATTAAAGAGGAAGGTTTGTTTCTAAAATACATACATAGTATATTCAGTATCAGTACCCGTGCGAAGTTGGGGCGGGTTGCTAGTTTCCATATAAAATGTATGGAGAACGACGACCTCAGAGTAGCTTTACCTTAATTTTACATAGTACACGTTGGTCAATCTAGAGGGCCGATAACTGCCTAGCCGCATGTTCAACTTAATCACGTTAGCCTGTGGTGCGTGCAGGAAATTAACTAGTTTTGCCTAGAAGATTAACTATTTAGACATGTCATGTTAAATAAGGATTGGGTGTTTGAAATTTAAGTTATTAGGCAGTTTTGTGGAACTAGGTCTTAATATAGGCTAATTTTTGGTAATGTCTAGCAAGTTTTCGCATTTATTTGAGTTTTTTTTTTAAGTAAAGTCGATTTTAGACACGTCAGTAGGTAGTTCTCTGTTGAACATTGAACATGATTGTACAATTCCGGAATATCTTAGTATGTACAATGCGTTCCAAATGAGAATAGATTCGATTTCCATGATGTTACGATTTACTGTCAATACGAGGCAAGATATTTTTAAAATTCAGTTTAATAATTAAGCCCTAAGCGAACGCCGGCGGTTTGATATGGCAGATATGGTGGTAGTTACGCCCCTGACCATGGTAACTCCTTCGAGCAAACCACAGCTCAGTCAGGTATCGACCCGGCCTTGGTCCTTATTGGATAGCCGGACGGTGAGCTCTCATTTTTTCGCTGTAGGTACTCAAACCTGATAATCTTGATATATTTATCTACAGACCGTTTTACCACTTAGAATCTAGTCAACCAGCATTAGATAAGGTACAAGCAAGCCGTATTTATTCAGACATTGAAGGCAAATCTGTACATCGTTGCGGGGCTATTTGCAAGCTAAATTACGTCTCTGAGAGCACTTTTTTCGCTCACGTAAAATTAAGATTTCGCTCTGTCCCTTAGGAATCGCTTTTTTCCGAAGTAAACGATGGTCGAGTAAACGGAACCTGTGGTTACGGGAAGAGGGAATCTTTTTCGGATACACAGATTGGCGCCGAGGAGGGTAGAGGAATTGAACAGCAAACGGGAATTGCAGTTTAATGTTAATCTTAGTTTAATAGGATTTAACGTAGATTAAACTGCAGTTACTTGCTTTGTTTTGGGAGTATTGGTTTTCTCATAAAAGTTTCATCAAGGCTTTCCGTACTTCTTTCATAAATTCGGAGAGAGAAGTCATAATATAATTCAAAATAATGTTTAATATTTAAATGTCATGAAAACATTTTAAATGTCACCGAATAGTAATAAAAATAAGGCAAATAATTAAATGTCGTTCATTTTAAATGTCATTATTTATGTAGGAATCAATCAGTCATTTTATAAATGTATTTTCAAAGCCATTTTCATCTTGCTCTACTGTGATATCGGGAAGCATTTAATGTTGTCTATTCGGTGTTTATTTTTGCCCATTTCACATTTGACATGCGACAGACATTGTCTGGCCCAGTCCCACTGAAGCTTAGCGGCCTTCTAGAGTTCTGGGTAATGTCCCTCATTCAGGGTTTGGCGCGTAGCTTTCTGTTCCTCAGGGATTTGCTATACGAAAATAATTTGTTTAAAAAAATTTGGTCATTGTATTATTCGCTTAGGAATTTTAGCCTATCTACTGTAATTACTTTATTCCTGGTTGTATAGTCTATCATACAAAAATGTGACTCTTAGGATGATTGAAAAATGGATACCAAAGAAACATTCAATCAAAATTGTAGTTCCGTTACTGTTGTCCAAAAACTGTTGTTTTGAAAATAAATTGCTTACTGTAACATAATAATAAATTTATTACACTCAAATAAACATATACATAGGTATGGCATGGTGGACTTGCAACTTAAGAGTTTCCTAGTTATCGTCCGTAACAAACAAAGCCATAGGGTACATTAAAAGTACGCAATTCAATATTAAGCCAATTAAGCCAATGGTGGCAACGAAAAAACAAACTAATTTATTTAAGAAACAAACAAAATTATTGAAGCGTAATTGAAAATGTACTTACGATGTGTGGTATGAGATGTATCTACCAAGAATGAGTGCTTTCGTCAGTAACAGTCGCCAATGGATTCAACGTGTTTCATCGTCGACCACATCACCGCTTACCATCAGGTGAGATTGTGGTCAAACGCGAGCCTATCTAGAATAAAAAAAAAAACAGTTTTTAGGGAACTAATTGGCCCTCCTTTTAAAGGGTTGCCAATTCAACGCCATCTTCTAAGCCCAATATAAAGCCCAAGTTCACGGCTGCACGTCACCCCACAATGGTACCTGCTGTGTAACTGAGTGCGAGCAGAATTACCATAAACATGTCTAGTTGCACGCCTGGCTGGCTCAGAAACAAACCGTACCTATATCGTGAGCCAAGTGCTTCTCCGTGAAAATCGACGGGATTTATATTATTGGCTTCATTGGTTATACTGCCTCTTAGAAAAAAGCAGAGAAGGGGTTGTTACATTGATGTATGTAGACAATACTGTGGCTACATTATTGGGATTCGGCGAATATTCGAGTTACCGCAACAATGGTTGTTGTAGTAGTTCGTCGAACTGCGGATTTAGGTATTAGGGCGAACACGAAAACTTGTCGTCTCAGTACGATGGCACCCACCCGCTCTGACGATGGTGACTACTACCTCGTCCATTAACACATTACACTAGTCGTCGCATTATGTGCATATCGCTGCAATTCGTGGATCTGGACACTCAGGTCTCCACTGCGTCCAAAGACTGATCGAACATTCATGCGATAATTTTATTGCAACATAAGAGCGTTGTGGGAGTTTGAGGTTAGTATTGAAAGTACTTACAATGTAAGAATATAAATTAGAAAACGTTTGAAAATTTTGGAGAATCCTTTTCCCAGATGACAGATGTAGGTCTTTATAGGTTGACAGTATTACAGAGAAAGAGTTAGCCATACAATAGTAGACAATCATTGTAAATATTGTAATTAATAGAATGGTTATCTCCTGCATGTCTGGTGCAATTTATGCGCAAGGGGTGCTATTTTATAAGAAAACAGCTTTAGAAGCAGTGCTGGACAGCTGGCCCAGCGAAATCCAAATAGTTACATTCAAATCACATACAAATTTAATATACCTACCTATTTGGATTTTGTAACTAGACCAGCACTGCGCTCAAGGCAGGTTTCTTAGAGAATTGGGGGCCTGGTCAGTAGATTTAAATTTAAAAAAATCAATACAGCACGCAGTAGTACTCCGCCGAATATCCCTGTATTATTTTTAGTTCTTACGATCCATCCTAAGGTTGTCTGGTAGATATCGCTGTCAGCGATAAGACTGCCATTGTACCCATAGATTTAAGTTTTTTATAAGTTCTGTTACGTTTTGGTGTACAATAAAGCTTAATCTATTTATCTATCTAACAGCTCAATAGTCTACATAGACAAAGACAATGTATGCTCTCTCCTCAATACAATTCTCACACAAAAATATTTCTGGTGTACCTAATTATTTTACTATCACTGAAAATTTCAGAAGGCATTTCTTCTGAAATTTTCAGTGATAGTAAAAACAGACACACTGACATTCAGCCCCAGCGAACTTCCACTTTAAGTGCACATTACGAAGCAGCTGGAACTTACAAAAAGAGCACCTGTAACAGATTTTTAACGTGAAATGTTTCAGTAAAAGAAGAAAATTTCACCAGATACGCGACTTAATGGTCTCTTTAGAGTTTTTGACTGAGAGCTTCTGTTTTTTTTTTTCGTTTTGTGGGCAGTGAACACTCTGCGAAATTACCTGGTAGAATTTTTATCGAAGCAGGGGCGTAGTTAGTCCCACAGGGGCCCCCGTTTCAAAAGTCATAATAAATGGTGCTTTTTTACAAAAACTTGGTTTACACTACGCGACGGTTAAGATGTTGCGTATTTTTGCCTACGTTGGGGCTCTGTAATGTGGGGGCCCCATTTCATAGATACCTACGGCAAATATGAAGCATGTGGTGTTAGATTTTCGATGCAAGTAATCCTTATTGAAATTCATGGGGAATGCTAAAATACGTGTTCGGGTTCATGCGATTATGATTATGAATGTGTTAAATATTCATTTGGGAATTCGGGATACTAAATCGTATGATCATATTATTGTTAGAACTATTTATTTTGTTGAAAAGAAAAACTCTTGTATTTTTTTTAGTAAGTACTTACTTACTCTAATTGATGTTGTGTAAGATTAAGTAGTTATTTTTTATTTTATTTTTTTATTTGTCCTGTCCTGTGCGAGACTGAATAAATGTTTAACTTTCTTTCTTTCTTTCTTATTTGAGTCATCGATACTTTTGTTTTCTTTTTTTTATGAAAGTTTATATCAATTTGTTTCTTCATTATGTGGTTCTGTGTACGTATGAACATATTTTCCCACTTTGAATAAGATCCGTAACAACTTTTTTTATGGTTTTTAAAAACGTCGCCTCACACTAGGAATTAGATACCCCTATATCGTGGTCACAAACATACAAAAGACTGAAGACACCCTGATGCGGAACAACTAGATATCTGTGGGCTATACAAATATTTGTTTCATGCGGGAATCGAACTCGCGACACGCAGCTCGCCAGGCAATCGCTTAAGCAGTGCGCTGTCAAAACATCAACATCAGCAACATCTGTATCAAAAGACTAACAGTATGATATTTAAAGGAAAGAAAGAAACAAAAATTTTTATTTGTGATAAACTCATTCGTACAAATTAAATTTACTTAGGTAAGGAAGGAAGAAAGAAGCGAAAAAGGCTTTTAATTCAGCCATATATCATTCCTTCTAGCAGCTGCAATAACGTTGGTGCATCACTAGATCCAAAGTCGATATCCAGTTTCAACCAGCTATTACCGGTTGTGACCGGTAACGGGCGGTAATTCGTTTATAAATTGCTGCCCAGCCCGGTACTTCAGGCACGGGCTACCTTCGTAGATAAGCTATTAATTAAGATATTACCTGGCAACCCCTAACACTACAGTGCTGGGCTATTAAGCTAACTGGGGCCCAAGTCTGCTATTTTCAAAATATTGTCATTCCATCACGATTCCATTGTCATTTTGCTAAAAGTTTATAATCTGTTAATTCAGAATGGCTTATCATTGGGTGGTCAGCGGTCTCTTAATAGAATTGTAGTACGAGCTGTCTTGTAACGAATTATAAACAATAACTGCATAATAAAATTCTTATCTTAAATTACTGATTAAAGGGTCTGTCAAAATTTTATTAATTTACCACTTTATGTCAAATATTCATTTGTCATTATGTACGAGGTTACCATTCTACAAAAAATTCTTTCGATGAAGTATCAGTGGTTGATCATTGGAAAGTCATAATGACGCCATCAAAATAAACAATTTTGAAATCAACGATCGACTATTTAATTCTGATACAATTGTAATAGCAGACTTGAGGCCCTGCTCTTGGGCCCACGTTTCGCTACAATACGCTTGCTTGCAAAAAATATTTGCCCATATGCAGAGTAAACTTATGAATATTCTTAGTTGTGTATTTTTATGCTGATATGGGAATATTAGAAAAAATGTGCAAGTTTCTGTTGATTCTCACGTTGATTAGAATAGGCACGTGAGATGTTGGTTTTTCTTTTTTAACCCCTTGAACGCCGATTGTACATTCATAGGTACGTCTGTACAACTTGATCACCTTGAAATATTGTTAATTGTCGTTTTTTTGGAGGAGGTCGTACAAAAAATGGTGACGGCTTCTGTCACATAAATAAGAAAAAAGTTAAATATTTATTACATATTTCTTAAATTACACGCAACGCGAAGTGCAATAACATTCTATTAAAGGACCATGAATAAATAAACCCATTTTACAAAAAAAAAAAATGTAAATAAGTACCTATAAAAAAAATAAAGCGTAGTTACAATATTTACATTAAGTGAGTATATTTCAAGCGGACAAGTGTTTGTCAATGAAAAAAAAAGCGAACGGCTTTTGTTAATAGAATACTGCAATTTGTTTTAACCATTTTATTTGTCTCATAAATCAGACTGTGGCGACGTGGGCACGAAATTGATTTGTCACGTATTAGACTGCGACGTTGAAATGGTTAAATGAGAATGTTTAAATGCAGCTTAAACTGTTAAGTAAAAATAGAATAAGTAGGTAGGTATTTAAGAAACGACAATCATTGATTAAGGAGCAGATCTGTGTTAGCGACCAAAAGAGGAGCTAGTGTCACTTCCCAAATAATAATAATAATTTGTACTCCATTTATGAAATACAATATGAATAAAAGCCTTATATCAAAAGATTGGTAATTAAATTATCTTTTAGTATGAGAAACTTTCAAAATATACCCAATGGTTTTTTCTGATCTTCGCTTTTTTGCCTGTATTAGACATAACTTGGAAAATAAATCACACCAAGTTCTATGAAAAAACATGTAAATATTTGTGTATCAAAATTTTAGGCAAATAGTCTAGTTTAACATACGGATTAGCGTTTAGACGTGATTTTCGATTTAAAATCATCATGAATCGTATTCCTGCCCCTTAAACTCTTGAGCCCCAAGCGATCGCCGGCGTTCGCATACTCAGTGGCGTAATTATATCACCTAACGCCCGTGGTAACTTTATTGGATGGGGCCCCAAAAAAAATCATCTCATTTTGTTTGAATTTTACCTAATAAAATTTGTAATTTTGGCTTACTTGTTCTGAGCCCATGGCTTAGAAGAAGTAAGCTCTTAGCTTAGACTGGGGGCCCCGTCATACCAGGGGCCCATGGCATTTTGCCAGCTTTGCCACTCTATAGTTACGCCACTGCGCATACTTCTTGTCTTTCTATTAGGTATGTTTCTAATAACGGTATTCCAAAGGTCTCAAACTTTTGAGTACACTTTCTTTCTTAGTTGCATAAGTTCACCATCTAGATCTATTCTAGCTTACAAACCACCAGTTACATTTTATCACGCAACTTAATCATACAATCACCACATAGTTAAGTCTCTAAGTGATAAATTGAAGTGATAAAGTTATAACCGTGTAGAACAATGATGAGAATAAAACAGAGCAATTTCCGAGGTACAGATGAAATATTATAACCATGTTTGCAAAATAAACGGTCGAAAGTGGAAGAAAGACTGTGGTTACTGGATATTCGCATGGGTGAAGAGTTAAGGGGCTGGTATACCCTAGCAACCTTGAGCGAACAAAAGAGGAGCTACGTCATAAATATTTATTCCGTGCGGGAATCGAATCCGCGACTCTCACCGCAGCAGTCTATAGCTCAACCATTGCGCCAGCCGACCTGTCAGTAATTAAATTATATTTCAGTGTGTGAAAGTTTCATAAAATTACACCCAATGGTTTTTGCCTAATCTTCGCTTTTTTGTCTGTGTTAGACATGACTTTGATAAAAAATCTCACCAAGTTCTATGAAAAACATGTAAATAATTTGGTTGTCTTCAAGGCTAGAGTGAATAGGCTCTTAATAGACTAGTGCGCCTCACCATCAACGATTGCATCACTGCTTACCATCAGGTGGGATCGCAGTCAAGCACTAGTTTACAGCAATTTAAAAAAAAAGTATATCAATTTATTAGGCAAAAAGTCTAGTAATACAACAGTTTTTTTTTTATCGAAGGCAGATGTACTCATTTAGACGTGATCTTCGATTTAAAATGATCAAGAAACGTATACCGGCCCCTTAAATGTGTTATATAACACACGTTGTAGTGTACGTTTGTAGCAGCTTATCTGTAGAGAAATAAATAAGTCGCTCTGTGCTCGAAGGCTTTGGATTCGATTTTCAGATAGTATAGCTACTTAATGGAATTTTCTGGTGACGCAACAATATTCTTTTTGTTGAAATAAGATTTGAGACACTTGGAAATAATCTGGTTCTCATTGATCAACTGTTGGAACGTTCTATTGTCTAGATTAAAAATTCTTAATTCTTTATTGTACACAAAGAAACTAACAGTAAAACATTTTGATGTGCAAAGGCGAGCTTAACTGAACAATGAGTTTTCCGCCAGCAAACCTTTGATTGACAGAGAGATGAGAGAGATATCACATTTGAGGGTAGTAGAGTGTACAATATTATCCTACAAATACTATTATTATTATTAAGCCATCTGTATATATATATATATATATATAGCTACATAAATAATACAGACTAATAAATACCAAATCTATACTTTAATTATCTCAGTTGTGAAAGAAAATGCTCTTTAATCTTCCTCTTAAATTTCAGTAGAAAACTAACTGGCACTAGTTGTCTCGCATGCATCCTGGATATATCCTATTTTGTTTCATTTATACCTAATTAGTTTGTTTGTTGAGCCAAATAAATCCATTCTCTTTCTTACTAACAGTTGTCATTTTAATGAATCAATTACAATAAGTGTATTTTTTTTGGCATGTTTCTTTTTTGACTTTTAACATCCGTGAGTACAGTGGCTAGACTTACCTACCTATCTGTACTTAAAATCTGCTTCACCCGCACATTACAAGTGTCACAGCTATGTCAAACACCACATCAGTCGTCCGACCACTCTCACAGCCCACAAATAACAAAGATCTCGCCAACACATCCCCGTAAGGTTTAACAAAGAGCCTGATCGAGGAAAATTGTCGAGAAAACGTCTGATGTTCACAAGTGACACGAGACAGACTTGTGGGTTCAAGCCAAAGGTGAGAACAAAGGTTTACACGACACTTCACTCCTTCCCGGTATCATATTTGTTATTGCGATGTCATAGAATAAGAAATGTATTCTTATAAATAAGTAAGTAGATGTAATCATTTATGATACAAAAAGTTAGCCAATAGGTAATATCGGTAATGAAATTCCAGATATAGGAGCGGTTATTTCACATAAATAGGAACACTGTTTTCCAAATTAGAAAGTATATCTTGAAGAATGTCTACCCTGGTTTATCACCAATAAGGAAATGCACTACTACCTCAAGATGAACTCTGTGAAGGAGCAAATTCAAAGAATATTAAATATATATACAAACATATTTTGGGAGGTCCGAAAAACATCTCAATGCATTAGCTATAAGGCTGACAACTCAAAGGTACCAAAAAAAACTCTTAAGAGGGATGATATTTTGACCATATAAATTACACTGAAGAAGACTACTCAAAGACACACTAGAACGATAATATCTTACAACAAAGTTGCTTTGAAAAGCTGATTGTAAATGAAATAAAAGAAAATAAAAATCTTGAAGAACAGAACCTATACATAAAATAGACTAATACATATTTATCGATTGCAAGCAGACGTTGAGAAGTAAACACAGCTGTTCAGCACTTCGTTTGTTTTACCAAAGAGACTTATTTCAGTGACTGGAACGTCTTTAGAGATCAGATAGGCAGACATTCCATATAAAATACCTTCTGGTTACAAGCAGCATCCGATTAAACTGGACGCCGACCCCATCAAGATTGGGAAAGGCAAGGCAGATGATCAAATCAAAACATTTATTTATTTGCTAACATTGGCAAATATATATTGATGTTTTGTTTTTAAATGAATAGGTAATAAAGTTCTCCATGTTTATGCAAATAGACAGGGGTATGCAAATAATAAAAATAGGTACAACATAAAATATAATAGTAGCCTTGTCAGTTATAGTTATGAAATAATTATGTCAAAAGTCAGAAGAGAAGAAAATCAATAAAAAATTAAATGACAAAATTATATGTCAAAATAAAATTATGATAAGTTATCGCGGCCGCAAAATTATAGAAATTCAGATGTAATTTAGTTATTAAACGTCTGATACGACTGCTTGCTCTAACCAAACAAGAGAGAAGTAATTCGACGATTTTCCACCTCAACCAAAAGAATGATGATGATACCGTGATGGATCCATTTTTGTCTACAATAGAAGTCGTATGATAGGATTGGCTGACTTTATGAACGGAACGGGAACATGCAGTTATCTATTTGAAGAGTAAATGCCGAGTCACACGCCAATTCACCTTCACCTGTAGTTAGAGGCAGTCTATATGGGGATTGCGAATTGTGATACTTGTGTTAACTACTGAGAATTTTCTAGACTGGTATAAAATAATTAAATATTAGATAACTACTTCATTTTCAAGGAGCACAGGACTGCCGTGTATCTACTTGCTTTTGGAGATCATCAAGTTAAGAGTGAACAGGTTACTTCTAAGGAAGCGTGAGTCATCATCGTTACTTGCTATAAGTTGACATGGAGGTAGAAGAGGCATGGATCATCCACATATGCCAAAACTACAGGGTCTAGGAGCTTGAAATTTTGCACAAGGCTTCATTTTATGACATAGACGTGGATAAATCCTAAAAGAGGATTTTCCGAAATTCTCCCCCTAACAAAATGAAAAATGGGGTTCAAAATTTTAATAGTGATACCTACTTTCATGCAGGCAAAGCCACTGGCAAAAGCTAGTAAAGAAATAAGGATAGAAACATCGATTTTATTAGATAAGTGCAGCAATTTGAAGCAGGCGAGTCCCATCACAAAGCGATCCAATCCCGAGCAATCGTCGATTGTCAACCACAAGCAACAGAGTCCGCACACGACTAGTTTTCTCGCAAATTACATCTGGCAAGACGGTACACTTCCCGCCAATAAATCAGCTCACCCCAGCGCATTGAATTAATGGCTGACTTACTTACACTGGAGGGCAATAAAAGGTTAACGCAGTTACGGCGCTTGTCTTTTCTGTTATAAATATTAAACGTGCACATTGTACACGTAATCTTGTTACTTTATCAACTTAGCGTTCAAGTCCTTATTTTAATTTGCAATGGGTCTGTTTTCGTGAACTTAAAGTGTAGTTTTATCGAGAATAGAATAGAATAGAATAATACTTTATTGTACACCAAAAAAGTAACAATTTTACAGAAACTTATATGAATGGATACAAAGGCGGTCTTATCGCTGACAGCGATATCTACCGAATCACCTTAGGATGGAGTATAAGAGCTTAAACTAAAAAAATCGAGGTTTTTTGTTCATCATCATCATCATCCTACCCTTATCCCATTTTACTTGGGGTCGGTGCAACATGTTTTTTTCTTCCACTCTGTCCTGTCACCCGTCACACTATCACTAACTCCCTTTTCTTTCATATCATTCTTCACACAATCCATCCATCTCTTCTTCGGCCTCCCTCTTCCTCTCCATCCATCCACGTGTAAACTCAGAACTTTTTTTGTGACATGCGTTTCATCTCTCCTCTTCACATGTCCATACCAAGACAAACGATTTCCTTTCAACTTTTCAGTCACTGGCGCCACTTTCAGACTTCCTTTAATATACTCATTTCTCACTTTATCCATTCTCGTCACACCACACATCCATCTCAACATTCATCTCCGCTACATGCAGTCTTTTTTCATCCGTCTTTTTCACAGCCCAACATTCTGATCCATACAGTAGGACAGGTCTTATCACGGACTTGTAAATTTTACCCTTCAACTTGAGGGGCATCCCATGGGTCATGTTGTTTGTCAAAAAATCATAGCAGAACTATCGTAACAAATAATATTGCTTTGTTTATACATGTAGCTGGTGACTGACTGTAAGAAGATGTTTAAAAGGATGAAGTGTACTGTCAAAAATTTTGCAGAGTACCGCATACGTCAGACATTCTTGTCTATTCGATATGTACGAGATTACCATTCTATGCCATTTCTTTCAATGGAGTGTCAGTGGTTGATAATGACATATTAGTAAATTGCCAAACTTGTTAAAACAGACCATTCAGACATTATTGTAACAGTTGACTAACGGCCAGGATAGATGCTTACTTTTTTGATCATGTTCGCAGGCTTTGGGCAAAAATCGCCTTAGACCTAGAGGTTGGGAAAAAGAAAGGGAAGGCCTTTGCCCAGCAGTGGGACACAATATAGGTTCCTGCTAAAGAAAAAGTTTTAGTGCTTGCAATTAATTAACTACTACTACTAAACTACGAAACAGAAAAGAATTAGGTAGCTAAATTTTAATATAGATTAGGTTAATTTATTGGAATACAAGCATAAATACCAAGCAGATATCATAATATTCACATTTAACAGTATAATGCGCGTTTTCCTGCGATAAAACATTCCTAGAATTAAAGATAATTAAAGTTCAAAACATTAAAATCATACATCCTCCACCAACTGGATCCAATTTATATTTGCGCAGACGAAAGCTTTGTAAGCAGATTACTTTTACGACTTAATTTTAAACATGGATGCACTGGAAAGTCCTCTCTTTTTGTTGAATATAAAATTGTAAATCTGATAGAGTACATTTAAATTTTTAAATGTCAAAACGCGAACCTTGACTTTGGTTGGAATACCGTTTACACGTGGTTAAGATTAGGATCAAAATTACATATTTTCAATAACAAGGGCGGGATTTGTCATCCAATGACAAATCCCGCCCTTGGGCAGACCGGGAAACAGTGTCAGACTCTTACTGACTAAACAACCTACCCCATTCCTACGTTGCCATATATACCAGGACCAGAGCCTTCCTTTCAGACACGAACCCTTGGCTCCAGTTGGCTTCGACCTTTCTGCAGGGTCCCTACGGTTTGCTAACAACACCTTGTACTTACAACGGCCAATATATTCTTTATTTAAATCACATTTAAACCTTTCAAACGACTCCATTTTCCTTAATTTGACAATTGACGTCACAACATGGCGACTGGTCAAATATACTCATTCCTAATTTGATTTGAAAGTTACCGGAAGACGCAGTCAAGTGTACATTTGTATAGGCGAATACCTACAAATAAAATAACAAGGAATTAATAATATTGCGCCGGAAACTTTTCCTTTCCATCGTTTATTTCACAGTTAAATGTCTGAAACAGTTGAGACTTGTTCAACTTCAGTAATTGGTTCCGCGGCTACCGTTACAACCATCCAACATTTAGTTCAGGGTTGACCGACTTTGTGAAGTGATAGTGCACGAATAAAAAAACCCAATCCTTTTTAATATGATGAACAGAACAATATATTGAGGTCACTGAAATCTATGTTTGATCAGTGGAGAAATAACGGCAGGAACTTAATAATTCCATGCTATAAATCGAGACTCATGTCACATCAAAAAATATTCGATTATTAAAAATTTATTTCCATCAATGATTGAAACTCCAAAGTAATTGGAATAAATTTTCTAAATCCTCTTTCAGATATTTACAAGAAAAACGGTTTTTCTCAGTAACGTCATACTTCAATACGTTTTTATTTTTTATTTTCCGTTTGTGGAGCATCCCTAAATAGAGCAGTGCTCTTATAATCTGTGCGCAGAATTGAAAAATGGAAGTCCAACCATCCAAGTGCGTAATTTCGTGCTGGAGATTTTAATATCTTGCTCGTTACGAGCGAGAGGAAGTGAGGATCTGCTAGGAGCGACTTAATATCTGTGTAGCGAAGTCTGGATGGTTGACTGGAATTGTGGACATCTTTTGGGTAGTCATTTAATTCCGTTTTCCGTGGGTCATATTTTTGAAGAGTATGGTATGGTTACAAATTTTAATATTTATTTATTTGATCCACAAGACTACATAATTTTATCTACCATAATTTATAACGGAGACAGGTCCTGTTGCGGGCTAGCTCTGGTGGGGCTTAGGTCCAGGGTCTGTACTACAATATTAAACACTGAGAGTCGCTGTAATCGTATATATTTACATATTTTTTTCACGTATTCCTTACAATTGAAATATCACTTCTTAATCCATAAAACACAGGGCAACTCTTTTCTTCTACTTATTAAATTTTAAACCTATTCTAAAGCTGCTAATACCTTTGAACATTTATCAAGCCAGTCTGTAGTCATAAATAAAATTGTTTATTGGATCTCAAACGGTTACATTTACAATTGTGAATGAAACAGCCCCAGTAAGTTATTAACAATACTTGTGTTGGGGTGATGGCGAGTGAGTCATGTGAACTCTTTGTAGAGTGCTAGCCACAATAATCTCCTGTCAAAGCCAACTGAGGATATATCCGTAGGCTCTAAATCATCATTACAATAAAGAAAAAAGAAAGAAAGAAAAATAGTTTATTTAGTTTATAAAAAAAAAACAGCTAAACATTAAAAATATGCGACACACCCGCACAAAACGACAACAAACAATCTATCCAATATAAGACTTAATAAATAGGATGATATCTTGAACAGGAAGAATTTACCGAGATCCTAAGGCAGGTATTCCCATAATCCACACTCTAGGGAAATATGGTCATAAAACTTCTCATAGCTAGCATAAATGATAATCATGGTCCGCAAATTGTAGTAAGAAAGAAAATACATGTATTTTAGCACATCTCACTCATGCCTATACACAAAACATATTACGCTTTCGCAGGTCTGCTGGAAGAAATCTCTTTTAGAAATAAGCAGTAACTTTGTACCATTTTTCTGTAACTCTGTATCTCTTCGTACATATGTGTGAACAAAAATTATAAAATACGTAAGTAAATAAATCAAATGTTTTGGAAAACATTCACTATGCGTACAGCTAAGGAGTGGAATTCCCTGCCGGAGTCTGTTTCCTGGTAGCTACAACCTAGAGGTATTTAATCTTTTAAATCAATAGTGAACAAATTACTCCAAGCAAGCAAGTAAGCAAGCGAGTTCCATTGTCAACTACATTACCGCTTACCATCAGGTGAGATAGTGGTCAAGCGATGATGATAAACCGTCATCTTCTTGCCTTTTCTTTCTGCCCCACATTATTTTGGGTCGGAGCAAAACATTTTTGTTTTTGCATTCTGTCCTGTCACCCGTCACACTATCACTAACTCCCTTTTCTTCCTTCCTTATAATGTCTATCTTATCTTTAGCCTCACTCTCACTCTCCATCCATTTCAAAAAA
This sequence comes from Mythimna loreyi, assembly GCA_029852875.1. Taxonomy (NCBI): domain Eukaryota; kingdom Metazoa; phylum Arthropoda; class Insecta; order Lepidoptera; family Noctuidae; genus Mythimna; species Mythimna loreyi. The sequence goes on from CM056790.1 coordinate 21,508,892, forward strand.
TACTGAAAGTCTTCCAATCACGTCGATACTTCCGATCTTTGATTTTCTCTATCAATATTTATCGTCATTATTATTTTAAGCCTCTAGTAAGTAAGATAGTTATTTTAAGATGTCTGATGCTGGTTATAGCCAGGGATCAGCCACCTGTGTTGTGAGATCACTATAATTAGGTCGGTGTGAAGAAGCGAGGGAGACAGGACTATAACAAATCCCTTGGAGCTTATGGCGGGAATATTATGGTGGTGTGACGTCATTCTTCATATCACGAAATCGAAAATATATAAACGGACTATAAAAATTGCATTTTGTTGGCAATTTTTATTGCACAATATATAGCAAAATATGCAATATATTTCCTAATATAGTCCAGCAAGATTCTGCAATTTAAATGCTGGCGAATTTTGTTACTTTGTTCGTTTAAAATATCTTGGCTATATCGCCGGGCTGCACTACTAAATTGCTGCATCTGTTGCTTTGTGTTGAGCGATATAATCAGCAGCTTGCCGGCTATAAAATTGCAGCAAGAAATTGCCATAAAACTAGCCCGTTTCCTAGGACCTATAAATTCTATTCTTTATACGATTTTTATGTCTATATACGAAAATTGACTATATTTTTTCAAACATTGAATGATTGACGAATATTCATAGTTATCGTTAATGATTGCCAAGTTTTTTTTATCTAAGGATTCAGTTTTCAATTCAGCCTTCTAGTGACCTTGTCACATTTACTCTCTCTCCTCTGGGTTAAGCGCTTTAACTAATTACAGTTTTTACTTTTCTGACTGTTTGGACTCAGTTAAAAGCGTGGCGCCATTTGCCAAATCTTTTGCTATTAGCGGTTCATTGAAAAGCATTTCTTTTTTATTTCTTGAACATGGATACAAAATCCTTCAGCTGAGAATTTGCTTTAATAGAGCTTACATGTTTCTAAATGTCTCTACCATTAAAATATCGATGTATACATTTAGGTATTAGACTGCAAATGTACCTATCAAGTCATTTTTTATGTCTGTCTTCGATGTATTTCAAAATTTTGGTGTCTATAAACGAAAATTGACTATTCATCTTCAAATTTGAAGATTGAGATTCAAGATTGAAAGATTGATGAGTATTCGTAGTTATCATTAATGATTGCCAAGTCTAGTCTCTAGTCTAAAATGTCGAATTGAAAACTGAATCCTTCGTTTTCAATTCGGTATTTTAGTGAACCTTTTGCAACTGCAACTGCTCTTGGATCCTCTAAGTTAAGCACTCTAAACAAAATTTTTAGTTTTCTGACTTACTGTACTCTGTTAAAAACGTGGTACCATTTTTAATCTTTTTCCATTATCGGTTCATTTGAAAACCAAACTTTTTCAGTATAGCCCGCTACAAATTCATTGTTACCGGCCAGTAATTCAATATTTGCTTTAGCATTTCAATTAAAACCTTCTATATATTTTATTTTATCTCGGTACGGCTGTGGAACTAAATCATTATTACCAGGGTCCTTTCGACGTGTCCGAAAGCCGCTAGCAAACGTTCCCGCTCAACGTGATTGATGAAACGTAATGACACATTGCCTGGCCAGCGACGGGATGACGGTTACATTGACTTTTGTGACGGCCATTTTTATTTTGCGCGCTTGACGTAACTGCGTAGCAACTACTGTGTAATGTGTAGGTATCTAGTATCAGCTTAAATGATTTCCAGGATTTAGCTTGTAGCTTATAATTATCAGAAGATAAACTATGGAGTGTTAGAATTAAGATTTACTTGGTTAAATTCTGCCTGTGCCTTACAAATCACGTAAAGCTGTAGGTCACTAAGTTATTATTCTCAGATCTTTGACGATCGTTACAGGTATTCTATTCATATGCCAGAAGGTCTGATCATCAGTGTTTCCAAAGAGTAGCCCAGTAACTGAGTTATTGAGGGATATTCGGTTAGACTGATGGTATACGATCTTGGGGTCGGTTTCCTGTCTAACCTGTTGCTGCTAATTGGGAAGATGGTGATGATGAAGTCTATTCCACCTCATCTTGCTAACTTTGCATAATTATTGGGTCACCAAGGTACAGGCTTTGCCTAGTTTGGGATCCATTGCTAATCTGTTGTAGGTATTAACAGATTAACAATGGATCCCAAACTGTGTAATTTATGAATTGTGAAAAATCTTATGTAATTGTATAAAACTGTGCACGTTTCAAGAAATAATTAAATAAAAACCTATGGCATGAAATACGAGTAGGTATAATACAGTCAAACAATGAATTTTGAATGCATGATCAGCCTTTTAACCAATGGTTGAGTTGATTCAGATGCCTTTTTTGTGCCTTTTTTATGCACAAATAAATAAATATTTTTATGATGTAATGCCAGTGGGTACCTCCTCAAGGTTCTGCCCAGTCAGATTTATCTACCAGGAAAATTATTGTAGGTAAAGCTAGGTCATCTGCTTACACGGGATATAAACAACGGATATCTACTTCCTGTGTTCTCGTTTATCTGTCAAGGTTATGACTTGCACCACGTATGGAACTATGATCATTGTGGTTTGGTACAGCGGAGAGTTTACCCAGTTCATACATGTCTTTATATAGACAGGCCGTATAAAATAACCAGAAGACTGTTAAAAAAAATCAGAAGCCTGTAAAAAAAAAATAGGAAGCCTGTTAAAGAGAAATCAGAAGCCTGTTAAAAAAATATATCAGAAGCCTGTTAAAATAATGACTGTAATATTTTATGAACAGGTAAAGTTGGTACAGGTATATCATGATGCCCTTGCTACTAGCTAAGGGTCTCTACTCTGGTTGGGGGACGACAGTAAAAGACGAGCTGGATCTGTTGTCGACGATGTAACATGTTTTCCTAGAAAAAAATTGTTTATTCTTAGAGATTATGTAAAAATGAAACTGGTAACTGATAATAAATTATATTTTGATTATGTATTATACAAATTTTGCTGTACTTTGCAAATTTTTTTTTTAATTTTTTTTTTAAATTTTTTTTTTACCTATAATCAATAAAAAAAATCTTCATGCAACCAAAGGTATAAAGATGGATTTAATTCCATTCTTCACATAAAACTAGAGTAAGATGAACATACATTATGGTCTAAAGGTGACGTTAAAACGGTTGCAATCAGCCACGTCTTCGTATCGTACGAGTATTATGCGATAATTAACAGAGAAAACATTCTCAATACAGATGTACATAGTAATTGTTTGTTTCCGTGCATAAGTGTCGTGTCATGACACGCAATAAAAAAGTACCTACCTAAAAAAAACAAGTGAAATGGCAGGAATGTCTATCCATCTGTCTATTAGGGCTAACGAACTTTGAATAACGTAGAATAGAAACTGCGGAAACTAACAAATAGATATATTTTAATTGAACGCGGTTATAATAACTTGCGGAGAAATAAAGGGGTTTTAATAACTAGTGGATTTCATAATAAAATCCACCCTTATGATTACCAAGCTTCTACTACCAATGGGTTTCGCTTGTATACAAGAAGAAAATCTTTCCAAAGAAACATAGTCTTAAGTTTAACACAGTGCAGGTGATTTTTCCCTATGGTGCTGTTGTAGGACACGGTCTATCTGTGAACCAAATCGAATGGATTTGATCCGTTAAAGCGTAAAAATATCAGTGAGCAAACATACACATAGATAGAAGGTGTCATAATTCTGTTTGAGACGATCCTTTTGACTTTGACTCTTCTTTGGCGGTTTTATAAATAGATCGAAAAATTCGAGTGTAAAATCCTGTCAGTGGTAGAAATAAATTATTGTAAAATTGTCTAAAGCAAACTATTGTTGCTTCATACAATTTAGTAAACCATTTAATTATTATAATGATGCCAATAAAAAATCTCTTCACAAAGACTTCTACAAAGTTCCACCATCACCATACACTTAATATAAAACCAATTTTAATTTCTTTCAATCTTTAAATCCGATGCGGTTGTCCGACCATCGCACACGTATTCACAGCACTTATCGTCTAGTGTTCGATCACTACGAAACAACTAGAGCATGAAGCTATGATTCATATTCTTACTTATACACTTTATATGGCACACAAGTTACTCCAGATCAATTTCTACAACTGTTATAGCCTTATAGGCTATTATTCGTGCTCTGATTTTGATGGGTCGTAAACTAAGTGCTGAGGGGAGATTGAGATCGATATGTGTCAACTTACCCCTTTTGGGACGTGTTATGTCATGTTACCCCCTGTACAATTTGTGTCAACTCGTCTAATATGTGGTTATGGTGATAGCGGTTTCATGTAACTTGTAGTTTCCGTGGAAATGTAGACGACACAATAAAAGACATACGTTTTATTTTCCAAGTAGGTCTATAATTTTGGTTTGATATCTTGATGTCATTTTGATGGCGTTCCCATTCAACTTATGAATAGTTAAGGAAGAAAAGCACCTAACGATTTTCTCACGTTATTTTTTATTTTCCGAGTAAAATTTGAGTTTAACCGGCCGAAGTTTTAATCGGATTTAGATGGATTTCGACGGTTTAAAAGATTAGAGCGCGATGAAAATGGTTTCAACAATACGTTGCAGTTGCAAGGTTCCGAAAATCGACATCCAACTATCCACTGACTACTGGGACCAAGGGTTGAAGCGAAAGCGTATTACCGGGGTCCTGGAGTCAAGGCAAGGAAGGAACGGGGTTGTTTAGTCAGTCAGAGTCTGACACTATTTTGCGCTCCGCCCATGGGCAGGATTCGTCGTTTGATGATTTTACTTCGGTACTTAGCACCGAGACAGATTCTAAGGTCCGGACTAAGCGTTTTGCCTCGTAGTTTATACCGCCTACTTCGAGAGACTGGAACAGTTTGCCGGCTGCAGTCTTTCCGTTTGATTATAATTTAGGTGTCTTCAAGGTTAGAGTGAATAGGCTCTTAATAAACTAGTCCGCCTCACCATCAACGATTGCATCACTGCTTACCGTCAGGTAGGATCGCAGTCAAGCATTAGTTTATAGCAATTAATTAATTTTTACCAACCATAAAAAAAATACTATCCTCAGAGGGAAACTGAAACTAACTAAAAAGAAAACTAACTACTGTGGGCGTCTTTGGTAAGGCAGTGTTGAGTTGTGGACTCTATCGAGCGTGTGCTAAGCGTGGTCGGATCGGCATTTACATAGTATTATCCTCTCATCCTCTGTATAATATTGTACTAATATCCTCCGTAATAGTTGAGGGTTCTTCAGCTCGTACTTACAAAAACAAGGTATTACAATCAACACTGGCTTTTACCTGCGACTTTGCACGCGTAGAGATAGGAAAAGATTAATTTGTATTTTTTGAATATGAAGCACGCAGTAACGTAATGCGTGTCTAACTCATGGTTTACTCATATGCCAAGGTTGTACAGGTATTTCTCGCCAGGCGTCATATATTATTATTTTTCAAACTAGTATTCCCTAAAGCTTTAGGCAGCGGTTTATTCACTTATGTGGAAGTCCCGTGTAATAGGAGCCAGCCTTTATCCGGGCACCTATAATTCCAAACACCAGGCTACTTCAGTGAAATTTTGAGCTGCAAAAATCTAATAACATTTCGCCCAACTAGAGAATCGAATTCCGGAAATTATGCTGAACAAGTAGCTAGTAGATCAACGAGTTTCACAACCTATATTCGTAAAGCAAAGTCGTGTCAGTTACACCATACTCAATAACGGCTAGACCGATTTTAATGATCTTTGCTTTATTACTTGCGTTTCCGCCCTAAACTATCAAAATAACTGAAAAATTCATATTTACAAAAAAAAAAAAAACAAATATACATCGCAAAATGACAGCAGCTGTCAGAATACATTGGTCTCAACATTTTTTTTTCTGTCATCCCATCGATAGGAAATCTTGGATAGTACTCTTCTGCATCTGCTAGCGTCAAGTTGTTCATATATTCAATCATTCGGTCAGTTTAGCTGAAAGGTAATCACATATGGAACGGGAAGCAAAAAAAAGGTAATCACATCACTCAATGACTGTTAGGCGAGACAAAGTTCACCGGGTTAGTCAGCTCGTATTTTATAAAACAAACGCATTAAACACAAATATGCGCGTTTAAGAAAAATATGAGGTGCTAAAAACATTGTTCTGTGCGAGGGGTCCTCCATATATTATGTCACGTGCACAAACTGAGGCAGGGGCTGTGGGGGAGGGGGGGGGCAGGGAAGAACAATTGTGACTAAATGTGACGTGAATTTGAATGAACGACGCATTCATAATCATAAAGGTAACATGTTTTAGTATGCGAGGTAATGTGACAGTCGGCGGGTAATGGCGATCCCGTGATCTAATCAGGGATTGAAGATTATGAGCCTGGAGGGAAAATGTGACAGAGTTAAATAGACACTGTTTTTCTTGCGAAGGATTATTTTAGTACTCATTAGGTATGCAGCATTCATAGGCAGCGTTACTCAGTCTTAACTCAGTTTTCTGAAAGTTTTAACAGGTTTTCGTGTCGTATTTACAACTAGTGACCCGCCCTGGATTCGCGCAAATTATATACAAAGTCTTCATGACTTGCTCTTTTTATAATCTGTTGCGCGGTTTAGAAGTTAGCGAATAAATAAACAGACGTTAAAACCGACTCTATTATGTACTGTGTAAAGATTAAAATAAATAGGTAACCTTTCTAAGCCGGCAGTCAGCAAAAAAAAAGACATGAATGTCTACACCAATTTCCTGACACTGAAAAGAAAAACGTTAAAAATACAACAGTGCGTGTAATAATAGCGATCGTTCTAACCTTCGACCTACCTTCCTCTAATATTTACAAGTCCCAGTGCGTTAACCCCGGTCGAGGCCAAACGAACGACACATTAGGCTTATACAATCAATTGTTACTACACGACGCTTCATTAATTTCATTAATCAATTGTACGTACAGTCGCGGCGTATACGCGACTACACGCACTGCGGGTGTATCGTCGAGTACATCAATCATTCTATCGGCTGATTGATGTCCTGACGGCCGCTGACGGCCGACACGCTATCGGCTCGCCCGTACGACCCGACCACGCGACTGTACCTCCGCTTATTTATGGATGGGCCTTCAGTTTCCTGATCAATATTTATTTGAAATTGGAATCTGGATTCGTTTAATATTAAGCCGTGTAAAGTAAATAAGATACCGCTTTTAATTTGTCATATTGAAATGTTATTAAAACAAGTTTTCAATGAAAATATTTTTTCATAACAAACTTTTATAGCTCGGTATATAGGTACCTCTATTATGAATACTCATCAAGACCTTACCGAAAACTACAAACACATTAGGGCTATCTAATTGTATTACGGAGTTCCTATGGCCACCTTCCAACTCCCCCATCACCACTCGGAGAGAGGAGAGAGAGGATCAAAGTACTCGTCAATACAAATCCAATGAGCCCAAACACGATAAGGTTGAGTTTTTTTATTGCTGAGCTCTTATGGCTACGTTCCAGCTCCATCATCAGATCAGCTCCATGTCATCATAATATTGCATTGTCATGCAATTTACACCTGCATGCAAAATTGGAGCTCAATCGGGTGAACATATCTGCTTCAAAATTGAGTTGCAAGATTTGAGCCGAACATACATAGTTACATTACAAGCTAATAAAAAGCTTGTAAAATTCCAGCTTTCCAGCCAGCAAGGTTGCTTATATTTAAAACTAGCCTCCATCATCGGCGTCGTCCGCATGCATGATCGGTCATTGTAGATGCGAAAATGAAGTCAGAGACAAAAAAAAAGCCTATGCCCTTTTTTAGGGTTCCGTAGCCAAAATGGCAAAAACGGAACCCTTATAGTTTCGTCATGTCCGTCTGTCCGTCTGTCCGTCTGTCCGTCTGTCCGTCTGTCACAGCCGATTTACTCGGAAACTATAAGTACTACAGTGATGAAATTTGATGGGAATATGTGTTGTATGAACCGCTACAAAATTATGACACTAAATAGTAAAAAAAAGAATTGGGGGTGGGGCCCCCCATACATGTAACTGAGGGATGAAAATTTTTTTTTCGATGTACATACCCGTGTGGGGTATCAATGGAAAGGTCTTTTAAAATGATATAAAGTTTTCTAAAAAACATTTTTCTTAAAGTGAACGGTTTTTGAGATATCAGCTCTCAAAGTCGTAAAAAGTATGTCCCCCCCCCTCTATTTTTATAACTACGGGGTATAAAATTCTAAAAAAAATAGAGGTGAAGCATGCTAATTAACTCTTTCAACGATTTTTGGTTTGATCAAAGTATCTCTTATAGTTTTTGAGATAGGTTGATTTAACTGTAATTTTGGTTAAGTTATTGTGCTTACACTGAAAACGATGGCTGAACCTATAAGTACAAGGCAAAATATCGGGAGAGTTTAGGCTCCATTCACCAGGTGTATAAATTGACATAATAAGTTTTTTGGTGTTCTAGTTAACACCGTACCAAATTTCATTAAAATTTATTCACCAGTTTAGCCGTGTAAGCGTAACAGGCAGACCATTTATAATATAGTATATCTACTATAGGATCTCTACCTCATTAGTGAAAAAAGGGCTGGAGCAAAGAAAAGGAAATGTCATAATTTTTGTATTTTTATTTTATTAATTGGTATTGGCTAGCTTCCACGTAATATTACCTTACAAATGATATCAATAAAAGATTTAGTTTTTTTGGTAGGCTCTGGCTCAAGCTTTCTCTTACCTGCTCCCCTAGCCAAGTTACAAACGATTCGTTTAGCGTTAGCGCCTGTAATTGGCCACGCCCCCAATTCTCTCTGATGGTTAGCGATGACTTTGTCAACGGCATGCCTAGATATAATCTATTCACCTGAGTTGTAGCTGCTAGGAAACTCAGCCTCCCGGTAGAAAATTCCACTTCTTAGCTTGTACAGTACTTTTTTCTAATGTTGTAAACCAGTGCTTGACTGCGAAGTAAGCAGTGATGCAATCGTTAATGTTGAAACGTTGTCCAAAACACGTTTGTGTGTAAATATGGGTGAGAATTAAAACCAAAAATCGTTTCATAAAATCTGTTCATGAGACCATGGATGAATCAGAAATTCCTTCATTATAGGAAATAGATAAGACACCTAACATTTCTCTCAGCATACAACATCATCATAAATTGAGATAGCAAGTACAAATTTAGAAGAAAAGCAACTCAACTAGGAAAATCATAGTAACACGATCCCACTGCGGCTTTTCACTCACGTTGAATGATACCAGCCGCCGATAGCGATTTTATTCCCTTCCCAGATTGAAAAAGGGGAATATTTTCTGAAATATCTTCAAAGGGACGTGGTCGACATATGCGAGGTTTGTATACGAGTGTTATTGCATGTTTTTTGAGCTTAGTTTCCAACGCTGCCATCTGATTTACATATTGTCGAGATGTTTCTTGTGACGAGTCTACTTGCTGACATGTTGGAATAAATTGTTGGTAAGGCTTCTGTTTTGTTAGCAAATGCCAAGGTGCTGTTAGTTCCGGAATGAGCCCAAGTCATTGATGGCGCGTACAATTCCCGCAGGCCCCAAGGAATTGTCCGAAGAAGTTTAAGAGTGTCCATGGAGTTTCTTGCACGTTCTTCTCCATAGAGATCTACGCTTTAGAACGTGCAAATTACCTTCAATTTTGACAATTCAAAAGGGCTGTGAATGGTCTATTTGAATTTTTTTTTTCAGTTTGTATTTAACCGTAGAGGCCCAGCAGGGCCGAAGCCTACTGGGGCCATGGATCAGCTTCTGAAAGGTTCTAGCCCCTGTATGAAGGGCTAAGAAGCAACGGTTGGGTTTTTTAGTCCGTGAAAGTCTAACATTATCTTCCGCTCCGCCCAAGGACGGGAGATGTCATTAGATGATTTTCACCTACCACAAAAAATGTGCTGTTAGTTCATAGCAATCTAGTTATGTAAATGATTCCGCTTTTTATTAATTTATTTTCTCTTCATGCAACAAAGAAGTACAAAGGCGGACTTAATACGTTTTTGCCTTTTTACCTTCATGCTTTTTTGCTTAGTAGTGGAATGAACTCTGTAGGAAACATCAGAGATTCTTTATTTGTTACATTTCTAGATGCTTCGTCTTTACTTCATTTCCTTTTTCATATATATAAATACATTTCAGGGTTTTTTATGGTAGGTAAAAATCATCCAATGACGAGTCCCGCTCTTGGGCAGAGCGGAAAACAATTGTATTGTATATTGTATTGTCAGACTCTTACTGACTAAACAACCTACCCCGTTCCTACATCGCCATACATACCAGGGCCAGAGCCTTCCTTTTCAGACGCAAACCCTTGGCCCTTACGAATACATTTCAGGGTGCGAGTTGAATTCTTCTAAAACCTGACGTTACGTTTTATTTATCTGTTATATGCTTTATTGTACACCATTACACATACAAAAAAAGAAACTAAAAGGTATATAAAATGAGCGGACTTATCCCATTCCGCGATCTCTTCCAGCCAACCTGGAATGGGTAATAATTGCCTGGATAAGAAATGGGGCTGTCATTGGTGTGACAATACCAGTAACAAACATAGTTATATTATAATAAATACACAGATATACACCTATATAAATAATCAAGTAAAAGTTTAGACATACCTAACTGGCGACAGTCAATCTTCTAAAATGATCTTAACTGCGAAAACCGCTGCGTCATCGAACGGCGTCCCAGTTTAGGAACTTTGTACGTAGAACTCCAAACTTGGGTGATACAAAACTGCAAACATTTCCAACATAAGAATGGATGATTTATAAAATAAAAGTAACTTCCGCCAGTGGCTTCGCCCGCGCGAAAATAGCAAATAAAATTCTGTACTCAGTGATGAAGTAGCGTTTTCTGCAGTTTACTGGTGACAGAATTTAAAACAATGGCCTTCAAATTAGCCGCAACGTGCCGCGCGACAGCAGCTCGGCAGCAGTGCGGCTATCGCGCTGCTTTGTTTTTTTTTTTTTATAAATAAAAACGTACTAATTTGAAGGCGCTCTTAGTCTTTAAATTTATTGGTTACTAGCTTTCTGCCAGCGGCTTCGCCTGCGTGAAAATAGGTTTTCGCACAAACTTTTATCAATTTAGGGAGTGAATTTTGGAAAATCCTTTCTTAGTGTTCGCCTACGTCATAATAAGAAGACCTGTGCCAAAATTCACGTTCCTAGTCCCAGTAGTTTCGGCTGTGCGTTTATATGTCAGTCAATTTCACCTTTTATATATTGATGATGAATGATTGATAGATACTCGTAGATTATAAACTAAAACAAAAATCTTTACTCTTTATAATATTTGTATAGACGAATCATGCCTTTTGTAAGGTGTGGTGTGCAAAGTAAAATATATAAAATTTAAAGAGCTTGATTCAGTTTCTGTTCGATCTGTCTTCACTGAAAAAGTATTTACTGCAAAATATTGGCGCAGAAATGGATTCTGACTTGCTAATGGACACCTCTCTTTTTGGCTAGCTGTATCCTAGTCTATCCTGTGTGTTTGAAAAACTGAAGTTCCACCTTCAGGTCGTTTTTGTCGGATACCCAGCTTGTCAGACCCTTGCATGGAGGACCTGGCCTTTCTTATTGGAACGGCAAGCTTAAAACTGTTCTGGTCATGATAGTGTGTGTTAAGTTCTAGTTGGTTTTATGTAAACGCGATCAAAACATTTATTCCGTCTGTCTTTCTAATTGGATAAACGTTAAACGTTTACTGGGTCTGATTCTCTGATTGGTCAAGAGCTTGGAGCGAGCCAATCGCAGTGACGAACGTCATAAATGCGTCAAAAACAAACTAGGCACTCTAATGTTATCATCTACCCGGGTTTTTTTTATGGTAGGTAAAAATCATCGAATGACGAATCCCACTCTTCGGCGTAGCGGAAAACAGTGTCAGACTCTCACTGACTAAACACCCCGTTCTTTCTTTGCCCTTTGCAGTGGGACCAAGCCTTCTTTTCAGAAAGAGACCCTGGGCCCCAGTAGGATTCGACCCTTTTGCAGACTCCCTACAGCTTTGCTGACAACTCCTTGAGGCGCGCGGGAACAAAGCGCGCCGTGTCGACGAGGAGATGCGACATAAAATTCTTTTATACACATAAATATTTAAACTGTAGGGACACATGGATGTACAGAACCCGGCACCGTTGCGCAGTTCGCTATAACAACCTATGACAAGTCAATAACATCGGTGACGAGATTGCGACTAAGAATAGGCCCCATCCCTTTCCCGTGGGTGCCATGATGGGCGCGTGTGAGCTACCTACGTCATTTGCTATTTACCGAAAAACTTCCCGTGGGTTGTAAACGGTAGGTTATCGAAAACTGATCAAATGATCAATTGGTTATCGTAGAGCAATAAGTTTAAATTTAGAGTCCCGAAGAATCCTATTGTCGACGGAATTGTTGAATATCGCAATATGATATCATACAAGTCTTAAATTGATACGTACTGAACGAGTTTAATTACCTGTAGGCGGTTGTCAGACGTTGCATACTGACTACCTAAAGGTCATTGGGCTCGATCAGCTGATATTTACTTAAAGAAATTAATTTCATACCAGACGTAGATTTCCATTGATTGAAATGATGACGAGTGTGGAATTTTTCCCTCACTAAATCCACCTTAGTCGTCTCATCGTGATATGTTTTTCGAAGATCTACCGATCGTCAAGAGTTGGGAAAAGAAACTTAAAGTATCGCCCCACCGGGTTCCCTATTCTCTAAAACAGCTTTAAGTGCCCTTTTTTTTTCATAGTAGGCAAAAATCATTCAATGACGAATCCGGGCCTTGGGCGGAGCGGTAAACAGCGACAGACTCTTACTGACTAAACAACTTACAACGTTCCTTCCTTACCTTGGTCCCAGAGCCCCGGTCCTTTCGCATCAATCTTTGGTCCCAGGAGGCTTCGACCGTGCTGGACCCTACAGTTTGCTGAAAACTCCTTTTGAGGTCAAGGCTGTTTTATTAGCAAATAGCATCCCTGAACTGACATCTTTAAAGGTCATTGACGAGCGAGGCTGACCTGCTCCTCGGCAGTTTATGAAACCATTACTCCTCAGTTTTATGAAGCGCTATCACTAAACCCACTCGGAAAGTATCAACCTACTGATCCAATTACGAGAATTATTTTACTGATAGAAAGTTATAGTATGGCTGACTATGTTGCATGAAGCCACAAGACATAGTAGTTGAGAAATCAGTTATGAAGAATAAATAACCTAGCCGTTCCATCATCGGACCACCAGACATACGGCGTTGCGCCACCGGTACATGATGGACATCCCACATATACGTACAAAACGATTTGGGAACACATTAATTATGCGTACAGCCAAGAAGTGGAATTCCTTGCCGGAGTCTGTGTTTCCTGATGGCTACAATCCGGGAATTTTTAAGTCAAGAGTGAATAGGTTACTTCTAGGTAAACGCGCTCCATCGTCGACAATCCATCCATCCATCAGGTGAGATAGCGGTCAAGCGCGAACCTATAAACAATTAAAAAAAAATATTAACACAGTCATATTCTGAGAGCAGTAGTGGCCGAGTAGTACAGACTCCGACTTACGAGTTGTAGATCGGAGGTTAAAACCCAGCCAGGCGCCTTACTTTGTGTAACGTATTTCATCACCACTGCTCTGAAAACGGTGAAGGAAAACAGTGTGAAGAAACCGGCAAGTCCCAGAATCTAAAATTTGAAGGCATGTGACATCCATCAACCCGCACTTGACCCGGGTGGTGTATTAAAGCCCATTCCTTCTCCTAGAGGAAGAGTCCTGAGTCCCAGCTGTAGGGAATTATAAGGCTGATCTATTCTGGGAAACCACAAGGGTTTGGATGAGAATTTCAGAGTTCAACAGACCATACTAGAGGCTGCCGATGCTAAAAATAATATAGCTAGATAATTAATTATATATAATGATAGATATAAAAAAATATATATTATAATTATATAGATGTAATTTTGTTATTGTTGTTTTATTTTAAAATTTAATTTAACTTTTACATTAATTTGAACACATCAATTTTGGGACATATTTCTTATTACGTTTTATTTAATTTGTGATTAAACTTCTTTTCATTTGATTTCTTGTATTTGTTTTCTGTCTGTTTGACATTTTCTCTTTTTTTAACTCTTGGCATTGTAATATCATATTCGTAATAATTCGTTTACTATGTATTAAAATAACAACCTGTAAACCTATGACTTGTAAGAATCCCTTACCAATAAATAACTATGATTATTTTGGTAGTGACAGAATTTCTCGCTGGTACAATTAGAGGTTTGTTAATCAGGTTTGGGTTCTTACTAAGTTTCGGGGCCCCCACAGCTTCGCATATCCCATCGGTAGCTACGCCACTGGTCCATCCATGGATCTCAAACGAATCACACTGATATCGCTATTCGTGAATATAAAACAGCGATGTTTGCAACTGACATTGATATACAAACTGTAAATAGTTATGACAAAAATACAGTCCCGTTGACTGGATGCCACATAAAATGTGAAGTATATCGGCTGCTTAGTATTCCATGCGAGGAGGGTGACTCAACTCATTGACTAAGCATACTGCAGTGGGCTTGTTACCACAGATATGTTGGTAGAGGCAGGTGGCTTGTATATTAGCCACAGTTGGTTATTGTCGAACAAATTGTTATGTTAAGGATCAGATACCATTAAGGACTATTTAGATGACAAGACGATAGATTCTGAAATTTGTGACTAATACAATAATACATTGATAACACTTATTTTGACATTTGCACGCCATGTTATGGCAGGATATGCTGAAACAAATTTATTGTAACACCTTATTAGGGTTGCCATCTCTAAAACTTGGAAAACAAGACAAGACGCGTGAAATCCCCGGATTTTAGAGCCCGAAAGCCGGACATATCAACAAGATCTTTTAAACATATTCAATGTAATAAAAAACAGTTGAAAATGTCATAAATCACCTTTTTTATTCATTCATTATTTAAAAAAAACTATTTTTTAAATTTTTTAAAAGGACAAATCCGGGGAAACCCGGACGGATGGCAACCCTACACCTTATGTACCATATTCTAGCAAATAAATATTTGAATTGAATTGAATTAATATCAGCATTTCTTAGTAAAATTGCTTAATTAGTACAAGGAAGAAGGGAAACGGTACCTATTTATCAATACATCGAGCTTTGTTTGAAGGAAATCCGTGGTACTAGAAAGCAATGGGGCAACTAATGTCCTTGTATATGTCATAAAACTACCATTTAAAGCATGTAGGGTCCCTTCAGGGTCGAAGCCTCCTGGAGCCTAGGGTGGTGCAAACTGTTACCTCGACTCTAGGAATAAGGCAAGGAAGGTACGGGGTAGGTTTCTTAGTCAGTAAGAGTCTGACAATGGTCTCCCGCTCCGCCCAAGAGCGGGTTTCGTCATTCGATGATTTTCACCTACCATAAAAAAAAACCATTTAAAGCAAGATATTACAGAATAACTTGTTAACATACACCGTTAAATTTTAGTCGTTTTAATCCCTTGGAGGATCGATTCAGTACATGAAACACTATCGATTGGTAGTTAGAATGAAAAAACAAAGTACTTTTTTTTAAAACTCGAATTAATTAACGCATTTTCTAAATTGATTTCTTTAAGTAAACGTCAGCTGGGCGAGTTCAATGACCTGTAGGTAGTTAGTACGCAACGACCGACAACTACCTACAAGGTTAATGACTCGTTTACTTAAAGAAATTAATTTCGTAAATGCGTATATCAATAATAGATTTAGAAAAAAAGTACTTCATTTTTTTATTTTAACTACACAAATCGATAGTGTTTCATGTACTGGATCGACCCTCTTCGGGATTAAAACGACTAAAATTTAACGGTGTATATACTTGCATTGTCTCCATAGGGACAGCCCTAGGGAGATAATGTATCTACTATTGGCGATTCTTAGGGAATAATGTGATTTTAATTTGGACTGCCAAAAATCATTAGAAAAGATACCGGAATCAAACAAGTTTAAAAATTTAACAGTACAGCCATCAGATCTTAGCGAGTTTGAAGTTAGGCTCTGCGAATTTTAGAGCTAGAAAACTCGTAAAAAATAAATGTTTTAATCAAATAAATGCGATTTGCAGCTGTTAAAAATTGTTATTTGCATTTAGTTTTTAAAACCTTATTTTTGTACAAGTCTCTAAAAAGTGATGAAAGAGCAGAATGGAGTGTTATAAAATATTAAAACTACAGAATCTCAACTTGGTTTGTTTCTAGTCAAATTATGTCGAGTTGATAACTAAGACTAACTTTTAAATTATACTTATACCTATTTCTTTAACTTATAATTAGTTTTAGTAAATTTAATAAAACTTTAATTATGTGAAAGATGGAGTGACAGGTAGATTGTCTAAGGGATAAAACTGACTTTTTCTTAAGCATGAATTCCTTACATCACTCAGGTTTCTACCTACCTACTAATTAACTTCCCCGTAGTCATCATCATCATCAGCCTTTTTAATGTTCCCACTGCTAGGACACAGGCCTCCTCTCTAGCAGAGGGACTGGGCTATAATCCACCACGCGGGCCCAATGCGGATTGGTGGATGTCAGTTGTCTTCGAATTTTTGATTCTAGGACATGAAATAAAATATCGTGAGGATACCGATCCTCACGATATTTTCTTTCACCGTTTTGAGAGCAGTGGTGATGGAATGAATTACACAAAGTAATGTGCCTGGCTGGGTTTGAACCCGCGGCCCACAACTCGTAAGTCAGGGTTGATACCACTCGGCCACCACTGCTCTCTGCCCTCGTAGTGCTCGGGAGTTAATTATATAATTCTCTCAGTGGCGTTCGGGATTAAAACTTTGCAACGTCATTTCTTTCGGAAATCGGCATGCCACTTACAACTTAAAGTCACTAGTTTATGCCAATAGTCACAAATCTATTATTAAATGGATGCAGTTGAATGAGATTACGACAGATGATTCGATTAGCATATTTTTTGTACCGATTTGAAAAGAATTATGCAAGACATTTTAATAAAATGTAGGTACAAGTTGACCTTTGATTCATCCGACATTTGGTTACTTTAAGATGTTGCCAGAAAAATAAACAGTTGCCGCCTTGCATGTTGTAACAACGTGTTTATTTGTCTTCACAAAGGTCGCTCTCGGTCGTAAATCGTATTTTTCTGCTCCTGGGAGCATGTTCAAGACACCGTTTAATTTTAATCGAAGCTCATTATTCTGGACAGTATCAGTTTTAGTAGATATTTAGTCAGTCCAGTGGCGTAGCTAGTCCCAAAGGGGCCCCGTATCAAAAGTCCTACGGGGGTCTCATATAAAAAAATGGTTCTTTTTCACTAATGCTTGGTTTATCCTACGAGACGGTTGTGGATAACATGTTACGAATTTTTGCCTACATCAGGGCCCCTGTAGCGCGGGGGCCCCGAATCATTGCTGCGGCCCTGACTCAGCCACACCGAAGTTATTAAAACTCTTTGCTAAGCGCCGAAGCTTATATTTTCGCCCATAATTAGCGAAACTAAACTAATCCCAGCCCGTTTAAGTACCTACTATTATTACTTGTACTTCGTATTTTTAAGCGAAATTAACCTAATAATTTAGTTAAGAAAAGCTTTCGAGAACAAAAGAAAATGAAAAGTAATTATTTTCTTTTGCAAACTGCTGTTAAAACGCTTCAAAAGATAGCGTAGGCCGGTTTTTGAGAGCGTAATTATGGCAATAAAAACATTGGAAAAAGTTATCGTCAATATTTACTTGGGATATTTACGGTTGTTTGATGGCTCCTGTTTGTTTCCCAAAATGGCTGACTTTTGTTATAATTTAGCGGCCATTAAAAGGGTACTTCTACGTAGTTATATACATTTACATAATAATTTATAACTTTGACTTTTAATCAAAAACATCTGTAGGAAGTTTGTGTATATTAGGATACTCTTCCAATATCCGCATACTAGGAAAGTTATGGGGTACCATTGCTTTCCATGGGACCAAACTGAAAAAAGAAGCTAAGTAAAAAGTAAATTAGATGCGGATCTACAGAATGCAACAAATCAAATCAATATGAGTATTAGTATTGCCACAATAAGTGCCTTACAAAATTCATCATCATCATCATCATCATCATGTCAGCCGAGCGACGCCCACTGCTGGGCATAGGCCTCCCCCAAGGATCTCCACAACGATCGGTCCTGTGCTGTCCGCATCCAGCGGCTTCCCGCGACCTTCACCAGATCGTCGGTCCACCTTGTAGGGGGCCTGCCCACGGAGCGTCGTCCGGTACGCGGTCGCCATTCGAGAACCTTTCCGCCCCAACGGCCATCGGTTCTCCGCGCTATGTGTCCCGCCCACTGCCACTTCAGCGATGCAATCCTTCGAGCGATGTCGGTTGATTTCGTTCTCCTGCGGATCTCATCATTCCTGATTCGATCAAGCAGGGAAATACCAAGCATCGCTCTCTCCATTGCTCGCTGGGTGACCTTGAGCCTTCTTAAGAGACCCATAGTAAGCGACCACGTCTCACTACCGTAAGTCATCACTGGCAACACGCACTGGTCAAAGACTTTTGTCTTGAGACACTGAGGTATTTCGGACGCGAATATATGCCGGAGCTTCCCGAACGCTGCCCATCCGAGTTGGATTCGACGAGAGATCTCTTTCTCGAAGTTGGACTTACCTAACTGGATTGTCTGTCCCAGGTAAACATAGTGGTCAACAACTTCGAGTGTAATGTTCCCAACGTTAACTGGAGCGGGTGCAACATGGGCATTTAACATGATTTTCATCTTGTCCATGTTCATCTTAAGACCCACTCTTTTGGAAGCATTACCGAGATCTTCGAGCATTATGTTCAGGTCTTCCAAGGTCTCAGCCATAAGAACTATGTCATCGGCAAATCGCAGGTGTGTTAAGTACTCGCCATTGATGTTGATGCCGCGTCCTTTCCAGTCCAGAAGCTTGAAAATATCCTCCAACGCAGCTGTGAATAGTTTCGGAGAGATAACGTCTCCTTGTCTCACGCCTCGCTGTAGTTGTATCGGATTAGAGCTCTGGTTCTGTAATTGGACCGACATGGTGGCGTTTTGGTATAAGTACTTTAGCACCTCGATGTACCTGTAGTCTATTTGGCACCTTTGGAGAGGCTGCAGAACTGCCCAGGTCTCAATCGAATCAAAGGCTTTCTCATAGTCCACGAACGCTAAACAAAGTGGCAAGTTGTACTCTTCGGTCTTCTGTATAACTTGCCGCAGCGTATGAATGTGGTCTATGGTACTATAGCCTTTTCGGAACCCGGCTTGTTCGGGAGGTTGGAAGTCGTCAAACCTGCGAGCGAGACGATTCGTAATGACTCTAGAGAACAACTTATAGATATGGCTCAGAAGCGAGATGGGTCTGTAGTTCTTCAAGAGAGTTTTGTCACCCTTCTTGAAGAACAACATCACATCGCTTCTGCCCCATGCCTTTGGCGTTTTGCCCTCGAGGATGACAGAATTGAAGAGTGTTTGGAGGACTTTAAGTATTGGCTTACCGCCCGCTCTCAAGAGCTCTGTTGTAATTCCGTCATCACCCGCCGCCTTGTTGTTTTTAAGCTGCTTCAGAGCCATCCTAATCTCGTACAGGCTGACGTCCGGGATATCTTCGGTATAGTGTCGGGTAAGCTTGGCTCTAGGATCCCTAGCCTTGCTTTCAACAGGTGTTTGCGTGGAATATAACTGTCCATAGAAACTCTCAATCTCCCTCAGAATTTCAGGTGTTGACGTAATGATGCTACCTTCCTCAGTTTTCAGCCTCGTCAATTGGCTCTGCCCAATAGACAGATCTCTGGCGAACACTTTGGAGCCTTTGTTCCGCTCAATGGCGTCTTTGATGCGCTGTGTATTAAATTGGCGAAGGTCGCTCGTCAAAGATTTAGATATCTGTCTATTGAGTTGCCGATAACGATGGGCATCCGTTGAGTCTTGTAGCCTCATTTCGTTCCTCTGATCCATGAGTTGGAGAGTCTGACCGGAGAGTTTCTTTAATTTAGGACGGCGGGTTTTAAAGTACTTGGACCCTACCGTACGGACAGTATTCACCACCATGTTGTATAGATCGTCCACATCGATGCTGTTCTCAAAGGCTTCGAAGCGGTTTTGTAGCTCGAGCTGAAAGCTCTCGGGGTTTTGAATTTGAGCCGGTATTGGTCGGAGCGTGGATTTTATCAGTCGCGCTCTTTCAAGCTTTACGTCGATATTCAATGTGCCTCTGACCATACGGTGATCGCTTCCTGTCTTAACAGCGTTGATCACAGCGACATCATTGAATATATGCTTCTTTGTCGACATGATAAAATCGATCTCGTTTTTGACTCTACCGTCCGGACTGATCCAGGTCCATTTGCGGCTTGCGGGCTTCTCGAAGAAGGAGTTCATCATAAAGAGGTTTTCTTTCTCCATGAAGTCCGCCAGCATCTGGCCCCTTTCGTTCCGTTGCCCAAATCCAAATTTCCCCACTCTCAACTCATCACCACAACGTTGCCCCAACTTCGCATTGAAATCCCCCATCACAATCGTGTAGTGGGTTTTATAGCTATGCATGGCTTCAGAGATCTCCTCATACATAGCCTCCACTTCGACATCGTCGTGTTTCGAGGTCGGAGCGTAGACTTGAATGACATTCAGCGAATATCGTTTCGATATTCTGAGTATCAGGTACGCTACCCTGCCCGAAACACTTCCGATAGTGATCACATTGTTGACAAGGGACTTGTGGACGATGAACCCGACACCACCTATGGACTGTTGGTCGCCCTCCCGGTGGTATAGTAAGTTACCGGATTGCAGGGTTATCGTATCCTCGCCCTCTCTTCGGACTTCAGATAACCCAATGATATCCCAATGTAACTTACTAATTGCCTCTTCCAACTCTACGAGCTTCGCGTCAAGCCTCAGTGTGCGCGTGTTGTATGTTGCCAGGTCGAGTCGTCGTGTTTGGCAGCCGAATCTCACCCGGAGATTCTTAGCACCCCCTGCCCCGCCTTTACCATAGCCGCTACCGTAACTAGGAAAAGCGGGGCTGCCGGGGACTGGGGGCCGATTTTTTGCTTGTGTCGTCATAGGGGGTTTTGCCGTAATCGCCACGCTTGGCAGGCGGGTTGGCGATCGCAGTATGGCCTGCTGTCGTTTGGAGACGCTGCTGCCCATCTCCTGATGCCAGTTTTCCTCTGTCGGCTCTTACGACACCCACGGGAAGAGAGGGGGTAGTGCTATTCTTTTTACGTGCCGGCACTACACGGCACTTACAAAATTAGTAAAATATTATTAACAGTAACATCAACAATACGATATATTTTGGTAAGTCTATCAACTTATTTTTACTACGTTATATAAGTCATCAACTGACTAAGATTTTTTTTTATATAAAACCCAAACTGTCCCACTGCTGGGCAAAGTTCTCCCTCAAGTCCTTCCAAATCTTCTTCTCCCACGCCGTTCTTTATCTTAACTAAAAATTATTTGAGAAAATAGTTTATAACCTATTTAATAGTAACTGTATTTAATTACTATTAAATACTACTTATTTACTACTAGTAACTAACAATAAAGAAAGATTTTACTCATCAGTTCCTAACTAACCAGGTTTCAAAACATCGCCGATATAGCTAACTACCCCAAATCACACATGCATCACATGCCATCCACACTCATACACACTTCCCACTCACACTTATACACACACATACACACTTACATATTTAACATGGGCACACTAACAGAACTTTGTTTTTTTTCTAGACTGTTAAAATTGTATTTAGCATAATTAATTATGTACATTGTTTAATCTGCCTCATTAATATTGTATACAAAAAAAAAACATGTTGATATACGAGTAATTAAATATTTTGTAAAAATGTATGCAGGCCGAACGCAGAGCCTAGATCCCACAACACAGGGAATCCTAGTGTGGGATCTAGGGCCTCAACCATTGTAAATTTTATTCGTTAATAAATATTTTTCATTTTTTTAAACTGTTGTATTAGATAAGTAGTCATAGAATGATAGGTTACATTACTTTTGAAATAATTTAGACTTTTTATTTGTGAAATAACATTTCATGTTAAAAATTATACTGTCACATACAGGCATTCAATGTTCTTTCTAATAAAAAGGCTCGCTCGATATAGCAAGTGTTTTTTTTTTTAATTTTTACAGAATGTTAATATTGACCCTTTGGAAAAACAAACAATTACTAAGAACCACTTTAAAGTAAGCTCTTGAATATCTACAGGGATTCCTGTCTGCACTTATCACGAAGATTTAGTCGTAAGTGGCGCGTATTGAAAGAAGATCAGCTGGGAGTCTTCAGATAGTGAATGGATCGCAGCCTTGAGCACTTAGTCTCGTTTCCTTTGTCGACGCTCTTGTTCTACGATTTGAAGCTTTAAAGTACGGAGTGGTTTCTTTTAATCGAGTTATTTATTACCAATTCTTTTCTACTGGAACATTGGTGTTGATAGTCCTAAAAGGGCCCCGTAAAAACTGTTAAAATAAGGTAACAACTATAAACTACTTGCTATATTAGCGCCATCTGTTAATTTTATGTGAGTAACATTTTGACAAATAAAATGTCTGTCTGCTGAAAAAATCCCGAAGTTTTATTAGATTATGGGCCCAGACCCGCAATTTATTAATTTTCGATCGTTTTAAATTAGTGCACAGTTGTAAATATGCCGTGTAATTACTCAGTTAACGTTTCCAAATTGAGAGGGCGTGAGAATTACTCCCGTAAGATTGGTCTATTAAGAAACCTTATCTCTATTCGCTTAGAAACGTGCGAGTCCATGACTAGCTACGTCACACAAATCGTAGAAACAGCACAGAAACTTAAAAGAAGTGGTTTCGAGATTGATGACGCGTGGATCGGTTCTTTGCTTTTAGCGGGACTTCCAGAGAAGTTTAGCCCAATGATCATGGCCATTGAGCACTCAGGCATAGTTATAAGTGCAGATTCTATTAAAACGAAGTTATTGGACATGAGTACAGATTTCGAAATTAAGTCGGAAGGTGCATTCATCGCTAGTAAACATGTTAGTAACAACAGTAAAATAATTTCAGAAAAGAACGCTAAGTCCTCGAAAGTTATTCGTTGTTATAAATGTAAAGAAATTGGTCATTTCAAAAATCAATGCCAATCAGAAAAAGCGAAGAAAAATGCATTCAGCGCAGTATTCTTAACGAGTAAATTTAGTCAAGACGACTGGTACGTAGACTCTGGCGCTAGTACTCATATAGTGTCTAATAAAAACATGTTGACGAACATCTCTTATCAACCGAAAATTAAAGAGATTATGGTTGCGAATCAAACATGTGTACAGGTCGAATGTTCGGGAGACTTACAAATCACGACTGCAGTGGGCAATAAGCAGTATGAAGTGAATGTCAACAATGTTTTGTACGTGCCTAACCTCACCACGAATTTGTTGTCAGTGAGTAGAATTATTGCTAGTGGAAATAGAGTAATATTCAACCACAGAGGATGCTTAATTTATAACTCACAGAATGATTGCATTGGTGAAGCAAAGTTAGAGAACGAGGTCTACAGATTAAACATTGTGAAGTCTCAGCAACTTGTAGCAGCAGCAGTTAAGACTTCAAGCACAACATGGCACAGACGACTAGGTCATATAAATATGAATGACTTATGTAAAATGAAGAATGGGACAGTCGAAGGCGTGACATTCCAAGATACAAGTGGTGAAATTGATAAATCCAGCTGCACAGTATGCTGCGAGGGCAAACAAACGAGGTTACCGTTTCCTCTGAGTGCTAGCAAAAGTCAGGAGGTGCTGGAATTGGTTCATACTGATTTGTGTGGTCCAATGGAGAATAAATCACTTGGAAGGGCTTCGTATTTTCTAATTTTTGTTGACGATTACAGCCGAATGTGTTTCGTATACTTTTTACAGTCAAAACAGCAAACATTTGAGTATTTCAAAGAGTTCAAAAAATATGTTGAGAACCAGCAATCTAAGAAAATAAAAATATTAAGATCTGATAATGGGGGCGAGTTCTGTTCAACTGTTATGGAGAACTATTTGAAACAATGCGGCATTGTACATCAAAGAACGAGTGCGTATACTCCAGAACAGAATGGATTGTCTGAGAGGTACAACAGGTCAATCGTAGAAAAAGCCCGCTGTCTTCTATTTGATGCCAAGTTTGAAAAAAAGTTCTGGGCGGAAGCTGTTAACACAGCAGTGTATATAAAGAATAGATCGCCAGCAGCAGGACTAGACAGGGATACTACACCCTATGAAATATGGACGGGACGAAAGCCAAATATAGGCCATTTACGAATATTTGGAAGCCCAGTAATGGTCCATATCCCTAAGGACAAGCGTAGAAAATGGGATAAGAAAGCAACTAAGATGTTTTTAGTTGGCTATTCAGAAACTACCAAAGGTTATCGCCTGTTTGACCCAAAGTCACAGAAGATTATTGTTGCCAGAGATGTGGTAGTCATGGAGGAATCGAATGACAGATCAACTGCGATTGTATTGGTAGAGGAACAACAATCACCTCAGAAGAACCAAAACAGTATGTCGGATAGCACAGAGAGCATCGAAGATAATGCGAATGATGCAACATATGTTCCTGATGAGACATCAAGTGAGTCTGAAGACAGTTTCCATGAACCGCTCAGCGCATCAGATACTATTGTGGCACAGTCAAATACTTTGGATATTCCTAAGAAACGCACAATAAAAAGACCAGACTACTACGGTTATATGTGTGTGGAAGATGTGACAGGTGAGCAGATTTCTCTAAATGAAGCTGTAAATGGACCAGAGAAAGTGCAGTGGCAACGTGCAATAAAGGAGGAATTACAGTCATTTAGAGATTGTGACAGCTGGGAGCTTGTTGACCGACCAAAGGATGGTACTGTAGTTAAAAATAGGTGGGTGTTTAAAAGAAAATATAATAGTGATGGTGATGTAAGGTACAGAGCTAGGCTTGTAGCTAAGGGTTTTACCCAAAAGAAAGGAATTGACTATACTGAAACTTTCTCACCAGTGTTACGTTATTCAACACTAAGATTACTATTTGCTTTGACTGTTGAGCTTGGACTCAATATGAATCACCTTGATGTACCGACGGCATTTTTAAATGGTGGTTTGAAAGAAAATGTATTTACAGAAATTCCAGAATGTTCTTCTTTTGTTAATTGTGATAATAAGGTATTAAAGTTAAAACGAGCAATCTATGGTCTCAAGCAGTCTGCTAGGGCTTGGTATACCAGAGTGGAAGAGTGTTTGATAAATTTAGGTTATAAGAAGTCTAAATATGAACCTTGTCTATTTGTAAAATGCAGTAATAATGTCAAAGTATTTGTAGCATTGTACGTTGACGATTTTTTCGTATTTTATAATTGCAAAAATTCTTATTTAGAATTAAAAGCCGAACTTACCGAACAATTTAAGATTAAGGATTTAGGTCAGATTAAACAGTGTCTAGGAATGAGGGTTAAAGTTCAGAAAGACTGTGTGACTGTTGACCAAGAGCAATTTGTAAATACAATTCTAGATAGATTTAATATGTCAGATTGTCGTTGTTCAGATACTCCTATGGAAGTTAATATTAAGTTGAAAAAGGTGTAAATAATGATTGTAATAAAAAATATCCTTACCAACAATTGATTGGGAGTCTCATGTATTTATCTGTATTAACAAGGCCAGACATAGCTTACAGTGTAAGTTATCTTAGTCAGTATAACAATTGTTTCAAAGAAACACATTGGAGACATCTAAAGAGATTGTTAAAATATTTGCAGAAAACTAAAAGCTATGGTTTAGTGTATAAGAAAGACAGTAATTGTTCATTATATGGTTTTGTAGATGCTGATTGGGCATCATGTACCGTGGATAGGAGGTCTTATACCGGCTATTGTTTTATCATGTCAGGTTGTGTCGTATCTTATGAGTCTAGAAAACAGAGAACAGTGGCTTTGTCATCTACAGAGGCTGAATACATGGCTCTTTCTGAAGCCTGCAAAGAGGCTATTTACTTAAAGAATTTGTTAAATGAAATGTTACAGCTAAATGAAAAGACACCTGTATGTTTATTTAGTGATAGTCAAAGTTCACTAAGTTTAGCAGTTAATCCTTTATTTCATAGACGTACTAAGCATATTGATGTGCGACATCATTTTGTACGTGAATGTGTACTCTATAATAAAGTTAAGCTTGATTATGTATCAACCTTAGATATGCCAGCAGATTTACTGACAAAAAGTCTGTGTGCCAATAAACATTACAAGTTTTTAAGTTTAATGGGTATTAAAGAAGTGTAGTTTTGGCTGGTATGTACAGAGTTATCTAATTATAGAATTGTTATTTTTTGTCTTTTGATGATGATTAGTAGTTTATTTTGTTATGAGAGGGTGTTAAAATAAGGTAACAACTATAAACTACTTGCTATATTAGCGCCATCTGTTAATTTTATGTGAGTAACATTTTGACAAATAAAATGTCTGTCTGCTGAAAAAATCCCGAAGTTTTATTACAAATGACCTTTTTTTACAAATGTTCGGTTGTGGATAACGTGTTACGAATTTTTGTCCACGTTAGTCCTTACGCGGGGGCCCCATATTGATGCGGCAGATGCGACGGTAGCTACGCCACTGGTCAGGAGTTAGTGCAGTTCACTCTACCGTTGTAGTCGATATTTTTTCTGATTGAACGCTGTTATTAAATTGTATTTATCGCTTAATTAAAAGGAAGAATGCGCAATTTAATCAGTCACACAAAAAAATTGAAAGCAATGGCCTTAACTTTTAATTAACCCAAAAGTTACGTATTTAGCTAAATTGGAAAAAAAAATCGTTATTTATTTTGTCGGTAATCAATCGTGTGTCTCACACGAGCGGGCCCGAAGCGCGCCGACTGCCGAAGCACGATCAATCAGCCGCTATCTCACGACACGACACGACGCCGACACGACGCAGCCCGACTGCTCCACGCACGCACGACCGCCTCCAACACTCCAGCTTTCCTTCATTTCCCTCGCTTTTCCCTTTGACTAAAGCAAGCAAAGGAAAAAATGCAAAAAGATTAAAAGTCCGTTTTTCCCTCCAAATGTGTCAAATGAGGTTAGACGGAAATATTATTAATGTTGTCTGAGCTTTTGTGAAGAAAAAGGACTCCTTTTTCTTAATTTTTGTTTGTGAAATATTGTGACTTGAGAAATTCCGGCGATAAAATATAAAAATATGCCACAGTTTCAACCGGATGTTTCCTTTTTATTGTTTGCACTCATTTGTACAGAGTCGTTTCTTTATCCACAATCTAATGTCATTCTTATCTAACACTTATAAAACCAAAGAAAGCAAGTCATTGAAAGTACAAAGCAATATTTGCGGGCATAAAAGAAAGTGTGCCCGCCTGGCATAATATTATGCCGTCATTACGAAACATAAACAATGGCGGAAAAAAATAAAACGATAGAACGCAACCGTCACGGGTCAGTTGATTTAAATTGAGTGGGAACAATCTCCGTAATAAATTCTTTAACGCCATGGTAAAAGCATGGGCTATTCTTTGTCCAAAAACTGTCATGGTTCGAGTATTTCACAATAAATGTATTGTTCAAAATTCGCATAATTTCTACATGTGTGATCTTAAACAATTTTATTGTCTGTGGTTTTAGAATTGTGTGATTTTCCCGCTGAAATATTTATGTTACTAATTCGAAAATGTCGTTTGAATTTGAGTCATTCGTTTTGCTTGCCAGTTACTCAAAAGCTTGAACGTTTAGGAACCATTAAATTGCAGCTGTAATAGCTAAATGTAATATTTCCCGCCACATTTTCCCTCTAATCGCCTGCAATAATAATTCAATATGATACGCAGTTATCGTCGTTTGAAAGGATGCGGGTGGTTCAAAGGAAAAAATATCTGAAAAAGTTTTCGTATAGATACCTGTTCAGAGTACTTACGTACAGGAGGGAAATGTCATTATGTATTCTAAAAATTTTACGCGTCGTTTGCGTTCGGAATACCAATATTTTCACGTTGTCTCTCATATCCCTTACGTGTTATTTTTCGGATGTACATGATATTAAAATATTTATAAATCTATGTCCCGTTTTCTTTTGCGCGGTAAACATTGGGCATAGTATCGCTCTTGTAAGAACCCAGTTGATGTTTTACTTTTGAACGAAAGTGAGTGGGTTTAATTCGTTCAGTAATCCTTTATGATGTACGTGGGTGTATACAATGAACCTTTTCAACTCCCACACAGCTTCTACAGTTTATAAATCTCTTTGTTTTCAAGTTGATTCTTAATGACATCTTCAGAATTGACGTAGGTACCAATTAATCATTCTTTACGTATTTTAGTTGGATTGCTTTCTTTCTTTGATTGTGTTTATTTTGACAAGCCTCGATCTAGTCAACCTACACAATGTTAAATTATTCCACAATGAATGTAAAACCTATTTTCGTGCCCCACAAATAAAGCAACATTGAAGTCTCAAAGGGCCTCATAATACAATATTTTTCCTCCATGAATAACATACTTTTCCTTCATTTTTCCCACAGTATAGAAAAGCCATCGATCATGTTTTCCTCCATAGAAATGACATTTATCATAAATATTACGTACACGCAGTGAGTCGGGATTATTGCGGGTATTCAAAGAGGGTCCATTTTGTATTCTTTGGGCCGAAGCCTTCAGTTTTCGTCAGTCGCACAAAAATATTGGTCGCGTGCAGACGTGACCCAGTTAGTGAACCGAGATTTATTTGTTATGACGCGACGGTTGAATGACTTATGTTTATAATTAATTATTATGAGTTTGTCACAATAAAGGCTGTGTTCGAAATTTTGTTTTCTTTTTATGTTTAATGTTAATTCATGACTTTGGACGGGCTGGATTATGAACTATTTGGAGTTACTGAGACCCTACTTTGTTACTACAATTTTATAGGATTACACGGTCAGCTAGGGTTTGAGTAATAATAATAATCAATTTCAAACTCTTAATTAAAAAAATCGTTGAAAGAGTTCTTTTATTTATGGTAGGTAAAAATCATCCAATGACGAGCCCCGCTCTTGGTGAGTTTACCTACACGTAGATGGAGAGGAAGAAGGAGGCCGAAGAAGAGATGGATGGATTGTGTGAGGAGTGATATGAAAGAAAAGGGAGTTAGTGATAGTGTGACGGCTGACAGGACAGAGTCGAAGAAAAAAACATGTTGCGCCGACCCCAAGTAATATAGCATAAGGGTAGGATGATGAATTTAAAAAATCAGCGTTTAGTGTTCAATTTATTTTCATTCCTTATCTCGTAGTAACACAAGAATTCACAGAAGTATGTAGATGAAGAGTACGCATCTATTATATATGTATAGATACTTAAACAATAACGACTTTGATTCAGGTTTCACCAAAGATTGAATTCAGACAGCAATAGGAAATGGAAACTCGAGAAGTGCGGCGGGGCTGCCGATTACAATGCTACCACATTTCGCATTGTAAATTAGATTTCCTCGCACTGTCGGTACATATCTGCTAAAATGGAACAAGACATATTGAAGTCAATAAAGAAATTGAAGCAGGCGCCTTTAGAATTTAATGCCATGGACACAGAGGTGGACTAACCTGACTTTTTTCGTATTAAAAATTAGGGTTAGTCCACTTTTGTGCATTTCGATAAATTATGTTAAACTTGTCAAATGAAATACGAATCATATTTAAGCTTACCAGGTATATATACAGACTAAATATAATAATATGTACAGACATATAGACAACAAAACTCGTAGGGCCAATACGAATGACCTGACGCTTGTTTCACCAATCATTGATAGCTAATTTTGTAAATTGTTTTTGCTTTTGTTTTATTTTTCTTCTAGTAACGTACAAACACCCTCAGCTAATTTTTTCATACTGCCTATCTCGAGCATAGTTCACTAGCACTGACGACCTCATCTCAAAAGAAAATTCCATTCTGAAACTGACGCAGATTGGAATTTAATTTATGACGCAAATGCAATATTACCTTTTTATTTTGTGGCAATATGGAGGCCTGCATTTTTCTACCCATATTACTCCAGTTTGAAACTTCAAAGCCCTCTTCAAACCTGTCTAGACGAGAAAAAACCAATTAAATAAAAAGTAATTACACTTCTTAAGCTTGTTCAACTTGAAATTGATACAATTACGAACCATAATAAAAACTTTTTTATATTTTCGTGCTTTGGGTCTTAAAACTTCAAAGACTGGCTGTAAATAAGCGTTCTCGATTCAAATTACCAATTATGACAATTTAATGGACAAAAGGAATGCTTGAGTGGTCCGAGGTCACCGCGGGGTCAAACACAGGTGACCTTAGAGTTACGTACGTACGACAAGTATCCACCCTTACGTTGTTGAGACACCTGCGGCCCGGACTAGGCGTTTTGCCTCGTCATTTATACCGCGTACATCGAGGGACTTGAACAGTTTGCCGGCTGCAGTCTTTCCGTCCGATTATAATTTAGGAGTCTTCAAGGCTAGAGTGAATAGGCTCTTAATAAACTAGTGCGCCTTACCATCAACGATTGCATCACTGCTTACCATCAGGTGGGATCGCAGTCGAGCACTAGTTTATTGCAATTAAAAAAAAAGTAAAATAAAGCTCAGAAAGCATTCGATTCGCATAAAAATTAGAACCTTCTCAGTGAGTACAAACTCTTTGCACCCCACAACGTGAATGAAAGAACCGGTTGCACGCTAACTACTAAGAAATAAGATTGAAGTACGATAAGATATCACTAAACCAGCTACAAAATCTTAAACATTTTTCTTAGTCGAGTATTTCAAGGAACGAACTTCAACTAACGCACAGAGACTAAAAGGCGTGATTAACGACCGCCGACACGACACGACTTTAGACCTTATTAAGTTGAAACATGGTTCTTTTTGGAATGTATGAAAGAAGGAATAGAGGGGTAGCCCCATGGTTCTTGGGCAGGAAGTGACGACGGTAATAAGGAGTTTTTATGCATGTTTCATTATTTGAATACGGGCTGTTTATTTTTAAGTTCGTGTGAAGCGGAGATTTTGTCGTGGTCCGCGTTTCCGTGCGTTTTAATTGCTAAGTTTATAGCGGTTTTGTGTTATGGGGCAAGCGCGACGTGTAATGCATGCACATGTATGTTACGTGTGTCAAGAAAGCATTTTATTTATTTAGGAGTATATTAACTTGGAGAGCCAGTTTGGGATTAAGACGGAGGTGATAAGGAGTTATGAGTTCTTGTCTAAATGTTTATGTTGAAATTGTCTAAATGCAATATTAATACAATTATTTATTAACATAACATCTTACACATACAGGGTGTTATTAACATCGTAACATAAAAATGACGTTTTCATCCAGTTTAATTTAAAAAAGAAATCATTAAAAAAAATAATAGGTTACTTCTAGGTAAGCGCGTTCCATCGTCGACTGCATCGTCGCTTTCCATCAGGTGAGATAGTGGTCAAGCGCGAACCTATAATCAATAAAAAAAAAAAAAAATATGAAAAAACCGACGAAAAATTTCACCACTGTGGGTCCAGAATCATGTACTGGATCCTTGGTATTCATTTGCGTTACGATGTCAATGACACACTGTATAAGTAAAATTGGAATTCCCTGACTTTTGATCTAGTTTGAAACTATCTTACACGAGTCAGTGTATTTTCCATTTAATTATTTTGTTAACAAAATACCTAACACAGCAAAAAAAAAAATACGGGCAATGTCAAATATCAAAATTATAATACATGTTTAATAACACAAGAGCATGAATATTCACTGGTATTATTCTGCTGAAACAATGCCAATATTTTTACAAGCTGTTATAAAAGCAACAAATCCTCATATAGACTGCAAGTTCAAAGGGAGCCATCCATAATCCGCCATCACCATTCATTTTACATCCACAATTTCAACATAACTCGATAGTACACGTCGTGCTCGACTAAAATAGCATTACAATCGATCGACTAGCGCTCGCTCTATCAATTTTTCACAACACTGGTTCTGGGTTGCCATCACAAAATTTTACGGGCGCGTCTAGTCACAATGTTGCTAATATAATTTTACAGTGGTTGTTACGTCGCCTGCGATTGTCTTCGAAGATTGATGTTCGGTTACATACGTTTTTATTAGAATTGGGTTGTAAATTCCGTCTGTTTTGTATTTTTATGTTTTCTTTCTTCGTTTTCCCTGTAAGCGGCGGCGTTACGAGATATTGGTAATGCGTTGCCATTTTCTGTTATAGACTTTCTTGGATCTAAAGACATAAAATGAGATAGAAATTTTGTTTTAAGGTTGGGTCACACCACATATGTAGGGTCTGTGTTCTAAGTTACCTAGCTCACCTTGGTAATAGCTTTTCAAAGAGGGTGGGTTAGGTTTCTTTTTAATTGCTATAAACTAGTGCTTGATTGCGATCCCACCTGAAGGTAAGCAGTGATGCAATCGTTGATGGTGAGGCGCACTAATTTATTAAGAGCCTATTCACTCAAGCCTTGAAGATACCTAAATTATAACCGGACGGAAAAGCTGCAGCTGGAAAACTGTTCCAGTCCCTCGATGTACGCGGTATAAATGACGTGGCAAAACGCTTAGTCCGGACCTTAGATGTCTCAACAACGTAAGGGTAAAATTAAGATGGCGGAATCAAATCGTGCAATTCCCACGCACAGTCTGCAAAATGCATTCTGTAGAAAACCGAACCTTGAAGACTGAACTTAAATGTTACGGGTATTTTATCCTCAAAGTCAAAATGTTGCCAGTGTAGAGGAAAGTAAAATAAAATGCATCAGGTAACATCACCGATTTCACTTTCTATTTCAATGGCCACAATAATGCTCTTTTTTTCCTCAGATTTGCATTTTTATACGTGCATACAGATATAATAATGTTTGGTATGCTCACCACGTAATAATTATCTGACGAATCTTAATAATACTTTCACTATTACAATTTAAAGACAGATTTACCAGCAATTTTAAATGAGTTCGAACATAAATATTTATTAGGACAAGAAAGAGACTTTTTACTTATCTAATAAAAATACGATGATAATAAACGTTTATTTCAGACCAAAATAATAAATAAAAAAAAACCATACAGTGTTACTAACCTACAAAAAAATCCTATTATCTAGTGTTAGTACCGATACCGTGTGGCAGCGTGGAAGGAATCGCTGGAGAACGGCGGTCTGAAGATTAATGCGGCGAAGACCGAGTACTTGGCCTGTAACACAACTAACGCTGCTCCTGTTCGCATTGGCGAAGACACAGTTGAGCGCTCGGAACAGGTCAAGTACTTGGGATCGGTGCTCCACGAGTCCGGGGAAGTCGATTGCGACGTCGAGTCACGTATCTCGGCGGCCTGGGCGAAGTGGCGTGAGGTGGCGGGGGTTATCTGTGACCCCAAAATGCCGGTTAGGCTCAAAGGACAGGTCTATAAGACCATCATTAGGCCTGTCCTTTTGTATGGCAGTGAAGCGTGGCCTGTACTTGAGCGACATAAGCAAAGCCTGCGTGTCACGGAAATGAATATGCTGCGCTGGATGTCTGGAGTTTCGCGGAAAGACCGCATTAAGAACTCCCGCATCCGGGGCAGCCTTCAGGTCCGTGACATAGCGGATAAACTGCAGGAGGGTCGCTTACGCTGGTATGGCCACGTTTTACGAAAACCGGCAGACTACGTGGGTAACAGATGCCTCGCCATGCCGCCTCCGCCGGGACCCGGTAAACGAGGTAGGCCTAAGAGGCGTTGGATCGACGTCGTAAGGGACGATATGCGTGCAAATGGGCTTAAGGCAAAGGACGCAAAAGACCGAGCGAAGTGGAGACGACTAGGATGGAAAGCGGACCCCGGGCACCGAGGTGAAAGCCAAGGTAGCAACCGGGACATACGCTAGGCTGATGATGATGATGAGTGTTAGTACCGATCACCCTTTGCACAAACTTTATCATAATTGGAGAGCCATGACTCTCGTCTACTGTTCTCAGGATGCGGTTGCGACTGTTTACAATAAAGTCGATAATATCTGTTTTTCGGTAATTACAAGTAAACTTGTCAAAAATCTGTAAGATAAGTTTCCTTTATCAAAAAAGGCAATATTATGGTCAGTTGATGTAAACTAAAGAAACAAACTTGCACAAAATACTTTAAAACAACTAGCAAACAGGAATTATAACATAATTTTACGAATATCCTACAGCATTCGCCCTATGTCTGTTGCCAGCACCAATACTTTGGCTGCAGACACAATAAATCAAAACATCAAAAAAAAAAAAAAAACAAAACAAGAAAGGCGGGAACAAAACTGTCATGGCGTCTTAATAGACGATTTGTTTTTTCCCGTTGAGTGAAAGGTACCGTTGAAATTGTTTCAGCACGTTGAAATATGTCTTGAGCAAAATATGTGGTAACTGTAAGCGCAGTTAATGGCAATGATTAATTAACTTATGTAAACAACTTGCTCCATTTGCTTTGTACATGCCCGCTGCAATTTGTCTTGCATCTTTTTAGTGTTAAGAAAACTGGCGCTATGAGTAATGTAATTATACTCCATTAAAACTTACGGAAAACAAAATATGTGTTACATGTTTACGTGAAGATATTTCTTTATTTCCGTTGCGTAAATAAGAACAACAATTTCATGTTTTATTGCTAGTTTGGCCATTAAACTTGTATACAATGTACATTTGAACTGTAGACGGTAGGTTCAAGTTATTGAAATAGCTTCACAAAATCGATGTGCTCAGACAATCACCAGACGGTGCAATAACAAACCAATTTGTCAGCCGAAACGCAGTTAGCAAAGACAGAGGCTCGATTTATTACAGTACCAACGTCACAGCCAATCCTTTAGAGGCCAATGAGTAGGCCGACTTATAAATACGCAGTTGATACACATTATTATTCAAAGAGCATACAAACGCGGAAACCCTTCACCGACCCACGAGAATAGCACAAGAATTACCAAGACAAATAGCTAAGTAATCCACTACCCAAAAGTAACATAAGATTAAAGTTGCCAGTTAAAATAAACACGCCGAAAAAGCAATCAAACTAAGTGTTGGATAGCTAATCTTTCAACGAAGCGGTCAGATCAGAACGATCCATAGAGTAAACAGGAGTACATCTGTCAGTAGTACAGATTACTAAGCGAGCCGGGTTTATGTGCGTCGGCAACTTTTTTAATTAAAACATCATATAAAGAGCGCGATTTTTCTGCATGTAACGTTGGCTTTTTGCCTGTTGTTCTGATGGTAATCGGAGATAATGAGGGATAAATAATGTTATGTTAATTCATGTTTATAGCTGTATATTACATGATAGATAGATATACTCTTTATTGTAGGTATACCATAAATACAATTTGGTACATTAGGAGCTTAAAATTACTAAGGAATTTTTGAATTTAGACAAGCATACTTTTTGGCCGGCCTCAACCGATGGACTGCTTTATCATCGTATTAGGCAGTGCAGATGGCAAACAACTAAGAGGCTGAAGCCGAAAAATATGGGCTTATCAGGTCCACTCTACACTGGACACGCACATGCTCATTGCATTACATAACTCCAAAGACGGATTCATCTGGCAAGACACTATCAATAAGAAGCTGATCCAATGAGAATTTCACGGCACTCAGTGATCAGGAATACGACGAGAGGACGAGGGGAATTAGAGGGA
The DNA here is from genome assembly GCA_029852875.1 of Mythimna loreyi. Lineage (NCBI taxonomy): Eukaryota > Metazoa > Arthropoda > Insecta > Lepidoptera > Noctuidae > Mythimna > Mythimna loreyi. The sequence goes on from CM056790.1 coordinate 21,544,598, forward strand.
CATAAACTTTGGAATAAACGGTAACAAAACTTATGAAAAGAGCAACTAGTTAACCCTTTTAAAGTCAGAGAGTAGCTTACAAGAACAGTAAAGTTAAATTCCTTTGTTTCATAATTATAATTTAATATCAGGGGCATAAGAAAGCGAAAACTAAGTCTATCTTCAGTCAGAATACCTTCAGCGACTATTCTTATGATAGTAGCTCTATTAATATTTGTTTGTTTAAAGCCATTCAAACAGTTAGACAGAAATTTTAACGGTACTTAGGTACTTAAAGAGTGTTTAAACTGTTTTTGACAAAGTCTTAAAATTGCCCAGTTTGTCTCTTGAATTCAAATTAGAAATAGATCTACTTACACTATTATTTATAAATTATAATGAAAACACACAAGAATATTTTTTATTAATTGGATCAATTATGATAATATACATGTAATTATTATACTAATAATAACCTAAGGTTAATAAACTAAAAATACACTAATATTTAAAAATGATTTATTGGGCATCAAAAAATTCATCCACACCGATATCAATGGGAAAAATGCCCAGAACGCTGGCAGCATTGCCACGCTGGATGGCAATACTGATTCGCTGACAAAAATAAAGCCCAGCCCTCTGGTCACGTGAAGAGTCGACCAGCTGTTTGCTGATGTCGCGTACAACTCGATGAGCGCTCAGACCCGATGGCTCTAGTGTTTCAACCCCAAACGGCTCAAATCATTACATAGTATAAAATAAAGTTGCTTATGCCCTATGTATGCTTATATCTTTAAAAGTACGCAACGGATTTTGATGCGGCTTTTTTTAATAGATAGAGTGATTCAAGAGGAAGGTTTATGTGTATGCATAATATATTCAATATCAGTACCCGTGCGAAGCTGGGGCGGGCCGCTAGTATATAATAAACACTTGATAGAAACATGACTTCATAATGAATGATTCAATTGGCATTCATTTAGTAATTTGCAGTTATGTGAGTATGAATTGGTTAAACGTTATGCCCATCTTCCTGTGTGTCGACATGCAGTCGTATCCGTGCGTCAGGTAACTTGAACGTAACCTCCTGTCTAGTAACAACAATAAATACAAGACATAAGTAGTTTACAAAACAATAGAGCATTCCATACATAATCTGACAATATTCTATCCTTTAATATAAAGGGAATTCAATGTGTGTTTGATTACAAGGCGCCTTAGGGTATTACCACACCAATCGATCGATCGATCGTCAATCGATGTCATCTCGACATCGGTCGACGTTGGTCGACTGGTGTGGTAGCTTTAATTGATCGACGAGTACCGGTCGACTAACCAATAAATCGATTGCCGGTCGACGGCATTGGTCGATGTAGATCGAATGACTCCGGCTATATTCTATCACTTTCGACCATCGATCGATCGTCGATCGACGTCGATTAATCCATTCTACTATCGATCAACGGCATTTATCGACTATCGATCGATTGGTGTTGTAGAAAGTATTGGTCGACGTCGACTAATCCATTCTACCATCGATCGATTGCATCGACGGTCGATCGATCGATTGGTGTGGTAACACCCTTAGGTATGGGGTGAGTCGACGGCACGTGGGGCCGTTCCTATGTACGTCTCAAATAGATATTGACATCTAGGCCTCAGCAGGGCCTAAGCTTACTAGGACCATGGGTTTTTTATGGTGGGAAAAATCATCCAATGACAAATCCCCCACCTTGGGCGGAGAGGGAAATCGTGTCTGATTTTTACTGACTAAACCACCCACCTCTTAGTCATCACACTGGGGTCGGTTTCTTTTAGAAGCTGGTTCAGGGCGCCAGTAGGCCTATTGGGCCGTTTGCTGACTCCTTGAGGCGTACGGGAATAGAATGCTCCGTCGACGAATTGGGCTTGGTCCGGACTGTTACCAGATGATCGGACTGCGAGGTGCATAGGTACCACACCTATGTACCTATAGGAGTGGTTCCGGGAGGCCTTGTCGCAAATTTGCGACGCGGCAATGCCCCGTCTCCGCCCAGGACGCGCCCGACGCCAGGTGTACTGGTGGTCGCCAGAGCTTGCGACGCTGCGCGCCGCATGCAATGCTGCGCGGCACTGGTATACCAGACACCGCAGGCGCCGCTTCCGCCCGCCAGATGCGGAGGCCGTAGAGGCGGAGCTGTATGAGGGATACAAGGTGGCAAAGCGCACCCTCCGATCGGAGATAAAGCGGGCCAAGGATGAGGCCTGCAAAGCGTGGCTGGGGACGCTCAACGCTGATCCGTGGGGACGCCCATACAAGTTGGTGCGGGAGAAACTCCGCCCATGGGCTCCCCCGTTGACGCAGAGTCTCCGGCCACAGATCGTGGAGGGTGTGGTGAGCGCTCTGTTCCCTGAGCGGGGGGACCACTCCCCCCCGCCCATGGCTCCGCCACCAGCGGTGTCGGACGTGGACCACGTCAGCGACGACGGTACCAATGCTCCGGAAGTGACCGAGGTAGAGATGAGAGTGGCGGTACGCAGGATGGGTGCGAAGAATACCGCCCCAGGACCCGACGGTTTGCCTGGAAAGGCTTGGGTCCTGGCCATGGAGACTCTCGGGTCTCGATTGGGGGGGCTCTTTAGCGCATGCTTGGAGAGGGGCCAGTTCCCACTTCCCTGGAAGACGGGAAAACTGGTCCTCGTCGCGAAGCCGGGGCGCCCTGCGGACTCTCCGTCCGCGTATCGGCCCATTGTGCTGCTTGACGAGGTGGGCAAGCTCTTTGAAAGAGTCATTGCAGACCGCCTCGTCAAGCACCTAACACTGAAGGGGCCCGATCTCGCGGACGACCAGTTCGGGTTTCGCAGGAGGCGCTCCACGGTGGACGCCATCATGCGCGTGCGAGCCCTCACGACGGGGGATGCGGTGTCCCGGGGCAGGTGTGTCTTGGCGGTGTCATTGGACATCGCCAACGCCTTTAATTCCCTGCCCTGGAGTTGCATTAGGACGGCACTCCGGTATCACCGGGTGCCCGACTACCTCTGTCGTACAATCGAGGCTTACCTGTCCGACAGGTATATAATCTACCCCGGTCACCAAGGAGATTGGAAACGGCGAGAGATGTCGTGCGGTGTCCCACAGGGATCGGTACTAGGACCGCCCTTGTGGAACATCGGGTACGACTACGTGCTGCGCGCCGACCTCCCCGTAGGGGTCAGCGTGGTCTGCTACGCAGACGACACACTGGTCCTAGCGCAGGGAAGGTCGTACCAGGCGGCGGTCGAACTAGCGACACGTGGGGTTGCGACAGTCGTTGAGAGGATCCAGCAGTTGGGACTCAAGGTGGCACTGCACAAGTCCGAGGCCATGTGCTTTCACGGCCCTCGGAACGCGCCACCAACGGGTTCCCAACTAACGGTAGAAGGAGTTCACATCGGCGTCGGGTCGACGATGAAGTACTTGGGACTTGTCCTCGACAGCCGATGGAATTTCGAGGAGCACTTCCGACGTCTGGCCCCCAAACTCAATCGGACGGGCGCTGCTCTCAAGCGGCTCCTGCCGAACCTTGGGGGTCCAGATGCCTTCTGCCGGAGGCTCTACGCCGGCATCGTCCGGTCCATGGCCCTTTATGGGGCACCAGTGTGGGCGCCGACGCTGCGTAAACGCCCGGCGGCCCAGCTGAACGCCTGCCAGAGGGTCATGGCCATCCGGATGGTGCGGGGATACCGGACGGTGTCCCGCGAGGCGGCGAGCCTCCTTGCTGGCCTACCACCATGGGATCTGGAGGCAACAGTCCTTGCACGCATGCACGACCAGCGCGTGGAGATGCAACGCCGGGGCGAAGATCCGCTGCCCGAACATGTCGAGGCGTGGCGGAAGGAGCTCCGGCGAGATCTCATGGTGAAGTGGAAACAGCGACTGTCGCAACCCAGCGCTGGGCACACCGTAATCTCAGCGGTAGTGCCCCTCTTTGAGGCGTGGCTGGATAGACCTCACGGCGTCCTCACTTTCCGCATGACGCTGGTTCTCACCGGACATGGGAAGTTCGGGAGATTCCTGCACCGGATTCGTGCGGAAGAGACGTCCAGGTGTCGCCACTGTGAGGCGAGCCCGGAGGACACGGTGGAGCACACGGTGGAGGTGTGCCCTGCTTGGGAAGAGCATCGCCGTGTCCTCGTGGGGGTGATCGGCGGCGGCGACCTCTCGCGCCGGGCCCTGGTTCAGGCCATGGTCCGCAGCGAAGAGGAATGGCAGGCGGTCGCCTCCTTCTGCGAAGCAGTAATGCTCGTAAAGGAGGAGGCCGACCGCATAAGGCAAAGGCAACGGCGTACTCGCCGTAGCCGTCGCCGCCGCGATCCTGCCGATATCCGGCCACCGTAGACACTGGCTCGCGGACGGTGAGCAATGGGTAGCTCGCCGTCCGATCGTCTGGTAAGACCGAGTCCAAGTCGTCAACGGCGCGCACCGTTCCCGCGCGCCTCAAGGAGTTGTCAGCAAACTGCAGGGGCCCTTCAGGGTCGAAGCCTCCTGGAGCCTAGAGGGTATGTGTATACTGTTACCTCGACTCCAGAAATAAGGCAAGGAAGGTACGGGGTAGGTTTTTTAGTCAGTAAGAGTCTGACACTGGTCTCCCGCTCCGCCCAAGAGCGGGTTTCGTCATTGGATGATTTTCACCTACCATAAAAAAAAAAACAAAAAAAAAAAAACCTATGTACCTATAGCCTTTAGTCAGTAGGAGTCTGATACGATAGAGCAAAAGAAGTCATAAAAAGAATTTCTACATTTAAAAAAAGAATTACAAATATTCAAACCCTTAACTGTCAAACGACTGATCTCGCACCACAGATTAAAAATACTTTTAAAGATTACGCAACGAAAACGGAAGCGTCCGATTCGTCGATTTGATTTAATGAAAATCGGGATAGTGGTGTGCTTAACTGTAGAAGAGTAGAGGGGTCCGCTGCCATCTGTTCTAAATTTAGGCCGGAATGATAGCCGGCTTAAATTTTTAACGCTCTCAGTTTCAACACGGAAAACTTCATAGATATGCACGTATAAACTTTTTGGTACACTCGCGGTCCTTTTTGAATTAAAAGTTTCACATTGTTGAGCAAAATTGAAGAGATTATTTTCATTAACTTTCGAATGATGGTTTAAAAACATTTTTAATTTTTGCTCGGGTCAATCTGAAGCCTAGCTTAGTAGTGGATAGAGCGAGTACTATTATTTAAATATGTTTTCAGTGTGGAGTAGTACGTGGCAATTAAAATTGTAGGAAATAAAAGTGTAGGAACGGATAGGGTCAATACAAGCACGCTCGAAGAACTTTATGAGTTAGTTATTTATTTATTGCTTCATTTGTTTTTTTTCGCTATTTAAATCTATCCGCACACTGCACCGTTCCGTCGTCCTAATGTCGACACCGGCCAATGCCGAAAACCAGCGCTGTGAGCTCATCGCTTTGTACATGGGACCACAACATTATGCTGAGCATTTGGCTGTTTTTGCGCAAATGTGACGCAATATTTTCTATAAAATGTAATGATTGTCTAATTGCTTAAGGTTGAGTCATTTCGCGTGAAATAATGTTTTTCTTTCTTTCTTTATTTTGCTTCTCGCAAACCGATGCGAAATAAAAATAACCTTCACACGAATTTCTTTACATCTCGTGGGAGACCTTCAACGGGTTCATCTTAATCATTTCACTTCAAACGAGATTGCTTTGTTCCGTCAGATAATGTCTCCATATCAAAACGTTTCAATTCCCCAATTAGATCTATTTCGCTTACAAAGCACTCTATACCTTCAGTTACCATTTACATTACAAATAAGAACCTAGTTTCTTCACGTCAGTTCTGCTAAGAAATTACCTTGAAATTTTAATTGCAGGCTTGAGCGAGGAGGAGGGAATAAAAAGTAAGTCTAGGGACGTATAACAAAGTGAGGTAGGACCTCTTTGAGTTCCCTCCGTAATTGTACGCGACTCGAGAGAGTTTGAGTCTCGCTAACGTTGCTCGGAATAGACTTTAGTGAAGTTGCATATTCGAAAATTTCGTTACTTTTAAATTCAATATTTAAAATGTAACGATATTTTTGATGTGATTTATGTTTAGAGTAACTGTTCAAAGAGTTTGAGTTGATTTTGGTTGTAGGTTGTTGTTAAAGTAGAATCAGCTGCAGAGTTTCGTTCGTTGCTGGAGTTTTTGTTTGTATTATTTTGACGTGACAACGTCTTAAATTAGGTTGCGGCTGGGAGTCACTTATGAAAAAGTGTAACGCTCGGTAACGTTACGATGAGTCACCGAACGAGAGAGAGGCCCGACTGCATGCAATGTTTTAGTAAACAAAATATATTTCTATAGTTAAAATTTGTGAAATTCTTATTTTCATTCAATTCCTTGTTCCTATTGTGCAATTTAATTATATTCATATCAATAAATATTCTACCGAGAAAAAGACGTTGTCACGTAAAATCTTCGCCCGTAAAACCGACTTTACAGGCAACCATTTTTTAAGTTTTATTTTTGGATGTGGGAAATAATCTAAATACATACATATACCACTAACCTTAATCTAAGAACCTTGTCGTGTACGAGATAGTTTTAGACTCAATAATACGGTCCAAATACATTTAATTGCACATCATATTTTGTGATGTGTTTACAGAAAGATACAAATATAATATGTATGTTTATTTTATTCGTATATATTTTGAACCCTGGATTTTATTAATAATTGAATTTACAGAAAGGAACAAATATAATATGTATGTTTATTTTATTCATATATATATTTTTTGAACCCTGGATTTTATTAATAATCTTTTTAATTATTTTTCTTTATTCACCTGCCATGTTTTCTCTTCACCACCCTTGGTTGACTGGTAGATAATGCCTAAGACATAGTCAAAGTCGAAACGTTTATTTGTGCACACAGGTAAAGTATAGTTATTTCAAAATTAAGTACGCCTGTGTGTCTTTGTGTTGCATGAAGTTCTTATAAATAAATAAAGGTATTGTATTGGTATAAAGGTTTGGATATTAAGTAGATGACAGTAATTACAAATATCAAAAACAGTTAAAAGCCATAAAAATCTCATCAACACTATAATATATCATCTAAGTAATCATAGAGATTCTCAATACAATATCAACATAGAAATATCGCTGAATCACCAATGATCCCAGTTCTCACCGTACACTAGTCCTTTAAATGGCCGCCAAAATTACCATAGACAAACACAGAGGCCGGACTGGGCCGGACAAACCGTAGTGACATATCGTCATCATCTCAACACTGATTACTCATATCATAAGTAATCATAGAGATTCTCAATACAATATCAACTTGAAATATGTCGCTAAATCACCAATGTCCTCTGTTCCCAGTTTTCACCGTTTGCTTGTAAACTAGTCCTTTAAATGGCCGCCAAAATTACCATAGACAAACACAGAGGCCGGACAAACCGTAGTGACATATCGTCATCATCTCAACACTGATTACTCATATCATAAGTAATCATAGAGATTCTCAATACAATATCAACTTGAAATATGTCGCTAAATCACCAATGTCCTCTGTTCCCAGTTTTCACCGTTTGCTTGTAAACTAGTCCTTTAAGTGGCCGCCAAAATTACCATAGACAAACACAGAGGCTGGACAAACCGTACTGACATATCGTCATCATCTCAACACTCATTACTCATATATCATAAGCATAGAGCAACACAGGCCACCGGCGGACCGGAGGGGAGTAGCCATACACAAGCGTTCCCCTCTGTCAAAGTACAAGTCCAAATGGTCCTATGCAAACAATAAAACTATTTGCAACCGGACTGTTCACTAGACAATCTAGTTGCGTGACTGAATCGACGTCGTAAAAAAATGCCAAATTGTTCTGTTTTTTGCTGCAAAAAGAGATCTGCTACGTCAAGTTTACAAAAAGATGGCATTACCTTTCATATGTAAGTAATTTTTAATCACATTATTGCTATTTACTACTTTTAAACTAAAAAACTATAATATTATCGAACGTATTGTTTCGGATTTGTTTACCAACCAAGTCCGTCCAATTCTCTCGGTTGAGTCGATCAATCGTGCGACAGATCCGAGATTTTTTCCTAGAAGTCGCTGTCGCCGAGCGACAGTGTTGTTACTGGTTTGTTTTTAGACAGTTTATTTATTTATTATCGATGAAAATGAAAAAGGAGTCAGAGATTTTTTTGAGATCGTTTTTCGATTTAATTACTTATCATATTGTGGGCTTTATTTTTTATAGATATAGTTGTATACTTAAATTAGATACTATTATTCACGTATTAGCACATTTTATTAAAATTACTCAGTGTGAATGTATTTTTATTTCTTTATTACAGGTTCCTAAAGATCCACATTTAAGGGATACATGGATCAGTATCTCAAGACGTGGTCGCTCACAATGGTCCTCATCAGAAGGCTTAAAGTCAGCCAAGGGATAATGGAAATGGCCGTGCTCGGAGTTTCCTTGCGTGATCGTATCAGAAATGAAGATATCCGCAGGAAAACCTAGGTTGCCGACATAGCCCAAAGAAAGAATCGCCAAACTTAAGTGGCAATGGGCGGGGTATATTCCTCGTAGAACGGATGGCCGTTCGGGTCGAAAGGTTCTGGAGTGGTTTTTTTTTTAGGTTGGTAAAAATCATCCAATGACGAGTCCGGCACTTGGGCGGAGCGGGAAATAAGTGTGAGACTCTTACTGACTAAACAACCTACCCCATTCCAACGTTGCCATATACACCAGGGCCAGAGCCTTCCTTTCAGACGGAAGGTTCTGGAGTGGTGACCACGTACCTGAAGACGCAGTTTTGGAAGGTCACAAACAAGGTAAACCGATGACCTGACAAAGGTTGCGGGTATCCGATAGATGCGGTATGCACAGGACCGTTCATTATGGCGACAATTGGGAGAGGCCTATGTCCAGCAGTGGACGTCTTTCGGCTGAATTGATGAATGAGGATGATTTAAAAAAATATATAAATTTTAATTGTAATTAATATAGTAAATAAATACTTAAAACTGCCAAAAAACTGTATTTGTTATTTTTGGTGATTATTGTGTAGTACATAATAAATAAAGTTCATCTTAATAATAATGTCTGATCTTTGTATGACTTTTTGAACCTAATTTCCCTAACAAAATTCTTGAATTTATCGATAATGCATATCGACAGTAGTTACAACTACGGCTGTAAGGACTTGTCAGTGTAGTTGCATCATATTATTATACTGTTATGACACGGATTGTTTAAATGTGTGTGTGTAATTGTTAGTGTATTTTTTATTTGTCATGATGTGAGTTTCGTAGTGACAGACAACTGTTTTTGTGTGAAATTGTGAGAATGTGTGATTTCCCCCCGCAAAAAATGACAGAGAGTTTTGTATCGGTAAAAAACGCAATGGCTACTCCCCTCCGGTCCGCCGGTGGCCTGTGTTGCTCTATGATCATAAGTAATCATAGAGATTCTCAATACAATATCAACATAGAAATATGTAGCTAAATCACCAATGATCCCAGTTCTCACCGTACACTAGTCCTTTAAATGGCCGCCAAAATTACCATAGACAAACACAGAGGCCGGACAAACCGTAGTGACATATCGTCATCATCTCAACACTGATTACTCATATCATAAGTAATCATAGAGATTCTCAATACAATATCAACTTGAAATATGTCGCTAAATCACCAATGTCCTCTGTTCCCAGTTTTCACCGTTTGCTTGTAAACTAGTCCTTTAAATGGCCGCCAAAATTACCATAGACAAACACAGAGGCTGGACAAACCATACTGACATATTGTCATAATCTCAACACTGATTACTCATATATCATAAGTAATCATAGAGATCAATACAACACCAACTTAGAAATATGTCGCCGAATCACCAATGATCCCAGTTCTCACCGTACACTAGTCCTTTAAAATTACCATAGATAAACACAGTGGCCGGACAAACCGTAGTGACATATCATCATCGTCTGAACACTGATTACTCATATGTCATAAGTAATCATAGAGATTCTCAATACAATATCAACTTAGAACTAATGTCGCTGAATCACCAATATTCCCAGTTCTCACCGTACACTAATCCTCTAAATGGCCGCCAAAATTACCATAGACAAACACAGAGGCCGCACAAACCGTAGTGACATATCGTCATATCAGAACCCCTGCGATTGTTCACACTGACCACCGTTTAATCCGAGTGATCGCGCCATCAGCACGAACTCAAACACACAACTATCTGCCAACAATGTTGCTTTAGGATTTGTGGATCTAACTTTTAATAACTCGCAACCCTTTTATAGGTGTGATATGTGTGTGCTTACACAATAGTTGTGGTACATTTGGTGTTGAATGATTTGTGGGCAGATTAGTGAATATTGGACTAAGTAATAGCTAACAAATAATGTGGCAATGTGTGATGAGGAATATGATTGAGTTTTTTTCATAAGAAAGAAAGAGAGAGTGAGAAGGAAAGAAATGAATGAATGAACAAAAGAAAGAAATGAATGACTGCAGAAACCACATGTAAGATTTAAAAAAAGGAGACGAAACATAAGCATACTTACATAAGTAAATCAACTTAGAAATACGCTGAATAACCAATGTCCCCAGTTCTAACCGTACACTAGTCCTTTAAATGGCCGCCAAAATTACCATAGACAAACACAGAGGCTGGACAAACCGTAGTGACATATCGTCATATCTGAAACCCCTGCGATTGTTCACTCTGGCCATCGTTTAATCCGAGTGATCGCGTCATCAGCACGAACTCAAACACACAACTATCTGCCAACAATGTTGCTTTAGGATTTGTGGATCAAACTTTTAATAACTTGCAACCCTTTTATGGGTGTGATATGTGTGTGCTTACACAATAGTTATGATACATTTGATTTGTGGGCAGATTAGTGAATATTGGATAGCGTAATAGTTAACAAATAATATGGCAATATGTGATGATTAAGTTTTTTTTTTCATGGAAAGAAAGAAAAAGAGAGAAAGAGAGAGAGTGAGAAAGAAAGAAATGAATGAAAGAAAGAAATGAATGAAAGAAAGAAATGAATGAAAGTAAGAAGTGAATGAAAGAAAGATTTGAATAAAAGAAAGAAATGAATGACTACAGAAACCACATGTAAGATTTTAAAAAAGGAGACGAAACATAAGCAAACTTACATAAGTAAACTTACTACTTATAGCATAGCATTAGACTTATAATGATCACTGCTGGGACTCAGGCTACCTCTCTGGGAGAGGGAATGGGCCTGTGGATTACGGACCAATATTGCTAACTTGACAGTAATATCCATGTTTTCCATACAAAACCACGTGAAAACCTCATAACAAAAGCCGCAAACTACAATGTTATTTCCCCAACTCCTAGCGGAAGTTTCGCAACCCGATAGCTACGGTAATGGACGCCGGTTCGATTACCGCGCGCTAAAAACGCGTGAAAATCAATTAAATTTCGTTGTGCAAACAATTACCTATACTTAAGTGTGTACTCAACAGCTTAGATAATGTGTTGTATAACTTTAAGTTGTGAGTGAAATGTTTGGTTTGATGAGTGAGTGATAAGCTGCCATAGAGCTAGAAGTTGCCTCGACGGATGTATTAGAAACACGGCATCGTCAATACTTTTCATACGGCCACTGTAAGTGCGGGCTATGAATGACAAGTAGTGGGTAGCTTTTTTCTTTTGGTGGGAAAAATCATATGATGACGAATCCCGCCCTTGGGCGGAGCGGGAGATAGTGTCAGACTCTTACTAACTAAACGACCCACCCCTTTCCTTCTTATCCTTCATACCAGGGTCGGACCTTCCTTTCAGAAGCCGGATCGGGGCCCCAGTAAGCTTCGGCCCTGCAGTTGGACCTCTTCATTTGCTGACAACTCCTTGAGGCGTGCGGGAATAGAGCGCGCCGTCGACGACTGGCTTGGTCCGGGCTATTACCAGACAATCGAACGGCGAGCTACCCATTGCTCACCGTCCGCAAGCCCGCGCCTACTGTGGCCGGAAATCGGGATTGGAATCGCGGCGGCGTCTGGGGCGTGAGCTCCGTTGCCTCATGCGGTCGCCCTCCTCCTTTAGAGCAGTGGGTAGCTCGCCGTACGACCGTCCGTTAACTGTCCGGACCGAGGCCAAGTCGTCAACGGAGGGTTCTGCTCTGGCGTGGCTCAAGGAGTTGTCAGCAAACCAGGGGCCTATGGCTAATTTGAAGTCTAATAAGGATCGGATTGGGTCGTTTAGTCAGTAAGTGTCTGACATTATTTCCCGCTTTGCCTAAGGACGGGATTTGGCACTGGATGATTTTTCATACATAAAAAAAATCTTTTCATACAGACTTTCATAAAGCGATGTTTTTTTCTGTGGGTAAATCAATAATGTTTATTCTATTCTCAATCAATAGTTTTAGTAAGTATCACCGATTGCTGTTACTAAACGTAGTTACTTAAGCCAAAAACGAACGCCGGCGTTCTCACATTTATTGTCTTTCTATTGTATCTCTAATAACGGTATTCAAAGAATAGTAATAAGTAAAAAATAGTAATAAGCCACGTGGCTTTTCCTTCCTTTACTGTATAACCGTGCCAGATGTTACGCTACAAAAATTCCCATAAAGCATACATTGCTTCATTGTTTCATTTCCACTTGTCCTAATTTCAACAGCCTATAAAAGTTTCAAGCATTTTCCGGATTACAATTTACGATTTTACGAAGTGGGTCACACTGTTCAATTTTAAACTGGAGTAAAGCTCTTTGTAAGTGCTTTGATTTGTGATCGACTCAATAATACATCATGTGCTTTGTGAAGCTTACAAAATTTGTTTGTGATGAAAACCAGCTTTGTTACAGGTAATAAGTTGTGTGGATTCTGAAAAGCTGTTAGTGTTAAATGGTTTTAGATTCATAAATGAATGAATGAACGAAATGAACTTTATTGAACCCTAAAATAGTTACAAAAACATCATCTTAGAATTTATTTATTTATTTAAGCATTTATGTACACACATAAGAATAAAAGAAAAATAGAGATGTAGATACCTTGTGTACAACAACAGTACAAGGGAAAATTTACACACACACACACAATAATTGACAATTAAATTATGTAAAATGCGGACATAAATATTCTATAGGTAATAAATATAAACACATTTATTATTCATCTAATTTAATTATATCTTTCCAGGTACATATTTTGGATTTTGACCTACTCAAATTGGCAGATGGATTCCTGGTGTTTGCAGTAAGTTGTTTAGGCGTCTGTTCACTGTACATTATCATACCATGACCATGCTAGGAACGTATCCAACACGGAAGGACATGTTACGTACTATGCTGAATTTGGTGTCTAGGATAATTTTTTACACAGCAAATTATATTTTGATGCTTAAATACAATTTTTAAAATCTTCTAGACTTAATAAATCATAAGTAAAATATGTGATATTTCATATACGACAAGGCGCCGACAATTCGAAAATAAAATACTCGTAGTCCGTAGGAATATTATTAAAATAAAATTGTAAACAAAAAAGAACTTTATAAACATTATTACAATGATTTATTTCTCAGTTCACAAAAATGTTTAGGAGGGGGTTTAGGATGAAGGAAATGCTGAAAAACAACAAATGTACTGTTATTATGCTATAATATATAACGTGCTGTGATTAAATACTGGATGTAAACGAATAATTTTTGGTGTACAGTACGGCCATCGGATCTTGGCGAGTCTTAAGGGATGATTCTCATTAGAGCGGGCCGTGCCCGGGGCGGGGCGTGGACGAGCCGGGGCCCGTCCGTGCTATGCAATTTATTTTCGGACGCAGCACGAAAAATGTTCTGATTACGATGGGACGTGGAGGGAACGGGGCGGGACCGTGCAACAAACGTGGCATTGAAGTGCGTCGAGCGGGCCCGGACGGGACACGGATAATGCACTGTGTAATATAAATTGATTCATACAAAATGTATGAAACAGATTAAAACCGTGCCCCGTCCGGGCCCCGTCCGGGCCCCGCCCCGGGCACAGCACGTTCTAATGAGAATCATCCCTTAGTCAGGCTTTCGAATTGTATCGCTAGAAAACTCGTAAAAAAATTTGGTTATAACAAATAAATGCAATTTGCAGTTGTTATTGCTGTCAAAAACTGTTGTTAGCTTTTTTATACTTACTTTTATTTTTGTACGAGTTTTCAAGCGCTAAAATTCGCAGAGCCTAACTGCAGACTGGCCAAGATTCGACGGCCGTACTGTACAGACTGAGAACATGATTAGGTATACGCAGTTTTTTTTTATTTTTTTTATGGTAGGTGAAAATCATCCAATGACGAAAGCCGCTCTTGGGCGGAGCGGGAGACCAGTGTCAGACTCTTACTGACTAAAAAACCTACCCCGTACCTTCCTTGCCTTATTCCTGGAGTCGAGGTAACAGTTTCCCACCACCCTCTAGGCTCCAGGAGGCTTCGACCCTGAAGGGCCCCTGCAGTTTGCTGACAACTCCTTGAGGCGCGCGGGAACGGTGCGCGCCGTTGACGACTTCGACTCGGTCTTACCAGACGATCGGACGGCGAGCTACCCATTGCTCACCGTCCGCGAGCCAGTGTCTACGGTGGCCGGATATCGGCAGGATCGCGGCGGCGACGGCTACGGCGAGTACGCCGTTGCCTTTGCCTTATGCGGTCGGCCTCCTCCTTTACGAGCATTACTGCTTCGCAGAAGGAGGCGACCGCCTGCCATTCCTCTTCGCTGCGGACCATGGCCTGAACCAGGGCCCGGCGCGAGAGGTCGCCGCCGCCGATAGGTAAACGCAGTTGGATCTATCTTTGTGTTGTCGACGCCATCTTGTACATACATGTAGCTTGCAAAACGTATTTTATTTATTTATACGTTAAAATAGGTATTTTACAAAAGTTTCTCTGTAACGTGTGATGCATCACAATTGGTCGGCCAGTTGGCGCAGTGTAACTGTGAGCAAAAGTTCAGGGTAAACAAACAAACACATGTTCCAATACTGTTACTATAGAAGTGAGTTGTAACGTGTGTTTGTTGCTCAATATGCTATGCTTGGTTTACGTTTATGGTTTAAACTTACACGGTTTTTACTGAAGGGAAAATCGTCAAAGTCAAAAGTCAGTCGTTTATTTGTAACATAGAATAGAATAGAATAATACTTTATTGTACACCAAAAATAGTAACAATTACACAGAAACTTATATGAATGGGTACAAAGGCGGTCTTATCGCTGACAGCGATATCTACCAGACAACCTTAGGATGGAGTAGAAGAGCTTGAACTAAAAAGGGGGGTAGTCTATGGTGTACTGCTTTAATAAAACAACATCAAATAAAATAAACAATAATAAAATAAACACAATACCTACATAGATAATAAAAAAAAAAGATATAAGTACAAGATATAATACATAAGCTTAAAGAAATATAATAAATACATATATATATATATATATATATATAGATATATATTAATATAAATATGTGTTACATGATAAAAAGGAAGAAAGAAGAGACTAAAAGTGGTGGGAAGAATTAAATTCTGATAGAAACTATATAGTCTTAGGGGCAAAGGTAATGTTTTTTTACTAGCATTTTAAAAGAATCCAGTGACTGAGCTTGCCTGACTGACCTCGGCAATGCGTTCCACAATCGCACAGCCTGAACCGTGAACGATTTGTCGCAGAACTTTGTCGAGTGCGAGGGCATTAAAAGTTTCAAGTTTTCCGATGATCTCAAATGTCTAGAATGTGTGTCATGAAGGAACTTAAAACGTTCTTTGAGATAAGAGGGGGTTGTAGGAATAAACAGAACACTGTAAAGTAACGATAAGATATGGGCATTCCGGCGAAGGCGGATCGGCAGCCACTTGAGCTTAGTACGGAATTCAGAGACATGGTCATACTTGCGTAATCCAAATATGAACCTAATACAAAAGTTTTGGAGTCTTTCAAGCTTATCAAGCTGCACTTCAGTTAGATCTAAATAACTGACATCGGCATAATCAAAGATAGGGAGAAGGAGGGATTGAGCGAGCGCAGTTTTGGTGGCAGTTGGAAGAAAATTGCGCAGCCTTCGCAAAGACCCCGCAGATGCAAACAACTTGCGGCTAACTTCCTGCAGCTGAGGACCCCACGTAAAGTCTTTGTCAATAAAAATACCAAGGTCTTTCACTGTATCACTGAAAGTAATAGTCGAGCCGTCAAAAACTATTGGAGGAAGCCGTGTCCAGTTGATTTTTGAGCGCAACCTAGGACTGCCCACAACAATGACTTGAGTCTTTGATGGATTGACCTTTAAACCATGAGCCACACTCCATTCGGCAATATGAGCCAAATCCTTATTATTAGACCATTATCCTTATTATAGACACACACACATTCACCCAAAAGTGCAGTCCTCACTCTAACGCCGGCGTTCGCGGGTACTACAGCGAACGCCGGCGTTCGCGGGTATTAACGGAAAGTTATTTGTCTATAAAAACTTTTTTTTTACGTTCTTGGATAACTATCAAAATACCCTACAAAAAAAAAATGCTCAAATATTGTACAATCTATTTTTGAAAATTTGACAATGGCGCGTGGCGCGAAATCATGAGCGCGAGCGCCGGCGCTCGCTTGGGTTTCAAGGGGTTAGCATGTATGAAATGGAAAAATACATTGATTCTTAGTGAAAGCTGATTAAGGCTTTATTGTCTTGTAATAAGGGTTATAACAAGACGAAGTAAACATTACAGTAGACTTGCCGTCGCTGCCGTGATCCTGCCGATATCCGGCCACCGGACGGCTCGCGGACGGTGAGCAATGGGTAGCTCGCCGTCCGGTCGACTAGTAACTGTCCAGACCAGACCGAGTCCAAGTCGTCAACGGCGCGCACCGTTCCCGCGCGCCTTAAGGAGTTGTCAGCAAACTGCAGGGGCCCTTCAGGGTCGAAGCCTCCTGGAGCCTAGGGTGGTGCAAACTGTTACCTCGACTCTAGGAATAAGGCAAGGAAGGTACGGGGTAGGTTTTTTAGTCAGTAAGAGTCTGACACTGGTCTCCCGCTCCGCCCAAGAGCGGGTTTCGTCATTCGATGATTTTCACCTACCATAAAAAAAAAAACAGTAGACTTGTGCTGTTACATTTTATTACCAGTTTTCGTCAGAGTTATAATTAAAACAGCTCTTTTAAACAACTTTGATGAGCCGTCAGTTTTTATTTCTATATTTCATAAGTTCTTAAATAGATGAGTCGTTTGTTAGCTTAAAATAGAACTTTAGATTAAGATAGAGGACATATTCATTCGTTTTTATTATTTTGCACGTTGCTTGTGAGTGGAGATAAATATTGCATCATCTGCCAACTGTTTTATTAGTCTCTAGGATTAAGAGACTAAGTCTTGAAGCATCCAAGTCTGAATTATTTATTACATAAGCAATCAATATGTATATATATAGGTATATAAATAAATATCAATTCCACTTTTCGTACACATATTATAATACAAAGTTGCTTACCGCTGGCCCTATGTATGCTTAGATCTTTAAAAGTACGCAACGGATTTTGATGCGGTTCTTTTTAATAGATAGTGTGATTCAAGAGGAAGGTTTATAAGTATGATACATGCGTAATATATTAGTATTGCACCCATGCGAAGCTGGGGACTAGTAATTTTATAATTAAAAAGCAGGCTCACCTATCCAAACCAGCCTCCCGGAGCTGAGGGTTGATGCGAAAGCGTTATACCGGGGCTCTGGGAATAAGGCAAGGAAGGCACGGGGTAGGTTCTTTAGTCAGTAAGAGTCTGACACTGTTTCCCGCTCCGCCCAAGAGTGGGATTCGTCATTCGATGATTTTTACCTACCATAAAAAAAAAACCTATCCAAACCAATTGTTAAGGCTTTGTTCGGACTATTTAGTAGATTGGTTTATGTAAGTTTTGCATAAAATCTATCGAGCCGTTCTTCGTTTATCACATTTTTTTTAGCAAAAGCTGGTACAGAATAAAGTAAATAACCAATAATCGCCTTTACTGTTAAAGGCGATTATTGGTTATAAAAATCTGTATTTTTCAGAAATGAAATATTTCATAGTTCCATGTAATACGTCATGTCGTGGATTTAAACAGCTATTAATTATTTTGATAACTTAATTAAAATAAATCCGCTTACATTATTCAGTTAATTTTCAGACGAATACGAGAATTAATTCAACTTGTGGTTGTACAAACAATTTACAATTTAGTTATGTTACAATATATTAATTGTGTTGAAATCCGTTGATACATATTAATTTATGTACGTAAGTTTGGGTAATGTAAAACCCGGTACAGACTGTTGTATGCGTAACATGTACTGTAACACGCAGTGAAAAATGTAAAGCACGCATCATCATCAGCCTTTTTAATGTTCCCACTGCTGGGACACAGGCTCCTAGAAGAGGGAAAGGGCCGGTTTCCTCACGATGTTTTCCTTAACCGTTTTGATAGAAGATTAAATAAATAAATAATTAGTAAATGCGCTTGGCTGGGTCGGTGCCGTTTCCACTCGGCCACCACTGCTCTCAGCGCTTGTGAACTCGTACAAAAAAAAATGGTTTAAAAAATTAATGCCATTACCAATAATGAGTTAAAAAACTATGTTCTTTCATATTGTTCCATTATACGGAGAAGAAGGCGAATTATTGCCTTCTTCTTCCATTTGCCACTGCTTAGACACTTCACATAGTGACGCAGAGATAAGCAAAATTGAAGATATATAACTTATTTCGTTTACGAAATTATTTTTTTTTTTAATTTCTATTTTTGGTCACCCTACCTAACTTCTTCGATATGACAGTTTGACGTCACAACATGGCGTAAAACTCGATCCTCTTCGGAAAGCATTATACCATCACGGTTATTTCTGCCCGATTACTTAAAAAAAAACTTAGCGGTAAGGCGGAAGTGACTTCGATGGTACATGCTTAGTCCCTGCGTGCGCTTCGTCCACACTTAAGAAATGTTTATGTCACTTTACTCCAGTCTGTACCCGGCTTCAGTTGAAAGGGTCAAGTTTAATTTAATTAGACTAATATCATAAAGGCAAAAGTTTATATGTTATGTGATTTTAGGGTTCACACAAATTGTAAAAACAAGACGTTATTTTTAAGGCTCCGCTGTGCGTTTGTCTGTCACGAGACTGTATGTCATCAATCGTAATAACTAAACAGTTTAATTTTTTGTAGATTAAGTATTATGAATTTTAAGATATGTTGCCGCTCCAACAACAAATACTATTTTATGGACAGTATGGAACCATTCGTAAGTGCGTCCATTTCGTACATACTGGTGTTTTTTTTTAATTTGATTTGCTTGGAGCATCCATGAAAAAAATCTAAAGAGGAGGCCTGAGTCACAGTTTTTCAGAATAAAAATTAAAAACGTGTTTAAAAAAAACCGGTGAGGCAAGGAATGATTTATTGGGGCTGAAGAGCAAATGATCTATTCTGTCGGCCAAATCAATTTGGCAAACGATGCACCAAACACCCTGTATATAAAAGGAGAAACTGACTGACTCACATATCAACGTACAGCCAAAACTCCTGGGACTAGGAGAATGAAATATTGCACAATGCTTCCTTTTACACACAAAGAAAGGGTTTTTCAAAATTCAGTTCCTAAATGGATGTAATTTGCGTCTGAAGTTTGTATGGAAAACCCTACTTTCACGCGAGTGAAGCCGCTGGCAGAAGGCTAGTATATAATTTTTTTTTTTTACTCGACGGCCATCACACAACGCCGTCTAGTCTCAAGCTAAGCAGATCTTGTGTTATGAGTACTAGACAACTAATAAACATACTTATACATTTCTAAATACATACATATTATAGATAAATTACACCCAGATACAGAACAAATGATCGTGCTCATCACACAAACATTTGTCCTGGGTGGGAATCGAACCCATGACCTCCGGCATAGCAGTCAGGGTCACTAACTACTATGCTGACAGGCCAGTCAAATTATACCTGTGATGAAAATAGATTTTAGTGCTTGTTTAGCTAATAACATACAATTTCATTGTAGCCTACATTACATAAAAAATACTTACAAATTTTGTAATATCTTAATGTTACGTGTAGTTGAAGAAATCTAATTACATAATAATCAATCTTCGAAGCGAGACGTGACTAATTCAGTTACAAACTAGTTGCAGGCTCTAAACGTAGGTACAGTACGGCCGTCGGATCGGCGCTAGAAAACTCTTACAAAAATAAATGATTTAAAAAAATAAATGCAATTTGCAGTTGTTATTGCTGTTAAAAGCTGTTGTTGTTTTAAAGAGAAGTGAATAGATGTCCCACCATAATAACCTTTCTTCTTCTTCTCGAATCGATAGTTTCCGCTTCCCTCAAAGTTTTCGGGCCCAGTAGGTTGTTTCGTTTATAGCAGCGTCAGTGGCGGTTTTTAGGTTCTCCAACGTGCATTTGTCAAGATCAGGTGGGCCATTGTTTCGTCAGAAACGCCGCACTCGCATGGGCGTCACCGGGGTCTATAATCCCCCATTTATCCAGGTTGTGTTTGCAGCGGCCTACTTAAGTGCACAGTCTATTGATTGCTTTCCATACAGGCCACCGCAGCTCGCATCCAAGTGGCAGATGCTCCTGGAGTTAAACAAATTCAGGTGGTGGTAGGTTTAAAAAAAAAACCCTTTACGTACTAACTTTTTATTCATTTATTTATTCATTTATTGCATTCATGTAGTTTACAAGGTCTTGTTGCAGAATATAGGTTTCGTACATGAACCCTGCTAGGGCACCGCAACATTATACACATAAAATGGTCTTGTTTATATAAAGTTATTATATAAAGTCATTTCAAAATAATTAAATAGAATGTCAATTTGTCAAGAACTCATTAGTTTATAATAACACTTCTGTATTAGGTACATTTTAAGTGAATTTACAAATGTATTGTACAATTCTATGTCTTTAATCTCATGGGGTAGTTTATTGTACATTTTTATGCACATTACAAGAAGGTTCTGAGTGATACATAGCTAATTTTGATCTCTGCTATGCTAATTATCTTTTTATTCTAGTGGAACGTCGCAGCGATTTTTGGTTTTTTAAATTATCTTTGGTAAAAAAAAGTAAAGATAATACCTATCCTTTCACAAACCCCTCATTCCGTCACAAAATAACACAAAAAACGGTTTCAAATGACACAACTTCCATCTAACAACATAGCTCTTCAGTTCCAGTCAGTCATATCGTACCATTACCTCGCACTTACTGTCTCGCTGGCAACATTGATCGATAGTTTTATGAAACGGTAACACTAACTGTTGCCTCGAATACCCAAGCTTTATTACTGGTTGAGAATTTAAACACGGGTAGGGTTGGTAGGCGTCTCAATCCAAATAAAAATAATAATAAGTTATAGAAACTTTTTTTTTAAACCTTTATTTTTGTTCGAGTTTTCAAGCGCTAAAATTCGCAGAGCCTAACTTCAGACTCGCCAAGATCCAACGGCCGTACTGTAAGTACTTTACTAGTCGGATATATTTGACGTATAGTTCGTTTTTTAATCCTAGACTACGATTTGACAACTTAAAATGTCAAACTCCAGAAAATTGGGAACTATATTCTGAGTTGTCAAATCGTAGTCTAGAATTAAAAAACGAACTATAAACAGTTAAAAAGTTAATCGATAACCGTTCTCGTTGATGAAATACCTCTTCGATCAGCTTCACTGGCAACCCTAACCACGCTACATAAACAATTAAGTATTATTTGAAATAATAATGTTGATTGTTGAGTTTAATCCGTGAATTTATGCTGTAATGCGCTTTTTTACGAGTGTTTGGAGGCTGATACTAGTTACCGAAAAAATGAAAGTGGGTTTACTTGGGTGAATGTTATTTCGTGCATATGTCAATGTCAAATATTTGTCAAATTTAATGTCAACAAGTCGTCGAATGCGCGCTCTTTTCCCGCGCGCCTCAAGGAGTTTTTAGCAAAACCGTAGGGACTCTGCAAAAGGGCTGATGCCTGCTGAGGCCCAGGGTTTCTTTCTAAAAGGAAGGCTTAGCCCCAGTGCGAGGGGCAAAGAAGGAAGGGGATGGGGTGTTTAGTCAGTCAGAGTCTGACATTGTTTTCCGCTTCACCCGAGGGCGGTCGGATTCGTCATTGGATGAGTTTTGTCCACCATAAAAAAGTATCGAAAATGAATTGCCCAATTGCCGTAAAAAAAACTTTATGCACTTGGACTTAATGCCTTAAACATTTTCTACCAGTCGAATATATGTGTCACAGGAATCTAACAAGCTTAATTTATCACGATTTCATTTTTGATACTCAGCCTACTAGTAAAAAGTGATGTTACAGATCTCTGGTAAATTTTCTACCGGTAATTTCAAGACCTTTCGTGAATTTTCTCTATTTTCATTCGATCTAACGCTCGTGTTACAACTTTCAAAGGTAACGCTTAATGAAGCTCCGAAAAAAAGCGCAAAGGTTAAGGTCTAATTTTGAACTCCCTCTTCTTATTTTAAATGATTATTTTCGCTTCCAGTGATTTCAGAAAACGCCTAAAAAAGAATCGTTTTACAAAAAGAATACTTAATTAATGTAATAACAAATAAACAAAAGGTTATCTGATAGCAGTGTCGGGAGGAATCCCTTCCGTGATTTTAAATAAGAACTCATTACCTTTCAGGAATCGTGTTAAAGAGCCCCCGCGGGACGGAGCCCTTCAGTTCCCGGAGATTTGTTTTAACGAACACTACAATTGAGAAAGAAACAATTCAATTGAACTGGAAATAATAAAGCCGACCCGTTTAAAGTCGTTCTATTACAGAGGAGTGTGAAGGAATGGCGTCCTCCGCGCGAACAATAAACTGTTCATAGAGCAAATTGCGAAAAGAAGGGAAAATTACACCGAACAATTTTTAAACTTGTGCAATTTAAAATAGGGTCGAAAGTCACACATAACGCTGCCAAGCACCTGTGACGTTTGAGGTGCTCCATAGACAACTGACAGCTTCCGTCAGTAATCAGGTCACGTTCCTTTTTTGAAATGCGCGCGGTTGTCGCGTTCGGTTCAGCGTAGAGAAATTCTATCGTGTGTGAGCCGCTTTGTGCACTGTGTATGGGCTTGCCCAAAATAGATTTTATTGTGCCCTAATACGATTCGCGCGTTACTTCCATGGAACGTAGGTCCAGCACTTAACGCTGCGAAGTTACTGAGTCAGTCGATTTAATTTAGTGTAATAGTGAGGAGAAAGGAAGCGAAGGCCTTCGGTGCCTTCGTTCTTTTATTCTGATTTTATAAAATGCTCGTCTTACTCGGTTCGCCATTTTCCGCGCCAGTGCTTCCATCCGCGGTGACACAAAAGCTGTGAACGATTATGGACGTGGAGCGGAATTCGTGGAGTGTAATGTAGTCCCCGACGAACTTGAGACAGCTAAGAACGCACGTAATTGTCTAATTTTCGTCTTTTACACTCAAATGAGCATTGGGAACAGCTGTTAAGGATATAATTTCAAATAGTTTCACAACGCCTTGAATATTTTAATAAGAATAAAAGGGCTATAAGTTTCCGAAGGATTATGTTCGTTGTAGCAATTTTGAACAAAATTAAATGTTAATGAAAAGTCAATTTGCGTTTTAAATCTTGAATTTTTAGGGGAATATAATTGAGTTAAGAAAATTAGGGCCTGGAATGTTAATCTGTGCTGTGGAATTTTTGATATTATGATTGTAGCCAATTTTGTGAAATCCAAACAGAGAGATTTGCTCTTTTTTTTAAATAAATATGTGAGGAAGCCTTAGAATCTTAAATACAATTGCATAATTATATTTAGATAAGTAAATACTTAGAGGAATTTAAATATGTTATATAAAATCGATCTACATTAAAAAGAAAACCTTTTGTTACAGTTTTCTTAACTTAGTAACTTAATTAAACCCGACTCACCCAATTTCTTCACTCAACAGTTACTTTCTCAAACTAATTGTTTTCATTTAATGTTACTATGTGTCCGGAATACAAACAAACCTCGGTGCATTAACACACATACAATTTATGCGTGCATTCCTTTGCGTCCACGAAAGTACAATTGACATTTGACGTTTTGTTTTTTTTTAAACCAGGTCAGCTGTCAAATAAAAATGATTGTCACCTGTCATTATGACAGATAATTTTAGCGGTAAAGCTTGGTAATAAATAATTAATTTTATTATTAAGGCGATATTTTTTATAGTAAAATTAATACTAAATACGCTTTGTTTGATAGTAAACTATGTTATTCTACTAACGTAAGTTAGACCGATGACCTGGTAAGGGTCACGGAAATCCGATGGACGCGAGACTCACAGGGCCGGTCATTATAGAGACACTTGGTTGAGAAAAAATGGACAAAGATGAAAGGATATTCGCGAAATGTATTGTTTTGTTTCCATTATTGGAAAATACAGTTAAACAACTATAATTTGAACGTGTTTCGCTTGTAGTTCCTGAATAATTTCCCATATTAATATTAAATATAGTTAATTGTACGTGCTACAAAATAATTTGCCAAATTTTGCAATCAAATGTTAATTATAATTCTAACATTATTCGTTGAACTAAACAATCTCTGACGCTTGCAGACGCAATTAAATTCTCATCTCAACTTAAGACGTAGAAGCTGTGATATTATTACGACGTGTCTTTAAGAGAAGTGGCGTAGCTAGGTGTGGGCGAAGGGGCCTCTTGCTTACGGCCTTGCACTGTAAGTGGCCTTTCGTAAGTGAGGGTTTTTTTTAAGAAACAGTGTCTTTTTATAACTAATGGGCTCGTGTTTGAATATGGTTTCACCTGATAGTAATGTCTTAATCTCACGTACCAAGTAAAAGGTCGAGACAGTAAAATGTAAAAGAGTTGTAGAGATAACCGTGGGGCCGAGCATTCGGCGCTATGTTCATACGTACCGAGTAATTTGGCTGAGAACACTGTCTTGCCTTGCTCGATACGTGTGATCAATGGCATTTATGCCTTGATCACACGTATCGAGCAAATGGGCTTACGACGCTTACGACGAAGTGGTTGAACACTGGGTTATGACAGTTATGAAGCAAGAAGGCCGCGCTGATGCGCATTCACCCACGTTTAAATTACTGAACACTACGTTTCTGTTCACGAGGTAGACAAACTAGCAAGTGGAGGCATATTAAGTAATAACTCTGTGCTAAGACTCAAGAATTTCAATAACTACTGCTAAAATAGAGGCTGAAAATAGGGGCTGTTAAACTGTCGCAGAGATCTCCCCTCTCGTAAGTTTAGTGCTCGCCAGAAATCGGGGGTTGCCAGCTTAAACTTGATGGCATTTAAAACTTGGTGAATATTTTGAAAGTTCCTCGGTGTTGTTCAGAATATTTTGATGTTTAAACAGGTGATAATGAGGCCTTGGTGTTTCTTTTGTTTTTTGTGTTTTTTGTTTTTCGATGTTTGTATAATTAACAGGTAGGCAGGAAACATTTTTTTGATTAATGGTTTGGTCTAAAAAAAGGTGAAATATTAGTATTTTTTTAACGTTTATTTATATTAAGTACATTAAAAAAAACTAGCTTTCGCTAACTAAGTATCTACGACTAAATAAGATCTAGCGTCAAAAAAGTCTTCCACATAAGCTGTATAAGTATTTTTTAAACTTAATTTGTTAATAAACCGAAACTCATTTTTTATTAAAGGAATTACTCCTTCCAATCTTGGAATTACTTCTGTATCAATAAAAGAATAATACAAACTTCTGTGAAAGATTCGATGTTTATAAACAAACAATAATAATAAAATAAAAACACTCCTTAGTACAATTCAAATACAATAAAAATAATTCCTAACAATACTTGCCAAAACAGAGATATCTTTAGCATCCGCATTCTAATGGTAAACTAATGAACCATTCACACGAAGACACGGCTTAAAGGACTTAGTATCCAAGCCGAAATCATTAACGATATGACAACAGAGATGTAAACCATAGACTACACAGAGAAGAAAGAGCTCCCTAACATTTTCAATTGCGTTAGCCCACCTCTACGATTTGCGGAATGATAACGACCAAGTCCCATCGTACATCATACAGTAAAGGGTGGCAACTCTGCCTGTATAAGTAATTATGCCATGGGTTGCCAGCCTATACATATTCATGGGATCCCAGGGAATCAGCAGAGTACCAATTAGCGCTGATTGTGCATTACTCTTTCCATAAATGTGGGGGTTTATAATGGTTATAGGGTTTTTTGTCTTGTTTTCAACTAATCTGTGTTTTAAACTTTTTTAATTTAAAACACTGCGTGTTAAAATTTATCGACTTAAAATTGGCAAGTTACATTTTAACATTATAATGCTTATATATGGCAACGTAGGACTGGGGTAGGTTGTTTAGTCAGTAAGAGTCTGATACCCGGCCTTGGGTGAAGTGGAAAACACTTCACCCAAGGCCGGGTTTCGTCATTGGATGATTTTTACCTACCATAAAAAAACATGATAATTTTTTAAATAATAATTATGTAAAATATATAATTAATTTTAAAAAGAAAATTGTGTTATGAAAGTTTCTTTTTTGAATACAAAATCAAAAGAAAATATGCATTTAATTTTAATTTGCCACAAGTTTTAATAAATAAGTAGGTATGTATTAGATTTTTTTTGACACATAAAATCGTTCAATGACTGCTTCCCTTCTACCGACATATACGGCTATCGGGTATGTAATATAAAGACAATGGTATGCGCACGCCGGCGGTCGCCTGGGGCTCAAGAGTCTTTTCAGAACAATTTTTTACCGAGTTTTCAAGCGCTAAAATTCGCAAAACTTAAGTCGCTAAGACCCGACGGCCGTACTATACGTAAGTCCAAAAAATATTGGTCCCTAACGTACAATAATTTTTGGTCCCTATCTTACAATAATTAAAATAAAATATACTAGCTTTTGCCCGCGGCTTCGCCCGCGTACATAAAATATAGCCTATGTCACTCAGGAGTAAAGCAGTTTTCTATTGTTGCTAAAATTATTCCAATCAGACCAGAAGTTCCAGAGATTACCTCCTACAAACAAAAAAATAAAAAAACAAACTTTCCCTCTTTATTATATTAGAGTAGATAACAAAATTAAGATCGATACAGCAACCCTTCTCCATACTACGCAACCAACATCTCTATCGTGTTCAAATATGCAGTAAAAATATCTCAAATCTTGCCATAGCGGATATTATTCGTATGAAATATTTTAAATCTCGCGTCAAACATCCACAGAGATGATTGACATGCTATTAAGTATACTCTGTTTACAAAAGGATTATATATATACATATTTATGTAAGTATGTGTGCATATACAAGCTCACAAGATATGGGGAATTTTGCCATCAGCTTTATCTCATACTTACATACTTTATTTTAGCTGATTCATTTCCTCACACCATTTCGTTTATATAAAAAGGTTTCCTAAAAGCCATTTGATTTGTTGCTTCTTTTAAAAAATATTGACTGGTATTTAGAGGATGAAAAGTATGATTAATGGGTTAACATTGAAATTTAAAGTTTGCGAGTATATTTTTAAGAAGTTTGCAGCACTACTTACCATCACATCGTTTGTTTTTCAATTGTCTATTAGTATCATAGTTTATTCATGAGAGAGTATACACCGTGAAATTTTAATGGTTGTTTTCCCACAGCGAAATGGTTGTGTCTTGGTAATACAAACGTTTGATAAAAAAATAAAATATTAAAAACAAAAAATGGACCTGTAGAGTGCAAGCTAATTATGATGTATCACAACGTGCGAGAGCTTATTTTGGTTTAAATACTTAATGAATCGGTTTCCTTTGACGCCGTGCTGCGCATGCGACTCTAGTAGTACCTACAAATTACGTCTAATGTTACTATTATTTTCGCTTTTTTGAGTTGATGAATATTTTTAATAATTATTTATAAAAAAAAAACTTTTTATTTTTACAGTATGCTTCAAAAGTTCTCCTTATGGCAAGTCATTCTGCCGCGGGAAAACAACCATTTAAATTTCACGGTGTAAATATACACCGTGAAATTATGTTATGTTGTATCTATGGTTTATTTTTATATCCTTAAAGATTGATTGGCAAGAAATGTCTGAGGAATTTAAGTCCAACTCTGTGCACTTGTGCGGATAAAGTATATAAGAAATAAATAAATGTTCCCCGAGTACCTAATAATACTATATATAAATTAATGCTTTGGGATTTTAGGGACTTTTTTATGGTGGGTAATAGACATGCAATGTGAAATCCGTGAAATACAACCCACCCCGTATATATACCCCCTTATACATCAGGGCCAGAGCCTTCCTTTCAGACTCTTTTGCCCCACGATTTGATTTTGTAACTTCATGATGTTTTGGTCAGTCGATTCTGCAAGAATATTATTTGATGTTTCAAATCACCACCTTTTAATCAAGATATAAAAGGTGTCTTTGAGATCGTCGCGCAAACGAATGCCATGGATCTAGTACATGATTCCAGAACCCCCAGTATTGGAATTTTTTGGCAGTTGGATCAGTCAGTAAGAGTCTGACAGACCCCTCATCCTACCTCAGGGTGGAGGACATCCATGAAGATCTCCACCACGAGAAAAAAAAGTGGTATTCGTTTGTGCGTCGATTTCAAAGACGCCTTGTATCTATACCTAAATAAATATTTTAAGACAAATTGTGCAAAATTCTTTGCCTATTAGACTAGCTTATTTCCTAGACAGACATACAAAAGAAGCCTAAAAACCTCCCCAACGGATTACAGCTATTTAGCATCGTATTGCAGTAAGTCTCGACCGGGGACTTCAGGCCCGCAGGTTGCGCCAAGACCGCAAACTTCGCGACACTTCATATTGTGTTACACTGCTAAGTCACAGATGTAGAGATGCATGGAAAGCCAAGGAATAGGCTTATGCAGCGCCCAAGTTCTTTGTACGGTTAGTTTCAAGTTATAATTGAAAAATTCTTTGAATATATGTTTCCTAGTATCTAGGGTGACTGGTAATTATTGACCGGTATTTAAACACGAGAGAGCAGTGGTGGCGGAGTGGTACCGGCCCCGACTTACGAGTTGTACGTTTAAACCCAGCCAGGCGCATTACTTTGTGTAATTTATTTCATCACCACTGCTTTCAAAACGGTGAAGGAAAACATCGTGAGGAAACCGGCATGTCCTAGAACCAAAACTTCGAAGACATGTGATAACCACCAATCCGCACTGGGCCCGCGTGGTGGATTATGGCCCATTCCCTTTCCTAGAGAGAGGAGGCCCAGCAGTGGGAACATTAAAAGGCTGACGATGATGATTTAAACACGTGGTTGTAGAATGTCTATTTTATGAAAAGTCATAGCATTATTATTTTTACGAATATGCAAGTATCCACACTTCTCTATATCTGTGTAAAAAACTTTACAGTGTTGCCAATACGTGAGGGGTTCGAGTTCGAAATGTAGCAAATACTAACTGGGTTAGTTAGCAAATATCGTGCTTTAGTTTCTTGCAACACAAAAGAAGCCATATCTGTCCTGTCATAAGCTAAGGTGTGCAATAAAATCATTACATAGTATAAAGAAAGTTGCCTGTCCCTATGTATGCTTAAATCTTTAAAACTAGGCGACGGATTTTGATGCGGTTTTTTTTAACAGATAGAGTGATTCAAGAGGAAGGTTTATGAGCCTAATACATGCATAAACATATTCAATATCAGAATCCGCTTAAACTGGGGCGGGTCGTTAGTTATAAATAAATAAAAGAAGAGCAGATTTGATTAATTACAGTACCTAATTCAATAAAGGTGAAAGTTTATACTTATGTGTGTTTTGATTTATGTGTGTGTAGCTTTGAACCTTTTTTTTTTTGCTATAAACTAGTACTTGACTGCGATCCCACCTGATGGTAAGCAATGATGCAATCGTGGATGGTGAGGCGCACTAGTTTATTAAGAGCCTATTCACTCTAGCCTTGAAGACACCTAAATTATAATCGGACGGAAAGACTGCAGCCGGAAAACTGTTCCAGTCCCTCGATGTACGCGGTATAAATGACGAGGCAAAACGCTTAGTCCGGACCGTAGATGTCTTAACAACGTAAGGGTGGATAGTTGCCGTTCGTGGATGTCCGATGGTAAAATTGAGACGGCGGAATCAAATCGTGCAATTCTCGCGCACTCTCCAAAATGCATCCTGTAGAAAACCGAAAGGCTGGCTACTCTGCGCCTGTGCTCGAGGCTTTGATTGGAATAAAATAGAATAGAAGAATACTTTATTGTACACCAAAAAAGTAACAATTTCAAAGAAACTTATATTAATGGGTACAAAGGCGGTGATATCGCTGACCTGGCTTGAACTAAAGAAGGGGGTAGTCTGTGGTGTACTACTTTAACAAAACAACGTTTAAAAAATATAAATAAAAACAAAATAACAGTGGATCACCGTTTATTCGGATAAGTTTGTCCAATAAAGCTTCACAAAGTTTAAGTAATATTCAACAAAAATCTGTCACGGTGCTCCTTTAATATCCGTCTGAAGGTAAGCCGCCAGCAAGTCAGGTTTGAAGGCACGGTCTGGTCATTATTTGTATCAAATCTCGTTATCTGTCACAAATTGATTGTCTATGGTCCACCAGTCTTGACTCTATAGTCTGTGGCTTGTAATAGTTAAGTAATTCATTGTCAAGGCTTCTTGTGAAAGTAAGTATTTTTTTTGTGAAATTGTTACTATTTTTGTGTAGTTACAATAAAGTTATATTTTCTGACACTGCGTGAGAGGGATGGAACTTTCTTTGGTCAGAGAATTAGCATTGCCATTCAACGTGGCAATGCTGCCAGCCTTCTGGGCACACGGATGACAGCGATGTGGAGGAGTACTTTGACGCCTAAGTGTGTTTTTGTATTATGTAAGTACAAAGTTAGGTTTAGTATAAAAGTATACTTATAGTTTCAAATAATCCTAATCAAGAGAATATTCGTCATCGTCATCATTCTTTTTTTTAATGTTCTCACTGCTGGGACACAGGCCTCCTCTCTAGGAGAGGGAATGGGCCCGCGTGGTGGATACCACGCGGGCCCAGTGCGGATAGGTGGATGTCACATGTCTTTGAATATTTGGTTCTAGAACATACCGGTTTCCTCACGATGTTTTCCTTCACCGTTTTGAGAGCAGTGGTGATGAAATAAATTACACAAAGTAATGCGCCTGGCTGGGTTTAAACCCATGACCGTAAGTCGGGGAAGTTACCACTCGGCCACCACTGCTCAAGAGAATATTATAAAAACATAATTCTTTTCAAAATTTCAAGCAAGTATAACTTATACAACACATAGATACAACCGCAATAAAATCCTGTTTACCTACCGCATTACTTCTAAGTCCGGCCAACAATTTGTGAGGAAACATGCCTTAATCCTTATTCCGGAGAAAAACCGTCCCCATAGCTAGGCGAGCGCTTAATACCGGATTAACTCAGCTACTCAATGCTCACTGAGTATTGATGAGACGAGCTACAAGTTGAACTGTTTAGAGATGAAACGGTGACGGAAAATTGGTGGTGGTGACTGATAAGTGACTGTGAAAAAAATTTGCTGGTCAGTACATTTATGTTCGCCTAACTGGTCAAAATGTACTGAACTTGCTGATTTTTTTAGCGATTTTAGCTATGGTCCCATGGTAAAAGTTGTTTGTTATCATGGCTACAATCACATGTTTACGTTTTGGTCATTAATTACCTATCACCCTGTATAGAGCAGTACGAGCCCTGATGCAAAATAGTTTGCCTAGTGGGAAATTTTCTCTGTGAGATTTTTTCTAACTTCATTATTTTTGTGTGTCTATACTTAATACTAGCTTTTGTCAGCGGCTTCGCCCGCGTACATAAAATATAGCCTATGTCACTCAGGAGTAAAGCAGCTTTCTATTGTTGCTAAAATTTTTCCAATCGGACCAGTAGTTCCAGTGATTACCTCCTACAAACAAAAAAACAAAAAAATAAAAAAACAAACTTTACCGCTTTATTATATTAGTGTAGATGTAGATTAAGTTATTCTACTATCACATGTCGCGCAGACATAATTTTCACACCATGAACAGGTACGGCTTATGGGTCTATTGTCAAATGTCGAGGTATAAAAAAAAATGTTGCAACACCTGGAGGTCACATACAATCATGTTGTCTGATTTTGAATTACCCGTAGACTATGAAATACTGAGCCATTGTGAATTAATTTTGATATACCTAGAAAATAATTCGATAGACAAGCACGTTCATAGAAACTATTTTTCAAAATATTGAAAAGTTAATACAAAAGTTGCATCGGCTTTATGTCGTCTATCAAAACTTTTAAAATTTACAGCGCTGTTATGTCAAAATTGCACTAATGTCATCAATGTAAAAGTGTATGTTATGCAGATCAAGTAATTGTACGATAAACGGCATATAATTATTATATATCGATGATATCAGCGCTCTGTTCCTCGTTCATACCCGAACCCCGTGCAGCAGCTCTAAGTCCGTACAAACTAATCCGAGGACAAGTTGACGCATTCATTGATGGCTGTGGTGTCGTTCATTTGTTTTTTCAATCGAGTTTCCCTTTTAATTGTTACTTGGGTGCGGTTGTGTTTTGCGTTCAATAGTTCAAGTTATTAACCGAAGAAGAGATGGATAGATTGTTTAATATGAAAGAAAAGAGTTGGAAGTTGACCTCGCTCTCGCTTGGTCGCCAAGAAATTTCTCGGGACTAAATAATTCACTTTCACCCCTCGTAAAACAATGTAGGTACTATTATTAGCGGACCCTGAAAACATTGTTCTACTCGTACCATATAAATTATTTAGAACGAAAAGGTGTTGGGGTGGGATGGTAAAAAATAACCTACGATCTATTACCAGGCCTACCAAATAATTATACACAAAAAAAAATCAGTCAATCGCTTTCGAAGGAGTTCGATAACAAATACGAGATATATATAGGTATGTTCTAACATAATTTTATATTTTGTGAGTTAAGTAATTTGTATTTTTAAAAATTGGTAAAAAATCTATCAGATTAAGAAGCCGAATGGGGCTCGGTACGGCTTCTGAAAGGAAGGTCCAACCCTGTTATGAGGGCTAAGAAGAAATGGGGTGGGCTGTTTAGTCAGTAAGAGCCTGACACTGTTTCCCGCCCCGCCCAAGGGCGGGATTCGTCATTAGGTGATATTTCCCACTATAAAAACAAACTACTACTAATGTATAATTGAGGTTTTCTAACTTATGGTACAATAAGCTCGTCTAGTTTAAATTTTCTAACCATCCAACTCGCCCTACCCGCTAAACCTAAGCCGCACAATTTTCTCATTTCACCAGGCATCCCTCCATCCCCCATCCGCCTATTAATCCCTTCATCCACATCTCCATTGACAGGTTTAGACAGATTATCCCCCGTCGGGAAGTTGAGCGATTCGGCTTATGAGCTCCGATTGTTATCAACTTTTCTTTTAATGAAAATATTTTAATTAAAGTTTGAAGAATATTTTCTTTGACAATGCGTCCGTGTTTTTATGAGTTGGTTATAGGAGTTGTTCAGGTGTGTGGCAGCCATCTTTGTTTTTGATGTAAGTTCGTTGTCTTGTTCCAAGTTTGAAATTTGGAGTTTTGATGATTCTTGATGTTGTTTTTTGATTAATTTTGAGTTTATGGGTTGATGGAGTGAGACTACGCGACATGTATTGTATGTTGTATACTAGCGATCCGCCTCAGCTAGGCACGGGTGCCGATATTGATTATATTATGTATGTTTTATGCACATAAAAATTCCTCTTGAATCACTCTATCTATTAAAAAAAAACCGCATCAAAATCACTTGCGTACTTTTAAAGATCTAAGCATACATATGGACAGCGGTAAGGAACTTTGTTTTATACTATGTAATTATTACCAGTGTGCACATGTGTGTAGCAGTAAAATTAATTTGCTCTCCAAAAGACAACTGTAGCGACATTTATGGCGTCACATATCTTAGAACTACAAGCAATACGAAATTCTGCATCGCGGAATCAAAGTTCTCCGTGCAATTTGAACATATAGGTACGACAGCTGGATAATTATCTATCGAGCAGTTCCCCACCAGACATAACATCTGTCTGGTCGGAGAATCCTCCTTTTTTCCAACGTAGGTTTGAGGGACTTTCCTCTCATTCCATATCAGCAACAATTATAGATATATTCTTCTATTTTTATCGAAGTTCCTACTAGACGTGTTCATCATTCTTGAATACTAAGAAAAGTTAGAGGCTTCCTAAAGTTATGATTGAAAGAGAGTTTTCAGAAATACTATTTTCTTTCAACAGATTGTAATCTATTCGCCGTCCTATGTTACTGGTAGAGAATACATAAAGTTAGTAAATAAACATACTCGCTTACCGTGAGACACACAATGTTAGTTTTCTCGTTTTTTTATTCTTTACATGTGGTTTCTGCATTGTGTGTGTCTGTACGTTTCAAATAAAATATTTTTCTTTCTTTCTTACAATGCTTACGTTATGACAATTCCTGGGAAACTGCATTGCCCTTATATCGGATATTGCTGTAGCAGTCATGTTCATCGCTGTGTCTTATAGTTTAATGTATTAGTTACTTTATGGGTGTTATTAATGATGACTGACATTATATTAATTTATTTTATGTACCATTTATTAACACATATTATTATGTACTATGTAATTATATCATATTTTTTTTCCCCTACACTCTAAATAAGGTTCAGTTGAAAACCAGCGTCAGGCAGCTACTACGTAGTCGCCTGGCATTTTTGCTAAACTGGCACCTATTTGGCTCAAACGTGAGACACACAATTTTAGTGTCGTTACCTTTTTTATCATATACTAGCTTTTGCCCGCGGCTTCGTCCGCGTGGTATTGGGGTTGGGGTTTCCGGGATAAAAAGTAGCCTATGTCCTATTCCTGAGTGTATTCTATGCCTGTGCCAAATTTCATCCAGATCCGTCCAGCTGTTTTGGCGTGATTGAGTAAGAAACATCCAAACATCTAAACATCGTAACTTTCGCATTTATAATATTAGTAAGATGTCTACGTGCGGTTTCTACATAGTGTGACTATATGTGTCAAATATAAAATCTTTCTTTCTTTTTTTTAAATACTTTATTTTTTTATTTTAACACATTGTTAACCCGAGAACCCGAGATTATCAAGCAGTGTACATATATCACGCTCTTAAATTCATTAAGCCCCAATCAAACGCCGGCGTTCTCACATCTATTGTTCTTCATTTGTGTCTGTAATTACAAAATCGAAAGGTTAAATCATTTGCTTTTAAAACAATTGTAAAACAAAACCTACCATCTACTAAACTATGAGAGAAATGTTATGAACTAAACCTAAACATAATAGAGACTAGCTAGAACTAGTCTGAATATTTTGACCCTGGAGTTCAGCCTGACGAGGGAGAATTTCATTATCCTGCGAGTTATTCGCTTTGAAGGATACCGCGACTCGGAAACTATTCAGTTTAGTGTGTGGACATGTTAATACCAGGTTTTTAGTTTGTTTTGTTGTGCGTTCACGTTTAAACTTTTGAGCTGGAAGCGAACTTTAGAGGTACAGGTTGTCTTTCTATTATGTCTCTGATTACGCTATTTGAAATGTTAATGAATGCTTGTTCTGGTATGGAGTGGCAGTGTTTAACTTTTGGTGACCAAAACCACACTTGTACCGTGTCCTTAATGTGCTCTTTGTAATGTTTTGAAATACCCAGTGGATTTGCTTGGGCCTCGTAAAATCGCAGGGTTTGCTGACATCTTTTTGAGGCGGAACAATACGCACCGTCGACGGTTACCGGACGGTCGGAAGGCGAGCTACTTATTGCTCGCCGTCCACAAGCCCACGCCTACGGTGAGCTACCCATTGCTCACGGTCCGTAACACGCCTATGAGGTTTTCTAGTCAAGTGTGCTCGATCGTCGGCCACATCATGATCGGTGGAATAAGGTGAAATAATGGTAAAAGCGACCCATTATAAAAAATAAATTTATTTTTGTCTTATTTAAAAAATTGGTTTTCATTACTCATACTCTGAAAGTAGGTGTAAAGTTGCCTGCGGACAGGGTTGGAAGAAGTACTTTTACTCCCTAGGGAGTTTTACTTTACAACTGACAGTTGTTTTTTTAATATTTAGACAGCAAATATTAAAAAAAAAACTAGTTCTATTTTGACATTTCTATTGAACCGTGACCCGAAACTTTATACCGAATTAAAATGGCATAGAGATAGAAATAATTTAAGAATACTTTTATTTAATGACTTTATTTTAATTTACTTTCAATTATTTCATTAAAACTAATATATTTGAAAAAAATGTTGACCTGACCCATTTTTACAATGACAAAATGAAAAATATTGACTGAAATCCAGGGAGCCGAAACTGAAAAAAAGAATTGGCGGGTAAATGGTAGACTCTCTATAATCTGTGGCCGATTTGATCTTCCTTTTTTTTTCGAGGTGTATAGTTTTGTTTACATTTTGCTAAATCTCTGTTACAAGAAATTTTTATTAACACGATAAGTTCATCAGCTTCAGTTATAAATTTAACGCAAGATTCTTAAGAGGAGAAAACCGCTTACCGCCTAAATCAAAAGAAATATACCTACCTAAAAACGACGACTCAGGCCTTTGACGACGACTCAGGTTTTTATTATTTTTATTTTCCTCGTATTCGTAATGAAAAGCACAGTGTTTACCTCGGGTTCAAAAGTTATTTAGTCCCTCGAACTATTAGCGACCTCGCTCTCGCTCGGTCGCCAAGAAATTTCTCGGGACTAAATAACTTTCTTTCATCCCTCGTATAACAATGTACTATTTCTACTCTTATTGGCTCCAGTTTATACAATACACCAATAAAAATTACCAAATAAGAATTAAACAGAAAAGAAAACAAAAACAATGATACGAAAATTCCGCTTACCCACGAATATTCTAGCTATTACGAGGCGACGGGATCCTCCCGAAAGTAAACAAACACTGCTATTATTACATTAATGCGCGGCACCTTTCCGTCTGTTTACAAACTGACGACCACCTAATTTACCTAATAACTAAGCAATTAATGAACTTCACGTTCCAATAGTCATTAATACTGGTTAATTATTTTTTTTTGGATTTTGTGCCTAAACCCTTATAGGATCACTTTTGTTCTTGTCCATCTTTCTGTCAAGATCCTATATATTGGGAATGCGTGGAGGTACCGAATGGAAATTAAAACCTGTCTGGTGTCCTATGAAGCTGTGAAATAATTAAACTTCTAATTTTATAAAAGATATGGCCGTTTGTGTCATTTCGACCCTCTCAAAATTCATTAGGTAGGATTTAGATTTTTTTTTATTGATTTAGAATCCTGAAATTTGGTATAAAGCAACGTCTTACGGCACAGATATAGGAATAAATCTAAAAACGGTAAATATGTTATTGCGTCACAAAAAAAAACTTTATTGCGATTCGGATATAACTTCGAATTTACATAGGTACTTACCTAACGGTACGGAGTTTTTAGTGTGCGACGTACACAGTAAACTAAAAACAAAAAACTGTTGGCCGCCTCCTTCACTAGCATTACTTGCTTCGCAGAAGAAGAAAAGCAAAAACTATGATGCTGATGATGTCTTTTTGGAACCTGATGAAATATGTGTCTTTTTTAAAGAAAATATTTAAAACTTCTCGAGTAGGTAACTCATAATAGCAAAGTTATTATAGCATAATCAGTCTTATAATGGTCTTACGGCTGGTACTCAGGCCTTCTCTCTACTGTGGCGATCCCTTCATACAAGCCCAAAAGCCCGGCATGCCTTACTAAAATGCTCGATAAGAATCAATATCAAACCCGAACTATTTAAAAGTTCGCGCGCTTAATTCTTATCAAAATAACACAAAGTATCTACTCGTACTTAGGCCCGCCCGCTGCATTACACATCGCGATTGTTCGCGCGCTTCGCATACATATAGCTATCTCGCTTACACTTACCGGCTTTTACTGGACTTTCAATGTCTCTTTCGCACTCATAGCGATGTGCCGTATAAGTACTTAGGACGTTTTGCGACTACAAATCGATCAGTATAGAAGATTTAAGCCTGGCTTGCGCATGAAGTTGCACGCGAATGCGTGACCTTGTCAGCTTGCCACTAAAGAGTGTTGCCGTTTTAGCAACGTTGTGAGATTTTTAACGAGTTTGGAGACTTTTTTTAAGATTTAGCAACAGTAAAAACTAGCGACTTTTTAAAATAACGAAATTAAATATTCAAGCATTAACTTAAAAGTAAAAAAAATGCGACATTTAGCTAGATTTTTCATATACCTGGCGACTTTTGTTTGCCTAAATGACAACACTACAACTTTGCGTAAATCGTTTTTGACACTTGAGTGCAACTAACTTCAGCTTTATTTGCTTGAGTTTTGTTTTTTATGTGTTTTCTTAGTTTTCCCAGTGTTATATGTAACTGTTTTGGTGACTTACCTACAACAATAGAGCTAATTGTACCTTGTGAGGATTTAAAATGCGTTCAAGTTTTGTTTTTGGAAGATAAGGTAAAATCTTTAAATTTTTCTCAGAAAAAACAGTTAATTTTTTTCATTCAAATCAAATCAAATCAAAATCAAAATGGTTTTTATTTCATATAGGCCTACATGGGCACTTATAAAACGTCAGAAGCTAGTGCACGGTTCCAAATTGGTCGTTTCCTATGGAGAAGAACCGGCAAGAAACTCCATGGTTACTCTTTTAAAAAAATGGTTTCTTACAATATTATCTCGTTATTACAGTATTTATGTCATTATGTAAGAACAGTGTAGACAAGTCAATATTGTACTCAAAAGCACAATAAAAATAATCATAATAATAAAAAATCAAAGGTGAGTCGTAATAGGATTTGCGAAGTCTACAGTGTTCTTACTTTACAACATGAGATGTAAAGAAAGAAATATTATATAAAACAAAAAAAATTAATAAGTATGAAAAAAAAAATACATATATCACCACAACAGTTACACTGCGAGATGCTAACAAAATAAATTATTGTTTAATTTAAAAGTTTTTAAATCTTAATAATATAAATATTGCAAAAGCAATGAGTCGAAAAAAGAGGAAAAAAAAGTGTATATAAAAACAAAGATGGAGCAGTTAATAGACATAAATACACAATATGAATGAGTTACCAGGGAGCCACATGTGCAGGAGCAGTCATTGCCAAACAAGCTTGTCTTCTATATAATCCTTAACCTTATAATATGCTTTTTTGGTTAGGACCCGCTTAATATGATTTTTGAACTTTCCCTCACTAAGTTCAGTTACCGTTACTGGCAGCTTGTTATAAAAGCGTATGCTGTTAACTAAAAATGACTTGCTGGTCTTGGCTAGTCTCCATTTGGGTAAAACAATTTCGTGTTTACTGCGCGTATTCTTGTTATGAATATCGCTTCTAATTTTAAAAAGTCCTAAATTTTTACGAACATACAGGATACTTTCTAGGATATAAAGAGAAGGCAGAGTCAGTATATCGATTTCTTTAAATTTATCTCTAAGGGACTCGCGAGGACCCATTTTATAAATAGCCCGGATGGCTCTTTTTTGTAAAATAAAAATTGAGTCGACATCAGCTGCAGATCCCCACAATAAAATGCCATAAGACATAATACTGTGGAAATAAGCATAGTAGACTAATCTAGCTGTGGCTACATCTGTCAATTGCCTTATCTTTCTTACTGCATATGCAGCTGAGCTTAGTCTACCAGAGAGAGTTCTAATATGAGCGCCCCATTGCAATTTAGAATCGATAGTTATACCTAAGAAAACAGTTTCCATTATGACATCAAGTTTTTTGCCGTCAAGAATTAAACTGATGCCAACTTGAGGGACATTTGGCGATGAAAATTTTATACATTTCGTTTTATTGGCATTTAATAGGAGGTTGTTAGCTTCAAACCATTTAGAAAGAACAGCCAGACTTTCATTGACATGTAAAACATCCATATCCTTCCTATCTACTTTAAAAATAAGGGAAGTGTCGTCTGCAAAAAGGATTATGTCGGATAAATTAGCTATCATATAAGGAAGGTCATTAATATAAACCAGAAAAAGGAAAGGGCCAAGAATTGAACCCTGAGGCACGCCCATCTTTACTAAAGACCCCGAGGACGTCGCCCCATTAATGTTTACTTTTTGCTGCCTGTGAGATAAATAGGAAAAAACAAGATCAGCAGCTCGTCCACGAATTCCGTAATGATGTAATTTACAGATCAGAGTTTTATGGTCAACACAGTCAAATGCTTTTGAGAGGTCACAGAATATGCCAATGGCATCCTGGGATTTCTCCCAGGATTCCAAAATGTGACTGATGAGTTTCACTCCTGCATCCGTCGTCGACCTTCCTTTCGTGAAGCCAAACTGATGACTATGCAAAATCCCATTCACATTAAAATGACACAGCATCTGGTCCAGCATGATTTTTTCGTAGATTTTACTCAATGCTGGAAGCACAGATATAGGTCTATAATTAGAGGGGTCACTCTTACTACCTGATTTGAAACATTAAAACCGACGCCTAATCTGTGTATTTCTCAGTCTAGTAAATCGCATAAACGAAAATTTAAAAGATACAGTAAAACTGTTAGATTGTTGGCATTAATTGGAATTCGGATTTAATTGATTTCATTCATGAAAATAACCTCGAAGATCTCTTTCGCGAATTGTTAAAGTTGTATCTTGTTTTAACTATTCCGGCTAAGTACAAGTTCTTCCGCGAAACGTGCTTTTTTGTCTCTTAAACGTCCTATCTGAGAAATACACCAGGTCAAG
Organism: Mythimna loreyi; assembly: GCA_029852875.1. NCBI lineage: Eukaryota > Metazoa > Arthropoda > Insecta > Lepidoptera > Noctuidae > Mythimna > Mythimna loreyi. Next base: position 21,585,459 of record CM056790.1, read on the forward strand.
AGCGTCTTTCTGAATTATCAATGATAGCTATTGAAAAACATTTGTTGGTAGAATTAAAACAATCACCAACATTCTACTCTGATGTAATTTAATCATTTCTTAAGAAAGATAGACGATTCCAATTAGAATATAAATAATTTATTTAAATTCCTTATTATATTCTATGTAGCTATTTTTTTACTTTTGTTTTGAAACTTTCTGTTTTGTTTTTTTTGTCTGTGACCTGTTAGTCCTGTTAGGAAGCAAGCAACTACTTACCATAACTTTGTTCCCTCAAGCAATAAAGCAAACCAAATGGCTTTTTTCAAAGCCACAGGAGGTATGCAATTGCTGATATAATTATTATATTCAATCTAGTACTAGCATGCCTTCATTGAGAGAAATTGAAGAAAAAAGAGGAAAGAACATGGATGAATTCACTTTTAATTTATTGTATCTAACCAGTAGTTTATGAGAGAGTACTTACATACTCAGTCCAAAACTGAACTTTCTTTTTTTGAAATCGGTTAAAATTTTTGGGCTTGCCTTATATTGAAATCCTAGGCACGCCACTGCCTCTCTAGGAGAGGAAATGGGCTGATATCCACCACACGGACCCAGTTCGGGATGGTGAATGTCACATTTCATCCAATTTGGTTTCTAGAACATGTCGGTTTCCTCATTATGTGTTCCTTCACCGTTTCGAAAGTAATGGTGATGAAATAAATTACACAAAGTAATACGCCTGACTGGGCTTAACATAAATCCCGAACATAAAACTCGTAAGTCAGGGCCGTTACCACTTGCCACGTGCTCTTTAATCCTGCTTACCTGAAGATATTCCACCTATTAAGAGTCAATGGGGTTCTCCGAAAAGTTAGCAAGGAAGGTATTAATACAGTAATGTGGAGGAACCCTTCGGTTCGTTTGTATGCTGAGGACCACCTCGCCTAATGTAAGGGCATAACCGTTGTTATGGCGGACGTGCTTACCATGAATTAAACAATGACGCGGATTTTTGACGGTTATTGCAGGTACAATGGGATGCTGAATTATATGCAAGAGATTTGCATGAATAAGTTAGTGAGATGGGTGGTGGATCTGGGACAAGTTCCTATTATTTATTTGTTTCTAATGGAGCACAATTGGTTCAGGAACTTCGCTCACGACAACGTTTTGAAGCGATGCTGTCACGCGTTTTTTAAACGGGGCAACGTCATATTTGCGTCGTGCTACCAAAGAGATGCAAAAACGCTACTAACGCGCTACAGCATCGCGACTATATCGATGCTGACGCGCTACAATCGTTACAAAAAAACTGACTTTCTAATGTCATGTGCGCTTTGGAATGGTAGTCGTCAAAAGAGTAGTCCAGGCGCTGTGGTGGGTTACGTGTGCTCGCCTACACAGCATCAGGCCAGCACTTCTCTAGGCTAACAAATGTACCAAATTATGGTTTTGTTTCTACGGCACCACGGATTACCTTCCAGAAGGAAAGTCCATCCTTCGAACGCAGTCCTACCAGGCGTCGGCCCTCCGTTCATTTTGCTGACATTACTATCTATGAGGTGAGAGTGGAATACGACGCACCGACGACCAGACTTACCGGATGGCAGGATTTTTTTTTTATGGTTGGTAAAAATCATCCAATGACGAGTCCCGTTCTTGGGTGGAGCGGAAAATAAGTGTCAGACTCTTACTGACTAAACAACCTGCCCCGTTCCTACATCGCCATACATACCAGGACCGGATGGTAGGATGGTGAGCTACCCGTTGATCTTCTCTAAATAACGGTCTACATTCAAGCTCAGTGACTGAAAACTACATATTTGAATTCCTATCATTTCTCTTCTCTATCAAGAAATACGGAGTGAGAAATACGAGGCGGCTGTCAAAAGTCACCCTGTATAAAGAAAAAGAAATTATACGTAAAAGTCAACCCACATATTTCATTATTAGCTACGTGATCAAACTTCTTATTTTGTAACTAAGCAAAGAGAAAATGAGATAGTCTCTAATAAAGTTATTCGTCTTATTTACAACGCCAACTAGATATTCTTAGTACAAGAGCGAAGCGAGCTCGGATTTTTTGGGTACTCCAACACGGACAGGTTCCTCCTGCTTAGCCTTCGAGTTATTTTTTTTTATTAACACACAAAATTATGTCTAAGATTGTATCATTCATACGCTTGTTAATTGTATGTGGTTGACTTAATAATTTAGAAGTCAGTGTAGATTTTTAGAGACTAACAAAAACAATGGTATTAAAAATGGGGGTATATGGGGCCCCATCACGATCTTCGGGGCCCAAGTCAACCTCCCCTGCAAGTTGGGACACCTGCCGATCAGCGGACGAGGCTCTGGCGCTGGCTTTCCCTGTTAGGGTTGGGAGGTCAGACGGCAGTCGCTCCCGTAAAGGCCACAAAAGCCAATAAATATGGACAGTATAGGAAAGTTTAGCGGACCCCGGGCACCGAGGCAGGTAGCAACCGGGACTGGCGCTGAGATGATGATGAATGGTATTAAAAATAATTCCTTTTAATAAGCACCTCTAAAGAAAGGAGTAATTTTATAAATGACTAGCTTTCTGCCAGCGGCTTCTTCCGCGTGAAAATAGGTTTTCGCACAAACTTTGGACACTCGTTTCATCCCTTTAGGGGGTGAATTTTGGAAAATACTTTCTTAATATTCGTCTACGTCATAAAAGGAAGCCCCGTGCTAAATTTCACTCTACTATTCCCAGTAGTTTCGGCTGTGCTTTAATATGTCAGTCAGTCAGCGTATCCTTTTAATAGATTATCTAACTGGAACTAATTACGAAGTACTTTTGACATTAAACTTAGAAGTATCTCTTAAATTTGTTTGTTCATCATAAAACTAAAAGCATTCACGCCAAATTACTTACGTATTTCATTATCTACTCGAGCACATCACACAACAATATCACGAATAATAAACTTTATACGAATTGTAATAATACAACTTGACACTCAATTTCGGTGAGAACACATTAGCGAAATGATATTATATACAAACATTCAGGGTTGCCAAGCAGGAATATTATTTTTATGGTAGGTAAAAATCATCCAATGAAGAATCCCGCCCTTGGATTAGTGGGAAACAGTGTCAGACTCTTACTGACTAAACAACCTACCCCGTGCCTACGTCGCCATATATATAAGGGCTAGAGCCTTCCTTTCAGACTCGACCCTTGGCCCCAGTTGGCTTCGACCCTTCTGCAGGGTTCCTTCGGTTTGCAGACAACTCCTTGAGGTGCGCCGAAGCATGAATATGGTTAGTTTTTTGCTATATATATATTCATGCCAAAAACCCGTCAAATGAGAGTCACACTCGCTCAGCTAGAGCTCCGTACGAACTTGCTTATGTAATTAGTCAGAATCTAGAAGCGAATGTTCAAGATTTTTCCGAATCTAAAAACTGTATTTGTGACGTAACTAAAATTTACAGTGTTTCAAGATGATGAAGATGTGAATCCCCGTTCATGACCCATAATTTGACATTCACAAGGAAATTATAACCTATAGAATACTTTCCGTTCACCTAGGACTCGGCAAGAAGCAAGGCAACGCCTCATAGAGTCATAGCACAGTAAAAGAAAAATTCAGAAAACTGACAATTTGACCTGTCAATTTGTAGTTATTATATAAAATAGTAACATTTTGCGATTAGGAACAATTTACGGAACTCGATTCTGAAATCGGACTATTTACATAGACAAAGATCAAGAGTGCTCTACAACACTCTCGGAGTGCGAATCCGACTCACATTTGATGGCGGCTACAGATTAGTGCCGTGAAACTCCGTAAACAGGCGTGAACGTGGACGGTTTTCACGGTTTACGACTGTGTACTTAATTCATAGCGTGAATTCGCGCGTGAATTCATGGCACTTATGAGGAGCCGCCATAACTAGTTTTTCAATTTGGCAAGACAAAAGATTTTTTTTAACGAACAAAATTTAACATTGTATATCCACAACTGTTACACAACATAGGTCGTCTAGTCCCAAACTAAGCAGACCTTGTATTATGAGTACAAGACAACTGATAAATATACTTAAATATTTCTAAATACTTACGTACATATTATAGATAAAATACACCCAGACACAGAACAAATGACCGTGCTCATCATACAAATATTTGACCTGGGTGGGAATCGATTTCACGATCTCCGGCATAGCAGTCAGGGCTACTAACCACTAGGCTAACATACCAGTCATCGTCGTTAGAGTAATATTTTGCTATGTGGCAACCCTGTCCACAGTCGGCTGGTATTACACGTTCAATCTTTAACAAAACAGTAATAACATTTACCTAGTGATCATGCTATTATGTGTCTGGAGGGCGATAGACGGGACACTGTGACAGGCCACGCGTAAACATTAATGTTTTTTTTTTATTTATTGCCAATTTACACTAACAGTTTACACCACACATAAATTTTAGGCAGATATTAATAGATTTTTTGTTTTTATAACAAGTTTGGCATGTCCTAGAACCAAAAAGTTCAAAGACATGTGGCATCCACCAACCCGCACTGGGCCCACGTGGTGGATTACAGTCCATTCCCTCTCCTAGGGAGTTGGCCTGAGTCCCAGCAGTGGGCACATTACAAGGCTGATGCTGTACTATAACAAGTTAGATTTTTTCCATGAATAAACTTGAGCTTAACTGCGATCCCTGATGGTAAGCAGTGATGCAATCGTTGATGGTAAAGTGCATCAGTTTATATTCACTCTATGTCTTGAAAAATGATGGAAAAAATGTTGTTACAATTTTTTGGCTATCAGGTAGTGTTTTGCAAAAGAAATTAGGTATCCTTAGGTATCCATAATCCTAATTGTAGGTAAAAATATGATAATCGCGGAACTACATTGGTTGTGTGTCGTTATTGTGTATCTAGTAATACACGAACACGTAAAAGACGTTATCAAAATTTATCCAGAATTTTTCCTAGAATAATTCTTTGTTATTTAAAGATACAATAAAAAAAAGTACCTAAGTATATTAAAAATAACTGAAATCAATTAAGTAGTCCATACTGAGAAGTTAGAGAGAATTTGGTAGTCCGTTCAGGGTTTTTATTTGTTACGTAAATGTTCTAAATCTTTTAAGCTAATCTGGTTTTACTTGACTTTTGTTTTATATTAAGCACATTTGTTTGATAACTCGAATCCTATATTACACATTGCTCACTCCCTTAGCCGAATTCGGCTACGGTGGCTGGTTTCTGAACTAGAGCAACTAAGGGTTGCGATCATGTGATCTAATGTGGCTAATATAGCCTATCTTTACACACAAACAGCAACAACAACATGTAGTCGATGTAGTATTTACTCGGTATTTCGCTTATCATAACATCACGCAGCATTTTGATGCAAAACCGAGTTGATCCAATCGTCAGTCGTAATGCGGGATCTTGAACATACAGAAGCTCCACTCCCATAAGGACAGAGGTATTTACGAAATGGTTGCTGTATTGTGCAAGATTCTAGTCTTTTTCTATATTTGACAGGCTTTTTTATGGTAGGTAAAAATCATCCAATGACAAATCCTGCCCTTGGGCGGTGCGGGAAACAGTGTCAGACTCTTACTGACTAAAAAATATACCCCATTCCTTCGTTGCCATATTCCCAGGCCCTGGTGTTATGCTGTCGCATCAACCCTTAGCGCAGGACTCATTATTATTAAGCTCTTGACTTAAAGACCTCTAGGTTGTAGCTATCAGGAAGCACAGACTTCGGCAAGGAATCTCACTTCTTAGGTGTACGCATAATGAATTTGTTCCCAAAAAGTTTTCTGCTCATGGCAGTTGGAAACGCAAGATTGAGATGAGTTTAAATACTGACAAGTGTAGATATACACGATGTCCTAGCTCTGTGCCAAGGTGGAAAATTATCAAATAACTTCCTCTTTCCACCGCTCTGGGAGCTAGAGGGAGTATCAGTCTTGTACTGACTAAAATAGACCTGTATTTATTTTGTTACCCTTTCTGTTCAAGGACAACAGAGAATTTTTCGAACAACCCCGCGTTTTCTTTCAAGGAACCCAGAAAGGAAAGAAACTAGTGCGCCTCACCATCAACGATTGCATCACTGCTTACCATCAGGTGGGATAGCAGTCAAGCATTAGTTAATTGCAATTTAAAAAAAGGAAACCTAAAAGCCTTTGGTGTTATGGGTTACGTGAAAGTGAACTCCAGGGTCTTGGAAAGAAAGCAAAGAATGATTTCATGTAAAAGTCTGGCACGCTCTCCCACTCCGCCTATGGGAGAAGCCATTGGATTGAATTCCCATCCAAAAAAAAAAAACTACATAGCGACAATGTTATCCTTTTCAACTATTAGTTCAAGTAGAGCTTCTGTTCTTCATGCGACTTCCAGTGTGAAGCCAAGCAAGTGCCTCAAGTGGTCAGGTCAACCGCGGCGTATAATTAGGATCATCTCCTCAACACGCCACGCCATGATTGGCGTCTACTAAGCCGCACTTTATTCTCGGTCCATTTCCTGTTCCCATTCATATTTTAATTTAATTAAATAAAATATTTCTTCAGATGTTCCCCTGTTAAGTTTGTCCTTATGAAATTATGTAAGAAGGAAACCTTTTTGACGACCGAAACTCGACAAACCGAGTTCAAGAAAGTAAGGAACAATTTTCAGTTTAATTTCTTGAGATAATATTGTTTATTCTCGGGTTTCTTCCTGAAAATGAACACTCAATTACTTAGTGGTTTCGTATTAATACTCTACCTACAACAACTATAACTGGAGATCGTCAAAGGTGAAACACTCCAACATCTTTTTGGTCCTTCGAGCCGGATGTATTTATTATAGACATATTACCGCATGACAAAGATGTAGTGACGACTAATTGAATTGTAGAGTTTAGTTTGTTTGCTGTATGAGCATTATTGGCTCGTACAATAGTTTATACGGAAACTATTATCTTGTAGCGACATCTATGTTATCTCACATAGAAACTATCCTGCATCGCGATATTAGAGTTTTTCTCGCGATTAGAACATAAAACAGCCCGATATCAACTATTAAGCTGTGGTCGTCTCCGAACGCAATAGCTTACCTTTTCTATATTAGTGTGGTATTTGTGATTACTTTATTAATGATATGACTATGCTATTTCCTGGTATTGAAATGATATGTTCAATGATGAACAGTATTCTGCAAAGTAAATTTTTAATTTATTTGGTTTTTTTTTTCAACCAATTGCAGCTCAATTGGTTGAAGAAATCTGCTTCAAAATTGAGTTGCAAGATTTGAGCCAAACATACAAAGTTACATTGCAAGCTAATAAAAAGCTTGTAAAAAAAACATTACGCAACATTGGGTATGCCTCTTAAGACTGCACTAAAGAGGTTCATTAATATTGCAAAGATCCCGATCATCTAGCTATAGTTTGCTTTACCGGAGCCCCATTTAAAACGGAACTCCCAATCTGTAGTCAGTTTGCAAACCCTGTGGAGTATCTATCACAAGATTGGGTCAATTAATTGCTTCCCTGTCACCCCTTGCTCAAAGATTAGACAGGACAACCCAACGAGCTTATTAAACACATTTCTATTAGACTAGTTGGGTCGGTGGCTCTGCCTGGAGCGATTTGAATTTTACAGAAAGTAAAAATTAAATTCTCACTGACTTATACAGGGTGTCATTGACATGTTAACGCAAACGAATACCATAGATCCAGTACATGATTCTAGACCCCCCAGTAGTGGAATTTTTTGTCGGTTTTTTATTTTTTTTTTTTAATGAATTTTTAACGTTTTTTTAATTAAACTGTATAAAAACGTCAATTTAACATTTTTTGCGAAAAAAATGAGTGCATTACATTCCAAATTAAAAATGTCATCGGATTTGATTAGAATAACGACTTTATTTGCCTCGATGATTTTTTTATACATTTTTTTTTTCGTAAAAATTTTTTTTTCTTTTTTTTTTCTAAAAATACCATTGGGATTGGTTAGAATAACGATTTTATACAGGTAAAAAATAAAAAATCAAAATTTTTTTTTCAAAAATTTAAAAAAAAAACGACGAAAAATTCCACCACTGGGGGGTCCAGAATCATGTACTGGATCCATGGTATTCGTTAGCGTTAACATGTCAATGACACCTTATATAGGGCTAATAACCCATGAGACTTGACTTATAGACCTAATAAGTAAGCCTCATAGGTTTTTTTTATGGTGGGTAAAATCATGTTATGACGAATCCCGCCCTTGGGCGGAGCGGGAGACAGTGTCAGACTTTTACTAACTAAACGCCCTGCTAGGCTTCGGCCCTGCAGTTGGACCTCTACATTTGCAGACAACTCCTTGAGGCGCGCGGGAATAGAGGTTACATCTAGGCAATCGTGCTCCATCATCGGCCGCGTCATCGCTTACCATCGATGAGATAGTAGCCAACCAGGAGTACTTATAGGCTGACTGGTAATTTCCCACCGAAACACGTGATTGTATTCATGATAACAAACAATTTTTACTATAGGACCAAACCTGAAATTGCGAAAAAAAAACTGGTCAATACATTTATGTTCGCCTAACTGGTCAAAATATACTGAATTTGCTGATTTTTATTCGTTATTATAACTGCAATCTTTTTTTTTAATTCCGATTATCTAGTGCTTGACTGCGATTTTACCTGATGGTAAGCAGTAACGCAATCGTTGATGGTGAGGCACACTAGTTTATTAAGAGCCTGTTCATAGAGTGCCATAAAGACACCTAAATTATAATGGGACGGAAAGACCGCAGCTGGCAAACTGTTACAGTCCCTCGATGCACGCGATATAAACGACGAGGTAAAACGCTTAGTCCGGACCGTAGATGTCTCAACAACGTAAAATTGAGATAGCGGAACCAAATCGTGCATTTCCCGCGCACACTCTCCAAAATGCATCCTGTAGTAAACCGAAAAGCTGGCTACTCTACGCCTGCTCGAAGCTTTGAAGATTGGACCCAACCTAATCTGGATTGGCTAAGTATCGGTTACTAATTAATAGTAACCCTGTATAGGTTCAAAATTATTGTACATAATTTTAAGTGTTTCATTCACCTTGTAGTAGACCAAAGCGTGATAAAAACAAATAACTTGAACACACCGATTAACCTTAGATCGTTATTTTGTTAATCAATTGTCATGCAATCTATTTGTGGCGACAATTAACATTTGAATGTATTTCAATGTCATTCGGTCACGATACAACAATATTTGCTAATCTTAGTCGCAATTTGTGACAAAAAAAACTATGATCTCATAGACAACAGAGCCTTGTCTTGTCTATTGCCGGCTTGTATAATCTACATCTACACTAATATAATAAAGAGGTAAAGTTTGTTTTTTTGTTAGTTTGTTTTTTTGTTTGTAGGGGGTAATCTCTGGAACTAATGGTCCGATTGGAAAATTTTTTGCAACAATAGAAAGCTGCTTTACTCCTGAGTGACATAGGCTATAAATTATTTATATAACATGAATATTAACCGAGCTATCACAACTTTTGTCTCACAAATTTTCCGCGGACGAAGTCGCGGGCAGAAGCTAGTGTTTGATAAATTAATGAACACGCAAACTAGCAAAGACAGCATCAGACTTATGATGTCTCATCTGCTGGGACTCAAGCCTACAAGTGGGAAAGGGCCTTCTCTTCGCGGAGCCAGTGCGGTTTGGTGGATGTCACGTGGTTTCCTTAAAAAATATAAAGATTTAAAAGCATTTTTATGTCAAATAAACCATTACCAGGCGTTTGATAAAATTCTAAAAATTTGGTCCGTCAAAATAAATTCTTACTGTAATGACCTACCTGGGTTTGAACTTGCCATCGACAACTCGTGCAAACCACAATCTATCAATTAAATTATTCGAACCGCTCACAGTTGATATCTTTTTTTACATTCGGCCCTTGTCATCCCTTTCCAATTTACTTACTCACCTTAATAAAATGCAAATCTCCTCAAAGATCCGCTCTTGACACCCGAACATTTAACAATTCATACTTGAGAAACGAATCCGTAAGAAACTTACGTAAACTGAACATTTTCCTTTCAGCATCACGTTCTTCGAATAAAAAAGGGATCAAAGAATTCGGATCTTCAGCAAAAGTTTTCGCACCTTCAAACAAATATGGCATCTGGCTAAATAAAGCGATCTACGTCAAATACCTGTCGTTTTTTACATGCTACCTTTCAATTACTTAGACATAGAGCATTGGCTGAGTAATACTCATAGAATTGATTACTCTGTAGTAAGATAAAATGGCGTGGCCTACATGTACACTGGCCCAACCTTACGGTTTATTTTTATGGTGGCAAAAATCATGCAATGACGAATCGCATTCTTGGGTGGAGCGGGAAACAGTGTCAGACTCTTTACTGACTAAACACCCCACCCCGTTCCTTCTTTGCTCTTCGCACCCTTTTGCACTTAGGCACGTGGGAACATAGTCCGAACTGTTACTTTTAGAAAAAAAGTGCTTTATTTTTTTATTTTATCATTATAAATCGATAGTGTATCATGTGACGGATTGACCCTCTACGGCATTAAAATGATCAAAATTTAGCTGATATAATATACTAGAGAATAGACCACTACTGACCGCACAATTACTCCTACTCATATTATATCCTAATAGATTAAGCTCAGTCCATTCTTCATACCCATGCTTACCTATCCCAACTTCTAGGAACTTCGGTGATCTTCGGGGAACTTCGTAGATATACGATAGGAACATTAAAAGTGTCTCGTACGGGCACCTGTCACACGTCTGGACAATAAAAACGGACAAAGGTGGATATTGCGGATGCCAAGCATTCATGCCGTGGCCCACATTCATATGTACTTCTTTCTTTACCCCTCCCCCTCCTCCCCAACCCACCATATTGCTCTTTTTTATTCGCCCATGTCGAAATAAAACATTTGTCTTATTTATAGTGAATGGAATTGGTACGCTGAAGTTATTATGGTGTCCGATGGTTTTGACCACTTTCGTGTTATGGTTTCATAAAATTGAATGGGTATTTATGATAGTTGGCAATAAGGTTACCCTCTATTACTGGCCAAGTGTGAGTTTAATTTAGGAACGCCCATGCCTAAGGGCTGATTCATATCGAAATGGTAGCGTCCAGCAGCGACGCGGTAGTTTTAAACTTTATCTTTCATCCTTATGATTCCGTTTGAAAGGGGATGCCGATGCCGTGAGCTATCAAATGGCTATACTTGTCTTGTCAGCGGCCACCAGCACCGGCGCCCTTGTTAGCTGTCATTTCGGTGTGAATTGGCCTTAGGCTTCATGGAAGACAGATGTAATGGTTTTGAGGGATAGTTAGAGTTGTTCTTCTTAATGGTGCTCTCTTGACAGAGGAGTGGTCATATATGTTTCGGCAAAGTCTTGGGCTACCACTTCATTAGTCTAGTGGCGCTGCAGTTTATCGTAAATTTGATGAGGTCTGTACATTGTTTTGGTATAATCGTTCCATCGACTTGTCATTATGGGTGTTATACCCGAAGAACTTGAGGATTAATGTTTTTCTAAACGACATCACATAATTGAACTTTTAAGGTCCCATTGCTGGGTCTCAGGTCTCTTCTCTATGAGAGGGAATGGGCAAACGGTAGGGAACCGTTTGCTGACAACTCCTTTAGGCGTACAGCAACACGACGTCGACGACTTGGACTTGCTCCGGAATAATTATAATACCTCAAAATCAAAACTTTCACCGTGGCTGACAAGTCTGTAGAATTTCAGTTCCTTGACTTAATCCTCTAGTTATTCATTCCCATAACAAAAGGAACTTTATTTTCTAAGTAGAATAAACTAAAGAACTTTTTCTATATCATAGAAAACTTTTGTCACCAGTTTATTATGCTTGGCTTCTTTCTGGGATCCAATCCGTTCCTCTAAAGAAAACTTGTAATAACTCGAAAGAAAAACTTAGTACATCAGCTTCGTTCTGTAAGTTGTAACAACAGGCTTACAAGTTGGAATGAAGAGGACTTTCTAAAGGACACTGATTAGTTTTTCTTACAAAGTTTTCTGATACAAGCCAAAGAGATTTACAGAATCTCTGATTTACAACTTGAAACAATGTTATGTGTAGACAGTTGAACATTTGGAAGAATTTCTGTGGGCCAAAACGAGGTGGGTTTTAGTTAGTAGAAATCTAACTCTTTCCCTCATTATAGAGAGGGAGGAGTGATTTGTAGCTATCATAACCTCAAAAAAATCGTCGTGTTGATAAACGACGTTTATGATATGAGGGTATTGCAACACATTGTGATTTTGCCTTTATTATTAAAAAAATATTATTATCGTTATTGTAAAACGACAATTATATATAGCATTTTCTTCTATTTTATTGTATTGTTGGTAGCATATAATTTTACATGGAAATGGAGTTACTTTAAAGTGTATAAATAATGATTCATCATCATCATCATCAGCCTTTTTAATGTTCCCACTGCAGGGACACAGGCCTCCTCTCTAAGAGAGGGAATGGGCCGTAATCCACCACGCGGGCCCAGTGCGGGTTGGTGGATGTCACATGTCTTCGAATTTTTGGTTCTAGGACATGCCGGTTTCCTCACGATGTTTTAAATAATGATTATCATAAACAATTTTTGACAACCATTGGCCCTGCTTACCGAATTCAACAAATCCAACTAAAATGTCCGCACCATTTTTCCTCGACCCTAACTTAGGGATAACAAGACTTACAACTAACTAAATTCACTCAAACATAACGAACTTACCGAAAATCACTTCCGAAAACTTAGAGTCAAGTGTGAACCTTCCCATAAAAAGGTCGAGTCCATCAAACCTCCGATATTGTCGTAAAGTGTGACTTTATTACTGAACGAGGCATAGACTACGGAACCGGTAGAAAGAGTTACCTTAACCATGGACTACAAGAGGAAATTGAAGGAACATATGGGAGATTTAGTCAGTAAAAGTCTGACATTTCAAGTTGCTTTACCTAGGGGTGGAAGAGTTATTTGATGGTTTCTTGTTATCAATGATATTTGTTTCCGCGAATTTTCACGCACAGTAAATTTTGGGTTCTTTACGTTTTGACAATGCTATCTCTAGCACTGGCCATAAACACATGTCATGTTCTGCGTTTTTTTAGGTACGTATATAATTATAATATACTAGCTTTTGCCCGCGGCTTCGCCCGCGTACATAAAAAATAGCCTATGTCACTCAGGAGTAAAGCAGCTTTCTATTGTTGCTAAAATTTTTCCAATTGGTCCAGTAGTTCCAGAGATTACCTCCTACAAACAAAAAAACAAAAAAATAAAAAAACAAACTTTCCTTCTTTATTATATTACTGTAGAAGTGTAGATGTAGATTTCCCTCTGCTGAGTGTTAGGATTCTTCTCTAGAAGACCTTTCTTTTTTCCTTAACCGTTTTGAGAGCAGTGTTGACAGAACACTGAACTACCTCTGCTCACAGCGCAGTGATAGCTGTCCCGCTCTAGATAGAGCGTATTAACCCACCCATATTTCTTCACTTACCCTAAGAGTTTAAAGATCACAGTGATAATTGACAATCCATAGTCCTACTTCAATCCATAGACAACATAGACGTCCGTACTCTATGGTTTGAAACAGAATCTCCGTCATACATGTAAAATATGGCGGCATTTTTTATTCTTCCACTAAAATGGTTTATGTTCTTTTTATTGCGGATAGGTTGCGGATTATGAAGCTACGGTGGGTTATCACCTGCTTCTCATGGTGTGTTATAGACTCAGTTTCCTTTTGCGAACGATAAAATATGTATTGATATGACTTGTAGATTTTTCTCACTTGATACAGCTTTTTATTATTGGGGTATGTGTGCATGAGTTTGTTCACTGTGTCTTATATTTTTGATCTTATCTTCTGTGATATTCTTTTCCATTTATTTTATTAGTGGGTGAGAGCAAGAGTAGTGGCCGAGTGCTAACGGCGCCGACTTACGAGTTGTAGGTCGTGGGTCCAAACCCAGACGGGTGTTGAAATTAAATAACATAAAGTAATGCACCTGGCTCTCAAAACGGTGAAGGAAAACATTGTGAGGGAACCGGCATGTTTTAGAATCAACTATTTGAAGACATGTGACATCCATCAAATCGCACTGGGTTCGCATGTTCGAACATTATAAGAGTAATGCTATTCATAGGTTGTAACACTTATTTTTGAGTGGGTCACATTAGCCGCATGCACTCTGACCATTGGGCAAGAGTCTTCACAAAGTGGGTCACCTAATGGATGACGTAACAGGCTCGAGGTAGTTTGGGAGAAAAATATCTAGAAGACTTTGGGGGAGAACTTTGCCCTACAGTGGGAAATTACAGGCGATTAACCCTGTAGCTCGGTAGTTGTGTAATAAAGAACTCATTTTTGACATCATCAATTTTATATTTATGACAACCCACTAGCTACTAGCTTAACAAAGTTGTAACATAACACAGCATAGCTGTAACGTGCACAAATAGGCTTATGTTGTAATGCGTAATAAAAACGTTATGTGCAATATTAATAGCTAATAACCGCAGAGTAATGTAACAAGTACAGTACAGTTTTTTTTTTATGGTAGGAAAAAAACATCCAATGACGGATCCCGCTCTTGGGCGGAGCGGGAAACAGTGTCAGACTCTTACTGACTAATAAACCTACCCCAATCCTTCCTTGCCTTATTCCCAGGCCCTGGTATTACGCTTTCGCATCAACCCTTGGCCCAGGAGGCTTCGACCTTGTAGGGCCCCTACAATTTACTGACAACTCCTTGAGGCGCACGGGAATAGTGCGCGCCGTTGAAAGTACGGTACAGATGCGGTCAGCTTGTGTTGCGAGCCAGCGCGGGCCAGGCGACCAGCCTGACCGCTTTCATCCAACACTTGTCACTTTCTACCGATAGCAACTGAATCATGCCTTCCTACCTTTCTTAGTACGTGACTTCCACTGCAATGGGTGGAAGACCCATAAATTAAAGATCACTTTCAAAGGATAGAATCTTAATTAATTAAGGCAGGCCTTGATCCATGATTGATCGCTTCATTTGTGTCTTATTGTGATTACCTTTGTAAACTAATGTTTCCAATCAAAACTCCATTGACTTATTAACAACTTATACTTACTTATTAACTTGTTAACAAGCAATTTTTCTAAACACACTCACTTTACAAACTTTTTGTCAATTTCTTCTTTTGATAAATATTTTGAATAATATTTAATCGTTTACAAATTTAACGGGTTATATAATTTTTTTTATTGTTTTGGAAAAATTTACTAAATGTCATTTTCTACTAAAATATGCCTTTGTTCTTCGTGCACTAAAATATACTCTTCTGGTTGCATTTATGTGTGGAAGGAAGATAAATCTCCCCTTATTAAGTTGTCGAAGAAAGCTTGATGAAGATTGGCTCCTACTTAAGGGTGGTTAAAAAAATAATCACGAAGGGGATAGTAGGATCCCGCTAACCACCGCTCAACTCAGCATAGAAAAGGCTATGCCATCGCCCTTTAGATAACTTAAGCCTTCAGATGCCAAATAAATATTTATTATTTCAGTTGGACCTAAAAACATGAATTACAAAATAATTAACTTTTAAAAAACAAAACACGAATACAGAATCCTGATTAAAACAAATCCAATCAGACAAATATGTTGTCCAAATACGAAAATCCCTTTCAAACATGATATTGTTCCCAATACCAAACGAAGTCCATCCTAACACTCTGTTAATTATAAAATTCAATTATCAAACTCCATTATATCCTGGATTCGGTTACATAAAACGTTTCGGACCCTTTTTGTCCGCAATAAATGATAATTCGGATTATGAGGAGGGACTCTGGTGGCCGGTAAATCGTTTACAGGACATGGGCTGGAGCAATTGCTGGCACAATGCTCATTAGGGACACTGATTGTAATCACTTTGCATTATTAGGGTTCATTAGTATCTTAGTCTCTTTTCTTTAAATTGCTATAAACTAGTGATTGACTGCGATCCCACCTGATGGTAAGCAGTGATGCAATCGTTGATGGTGAGGTGCACTAGTTTATTAAGAGCCTATTCACTCTAGCCTTGAAGACACCTAAATTAGAATCAGACGGAAAGATCAGCTGGCAAACTGTTCCAGTCCCTTGGTGTATGCGGTATAAACTATAAGGCAAAACGCTTAATCCGGAACGTAGATGTCTCAACAATGTAAGGGTGGATATTTGCCGGTTATCCGATGGTGTCTCTTTCGTCTGTTTAAGTATCCCTGCCTGATGAGTTAGTTCTTTGTTCTGGATCAGTTTTGTCAATTTCTCTAAATGTATAGTCACGTTGGATTCTCCCAGGTGTCTTTACACCTGCACTTTGGGGGTTAACGTAGCAACTTACGGGGCCCAAACAATTTAACGAGTTTACCATTGATTCGAAATGAAGTAAATATGCTTTTATGTGTCCAGTACGCCACGGTCACGACTACATGACATACTTTTAATTTATTAACGTTTGCTATTAAATCTTAAGAAAAACAATACCTTCTTCAGTATTGTTTTTCTGAGAGCAGTTGCCTGTTAGCGATGAGAGCAAGATTATGCTTTTTAACGTGGTGATCAAAAAAGACTATTTTCTTCGCATTTTTACTAAAATTTATCTCGAAGAGATTAGACGACGTTGTGTAATAGTTGTGGAATATATTATACTAATTTTTGTCAGCGGCTTTGCCCGCGTACATAAAATAATAATAATAATATCTTTCTATCATGACATACAGATCATGACAGCGTAAAAAGACTCGACACCATGACGTAACTATCTAATGTAACTATATAATGTACTCGTAACACAATACAAAGATGGTACATTAGCTGCAGGTCGACCTTAGCCCACGCGATGGCTCCGTGACTCATGCTAGCAGACAATGAACCAGTAATTGTTATTTGTTACTATATTACTGCTGTTTTGGCGGGACTGGTTTTTGTTAAGTTTAGAAGCGTTGATGTGCATTAAATTGGACTTATTTACACTAGTAAATGAGTCCAATTTAATGCACATCAACATGTGTAAATGAGTCCAATCACAGTCAAGTCACAGGCTAAGTCGATAACAGAAACTATTCTGTTATCGACTTAGCCTGTATGAAAGTAGATAATATGCATAGCCTATATGACTTAAACTAAACCAAGTAGTACGAAATAAGGGTAGGATGATGATGATATCATCATAGTATAAAACAAGATTGCTTACTGCTGTCCCTATGTATGCTTAGATTTTTAAAAGTAAGAATGATGCAATAGGAAGGTTTATGTATGTAATACATGCATAATATATTCAATATCAGTACTCGTGCAAAGCTGGGGCGGGCCGCTAGTTTTCAATAAATATACATAGGACAAACATTAGCTTAGCCCGTACGTAAGTAGATAATATACATAGCCTTATCACTTAGTGTGAAACAGACACACACACAGAGTGGAAGAAAAAAAAACGTTTTGCTCCGACCCCAAGTACCTAATGCCTACTGGGACCCAGGGTCTCTTTCTGAAAGGAAGGCTTGGCCCCAGTGCGAAAGACAAAGAAGGATTGGGGTGGGGTGTTTAGTCAGTAAGATAGTCTGACACTGTTTCCAGCTCCGCCCAAGAGCGGGATTCGTCATTGGATGATTTTTGGCCACCATAAAAAATAAAGGTTTGTGTAGAGAATTCTACTTTCACGTGGGTGAACTTGCTGGTAGATAGTTGAGTAAAAATGTAAAAATACGAATGTTTCCTCTTTATTATATTAATGTAGATAGATTGTTAAGAGTATCCGGGACTTTAGCAGCGGTGCCCCGGGGCTTTATGTACCGCTCTCGTTTTAGTACTTGCTTATCTAAGTTTCTCTTTGAATCTGTGTCTGGCTGTTCTTTTGTGTTATTACGGATTGTTAAATTGAATTATATAATCTCAATTTTGTCTCGGTGACCTTTATAATCATATTGAAATTCTTAAAAAAAAGCAAAGGGAGAACAGGTTCAGTTGAAAACCAGCGTCAGATAACTACCCCGTAGTTGCGCGGCATTTTTGTGTTATTACCGGCGATTAAATTGGATTATATAATCTAAATTTTGTCTCGGTGGCTTTTATAATCATATTGAAATTCTTAAAAAAAAAGCAAAGGGATCGAAAGGTTTAGTTGAAAACCAGCGTCACCCCGTAGTTGTGCCGCATTTTTGCTGAACTGGACCTATTTGGAGCAACCGTGATACAATAATATTAGTTTTTTCTTCTTTTTCTTAAGTTTCTAATTTTATATTAAAATTAAATTGTTTTTATTTTACCTAGGCCTATATGGGCAGTTATAAAACATCAGAAGCTAATGCACGTTTCCAAATTGGTCGTTTGCTATGGAGAAGAACCGTGGATAATCTGCACTATGTCCCAAATAAAATATTTTCTTTCCTTCTTTCTTTGAACAATACGAGTTAAAGTTAGCTAGTGCAATTTGTGTTCCAAACTTTACTCTCACAATAGAAACAGACGTCACTTTCCATAACCCAGTAAACCAAATTAACTTTCTTATCACCTCCACTTCAGAGATGGACTTCAAACGTCTTATCAAATTTATTCAATTGAGATTCAGGTCATTGAGTGAATGTTACGTCTTTAGCTATAGTTAGGGTTGCCATACGTCCCTTATAAATGGGACTGTCACCGTATTTCATCATCCCGTTCCGTATTACTATAGTTCGTTTTTTTAATCCTAGACTACGATTTGACAACTTAAAAAGTCAAACTCCAGAAAATTGGGAACATATTTCTAGAGTGTGACATTCTGAATTGTCAAATCGAAGTCTAGAATTAAAAAACGAACTATACATGTACCGTATTTGCCCCGTGTTTCGACAAAATACGACAAATATTCTTCTCAAAACTGCATCAAAATCGGTTCAGCCAAACGCGAGATAATCGGTATAATTTTGACTGCCTGTCAGTCTAGTAGTTAGTGACCCTGACTGCTATGCGGGAGGTCGTGAGTTCGATTCCCACCCAGGACAAATGTTTGTGTGATGAGCACGATCATTTGTTCTGTGTCTGGGTGTAATTTATCTATAATATGTATGTATTTTTTTTTTTTTTTTTTTTTTATACATTTATTTTACCGCAGACATGGTGGTCCGCGCACTTTTCTATAATATGCACTATTGTTTACACTTTTTTTTTTTGTTATCATTTCATGGCATTCGTCATGCCCTCATCTTTACTTAAAACTAAGCTTAAAAAAAACTACGCGAGTCCACCTCAGACTCTTTTCTTTTATTATCTTATTCTACTTATTACTATTTTATTATTAAAACATACAATATTAACTTATGTATTTCTTTTTTTTCTTTTGTTCTATTACATATCACTTAATGCTAATACTTAATGCTAGGTGGTGGGGGTAATTTGGTTTTTAGGGTTGGTAGGTAAAGGAGTTTTATTTATTTGCCGCCTAGAGTCTTCACCAACTCCATCAGAGCCTTTATGACTGCGGTGTCTCGATGCTGCATGGCCGTCTTAAGGTTGTATTCGACGACCAATTTAGAAGGCGCATCCATCGCTTTCCGGGCGAACCGGCCCGTAGCGTCGTCGGCGTTGTCGGTGTAGTACACACAGCTGACCGTGTGTCTCGACACCGCGACAACTGCGTGGGAGATGCTGTCGTGGATCTGGAGCCTCCTTGACTTTGTGTTAATTATAATGACGTTTTCGCAGGTCAACCCCTGAGCTGCGTGAATGGTAAGGATGCGCGACCCTTCACCAGATCCATAGCCCTGGTCGGCGAGAGAAGCTCTCTCTTCTTGCGTATGGACCAGGAATAAGGTGTTCTGGGCAGTTTTCGGTATTTGCGCACCTGTGAACCTCCTCACCCTCAGGGAGTGGACCCGCGACCACGACGTCTTGGAGGAGTATATACCGGGGTATATCTCGCTCAGGGCTAGTGCGATGTCCATTGGGTTCCGATGCGTACACATTAATTCCTGGGTGATGCCAGCCACCACGTTCGGACGGGTGTACTTTAACTCAAATAAGTTCTCTCGGTCCAAAAACGGTAGCTGATTCACGTCTCCGATGAGAACGACCTCGCTCGCTCCAGACAACTTCACTGCCATTACTATGGCCCCAAAGTGGTTCATGAGGGCTTCGTCAACCATAAGGCGACGGCACCTCTCCTCTGGTCTGACCCCGTTGGCTAAAATTGAGGCCATAGTGCGCACCTTTACTTTGACGCGATCTCCTAGTCGGTGCGCTAACTTTTCTTTTAGATCTTTAGCAGCTTCAGTTGTTGTGGTTACTACGATATCGCTCTCCTCGTCAAAATGTTTCACCATCCAGGTGGACTTGCCGCATCTTGGGACCCCATTTACCCATCTGATACTGGGTACCGCCCAATGCGCCTCTGAAGCCGAAGAACTGACAGCTCTGAAGAGTGCATACATTTCAGATTGGAAAACAGTATTGTGGGGCTCCAAGCCAAAAGTTTCCGACATGGACTCCGTTTCTCCTTCCCACCAAGTTAGGGCAGCACCTACTTTTCCCTCTATCTTGCTGCCATCGGTGTAGATTTGAGGGCCGGTAACGTGGTGAGTATGTAAGGTTTCGGGATTCCATGCTTCTAGGCGTACGTACTCAGTTGTTGTGAGTCGCGATGGATGAGGTAGATTTAAATAATTTATATTCCGTTCCAGCTCGCGGCCCGGTGGTAGGAACTCCCGTGAATGGCCCCTCTTGATCTTGTAGAGAGTCGCTGCCTCAAGTACCCGGAGGTCTAGTGGGAGTTGACCTGACAGAACAAGTGCCGATGTCAGAGACACCGTGCGGTATGCCTTACAGATCTTCTGCGCGAAACCCCTCTGTAGCGAGTCAAACTGATTTCTTGTCATCAGTTTCTCAGCTGCCGGAGCCCATGCACTCGCAGCATACATCACGATCGGCTCTATCACCGACACGTAAATTGTCCTGATTATCTCCCTGTTAAGGCCCCACGTCACCTTCGCTGCACACGCGAGTTGCTTATAAATACCCGCCGCCTTTTTACAGGTTGCGGACACGTGTGCATTAAAAGTAAGTTTGGCGTCAATAATAAGACCTAGCAGCTTGACCTCTTGGACTAAGCCCAGCCTTGTGCCCGACATGTGTAAAACCGGGTCGTCGTATTTCAACTTCTTTGTTAGCACCATCGCATTGGTCTTATGCGCGGCGAAACGCAGCTTGTTACGGGCGCCCCACTTCGACACCATGTCGAGCGTCTCATTGGCTTTCTGCTGTAGGGGACCCGTCTCGTGGTCCGAGAATACCAGGACGACATCGTCTGCGAAGGCTTGGCAATATACCCCCATTCTAGCCAATTTTTGAAGGAGTGAGTCTAGGATCAGGTTCCAGAATGTCGGACCGGCAATTGAGCCCTGAACACATCCCTTGTTAGTTCCCTTCTCGCTAGAAGCTCTGGCGTAGTTGACCTTTACGTAGCGGTCTTTTAAGTAGGAGGCAACGAGATTGTACAAATTTTTGGGACATTTTTTGGCCACCATCTGTTTTTTTAATGCAGGCCACCACGCGTTGTCGAAGGCCCCCTCTATGTCCAATGATATCAAAAGCACTATCTTCTTTGCTTTGATTTCGGCACGTATGTGCCCCATTAGGTCATAGAGGGCGTCTTCGGTACCACGCTGTGGCATGAACCCGTACTGGCTTTTATGGAGTGTTGGATAGAAATGCCACTGGAGTCTGCCTACAAGGAGTTTTTCCACGATTTTTCCGAGGACCGATAGGAGACCTATTGGGCGGTACGACTTTGGACTGGTGTAGTCGTCCTTGCCTGGCTTGCGAAGGATGCACACGTGGGCGACCTTCCACTGCCTTGGAAAATGTGATAGCGACAAGCATCTGTTTGCTATAGCTAAAAACACTTCCCTGCTGCAGTTAATTGCCGCTGTACAGATGTCCGCCGTCAATCCATCGGGGCCGGGGGCCTTCTTCGGATTCTGGTCTTGCAGGACCATATCCAGTTCTGTGGCTGTAAAGGGTGGATCGTCGGCGGACAGTCCCTGTGGATTTTCCTCATTCGCCAGTTGTCTCAGCGCACTGTGGTATGGTCTTTCGCCATCTGTCAAGTCGTCAGGGTAAAAAGTTTTTGCCAGCAGGTCCGCGGATTGTTGGGGGCTAAGAGTTTCCCCAGCGGTATTTCTCAGGAGAGTGTCATCCTGCCTTCTGGCTGTCTTCCTTAGTACCCTGTAGACGCCGTCCCACATGCTCTCTCTGTCCTGCCTTGTACAGAACTCCCTCCAACTCGCAGTGGCAGCTTCCGTCACTGCTGCGGTGTACTTGTTTTTTGCCGTGACGTAAATATCTATGGTGTCTTCCCGCCGGTGAGCGGCTGCGTTCCGAATCCTTCTCTTCTTCGTCATTGTTTCTTTTTTGAGACGGTCAAGAGTGGAATTCCACCAAGGGGGTTTTGCGCTATATTTTGGGGATGTCAGTTTTGGGATAGCCTCGTCACATGAACGGTGGATGGCGTTTATATACTCTGTAAGAATTTTCTCCAGACCCTCTGAACCCGATACGTTCGAGATCCTGGCCTTTGTTATTTCTTTTTCGGCTAGGTTTGTCTTGAAGTGCGTGCAGAAATCAGACCACTTTGCCTTCTTGGTGTTATAGATGCGCGTCGAGACTGGCCTTAGAGGTTCCAAAGCTTTCTCTAAGCGCATCGAGAAGGTAATCGCATTGTGGTCGGATGAGGTCAATCCTCTTTCTACACGCCAATCCTCCATTTTTCCCATATGTATGTATTTAGAAATATATAAGTATGTTTATCAGTTGTCTAGTACCCATAACACAAGCTTTGTTTAGCTTGGGGCTAGACGGCGTTGTGTGATAGTTGTGGACATAAAAAAAAAAATATATATACAAACACACAGGTCAGAGAAAGGGAGGACAGAGAATCTCCTTTTTTTGAAGTCTGTTAAAAACACGTATGTAGTTTGTTTCCACTCACCGTGTAGTTCGGTATACATACGTACATGCGAGTTCATAGCATGGCTAGCTAGCACATGTAAGTATGGTGTAGTTGAAAAGCCCCGTGTCGTCCTCACGACACAGGGTACCCTACTGTGGGGGCCGGAGATATATTGTTTATTTAGTACATAAGTAAACTGATGTACTTTATCAAAATACAAAAATACAAAATACAAATCTTTTTATTCATCAACGCTGGTTCCCAGAAATTATGGCAACCCTAGCTATAGTATCTTCAAAGACTCGATGTCAATTGATTGTGGAATTGCTTCGGAAATCCTTATTATGGTACCAGTCGAAAGTTCTTCATTGTCAATAGAATGCAGCCATTTGTGTGCTGATAACAGTCTTGGGGTGTCTGTGTCCTCAGAGGTCAGGAGGTCATTCTGTTGGTATTGATTAGCCATGATTGGGAGAGGAAGTATAGGTTCGTGGTATTCCTCAGGGTGTTTATCGTGAAGATAAAGACCAGTCTGCTGAGCAGTAGATTTTTGGGCAGCTGCGACGTTGTGAATTAACTACGAATTTCAATGATGTGTATAGTATATAATTATGTGTATATGATGTGTATTTATTTATAAAAAAAAATTGCACAAAGACGGACTTAATGGTTTAGGCATTTTCTACAGACCTTAGTTAAACGTTAGTGGTAACTATAGTTACATAACATGGTAGGTGTCATTATTGTGTCCCTATGTCTTCGCTATCTGACAACCTTCCTGACAACTGTCCATCGATCAACCTCAATCAATAAAGTCCGCGGAACACATAAACTGAAACCAACAATAAATATACATACTCAATACTAACATATTGTAAAGACAGAATATTTAAACCGATAATATAGTTTTGCTATCCATTATTTTATGTCTTCTCAACAACAGCAACACTCACATATAAGTCTTAATGCGAGCAGTCTATAAAGAAAGGCATTTATGACTTCATTTACGTAAGTATTCACAGAATTTGCTTGCGTGAGTAGCTCACGATTCTAGTTTCCGCAACTAGGTTGCCATTCGAGTAACCCGACAAAATACCCGTGAGTTAAGCCATAACACCACAAAACAGTTTGACAAAGTGTACTCAAATAGGTGCTACACTTCAGTATTAAATAATATATTTATTACTTAATCGTTTAATTGTGACGGCCTCAGTTAGAAAACAAATGCTTATTGCACATTCCGAAGCGTAGATCTCGTGGAGAAAAATGTTAGATAGATATCGACGGTTATGAATCAATAGTGTCTAATCTCACAAAATTCAACGTTACATTAGATAAAAAATTGGTTTCTTTGCTTGAGGTAATAAGTTACTAGAAAGGACCCAAACAGCAGAGATGTAGACGTTTTAAGGAGAGATATAGATACATATTGGCAGAAAAATTTACGCGTTCCTAACATAGGCATTTCTATGGCAAATAATTTAGGAAATATTGTTAATGTTGAGATGAGACTTTTTTAATCGACTGATTTAAAAAAGTAGAAAATGCAAAAAATTTAGATAGACTTTATTGATTCTTAACCATCGATATACTTTATTTCACACAAATAAAAAAAATGTGCTTGAAACTCCATGATCCATAATCTGAATACGTATGAACAAAACCCAACAAAAGTAAACGAAGTATTTCAAAGTCTACTCAGCGTGTAAATAGAGAATTTCCCCCTACCCTCAATACATCAAAATTAATTTGTCGTCACTTCCGAAGCCGCGAAGCAAGTTCTAAAAGGTTAAACCTCGTAAAGGAAACGGAACAAGTTTTGGACCATTACGGTTAACCGTGCCGACCTGTGGATCAAACTTTAACTCATAATGCTACCTGCTTATTGCTTATAGTTCAAAGTAAGTTGTTGTGTGGTTTACTTGTGGAATAGTTAAGTTTAAGGAGGCATGTACAGTAAGTATTTGATGAGACCGCTATTGTTGCCATGAGCGTAGTAAATTGTCTCTACACACAGTGTTTATTTCGAGTCAATTGTTTTTATGTTCGAATAATAATTTGTTATCTTTCTTTTTGTTCCCTATCTTTGTATTTGAGGGAACTTTGTATCTATCATACGTTGAGTACCTTTGTTAGATTATCTTTGTCTATTTAAATCCTTGCGATGGTGTACTTCATCATCACCATCTTCCTACTCTTGTCCTATGTTACTTGCGGTCGACGCAATGCGTTTTCCTCCTGAGCTTCCTGAATTTTAGTAAAATATGACAAAATTTAAACTTCCAAAACGAACGTAGATCTAATCCTAAATTCACAACACCTCATAATATTGTCGGTCATCAGCTTACCACATGAATAAACATGAATATTAAATAGCATCATTGCTGCCAGGAGCAGAACTTTTGGTAATATTTTCCTGTAACGTTTGGCAAACCGGCCTATGACAAAGTTGGCACGCAACTGAATTTTGCAGCTTCAAATTTTCAAAGCCACTTTACGAAGGCTTTCGGTAAAGCACATCACACACGTCAAAGGCAGACCGAGGCCTTTTTGTGTAAAGTTGTAGTACAGAGCGACCGGTTCCACAGGGTACTGTTCTAGGTCCTATCGGATTTACAAAAAAAAATGTGTCCGTAAATCAACCTTTGATGCTCTATCGGATTATGTTGAAAGGATTTTCGGGATTTAGTTTCCGTGTCAATTAACGATGTTTTTTAATGAAACCTCTGTGTTTTTTCATCACAGGGTAGTCAGCTAGGAAAAACTGGCTTAATCTAGTTACATCTGACGATAAATGTGACGTGTAAAAATGTTTTAAAACCTATTTGCAAAATAAATATCAATCATAATTGTTTTTATTGTTTATAATAACTATTCGAAATAATTCGTTAAATATTATATAACACCCTGCAAACTTATGACTTATAAGAATCCGTTACCAATAAATAACTTTGACTATGACTATTCAGTTTTTTTTTTAATTCAATTCAAATTTACATAAAATTTACGATTATGGTGATATTAAAATACGTAAGTACAACAAAAAATGCGCATACATATTTTAAATAAAGAGAAGTGTAACTAATTGCCTTTAAAGCTAATTAATAATTTGTCTCAATAAGTTTCTACTTGATTAAGCAAAATAGCAAAACAAAGTTTACTTCAAAATGAAGTCCCACGTAGACGATGAAAATAAATCGAGAGCATTTAAAAGGTCCACGCGAGCATTTAACACTTGAATTAGAGCCAGACATTAAACGGCTGAAGGTCAAAGGTCGTTTCCCACATTATCTGAACAATATACCCGGTCTAGATCGGGTCCCGTCTAAACAGCTGACATTCACTGCCCTTTGTAACGTTTCAACTTTTCAC
Organism: Mythimna loreyi; assembly: GCA_029852875.1. Taxonomy (NCBI): domain Eukaryota; kingdom Metazoa; phylum Arthropoda; class Insecta; order Lepidoptera; family Noctuidae; genus Mythimna; species Mythimna loreyi. The sequence goes on from CM056790.1 coordinate 21,611,801, forward strand.
TTAAAGGCCAGCTCGACACAAGCTGCTGATTGGGTCATTCCAACTTGGACGTATGGCATTCTGGCTATCTTGGATCAAATCAACAGGGTGCGAAATATTGTATGTTCGAAGTACGGTCCTATTTTGATGTCGGTCGACTTTAGTATAGGGCTGGTTTAGTGTGTTAAACTAAACTAATATTATAATAATAAAGAGGTAAAGTTATTTAGGTATACGATCTCTGAAAGTTTATAGCAACATTATCCGCGAGAAGTCGTGTCAGAATTCGATCTAGAATAAAATGTATTCAAGGATAATAATAAGGTAGAAAATGTATGCCTTTGTTTTTTTTGTAATTAAGTAGCATTTAATAGGTGAAAAATATCTTAAATCGGATCAGTAATGACGATTCAAAATACAAAAATACGAATAATTCGTCTTTTCTTTTATATAATTGTGACCTCGATTTTAAAGCCTCTAATTTTTTTTTTGTAAATTGTATTTTGTTATTTTTGTTTTATTTTAATTGAATTGAACCTTATATTTGACGTGTTTAATTAGAATCAATTGTTACTTTGTTTTATTACTTTATATTCAAATTGTAAATATAAAGTAAAGAATGTAATTTAATAAGAGAGCGCATCCATGGAGTTTCTTGCATATTCTTCTTCTAGAGATCTACACATTAAAATTGTTGTTAGCATTATTTTTCTACACTGACTTTTTATTTTTTAGACTAAATTTTTGACAATTCAAAGGTGTGAATGGTTTATTTGAAACAAGTATTTTCAGATTTTAGACTTTTAATATCTTTTTTGAGTATTGGTATACCAAAGTTCAAATAAATTAATTTATTATTATTAAAACATTGAAATTTTCCGACTTTCAATTGTTTATTTGTGCACTAATATCCTTCTTTTTAATTTTCTTCTGTGTTAAATGTCTCTAGATAGAAATTCCTACAAAGTGCAGGTATCGTTCCTAAATGATAAAGTAAACACGTTGAATTAGACATTATCGAGGAGCAACCTACTCGAAGCTCTGCTGGCTCTCTGCCAACTACACAACGATAGATTGAAAGCTTCCAATGCAATGACGCACCTGATGCTTTCATAAGTACCATATGGAATTATGAAATATGCATGAATGTATGCTTGAGTTGTCGAGATGTCAGCAAACTCGTAGGATACCAGTAGGTTCGACGCCTGCTTTGGCCACGAGGCTTCTGAAAAGGACACCCTATACCCTAGATGAAATCTACCCTAGAACGAAAAGGATAATAGAAGAAATATAGGTGTAGTTTTAGTCAGTAATAGTTCAACATTCAACATTTATCCTTTGTTTTCCCACCTAAAAATCTATGTATTATATGCCAGTTTTAACTAACAAGTTCACTTGTATTCAGGTTTTCTTTATAATAATAGTTTTATTTTTTTATGCACGTCAAATTTCAAATTCAAATCATTTATTTCAAATAAACCTTTACAGGCACTTTTGAAATGTCATAAAGTCGGTCTGTCAGGAAAAAAATGACGCTAATTGCACATTCCAAAAAGTAGGTCTCAATGGAGAAGAATGTGCAAGAAACTCCATGGACAGGGACACTCTTTTTAATCTTGTTGTGTTTTACGTCATATTGTCTATCCATCACTTTTGGTTGACTGGTACTTAGAGAATGTCTAAGGCATTAGGTTTGCCCTTGTACCCTTGCATTGCATGAAATTTTAATAAATAAACAAGTTATCGTTATAATTATTTTTTTAATTTTATTTAAATAAAATGTTTTCATTGTATTGCATCCAGGCATATGTCTTCTCTCATTAGACTACAATTTTATGAAGCATTCTTCGTACAAGACTACCCTTCATTTCGAGGGTTTCGCTAATATTATTCAAAGAATGAAAGAACGTGTCTACATTAGTAGAAGGTGTAAAATCAATATTGACTTCACTCACAACGGCAGAACCCCAATCATTCCACTGTTATCGTAACTCCTTAAATTTATTTATATACTTCCGCAATAGCTTCAAACATCACAGAAATCAGGTTACGAGAATATTCTTCAAACAAACATGTTTAGTCTATAAGCCGTCTGTTGTAATTTTTATTAAAACAATAAACTTTAAACCAACTGGGTTGCGTTCACAAAATCTGTTCATACACTTACAATACAGGTCAACGACCGGCTACCTGTCACATAAAACTATACTTATCCTACTCTAACATGTTAATTTCTCTATCGTCTATTCCCCTCTTTCCTTGACGGAGAACGTGTAACTGACAGGCATTGTTAGGAGTTCTTAATCGTTGTTTTCCAACAAGATACTTAGTTTCATGCTTAGTTGGCGGTTTATTCGGGGTCTGTGTGAGAATTGGCACCGTGTCAATTTAGTATCAGACACTGTGTTGTTCTGATTGTGTGTATTAGTCGTAAGCCTTTAGGATTGATCGTTTTCCGTTTGCCGTTGTCTTTTGCGTAATTTTGTACTCTAATTATTATTAGCTACTTTGGATTTGAAAGAGAATCTTGTTCGCTGAAGTTTCAAGTAATTTTCAAACGGGATCCGTTGTACGCTTTTGTAAAGTTATGTTGGCAGGTTGTCACTTTATTGTGATTTTGTTACACTAAGTTTCTTGTAGCGGTATTGTGCGGTACTGACGTATGTTTTGGTACCGTTTGTTATTTTACATACAATGTGTTATTGCGATTGTGTATGTTAACTTAGTAATGGAATTTAAGTTAGCGTGGTAATTTAAGTTCTTTGTTCATGCGGTTATGCAGTTAGGGGTGTGGTGTAGGTGCATTTATTGTTTTGTTCTATATATTTTTTTGTCCTTTGACATTCTCTACGTCTTTACTGTTACTGTTGCCTTCCTCAATAAATAGGCTACCCATCACAAAAACATGTTTTCAATTGGAATCAGTATTCTTGAAACAAGGGCGTTTAACTAGCTAAACAAAAAACTCTTTACTTCAGCTTCATAATGACTCGACGAAGATATAACTGCTACTTCACTAAGAGTTAGCCAAAGTGTCAACATACGAATTATCTGAAGCCCACGATCAGTGTTTACCATTAGTAAAAATATGGTTGGTTGTTATTAAGTATTTTTTTTATTGATTTGATTCGCGCTTAACCGCTATCTTACCTGATGGAAACCGACGATGCGGTCGACGATGGAGCGCGCTTACCTAGAAGTAACCTATTCACTCTTGACTTCCCGGATTGTAGCCATCAGGAAACAAAGGTTTCGGCAAGGAATTCTGCTCCTTGTCTGTACGCACAATGAATGTGTATTTTGTAATCATGACACGAAGGTTATTTTAAAGAAGTTAATAATTTTCTCAACGTCTCATGCTCAGCTGCGGACATTTATCCGCTTATTACCTACGATGACAACTGTCTGTGACGGAATTTTGTTTAGTGTAGTTTTTAGGTCTTGTTTGAATGTTGTTTTTTTAGTTTTCTTTGCTTTCATTATTCAATTGTGAAGCAGTTTGTCGCCAGCTATTCTCGTTTCACATTAGATTTCACCTTTAGGAATAGTATCTTAAATTGTATAATGTTAATTGGAAGAGCAGAGTCACCCAACAGGCAACTTCATAGTTTTAAAGTGATTTTTAAATTATTTATTAATTATATTATTACTTGTAGAAATAATTATAATTAGATTATAATTATTTCTACAAGTAATATGTAAGATTTTAAGAAAAATATTGCCCCACACTAGGAATAACTCCTGGGGTGTGTTCACAACATGTAAATTCACATCTACCTAGACCCGGAAGATCTATGTATGCTATACAAATAGTTGTTTCATGCGGGGATTGATCTCGCGATCCACAGCGCGCTACCCAATTGTGCAACCACAGCGCCAACCATGCATTCAATTGAATTAAACATTTATACATATTCTTAATCGTATCAATAGTTTTTGTTTTTGAATAAATCTGTATGACTGTTAAATCCATACTAATATTATAGATGCAAAAGTAACTCTGTCTGTTTGTCTGTTACGCTTTCCCGCTTAAACCTCTCAAATGATTTTGATGAATTTTGGCACAGGCAATCTTTAGACCCCGAGAAAGGACATAGGCTACCTTTTATTGCGAGTACGCAGACGAAGTCGCGGGTACCAGCTAGTCTACTATACACATGTCTGATTTTAAATAAATCGGCGTTCTTTTATAAATGCCGATCTATTTAATTTTTGAGCTTGTACCATACATTCATGTTTTTGTAAATGAACATCTTTGTATGTTTCATAATTGCAAATATGTACACAGGGATGTACATATTTGTTTGAGAGCGTGTTAATTTCTCCAGTAAACCATATCTTGTTGCCATGTTATTACGATATAAGGGCCGTAATGGTTTCTGACAGCAAACCGTAATATCTTACGGAAATTAATGTACTTGTTAGTCGAGCTTGCAGCAGGATGGGTTGTTTATTTTATTTTAAGGGTTAGCTTTCCGAAGTTAGTCTAATTAAAAATTCTTTGCTAGTAGCAGGTGTCTTTTTTAAGAGCGGCAAATCCGACGCTCATTTTCATACAACCGCCCTTACGCGATAATGATGTTATTACACATCTTTCTTCAGATATTTTGGATACACAGATAACTTATGAATATTATCTAGGCTTCTATAAAAATCAAAACATAAAGTAATCCAGTAAACACCTCAGAAAATTAGCTTTTTACATGAACATTGACTCTCCATAATGTACTCCTATATTAAAAGTATACAAAATTACTTCTATAAAAGCCTTGCGCTATTTATTGAGTTTCTAAATTATGTATTTTTTTTTTCATAAATCCTTATGGGTTTAATAAAAACACTACACCCAAAAAATTTCCTAAAACAAGTTTTGCGAAACATTCGAGTAAATCGTAGCTTTACTGGATGTCAACAGAGTTTTCAGGTGTTATCTCTCTCTTTTTCGCATTACTTTTACATCAAATATCACTTTGGATTGCGTTGAATGAAGCAACAAGCTTTTAAACCATACGCGACGTTGGTGATAGGCGAGTGGGGAAGGTCCACCTTTATGTCGGTTTGGAAATGACCAAATACTCTTTCTGCTTTGGAGTATTTCATTTGATAGACGCACACATGGGCGACGCGGCGACGCCTGAATTGTACGTAGTTGCGCGTGGCGTGGCGTTCGTCTACTGTAGCTCTGTAAATCTAGCTGGCAGCTGCCATATAAAATACATGGAGACTGCCGCGTGCAGATCGGTATACCTGGGCCCAATGTAGTTTATTTATTTATTTATTTAATCTTCATGTACAGTTCTACCTAATGTCTAAAACCCACTTAGTGCTTCTTATCTTTACAGAGAAACAGCTACAACCGTATAGCGCTATCCTTGTCTCAAATTAAATTCATGTCAATTTTAAGATATCATGGAAGGGCCTCAGATTAGTTCTTCCAGATCAGACTCCACCACCCTGGAATGCAAATGGCTACTGAAGAAACACGGTTGCGATTGGATTTTTTTGTCAGTAAAATTCTGCTACTATCGTTCCACTATGAGTAGGGCAAGTTATTTGATGATATCCCAGCATAATAATTCATAACTGTTACCTCGACTCTAGGAATAAGGCAAGGAATGTACGGGGTAGGTTTTTTAGTCAGTAAGAGTCTGACACTGGTCTCCCGCTCCGCCCAAGAGCGGGTTTCGTCATTCGATGATTTTCACCTACCATAAAAAAAAGCATAATATTTCATGGGGTTATCATTAGATTAGCTTCGTAAAAGTGGATTTTTTCAAACAAACTTTGGCTCCCGTTTCATGTCTTTTGGGAAAGAATTTTATAAAAATCATCTCTTCGTGTAAATTATTAGCTCCTAGACCCTGTAGTTTCGGCTGTACGTTGATATGTCTGTCAGTTAGTTCCCCTTTTATATACTACTAGCTTTTGTCAGCGGCTTCGCCCGCGTACATAAAATATAGCCTATGTCACTCAGGAGTAAAGCAGCTTTCTATTATTGCTAAAATTTCTCCAATCGGACCAGTAGTTCCAGAGATTACCTCCTACAAACAAAAACATAAAAAAACAAACTTTACCTCTTTATTATATTAGTGTAGATAGTGTAGATATAATAAACAGAAATATTCCCATTACTCACTATCAACTAAAGTATTTGTTTAGGTTGTGTTATTACACTGGTACGTAGTTTAGGGTGAAATATCCCAGCAGGATTGCACTCACGGAAATGTGGGTAGTTAATAATGCCTTGTTCAAACAGAGGTGGGTAATTTGTGAATTTGTTTACGTTTCTGAACGGAAGAGAGAACGTAACCGAATTATTCAAAATAATTGTAGGCTTTGAAGCTGTAGAATTTTAGATGCTTTATTTATTTAAAAGTGTATACCTTGGTGGTATACACTTTTAAAGCCAAGGTTTTTTTTATGGTGGGTAAAATTCATCCAATGACGAATCCTGCCCTTGGGTGGAGTAGGAACAGTGTCAGACTCATACTGACTAAACAGCCCACCCTGTTCCTACGTTGCCATATATACCAAGGCCAGAGACTTCTTTTAATTAGAGACATAATAGAAAGACAATAGGAGTGCGAACTTCGCCGTTTAAAAAACAGTGGCGATGTTTTGCGCTTAAGACAGGTGTCGCCACCTGGCGGCGCGGCGCTGCATTAATTACCAACTACACCGCGCTAATACGCCAGTGACAAGTGAATTATCTTAATAGACAGTCGATTAGCTATTATGTTACCTTCCTACATAACATATTACTGGCCTGTCAGTTTAGTAGTTAGTGACCCTGACTGCTATGCGGGAGGTCGTGGGTTCGATTCCCACCCAGGACATATGTTTGTGTGATGAGCACGAACCTTTATTCTGTGTCTGGGTGTAATTTATCTATAATATGTATGTATTTAGAAATATATAAGTATGTTTATCAGTTGTCTAGTACCCATAACACAAGCTCTGCTTAGCTTGAGACTAGATGACGTTGTGTGATAGTAAAAAAAAAATGAAGTATGTTATATGTATAACTAGCGACCCGCCCCAGCTTCGCACGGGTGCATTTCTGATATTAAATATATTATGCATGTACTATACATATAAACCTTCCTCTTGAAAAAAAAAGATCTAAGCATACATAGGGACAGCAGAAAGCGACTTTAAGCGACTTTGTTTTATACAATGTAATGATGCAGGCATATAGTCTATCTATTAATTTGGTGCCTATTAAGGGGCGTAGATACCTGTTACATTTTCTCTTGTTACTTTAAAATACTCCCGGTATTTTTGACGTACTCTTTGAAAAGTAAACTTAAATTTCGGGCTCAATTTTCCTATATGGCGGTGCGAGCGATAAAGAAATGATGTGGCAAAATGCAAACACGAAAAGAGCACTTTGTTTATAATATCATCAGTTTTTAAAAACTGGAATTTTTTTTTAAAATTAAATGACTAGACTAGTAGAAGAGAAAAATGTTGATGTATTTGAATTATTTTTTTTATTTATTTATTATACACTTTTGTACACCAAGACTAAAAACATTAAAAAGGAAAACTTATAATAAAAAAATCATTTTTTTTTGCCGGTTTTGTCTTCGTATGGTTTATAAAAGTTAGTGCCAAGTTTAGTGTATTAGTTTTTAGAGTCTCTTTTAGTTACTTTGAGTTCAGTTAGAATATGGATGTAACAAATTCTAATGTTTTTGCAATTAAAAAATTGATTTTTAGCAAATGCATCTAGTAGTGCAATAGTGCAGATTCTTTGGCAAGCGTCACTGAGATATTGAATAATACAATTAAATTCTCAGCTAATTTTGAGAAAGAGCAATCAATATACCAATAATTAAAACATAAATCATGATAATTAATATAATTTTTCCAAAAAAATCAAAAACTCAAGTACAATATAGTGGACAATTTTGATGTTACTCAAATTGTATCTATTGAAAAGCAAAAGTTTTTTGTTGTCAGTTTTTTTGTCATTAGATTACATATAAAAATAAATATACTTAAGTAACATATTGGAAATACAATGAGCATGTTAGGCCAAATCAAAATCAGATTAGCCTGATTTTTATTTATATAAACGATAAGCCATTTAATCAAAATAGACATAAAAACGACAGATGCGTTACAAATATGTCGGGAAAAAATAGATTGGCGCGAATCGGCAATATGGCGTCGCTTTAATCCGTCCTTCGAATGTCGTACCAGAGACAATTGTTCTGGCGAGAATTTTTATTTAAAACAATTTACGGATTCCGCGTTGAGCGGAGCTTGTCCGTAATCCTTCCACGCTGAAATGTTGTTTTATTGAAATAAGTACAGAAAATTAATATTTAATGTTACGGACGTTATTCAAATGTCCTTTTGATGTTCATGTCTCTTTGATTATTATTTCGAATTGTTTGAATGATTTAAAACTAAATTTGACAGATGTCATAATCTCTGGGATAAGAACTTTCTACCTCAGATAAAAATAGACATTGAGAACAAAACTTTTCTCGTAGTTTGTATATTGTAAACAAATCTTAACCTATTTCAAACGGTGTTATAAAATCCGGCTTTACACACGAGAAACAATATTCAATTACCAGTTTCTGGTTCAACAGTCTGGTATTATATCCGACCCATATATTCAAACCGACACCCGCTAAAGGTTACTTTACCCTACTTTCCAAAATAACCTAATCCCCACTTTATCGAGTGGGCAAAAAAGCGCGCGTAAACAAAATGCCATCGCGAAAATGGCGCCCATTTTCATTCATATTTTGTCCGTCGCGTTCCAACGATTACGGTTTGCGAGGGAACGGTCGGGTTCTTTTTTCGCGGCAATTTGGGCGGTATTTCCATTGGACTTTTTGCGGCCAGTTTTAATCGGTGTTGCCATTTTAGAGAGCTCGCCGACGAGGGCGTTTCATTTGTCTGTCCTTTTTTGAAGCGTTGTTGTTTGAATGTCTTGGATGCCTACCTGCTGTGGAATATTTTTAATTTATGTTTGTGCTTGATTTGTTTTTCTTTTGTTACAGATGAGCATATCGTTGACTATGAGACGATGACGTGAAAGCGATGCTGCTGCAGCAGGCCTCGTCGTCGCCTGGTCCCAGCGGCACGGCGAGTCCTAAGCTAGCTCCCAGTCCCAGACCTAACCCAAGTCCTAGTTTTAATAGTAGAGCGACTGGTAGTCCAAGTTTGAGTGATGGAGCTTCGAGTTCGAATAGTCCCAAGTTGGGCGCCAACAGTCCCAAGTTGGGCGCCAGTCCGAAGTATGGGAGCCCGAGGTTGGGGACTGGGAGCCCGAAGCTTGGTCGCGCAGCGTTGGAGGACGAGGCCGCACTGGAGAGGCTGCAGGCTGAACTGAAGGAGGGCTGGACGGTGCACACGGGGAGAGATGGCAGACTGTATTATTGCAAGTAAGTAAGCAATCAATGTCTCCATTTTTCATCGTGACGTAATTATATTTCTGCGAGTATTAAAAAAAATTACAGTCCATGTATAAATAAAAAAGCAAAAAAACAATTTTACAAGAATATTTTTTGTAAACATTTTATTACACCATTTTTTTATGTGCGAAATTATTTTATGGCGGCCCATAAAATCCTTTGCATTCATTTTAATACGCCAATTTGGATGATACAAGGGTCTTAAAAACGTAAAATTTTAAGTATGGAACTTATTGCTGCGATGTTCATAAAATATACATGTACTTAAATGCTAAACGTTAAATGTCCTGCTATAGAGTTTAGATATAACTAGCTTCTGCCCGCGACTTCGTCCGCGGAAAATTTCTTGTAGTGATAGCTCGGTTAACATCCATGTTATATAAATAATTTATAGCCTATATCACTCAGGAGTAAAGCAGCTTTCTACTGTTGCTAAAATTTTTCCAATCAAACCATTAGTTCCAGAGATTACCTCCTACAAACAAAAAAACAAACTTTACCTCCTTATTATATTAGTGTAGATAATAATAAATCGTTTATTATAAGGTATCTTGGCCCATAGATACATAGAAATACTAGACTAACATATGTAAAGTAAATACAAGTTATCGTTAGTAAATAAGACTGAGAACTATATAAGTTGTCTATCAGCCTAGTATCTATAATATGTATGTATTTAGAAATATTAATGTATGTCTATCAGTTGTAGCTCTGCTTAGCTTGTGACTAGACGGCGTTGTGTGATAGTTATTAAATACTACTAATCCTACTTTTTCTTTTCTAATTTCTGTGGCGCCTGTCCGCAGCAGCGACGGAATATCACACCCTGCGGCCAAAAGAAAAATAATTATAAAAAATCTATAAAAAACAAGTAAAATGACTATCTACATAGAACCAGAGATAATATCAAAGATTATCGAAAGTCTAGCAAAAAATTAATTGGATTCTCTCTTAGAAAAAGTTTCAATTATTCCCGGGATCATTTAAGTAACAAAAGAACGAAAGTTATTAAAAACTATTTAGTATCGAATTTATTAGCCGTCTAGTAATTAATTTAAACGAGGTTATACGAGTACCTTATTCGCAATAAGATTCGACTTTCAAACAAAACTTTTTTACTGTCACTTTAACCAATTTTGACTTCTATTCCAGAACTATCTCCTGATATAGATAGTTAGATAGATAGTTCTGGAATAAGTTAAGGTACATACCTTATGTGTTTTGACAGGCCTGTCAGTCTAATAGTTAGTGACCCTGACCCTACATATAATACAAAAACACACTCAGGCGTCAAAGTACTCCTCCGCATCGCTGTCATCCGGAAATGTGCCTAGAAGGCTGGCAACATTGCCACGTTGAATGGCAACATTGCCACGTTGAATGGCAATGCTAATTCTTTGAGCGAAGAAAGTGTCAGTCTTTGTATGAATTTAAAATAGAGAAGAAGTGACAGTAATTCTTATAAGACTCTCTATTGAATTAAGTACCTATATATCTTGAAGATTTACTCACTGCGCTTGCAACATTGTAGACAAAACCGCGAGTCTCAGCTAGCTAGAGCAGATATCTGTTTGAACAGTGACAGTGTTCGAAGCCGAACAAGAGATCCAATTATCGAGGCAAATGCAACCGCACTCAACTTTCGAAGTTCTGGCGCAAAGTAATATGGGACAGAAGAACCTCGAAAATTGGTAAATGAGATTTAAAATTGGTCCTTATACATGAAGGACATCCATAGATTTACTTATAGATGTCTTCCATCATAGAGTAAACGAAATTATTTATAAGGGTTTTTTATGGTAGGCAAAAATCATCCAATGACGAATCCCGCCCTTGGGCGAAGCGGGAAACCGGGAAATCCAGTGTGAAGGGCAAAAATGAAACGGGGTGCGGTGTTTAGTCAGTAAAAGTCTGACAGTTTCCCAAGGGCGGAATTCGTCAAAGGATGATTTTTTCCCACCATAAAAAAACCTTCCTCTTCTTATCCATCCATCTATACAGATTACGAAGTTACTGTTTAATTACGATATCCATTTTATCTCAAGGCTTTGGTATGGATTGATACTTCTGACCATAACTTTGCGGTCCATATTTGCAACTGTGCAATATAACTTGCTCTTCATTCGGTAGTCTGTCTAAGAATTCTGACGAGCTAAGCACACGAAGCGATGTTAACAGATGAGTGCATGCTTTATATTATGAACTGCTCCTGAAACTGCTTTTCAAAGCCGTGGAAAGTTAAGTTGCAGGTACTTTATCTTGAGCGAAGTTTAATATGTACAAGTTGAACACTTGGCTTTGTGAGTAGCGTCTCGCTTATGACTCATACCGGTGTATGCTACTAATACCTAATAATCTAAGTGTGTTATCATCATAATTTTTGCCAATAGAGGTCGCTATAACGACCATTCACGGGCTTCTAGCATGCAACAGCTCTGTGCATATCTAATTATATTCGCATAAGCTTTAAAATAAAGAGGGGGGCCTTTGCCCAGCAGTGGGACAGCACAGGCTAGCAATAATAATAATAATAAAATAAAATGTCTTTTTATAAAAACGCAACAAGTTTGTTGCGCTGTCAAAAGATATTGGTCAAGCGCGAGCCTATCAATAAAAAATAATAGAGGTTTAAAAGAACTAAGCGAAAATTATCATTATGTTTCTGCTCTAATTCCGTCTTACTTGGCGTCTGAGTAACACGTTTCTTTCTTTCATTATGTCCTGTCACCAATCATGCGATAGCATGATAGGTGACAGGACATAGTGATAACTAAGGGCTAAGGGCGTCTACAAATTAGGCAGCGCAACTACTGTGCTACCATACGCGCTTCGGCCTTGGAGAGGAGGCGTTTAGAGGCGCCCTCACCGACAGCGTGATGGGCGATAGTTGTATGTATTCATGTTATTATTATATTATTATATGTACTTATTAGTATTATTTCTAGTCTAATTGTACATTGATAACCCTAAATCTATCTCCTTTCGCGCAGTCCATCCGAAGGTTCTCTGTAAGAGATTGCCCTGTGCGATAAGACCGCCCATTGTACCCTTATTTTTAATAACGTTTGTCCTATGTATATTTGTAGTAAAAGCGGTGTACAATAAAGTATTAATAAATAAATATTAGGTGCTATTTCAGCAAAACTATTTCCATCATACCTTTTATTTATCTCTATCCAACAAAACAACAATAGTTATTTGGAGACGGCAGTAAATGGAGGTGGGAGCAGAGCCCGTCGGTTATTACCCGTGTAGAGATGCCCACAGATGATTTGATCGCAATAAGAGGTGGAACGTGCCACCAATATCGTATCGAACTTGTGATAGCTATCCAATCGATTTATATATCGAGATGTGATTTGTCAATGTGCTTTTCGTATTGGCTACATTACATTTAAGGATATTTTGGCATGTTTCGGATTCCATTTTTCTTTATCAATGTGTATAAAAATCTTTTCGCTGTAATTTTATAACTCAAGAACGAGCTCACCTATCCAAACCAAACGTTTAGGCTTTGTTCGGACTATTTATTTATTATTTTCTACTTTGTTTGCAATCGGTCGAGCAGTTCTTCATTTATCACATTTTTCATTTTGCCGGCAGCGAAGCCGCGGCCAAAAACTAGTTTGATATTAACTTATGCTTGACTGCTATCTCACCTGATAATAGTGATGTAATCGTTGATGGTAAGTCTAAACTAGTTTATTAAAAGCCTATTCATTCTAGTCTTGAAGACTCCCAAATTATAATCGTATGGGAAGAATATAAGGCTCTGTCTGTACGTATGAACTTTAAAGCTTTTGAGACGCTTTGGCGAATAGGTACGATGGACATGGAGTCAAAAGGAAAAGCTCTGCGAAAGCATGCTGCAGAAGTGATGACTATTAACCTAATATAGGTTAATAGTCATCATTTCAACCGAAATACGTTCACTGCGTGAGGGCGACCAAGGCTGGAGAGGTTATGTCCAAACATTTCTCTTACCCTCTTCAGCCTCGGTCGCAATTTAAGACTATCGTTACTGCAAATCTTGTGCATTTGTCGTGCCCAGATCTTAGAGCTAATCACTTCATGATCATCATCATCATCATCCTACCCTTATCCCATATTACTTGGGGTCGGCGCAACATGTTTTTTTCTTCCACTCTGTCCTGTCACCCGTCACACTATCACTAACTCCCTTTTCTTTCATATCACTTCTCACACAATCCATCCATCTCTTCTTCGGCCTCTCTCTTCCTCTCCATCCATCTACGTGTAAATTCAAAACTCTTTTCGTAACATGCGTTTCATCTCTCCTCTTTACATGGCCATACCAAGACAAACGATTACCTTTCAACTTTTCAGTCACTGGCGCCACTTTCAGACTTCCTCTAATATACTCATTTCTTACTTTATCCATAGCTAATCACTTCATGATATGGCCAATTAAATGACAACATTCGTTTGGCTATATCATTGATAAAGGATTTCTATTAATGAAAGTTGGCCAAGTGAGGATTGAAATATCATAATGATAGATGATATTTATTTTGTAAATAGGTTTTAAAATAACACTTTTACACGTTATTTTTTTTTTCTTTTCGTCAGTTTAAACTAGATGAGTCCGGTGTTTCCTAGCTGACTACCCTGAGAAGAAACATCGAAACCAACTCAGGGAAATATCATTAAACATATCATGAAGTGTGTGTGTGTGTATGTATGTATAATTTCACTAATACCAACATACCTTATCAAAAAATAGCGCAAGTCTATCACTATCTATGTTTAGATCTGTTTAATTACAATTAACAAACGTACTAGTGAACATTACACATCACACAACTATCGATTCCGCACCACTAGTCCACAATAATCGGGTGCGTTGGACAACCGGCACGCAAAGAGCGGAGCGAGCTACATTACCGCCACAAGCAATATGGACACATCTCACCGAAACATGAAACAACGAAAAATTCTCGTAAAATTTACATTCGCATTAGCATTTCAGTCGTAATCTTGCAGAAATGAGTAATTTTATTGTAATTTGAAAACGAAATCTCAAAATATTATTAGATGCATTTTCTTTAGACGGGCTAGATTAGGAAACGTAAAATGCTCAAAGATCCTCATACTCTTGATTAATTAAAGTATTGGGTATTTATAGTCGTAAACATTCAAGCATCCAAAAAGTTACGAGCGAGGGAAGGAGTAGGAAGAAGTATCCTATTCCTTCTTTCGCTCTGGGTGGAGCGAGACGCAGTAAGACTACCCTTTGTGAGGGTCACAGTAATTATTTTGGGCAATGTGCGCCCTTGGCAAGTTACCTTATTGATGCTGTTTATTTCGCTGACATCTCTTCTGTGAAGCGCGTTTGTCTGTCTTCATACCGCTATGAGATCCCATCGGAGCTCTGTTCGCCTTGGCGCAATTTGTCGCGGCAGCGGTGAGTCGTTTCGGGCGTTGCATTTCCACAGTGTTGTCTTTTTTAACCCAAAGGTTGACTGGTAGAGAATGCCTTGTAGCATTCAGTCCGCCTATGTACCACTACTGTACATACACGAAGTTTAAATAAATAAGTAATAAATAAATGTGTCACTCGTATGTGTGCAACTATGTACAAAGACTTTTGTCACCAAATCTCAAGGTCAGAGATATATAGAGGATCAAATGCAGGGCCGAAGCTTACTGGGGCTTCGGTCTAGTTTCTAATAGGAAGATCCTATCTCGGTATGAAGGCTGAGAAGGAACGGGGTGGTTCGTTTAGTCAGTAAGAGTCTGACACTGTTTCCCGCTACGCCAAGGGTGGGATATTTTTCCTACCATAAAAAAGGCCGGAAAGAAGCTCACTCCTCGCAGGAAACTACCATAGAACTGGAACGTGCCTCTGATGTAAAAAAAGTTCTCAGAACGCTTTTTGAAAATTAGTAAATTTTTCGAAACGATCAGTTGTGCCCGTTTTGCTGTGCCCGACAATACTACAATGGTAGAACTGCGTCGCCGTCGACTGTGAACACGCGCTTGTGACGTCAATATTTTCCCGCCATTGTCATCTCACAGGGTTGCTAGTGCTTAAAATCATAATTTGTATTTATCAAATTATAACAGTAATTTATTTGAGTACTGTTACAAAATAATACATATATGAATACCTACTCTATTCATAAGTTTGCTACTTATGAATACTTGTAGACGTGAATACTTCTAGACGCGTACCGTGACGACTGGTTCGAGATAGCACGGGAAAAGAAGATCTGGAAGGATTTGGGGGAGGCCTTTGCCCAGCAGTGGGACAGTAAAGGCTGTTGAAAAAAAAAGAATACTTAGTAGTATCTCGTTATAGAAAGAGTAAGTTTAAACTACCTAATTTAATTGCCGTTAAAATAAATTAATAGGTATTTTTTGGTGGGAAATTATTCAATGACTTCTTTCGCCCTTGGGCGGAGCGAAAAGGCGTGTCAGACGTTGCTGACTAAAACCTAGTCCTAGAAGCTTGGTTTTGGAGGGCCAGGTCTCCCTTTCAGAAGCAAACCCATAGCCCCAGTAGGCTTTGACCCTGCTGGGCTTTTACGGAAATTAATAGGTATAAGATGGACTTTTCTAAAATGTTCTGGTTAACCTAACAGTTTCCTATTTTTCAAGTTTTAAACGGGCTTAAATGCATCTTCAATTTTCACTAATTTGAACATAATCAATCCAGAAAAAAAACCCTCGGAGCTACAAAAAGAGAAAGATAAATGTGAGCGAAAAAACGCGTCGAATTTTCGCGCCCGTAATTTCACTGATCGTTCTTTTCATTTCCCGACCATTTTCACTTGCTACAACTGAGTTTTTTTGCACAGCTATGTTTCTTAGCTGAAAATGTACGTTCCAATAAATTTAGCTTAAGTAAAATTTTACCAGAAAAATACTTTCATCATCATCATCATTTCAGCTGAAAGACATCCACTGCTGGACATAGGCCTCCTCATAGTGCGTCTTGTATCCATCGGATTCCAGTAACCCTGACCAGGTCATCGGTCCACCTTGTGGGAGGCCTTCCAACGCTGCGTCTTCCGTTAGGTACACGGTTGCCAGAACCTTTCGGCCCCAGCGGCCATCTGTTCTGCGTGTCCTTCTGCCTATTGCCACTTAAGTTTGGCGATTCTTTTCTAAAAAAATGCTTTAATTTATTATAGATCTGCATTTTCCCAAAACTGGGCCAACGCCTCGCTTCTTTTCTTCCAACAGGTTTGGACATATGACTTTTCTGTTATCGTTCTCTTCAAACGCTAATTATGAAATGTATGACAATGACATGACCGGCAGAGAAGTTCAGTAACAATTGACGTGACAGGTAATGTCATAGCCGTACATTATGATACAAGTGCAGAAAATTTGTCATTGCGACCAAGGCGAAATTCGCACAAGTCGTAGGATGTTAGGAGCCGAGTGCTGCAGTGAAAAATTTCTGTGTATTTATACACTAAGGTAGAAATAAATAAACAGGGTTGACGCCTAACTTGTAGGGTCACTGTGCGCCCAGATTGATACGTTAAACTTTGTGGCGAGGGCTTTTCAGCACTAGTGCACAAAAGAGTAAAGGCGTACTTGAAAGCGATAGGGTTAAGAACGGGTTTTCAGGTAAGTGTATTGAAAAAAAAAATATCTAAAGGCCCAGTTCTGTTTTAGATCAATCTTTACCAACAGAGTCCGTTTCTGCTCGACAAAACTCATCTAGATCAAAATCAAAAACACATAAAAAGCAAACTAGATACTGTCACCGTCACAAAGACAATAAACAGAAATCCGTCAGCTTGTATTAGTTCCGCATACAAGCCAAGTGTTGGTACAAGATTTGAATGTGATTGCACGAACAACGTTGGCAGCGCTATTTCATTCAATTTGCATGCAAATACGCGTCGGTGAGTAAATAAACAGGCGTTGGTTGTTGGCTGCCACACTACGAGGTGTGGGTCCTCCTGGAGTTTAGAACAAGCTTTAAAGCTGGTCTTATTGCTAAGATTGCGCTTTTATTCTAATCTAAAGAGGTTGTAACCCATTTTTCTTTGGTAAAACTCATCGAATGACGAATCTCGCCCTTGGGCGGACCGGGAAACAGTTTCAGACTCTTACTGACTAAACAACCTACCTCGTTCATTCCTTGTCATAGTCCCGGAGCCCCGGTGCAACCCTTGGCCCCAGGAGGCTTCGACCCCTGCAGTTTGCTGAAAACTCCTTGAGGCGCGCGGGAACTGTGCGCGCCGTTGACGACTTGGGCTCGGTCCGGACGTTACCAGACGATCGGACGGCGGGCTACGGCGCCTACGGTGGGCGGAAATCGGGATTAGGATCGCAGCCAGAACCGACGGAACTTCAAAGACGATTTATACCTTTAAATTATCCAGAAGTTAATCAGTTAGAAAAAATGAAACTAGTGGCACATTCTAAGCGTACATCGCTACTAAAAGCAACGTGCAAGAAAGTATAGACACGCTTTTAAATCATGTTATATATTACTCGTATCTTGATACATATTTCATTTTAACAATATATTTTCTGCAGTAAAATAAATGCTAGTTATTTTATTTGTTTATAACACATCGCACTAAACCTTACGCTTTTATCTTGAAATAGCTTTTCATCAAACAAACTCATCGATTATGCAAGTCCCAGTCTTTAAGATCTTTCCGGACATATTATCTGCAACGAAAGCTTGTTAGAACGATGGAAGATAAGAGGGTCAACTTCCTCGCGGCCGATCACTCACTAGAAGGACTGCTCATTAAATCATCTGCGAAGTGTCAGTAAGAAAGTTTTGCAAAAGTAAGAGCGAAGTTTTCAGATGATACACGATCTCGTCATGATGAATGTACGACGAAGGAGAAAAAACTATCACATTATTGTTTAGTTAACTCTTAAACTCTACCAGTCTAATGAAATGTCGTTTATATCCGGGCCACATTAACGAGAAACGCCGAGAATTATCGCGATAATCGATGTTAATGTTAGATGTGGCCACGACTTAACGCGATAGTTTGACAACGACAATAAAATTGCCGATTGGCGTTAGGCGATAACTCAAGCCAATTTCAAGTGTAGATATCGCGTTAGCATTAACAAGCTGCGTGTCTCTAATTCGATTTTTGTACGAATAAAATATTTGTATTTCTTCCTGACCACAGATTCGGAGAGGCAAAGGGAGGCCAAAGAAAAGATGGATGGATTGTGTGAAAAGTAAATTTAGTGATAGCGTCACGTCAGGACAGAATGGAAAAAAAAACTGCGTTGTGCCAAACCCTAATAAAACGGGACAAGGGCAGGAATATGATGATGACTATCTCAGTTTCCAGGTCTTAATGTCTTGAGCATGTGGCTTTAAATAGCTGTGAATATATCCACGACACAAGAGTTATTTATACTGTAAGGCAAAGAAGATATATTTAAAAAAAAAAAATGATAGCTTTTCTATTAATAGAGTTGCAACCCTAATCCTAAGCCATCATGGCGGACGCGCGTCACTCGTTCCCGCCTTCATTAGACGGATTGAATTGAGACAATGTACGCGATATCCGCTTGTAAATTATACGCACACATCCGCCTATAGCGAAATAATACACTTTTGATTATAGTTTTCCTGCTTTGAAACAATGGGATAGTGATATACTCTCGCTAATTGATGTGTTGCAAAAGTTGTTACGATGACAGATGTCACATTGTCACGGTTCTCTGATTACGCGGGAAAATTTTGGCGGCATGTCCGCAATATTTTTTCTCTCGGTATTTAATTTTTTTTTATGAAACGGCTATAGTTTCGTGAAAGTATGGCAATATGGCAATGTAATAACGTTATATTTTTAAAAGGTGTGATTTAAACTCCTTGTTAAAATACGTTGGATAGTTGCCAGTTTGACAAATTTTTTTTTTGGAGTTTTATATTATTGAAAAGTATGTTTGTAATGATTATAAAATACTAGCTGTTGCTAGTAGCTTCAACCGCGTGATGTATATTAAAAAAAAACAGAGAAAGCTTGGAGGTATGTATTTTGACATGATTTTTTTTTATTGGCTTTATACTGATGCTTGTCTGCGATCCCATCTCATGTTAAGCAGTGATGCAATAGTTGATGGTGAGGCGCATTAGTTTATTAAAAGCCTGTTCATTCTAGTCTTGAATATGATGTAATATAACTTGATAACTAATATAATAGATAGTTTAAACCTATCCCACTTCCCTTCCCTTTACTTAATATAGTAGTTTTAAGTTTTGAATAAGTTATGTTACTTTTTGGTGTACAAAAAGGTTTAATCTATCTATCTATCTATTATAGCATAATCCGTCTTCCCAGTGCCGGTACTCAGGCCTTTTCTCTAGGAGAGGGAATGGGTTGTAAACCACCACGCGGGCCCAGTGCATATTGGTAGATCACATTTCTAGAATTTTGGATTTTAGAACATGCCAGTTACTCTCGACCTTTTCCTACATCATTTCGAGAGCAGTGATGATGAAATAAATCGCCCCAAATAATGCGCTAGCTTTGTTAGTATCACGACCTACGACTCGTAAATCGGGGGCGGTTCCAATGAGCCTGTATGGGACAGATTAGTTCCTGAACTGTACACTATAATTGTTTGTATGTTTGGTTGTGTGTTTGGTAGCGATTGTAACCAACATGTAAAACACTTCACATCTATATACACCGTGAAATTTAAATGGTTGTTTTCCCTTAGTGAAATGGTTGTATCTTGGTAATACAAACGTTTGATAAAGAAATAAAATATTAAAAACAAAAAATGAACCTGTAGAGTGCAAGCAATTAGCTTGCACTCTACAGGTAGTATGAAGTATCACAACGTGCGAGAGCTTATTTTGGTTTAAATATTTAATGAATCGGTTTCCTTTGACGGCGGGCTGCTCATGCGACTCTAGTAGTACCTACAAATTACGTCTAATGTTACTATTGTTTTCGCTTTTTTGAGTTGATAAATATTTTTAATAATTATTTATAAAAAAAAACTTTTTAATTTTTTTATTTTTTCTGTATGCTTCAAAAGTACTCCTTATGGCAAGTCATTCTGCCGCGGGAAAACAACCATTTAAATTTCACGGTGTATATAAAAGGAGAAACTGGCTCTGATCTTCATAATAGGTAACAAGTTTTCAATCAAAATATTTTTTCATAACAAGCTTTTATAGCTCGGTATATACCTTTATTATTAATACTCATCATCATGATTTTTCCAAAAGCTACAAACACGTTAGGGTTATCTAATTGTATTACGGAGTTCCTATGGCCACCTTCCAACACCACCATCAGACACTGACTACCATATAGGATCAAAGTATTCGTCAATACAAATCCAATGAGCCTAAACACGATAAGGTTAAGTGGTTTTATTGCTGAAATCTTATAGCTCCATCGTCAGATTAGCTCTATGTTATCATAACATTGCATTGTCATCCGATTTACACCTGCATGGAAAATTGGAGCTCAATCGAGTGAAGAAATTTGCTTTAAAATTGAGTTGCAAGATTTGAGCCATTATTTTTAACATAGTTACATTGCAAGCTAATAAAAAGCTTGTAAAAAGTTATTAGTAGCAGGAAAACTGGAATAATGAAGCGTGGACCCGTGAAAGATAAAAAGGAGTGGAGAAAGGCTATTGCCCATTGGGACAGAACAGGCAAAAAAAAAATTAAGATTATAATCTGCTCCTGAATTTCCTCCACGAAAGCAACAAAAACTACAGAATCAACGAAACAAAATTAGTTTGTAATGAGTAGAAACCTACTACCTAA
Source organism: Mythimna loreyi (assembly GCA_029852875.1). Lineage (NCBI taxonomy): Eukaryota > Metazoa > Arthropoda > Insecta > Lepidoptera > Noctuidae > Mythimna > Mythimna loreyi. The sequence goes on from CM056790.1 coordinate 21,632,975, forward strand.
AAGGAATGGGGCCAAGGGTTGATGCGGAAGCGGAACACCGAGGCCCTGCAACTAAAGCAGGAAGGAACGGTGGGTCGTTTAGTCAGTGGAAGTCTGACACTGTCTCCCGGCAAAAAAAAGTACCTAAAAGGATATTTTTCTGGCTTCTGAAAGGAATGTCCGACCCTGGTACGAAGGCTAAGATGGAATGGGGTGAGTCGTTTAGTCAATAAGAGTCTGACACTGTTTCCCGCTCCGCAGGGCGGAATTCATCATTAGATGATTTTTCCCACTATAAAAAAGTATATTTTTTAAATAGTATTTATTTAACATTATTGACTGAACCGGAATTTCTGAAGAGGAAAGGGCAACTGTTGGTCAAATATCTAAAACCCCCTTGTCACCCCATCCTAGCCCGGAATAAGTCACTGGACCAAAAAAAGCATCATTGCCTGACCTTTTCCCCACCACAATCTAAAGACAGGCATTCTATTTTTAAAACTCGACCATAACCGCATATCTAATCGTTAAAAAAGCTCTATAATGTAGTGGGTATCGGAAAACGCTCTGAAACTGTTATCTAGGCAGTTTGACGCTAAACCTCTCTCGATTATGCAAGCCGGTTCAATCCGCCGTGAAGAACGGTATGTTTCCGATATTCGACCACAACCTGGCTAGACCTGCTTTATTCATATTTTAATCGACAAAATAATTGCTGGACGGATAAAGCAAATATTTTCAATAGGTTTATGTGGTGGGATACCATTTTCAATCAGATAAAAGTATAGTATATCGGGCTGGTATCCGCAACTCCACGTCTAAAGCGCGTATTTTGCGTACAGCAGATAATATATATATATATATTAGGGTTGCGTAGCCAAATGGCAAAAAACGGGGTTCCGTTTTATTGATTCGTCATGTCTGTCTGTCAGTCCGTCCGTATGTCACAGCCAGTTTTTTCCGAAACCATAATACGCGATACAATACGCAATAGCTGTACTCTTGAATCTTAGTAAGTAGATGTATTTTGTGAACCGCATTAAGATTTTCAAATTTTCATTAGAAATTTTGGGAAACATAGGGCTTGAAAAATGATATTGAGCTTTCTAATACATTACCATGCAAACTACCACCGAAAATTGGTTTGAGTGAGATCTAGTAAGTAGTTTTTTTTACTTCATAAATCCTAAAGCACAATTGGTACGGAACCCTCAATGTGCAACTCCGACTCGCACTTGCCTAGTTTTTATATTTTTCAATTGTATGAGAGAATGACCAATAGTTAATATTTCAGTATTCATGAAATTTCAATGAGGTTTTTGTGTATTTTCAGTATACATCAAATGTGATTGATGGATCCTGAAAATAAACTGAATTTGTGTATCTACCTATATTTATTGAATAATATGTTGCAATAGGTGGTCTGTGTGAAATTTATAATAAAAAGCTCCCAGAGTTTCTTTTATATGATTATTAAACATCAAAATCAGTTAAACTTAAAGCTCAAATACAAAAGCACTTATTTCACATAGGCCTCACTTGTAAAACGTCAGAAGCTAGTGCACGGTTCCAAATTGGTTGTTTTCTATGGACAAGAACCGGCAAGAAACTCCAAGGTTATTCTTTTAAGATAAACGTTTATTTATTTATTTATAAAAACTTTATGCACATAATAAGTACAAAGGCGGACTTAATGCCATAGGCATTTGCTACCAGTCGACCTTCCGGAGGCTCTACGCCGGCATCGTTCGGTCCATGGCCCTTTATGGGGCACCAGTGTGGGCGCCGACGCTGCGTAAACGCCCGGCGGCCCAGCTGAACGCCTGCCAGAGGGTCATGGCCATCCGGATGGTGCGGGGATACCGCACGGTGTCCCGCGAGGCGGCGAGCCTCCTTGCTGGCCTACCACCATGGGATTTGGAGGCAACAGTCCTTGCACGCATGCACGACCAGCGCGTGGAGATGCAACGCCGGGGCGAAGATCCGCTGCCCGAACATGTCGAGGCGTGGCGGAAGGAGCTCCGGCGAGATCTCATGGTGAGGTGGAAACAGCGACTGTCGCAACCCAGCGCTGGGCACACCGTAATCTCAGCGGTAGTGCCCCTCTTTGAGGCGTGGCTGGATAGACCTCACGGCGTCCTCACTTTCCGCATGACGCAGGTCTCACCGGACACGGGAAGTTCGGGAGATTCCTGCACCGGATTCGTGCGGAAGAGACGTCCGGGTGTCGCCACTGTGAGGTGAGCCCGGAGGACACGGTGGAGCACACGGTGGAGGTGTGCCCTGCTTGGGAAGAGCATCGCCGTGTCCTCGTGGGGGTGATCGGCGGCGGCAACCTCTCGCGCCGGGCCCTGGTTCAGGCCATGGTCCGCAGCGAAGAGGAATGGCAGGCGGTCGCCTCCTTCTGCGAAGCAGTAATGCTCGTAAAGGAGGAGGCCGACCGCATAAGGCAAAGGCAACGGCGTACTCGCCGTAGCCGTCGCCGCCGCGATCCTGCCGATATCCGGCCACCGTAGACACTGGCTCGCGGACGGTGAGCAATGGGTAGCTCGCCGTCCGGTCGTCTGGAAAGACCGAGTCCAAGTCGTCAACGGCGCGCACCGTTCCCGCGCGCCTCAAGGAGTTGTCAGCAAACTGCAGGGGCCCTTCGGGGTCGAAGCCTCCTGGAGCCTAGAGGGTGGTGGAAAACTGTTACCTCGACTCCAGGAATAAGGCAAGGAAGGTACGGGGTAGATTTTTAGTCAGTAAGAGTCTGACACTGGTCTCCCGCTCCGCCCAAGAGCGGGTTTCATTGGATGATTTTCACCTAACATAAAAAAAAAACCAGTCGACCTTAGGGTGGTGCAGAAACAAACACGGTAGGTGCAACTTAAAGATAATTAAAAAAACAAAGAAAGAAACAAATAGTACAATAATAAATACATACTTAAATACATACATATAAATAAGTAATTTAATCGTGAAAAGAAATATAAATCCAACCAATCAGTGTTGTGGTGATTCTGCCAACTTCTTGCGAATGTACTCACGTGTTTTCACTTTAAAAGAAAATCGGCTAGTCGCCATCCTGACATTCAAAGGGAGCGCATTCCAGAGTGATATCGCCTGGACAAAAAAGGAAGAATGGATAAGACCCTTCTGAGTTACTTTATTACTACTTTGGACGTTACCGATTATAATCTTTTAAATACCGTAATTAGAGATATAATAGAGACAATAGGGGGCGTAAGAGTTTAAGTAGTAGGTAAAAAATGAAAATTAGCTGCAACCTGCGTGGTAGTAGAAATTTATCCCATGGGAATGTACTTCTTGAATAAAAACTATCCTATGTACTACCACCGCCCGACTTTGTCCAACCCCGGGAACATCTGCCACTTGGATATGAGCTGCAGTGGCCTGTATGGAAAGCAATCAATAGACAGCGCACCCAAGTAGGCCGCTGCAAACACAACCTGGCAAAATGGGGGATTATAGACCCCGGTGATACACAGTGCGAGTGCGGTGTCTCTGACCAAACCTACCTATTGGAGTGCTCAATATATCCCTACAAGTGCACGATGGAGGGCCTTAAGAATGCCACTGAAGCTGCTATAAATGTGGCAACCTACTGAGCCCAGAAACTTTGAGGGAAGCGGAATCCATCCATAACCTTTAGTAGTTTCAAAGTGAGGAAGTAACAAAAATTCATAAACACACGCCATTTTCGACTTTATAAACTCTGCAATAAGGCTCCACGCGAACGCACACCTATTGTGTATCTAATGATGTGAAACCAACGAATATCAATGAATAATTAAAATAAACCAAACCCATACGATTCATCCTGGGGCCCTAGACAAGTGGCAATCGCTCCGTGTCGAATCCATTTCTAAGTTCGATGTCAACCACAAAATGGTAGACAAAGTGACATCGACTAATATATCTATAAGTCGAAGTGTTGGTTCGATAAAATAACAAATTCTTGGTTATGTATAGACATAACCAAGAATTTGTTTACGTTTTAATTCGATAACCTTATTACGTTTTAATTCGATAACCATAGGGTTATCGAATTAAAACGTCAAATTTGACGAATAAACAATTACTAACAATTAGCGAATCGAAAACGTTTGACCACGTGACTTTTCGAAGGCATAGGTCAGTTCCATACATTTCGGAGTTTCGAATTTCGTTATCGTTAGTGAGAATGTGACTTTGTCTAAGCCCCCTGAGGTTGTCTGGAAGATATCGCTATCAGCGATAAGACCGCCATTGTACCCATAGATTAAGATTTATGTACCTTAAGATTGTGTAACTTTTTGATGTACTAGTAAGTTATATTCTATTCTATAAATATATAATTACTTATCTGTAATATTAGTAGGTTCTGTGTAACCATCTATAAAAAAATTCTCACTGTAAATATTCTTGCATCTGGTAACTCCAGTTAATATTTGGAGTGTTGCCAGTTAATTACCGCGTCGCGAACAGACGACAATCGTGCACAATACGCCTGTGTTGGGGCTCACTGACGCTTCATGTCGTTACCGAATCTCGGGAGTCAGGGCTTCGGCTGATGTATGAGGCACTAAAGCTATGTGAGTCAATGAGCTAGCTTTAAGTGTATGGTTTGGACGCATAAGTTTGTTAAGAGGCTGATTGCGATGTGTGCTGCCACTGTGGTTGCGATGTTATTTCATTGCAACCACAGCACAACCACACCTTAAGATCCTGTCCAGAAAGCGTGATTTACGCGCGTGTCCACCCTCGCATAGGCACTCGCACGTTCTCGAGTTACTAGAGCTACGCGCGAGAGCATCTGGACGGAATGGATGTACCTCTAGTAACTCGCGAGTGGACTCGCGCGTAAATCGTGCTTTTTGGCTCTAATCTGGGTAATCAGGCTCTATGAACCACAGGCGTGAACTTGCGGACGGCGAGCAATGGTAGCTCGCCGTTCGATCGTCTGGTAACAGTTCGTCTCAGTCGTCGACAGCGCATTCTGTTCCCGCGCGCCTCAAGGAGTCAGCAATACCGTAGGGACCCTTGCAAAAGAGTCGAAGCCTACTGGAGCCCAGGGTCTCTTTCTGAAAGGATGGTTTGCCCCCAGTGTGAAAGGCAAAGAAGAAATGGGGTGGGGTGTTTAGTCAGTAATTCAAACGGAGTACATTCGAATTTCAATGTGAATAGCCACTATAGCCAGAATGTACATAGTAGCAAGCAAAACCAATGGATATACCTGCTCCATTCAAGAAGAAAACTGTTCCAGACTTCAAAAGTAAAGTTTCTCCATTTTCGTCAGTATTTTCAAGCGCTGTACAAGCGAATGACGGGAGTTAGTTAGGGAGGGTCAGAGAGGGTGGGGGGCTGTTCACGGCTCGTTAATTGAATCTTTGATTGCTGTTATTACTACGCAAATAGTTGCTTTTGTAAGTTATTAGTTCTAGGTGAAGGTGCGGTGAGTAGTGGTGTCCCAACCTACGTTAGTTTATAGTAATCCCTTAACTGTGGTTATCTTACTATCTTAGCCGTTACCGTTTTTTTTTTACATATTTTTGACATTATTTTCTTGTCAATGTTTTTTTTTATTAGTATCTCTATAAATATTGATGTGAGCCTTTAATTTATTTGTGTGGTGTAAACTGACAGTCAGATCGGAGCGGGAAACAGTGTCAGACTCTTACTGACTCACCCCGTTTCTTGCCTGGGCCCCTTGGTGTTCCACTTTGGCATCAACCCTTGTCCCCAGGAGGCTTCGAACCTACTGGGAACCAACAGTTTTCTGACAACACTTTGCGGCGCACGGGAACAGTGATCTGTTCCGTCGACGATTTGAGCTTGGAACCATGATTAGTTGGATTTCCAGTCTCTTCACAAGTGTCTACAACCAAAACTACGTTCTGTATCCATCTATTGTGCGTCACAATCGAGCATCACAGCATCTTTTCATCTGTCAGCCGCTGTGACCCACATGTGTCAGCGAGTGCTCCCGATGACGTACGTCAGAGTTGTGCGGTTATGACGTGAGCTCTATTAATGAACCAAATACTGTTTTGCATTGATAACTGATTCGTGGAATGTTTTGTAGTGGTTTGGGGTGGAGATTTATAAATACACAGACGATATTTTATCAATAATAGTGCATTTATTTTTAGTATAATAGTACATTTATTTCATATCATCGTATGACACTCGTGAGTAATGAAAGGTTACCGTTCTCGGCTCTCTTAAGACCCTCGCCGCGGCTCGGGTCTTAATCCCGCCTCGACGGTAGCCTTATACATTACACATTTGTATCATACGACGTTTTTCAATACACTTAGAAGAAAATCCCTATTGCCACTAGCACAAAGACACGGCAGGAATTAAATTAAAAAGGTATCTTCTAGGATAATTTTATCGGACCCTGGGCCCCAGTTGGCTTCGACCCATCTGCTGGGTCCCTACGGTTTGCTGACAACTCCTTTGCGCGGGAATAGAGCGCGCCGTCGACGTTTAGGCTTGGTCTGGAAGATTACCAGACGACCGGACGGCGAGCTACCCAGTGCTCGCCGTCTGCAAGCCCGAGCCTACGGTGGCCGGAAATTGAGATCGGAATCCCGGCGGCGACCATCTTTTCAGGGAAAACACACAACGTATTGAACTTCTCAGAATCCTGCCGCAATACGCACAAACCTTTCGAAAGCTTTCATTGTATTGTATTGCTCTCTGTTTTGATTCAGTGCTGACATATCCATAGAGTACCTACGTACATATGTACGTATAAACTACGCATGTACTCGTTAGGTGAACGTTGCGTGAACCGAATGGGATGACCACGATGTGAATGGACACTATTTATAGCAACAATAGACTCGTTTAGATCACAACTGTGAGGGTTTGTTTGTTGTTCGGTTTTTCCTTGTGTTCTTTTTTTGAATTGGCTAATCGCGAAATGGTTTTGTTTAGCTGTCACAGAAGTGGTTTTTTTTAACCTCTCAGCCCTCAAGCGAACGCCGGCGTTCACGGGTACTACAACGAAATTGATTTTTTTTTCGGTGGTTGACATAAGGCAATATTTACTTTTTTTTTTTTGTTAGTACCTACTTATAAACTAATGTACAGAGTGGAAGGCGCTGACGACTGTGACACAGTTCATACTACTACTGTCGTCGACGTATTCTCTTGTTTAGATAATCAACCATTGTTTGGTATGTTTTTTCGTACACTAAGAGATATTTGTAATACTTAGTTATTCAAATAAACTATTATTATTATTATTATTTATTATTATTATTACTTATGCATTGCGTTGCATCAGCCTTATAATGTTCTCTAGGTGAAGGAATGGGCTGTAATCCACCACGCGGGCCCACTGCTTGTCACATGTCTTCGATTTTTCGGTTCTAGGACATGCCGGTTTCCTCACGATGTTTTCCTTCACCGTTTTAAGAGCAGTGGTGATGAAATAAATTACACAAAGTAATGCTCTTGGCTGAGTTTGAACCCGCGACCTACAACTCGTAAGTCGGGGCCGTTACCACTCGGCCGCCACTGCTCTCTTATTTATGACTAGAAATAATAAATTGGAACTGGCTTTATGACAATAGATTAAACTATGAATGCCTACAGACATCGCGATAATTTGCTGTTTATAAGGAAACTTGATCTATATTATCTTCGTCATTAACATCATCATTTTATCCGAAGATGTGTGTTCACTGTTGAACAAAGGCCTACCCTAAATGTCCACAACAAATTGTCCTGTGCGTCTCGCATCCATCGGATTCCCGCGAGGAAGCACTTAATGCTACGTCTATAAAGGATCACCGATACTTAAACAAGTGATTGTAGTCATGATAACAAACAAACGTCACTATAGGATCAAGCCTAAAAACGCGCTAAAAAACCGCCAGTACATTTATTTTCGCCTAATTGGTCAAAATACCCCGTAACCGATACCCCGTTTAACCTACGTAATACGTATCTTTCTTTCCTTCTTTGTAAAATCCATCCAAAGGTTGTCTTTAAAAAATCGCTTTTAGCGATAAGACCGCCCATTGTGACACTCTTTTAATTTTAAGTTCCTATTGTTAATTTTATTTTTGGTGTGCAATAAAGAATATATCTATCTATCTAATGTAGATACTAAAGTTGCTGCTTTTTTTTTGCAATTTTAGGCTTGTTTTATACCTATCTAGTCAACGCAACGGTACAATTTGTATACCATGGCAAAGTTTTATAGATATCCATTTAAAAAATGAAGAAGATCAGGTCAACAAACTAACTGGATTGATTGATATATCGATCGATAGAGATACCTACTCTTGAATGAGGTTTATTTATAGAGGTTCAATAAACGGATCACTCGTTACTATCCGCCGTTCGTCTTGTTTGTACTCGTCATCAGTAATTTTTAGAAACTGTAAGAAATGCGGGTTTACTTCGCGATTGAAATTTTATGTATTTTCTAGAAAACCCGGCAAATAGTGATCTATCAAATAAATAAATAAATTATCAAAGATGAAAATAGGGGTGGATATAGTGGGGGCAAAAAATTGCCTACGACCTATTCCCAGACTTACCCAAGAAACCCAAAAAAAAAAAATTATAAAAATCACATGGCACATGGGGATCCTAGAATAGCAAATTTTACACGGGCGAAGCCACTGGCAGCAGCTAGTTATTGATTAAGGGCGGGTTGTTTCAGCCGTACTTGACTTACGAGTAACAGTTAAAAATGGCACTAACCCAAAAATTGGGCTTTTTCACAAAATGGCGGCCTTTCCGTAGTTATGTTAAAAAGTTACTGTTACCATAACTGAAGCTTCATCCACTAGTTAACGTTATTTGCCGCCATATTTGTTTTTTTTTATTATGTTGGTGGCTTTTTAAAACAAATAAAGTCAAATTATGACATAAACGTCTACATTAATTTCATAATTATAAGTCATGATTTTACAGAATGAGATTTGGTCTATAACAATCATTTAAACTATGACACGAAATCATAAAGAAAAAACATACAGCTCAACAAACAACTACCAACCAAACAAAAAAAAAAAAAGAAAGAAGAAAATATTCACAAAATTTTCCACAAATACATTTCAAACTTCGTCCACATGACGAAAATCACGCTAAACCACAGGAAAAGTTGGTAAGCAGCAACCCAGTTACTGTTACTGGGAAAGCACTGAATAATGCATGGTTCGACTCAACTGCTTTCAATACTTTAATACCGGTTATCTATGGGAGCAGGGCAGGAGCTTATGAGAACAGAGGTTATGTCAGAATTGACGTTTATCATATACCTGTTTTTAATCCTAGACTACGATTTGACAACTTAAAATGTCAAACTCCAGAAAATTGGGAACATATTTCTAGAGTGTGACATTCTGAGTTGTCAAATCGTAGTCTAGAAATAAAATACGAACTATAGACAATAGAACTCTTTCTGGGAATTGATAGCCCAGCCTGTCAGCTTATCGTCAATGTCGTCCATGGTTTAAAAGCTTGTTGCTTCATTTGACGCAATCCAAAGTGATGTTTGATACAAAAGTAATGCAAAAAAGAGAGATAACACTTGAAATCTCTGTTGGCTTTCGGAAATTCTACGATTTATTCGAATGTTTCACAAAAATTGTTCCAGGAAATACTTGTTTTTAATAAACACTTAAAGATATTTGAAAAAAAAAATAATGATTTGGAATCTCGATTAAATCCGCTAGGTTTCTATAAAAGTACTTTATTATATTTTTAATATACGAGTACATTATGGAGAGTCAAAGTTCACGTAAAATAGCAGATTTTCAAAGGTCTTTCCTGGATTACTCTTACATAAATTTATGTTTTGATTTCTATAGAAGCCTAGATAATATCCATAAGATATATAATATATGTATTCAAAATATCTGAATAAAGTTGTGTAATCTACACTAATATAATAAAGAGGTAAAGTTTGTTTTTTTGTTTGTAGCAATAATAGAAAGCTGCTTTACTCCTCAGTGACATAGGCTGTATGTTATGTACACGGGCGAAGCCGCTGGCAAAAGCTAGTAATATCATAATCACGTAAGAGCGGTTGTAAGAAAATATACGTCGGGTTGGCCGCTTTTAATTCATCCTCCTAACATTATATATTTCAATGCACGGTAATCATTACATCGCAGGTTCTCACCGGACATGGGAAGTTCGGGAGATTCCTGCACCGGATTCGTGCGGAAGAGACGTCCGGGTGTCGCCACTGTGAGGCGAGCCCGGAGGACACGGTGGAGCACACGGTGGAGGTGTGCCCTGCTTGGGAAGAGCATCGCCGTGTCCTCGTGGGGGTGATCGGCGGCGGCGACCTCTCGCGCCGGGCCCTGGTTCAGGCCATGGTCCGCAGCGAAGAGGAATGGCAGGCGGTCGCCTCCTTCTGCAAAGCAGTAATGCTCGTAAAGGAGGAGGCCGACCGCATAAGGCAAAGGCAACGGCGTACTCGCCGTAGCCGTCGCCGCCGCGATCCTGCCGATATCCGGCCACCGTAGACACTGGCTCGCGGACGGTGAGCAATGGGTAGCTCGCCGTCCGATCGTCTGGTAAGACCGAGTCCAAGTCGTCAACGGCGCGCACCGTTCCCGCGCGCCTCAAGGAGTTGTCAGCAAACTGCAGGGGCCCTTCAGGGTCGAAGCCTCCTGGAGCCTAGAGGGTATGTGCAAACTGTTACCTCGACTCCAGAAATAAGGCAAGGAAGGTACGGGGTAGGTTTTTTAGTCAGTAAGAGTCTGACACTGGTCTCCCGCTCCGCCCAAGAGCGGGTTTCGTCATTGGATGAGTTTCACCTACCATAAAAAAAAAAAAAACGGTAATCATTACATAGTGTAAAACAAAGTCGCTTCCTCCCCATGTATGCTTAAAGCTTTAAAACTACGCAACGGATTTTGATGCGGCCTTTTTTAATAGATAGAGTGATTCAAGAGGAAGGTTTATATCTACACTAATATAATAAAGAGATAAAGTTTGTTTTTTTTGTTAGTTTGTTTTTTTGTTTGTAGGGGGTAATCTCTGGAACTACTGGTCCGATTGGAAAAATTTTAGCAACAATAGAAAGCTGCTTTACTCCTCAGTGACAGGTTGTATGTTATGTACACGGGCGAAGCCGCTGACAAAAGCTAGTGTATAATATATGCATAATATCGACATTGCACCCGTGCGAAGCTAGAGCAGGTCGCTAGTAAGTAATATACCTACCCGAAACAAACTAACCATAACAATTAAGACAACTTAGCAAGGATGGATGGTTCTCGTCACGTCATAACACAGGCCTAGCCGTCACCCCTGTCATCCCCTGAGCACATCACTACGAGGAAGACATGTTGAATGGCTCGAGTGTTGCGGCTAATCCAGGCTGTGGGGAAACAAAGCCTTGATCGAATGTACGCGGGTTTGGAACAAGGGTTTATTGTGGTCTGGGAGGAATGAAATACAGTTTATCTACAACAGGTTTGATTGCAAAATGGTGTTAGTTAAATTTTTAGTCGATGAGATGCGAGACGTACAGAACCGGTCTTTATGGAGACACTAGGCGGAGGCCTATGTCCAACAGTGGGTGTTTTTTGACTGAAATATATGTAAGTAGCGACCCGCCCCGACTTGGCACGGCATATTGAATTTATATTTTTTTCTTTTTTTTTATTGATTATAGGTTTGCGCTTGACCGCTATTTCACCTGATGGAAATCGACGATGCGGTCGACGATGGAGCGCGCTTACCTAGAAGTAACCTATTCCCTCTTGACTTAAAGATTCCCGGGTTGTAGCCATCAGGAAACACAGACTCAAGCAAGGAATTCCACTTCTTGGCTATTCATCTATTATGCATATAAACCTTCCTCTTCAATCACTCTATTTATTAAAAAAACCGCATCAAAATCCGTTGCGTATTTTTAAAGATCTAAGCATACATAGGGACAGCGGTAAGCAACTTTGTTTTATACTATGTAATAATGAAATGACATTTCATTAATCCAAATTTTCCGCGCTTCGCGGGTTTGCAAATTGTCAATGAAAATTGAACGGGGTGACGTGTGATTTAATGACGGAAAACGTTCAGACTACTTTGTGCAACTTGTGAACAATAAAATTTGTTATAAAAACTTGTAGACAGAAAGGGATATAATTGAGGAGGCGATATTAGTGAACTTTAAATGTCGTTTCTTTGTGTTTTCAGGTGAGATAAGTTTAATTGTCATAGTTGAACGATAATAATTGTGGTAATATTGTAAAGGCGTGTTAAATAAAACAAAACTTTATATTTTTACTTTGAAATCTTCAATAACATATCTTATATATATCATAGTATAGCGTAGCTATCATAGATTTGTCTGTTTGATATATCTATGGTAGGTATTATCACTGGGATGTGAATAGGTAGTATTATACATACATAGAACTTAGTTCCTCGAACTTAAGGTAACGTAATATTACCTAAGTACTAGAAATTGAGCAGGTAGGAATTGCTAGGAATTGAGCAGTGGTGGCCGAGTGGTAAAGGCCCGACTTACGAGTTGTAGGTCGCGGGTTCAAACCCAGCCAGGCGTATTACTTTGTGTAATTTATTTCAGCACCACTGCTCTCAAAACGGTGAAGGAAAACATCGTGAGGAAACCGGCATGTCCTAGAACCAAAAATTCGAAGACATGTGACATCCACCAATCCACACTGGATCCGCATGGTGGATTATGGCCTATTCCCTCTTCTAGAGAGGAGGCTTGTGTCCCTGCAGTGGGAAGATTAAAAAGGCTGATGATGACTAGGAACTAATTGCCATAGAGTTAATAATACCCTCATTAAAAATCCGGAATCAAAATAAAGACATTAACTGTAACGTTAAAATTAAATAATGAATGTTAAAATTAAATATTTATTTGCTACTCAGGATGTTTGCGGTATCAACTCTTTCATAATGGAACCGTTTCCATATATAACTGTTTCCGCTTATGCTGAATATTTGCACAGGAAAATTGAATACTAACTGTTTATATAAAACACAATTACGGGTTGTTTGAATTTTAAATAAAATTCGTGTTAATTTTTTTTTTAAATTGCAATAAACTAGTGCTTGACTACGATCCCACCTGATGGTAAGCAGTGATGCAATCGTTGATGGTAAGGCGCTCTAGTTTATTAAGAGCCTATTCACTCTAGCTTTGAAGACACCTAAATTAATAATAATACAACAATCATTATTAAGGAGTGGTCAGCAACTGTAGGGGCTCAGCAGGGTCGAAGCCTTCTGGGGCTAAGGGTTGATGCGAAAGAACACCGGGGCCCTGGAAAGGAAAAGGAACTATGGGTCGTTTAGTCAATAGAAGTCTGACACTGTCTCCCGCTCCGTCAAAGAGTGGGATTCGTCGATATTTTTTCTCACCATAAAAAAACAACAATAAAAAGTTATATTGTGTGATGGTAGATTACATTGTCAAGTGGTCCCCCGCAGTTTCACCCAAATAGCATTAGCCTTATAATGTTCCCACTGCTGGGACTCAGGCCTCCTCTCTAGGAGAGGGAATGGGCCTTAATCCACCACGAGCGTCCACTGCGAATTGGTGGATGTCACTCACGATGTTTTCTTTCACTGTTTCGAGAGCAGTGGTGAATAAATAATTTATGCTGGGTTTGAACTCGCGATACAACTCATAAGTCAGAGCCTTTACCACTATCAAAACTCTAAAGTACAGAAGCAACAAAATAATATAGATTATCAAATATACAACTTTGCCCATTGTCATAATTGCAGCATAGTTAGTCCCTGGTGAGCTTAGCTCAGTAGACGCCAAATAAAAGAAATCAGATTTGTTTTATTTGAGAATAAAGAACCGCTTCATCATACTAATTCCGTATCTCGAGCCCACATGGCATTTGAAATGAAAGAAAAATACGTCAAAAATATACGACGCAAATGGAAAGTTTCCACGTGGCACGGGAATACTATATAAAAATATGGCCACCTCCCCCCCCTTTGAAGGCCAAAGGATGATGCGAAAGCGTATTACCTGGGCCCTGGGATCGAGGCTAAGAAGGAACGGGGTAGGTTGTTTAGTCAGTAAGAGTCTGACACTGTCTTTCGCTCCGCCGCTGACGGGATTTGTAATTGGATGATTTTTAGCTCCCAAAAAAAAACTCCTCTGCCCCTTCCTTCTTTTAGAGGCGCGAGTTGTTGACAATATGTTGTTAAATGTTTTGTTAAATATTTATAGATGATTATGATGCTTTTTTTTCTATAGGTATGTAATTTATTTCATCACCACTGCTCTTAAAACGGGGATGAATATCCTTGAACCAAAAATTCGAAGACATGTGTCATCAAGGGTTCGTGTCTGAAAGGAAGGCTCTGGCCCTAGTTTGTATGGCAATGTAGGAACGGGGTAGGTTGTTTAATTAGTAAGTGTCTGACACTGTTTCCCGCTCCACCCAAGTGCGGGATTCGTCATTGGATGATTTTTACCTACCATAAAAAAAGACATGTGACATCCACCAACCCGCATTGAGCCCGCATGGTGGATTACGGCCCATTCTCTCTCCCAGAAAAGGCCTGAGGCCTAGCAGTGGAAACATTAAAAGGCTGCTAGTGCTACAAAATTGTGTTTCCAAAATTATGCTGGCATTTATGAGACCTATTAACTGAAAGTGCTTTAGTGTACCTAATGTTGATGCATTAATGTGTTCTACTTATACCTAACTCGGCTCATTTGGGAAAATGAGGGCAAATGGAACAATGAAAGAGGCCATTTCCGTAAACATCAACAAAACTACAAATACCCACATAAATTATCTTCCTTTTTTACAAACATTGTGTTAAAGAGAACCATCTGGTATCACATGTAAGTGCGGTGCTCCTATTTATTTATTTATTTAGGTAAAACCAGCAGCTTCAGTATATTTACATCATTTTTCAGGCATGGTTTACAATTACCCCAAGTCTTACATAATGGCTATTACAGGTCTACTTGTATTCATATCGTATGACTAAGATTTATGACATGGACTAAAATTCAATCCTGATTGTTAAAAGTTCATTAAAGTTTTCTGCGCTATTAGAACATATACAAGTGTCAGGTCCGCGCAGTTGCCCGGACCTGACATAAGGAGGTTTATCATATATATCGTTTCTTATCTTGGTACACTTCAATGCCAAGATAAACGGTTATCGTTCAAGTTTTAACACAACTTACCTTTTCGACAACTTACCAATGGTCATAGTTTCGTCACAGATTTCATGAAAAAAAGGAACGAATCGGAAACTCATTTCGTCTCAAAGGCTTGAGGTCCAATATCCTGTTAGGTACCCTCTTAAATGGGAGTGCCGTCTGGTAGGTCGCGAAATAAGGATGATCTTGAAGAATTGTTTTCATAGACAATATGGATTTTTTTACTGGTAGAAATATTGTATAGTGAAAATGGTAAAACGGGTAAACGCTATATTGGAAAAAGAAAACAATATATTCAATTTTTTATTTAATTTTTGATAGAAATTATTGTTAGGTTCCAATTAGTCGTTTTCTATGTAGAAGAACCGCCAGTAAATAAGTAGGTTGTGATTAGAATATAATTGGATTTCATCTCTTGTTTCCTACTCCTTATTGTTTACAAGAAATCTTTTAAACTATTCTTTCGCAGGTTTGCTGGAAGAAATTTCTTTGGAAATATGCAATACTTTTGTCTAATGTCTATTATGTATATATATCTTTTTCTGTGTTTTGTGTATCATCATCATCATCAGCCTTTTAATGTTCCCACTGCAGGGACACAGGCCTCCTCTCACTAGGAGAGGGAATGGGCCATAATCCACCACGCGGGCCCAGTGCGGATTGGTGGATGTCACATGTCTTCGAATTTTTGTTTCTAGGACATGCCGGTTTCCTCACGATGTTTTCCTTCACCGTTTTGAGAGCATTGGTGATGAAATAAATTACACAAAGTAATGCGCCTGGCTGGGTTTGAACCCGCGACCTACGACTCGTAAGTCGGGGCCATTACCACTCGGCCACCACTGCTCTATATAAATAGTAAAATAAAAACAATGGAATTAAAATCATTGATTCAACTTTCTAGTTTACCTAAATTATTTATTTTGCAAACATGGTATGACAGGTGTTTTATATAATCCACATTTTTTTATGGTGAAAAATAAGTCCTACATATTTTGCTATCACATTGGCATGAAAATTTTCCAATTTATTAAATTCCGTTGCAATTAAAAACAAAAATAAAATATATTAACCATGAATTTCGCAGGCTGTCTTGTATCTTCCCCCCTTAAGTGGCCCTTCTGCTCACTAAATTTCGACATTATACCCAAGAGAGCTCTTAATCTGTCGATCAGCTACTCAGTAATGTTACTGAGCATATTGATTGGCCATTCAAGATGTTTCGGACCCCTATCGGCTTGTTACGATACACTATATTTTAGTAATTGTCTGAGGGCTCTCCGTTTTAGTGTCGGGTACGAAGGTAGGTATTTTTCGTCTAAAGGAGAAAGCGTAAGAGGATGTGGGTGGTTATTAGGGTTCTATACGCAATGGGTAAAAAGGGACCGTATTATTTAGACTCTAATGTCCGTCCGTCAGTCTAAATCCAATGACATTATCGAGAACAGAGCCTTCCTTTCACAAGCAAACTCTTGGCCCCCGTAGGCTTCAACCATTCTGCAGGGTCTCTACGGTTTGCTGACAACTTTTTAACCTTTTGAAGATATCCACCCTTACGTTGTTGAGACACCTGCGGCCCGGACTAAGCGTTTTGCCTCGTCGTTTATACCACGTACATCGAGGGACTGGAACAGTTTGCCGGCTGCAGTCTTTCCGTCCGATTATAATTTAGGTGTCTTCAAGGCTAGAGTGAATAGGCTCTTAATAAACTAGTGCACCTCACCATCAACGATTGCATCACTGCTTACCATCAGGTGGGATCGCAGTCAAGCACTAGTTTAGAGCAATTAAAAAAAAAAAAAAGATATTGAAAAGGTTAAAGGTAAGTAAAAGCTACATAATAGAAAGACAATAGTTGTGCGAACGTTGGCGTTCGCTTGGGGCGCAAGAATTAAAGGCGCGCGATTACAGTAAAGAAGAAGAAAGCAAAGAAAAACGTTTTATTTGCGGGAAGTACATTAATTTACAGTGCGCGCCGTCGACGACTGGGCTTGGTCCAGACGACCGGATGTACGGACCGGCTACTCATTGCTCGCCATCCAGAAACCCGCGCCTACGGTGGCCAGAAGGCGGGATCGGAATCCCGGCTGCCTGCTGCGATCTTTCCGTGTGATTATAATTTAGGTGTCTTCAAGGCTAGAGTGTAATAGTCTCTTAATAAACTAGTGCGCCTCACCATCAACGATTGCATAGCTGCTCACCATGAGGTGGGATTGCAGTCAAGCACTAGTTTGTTAAAATTAAAAAAAAACCCTTGTCAGCTAGATAGTTGAAATTTTCACAGAGGATTATATTTCTGTATGCCGCTATAACAACAAATACTAAAAACGGAATAAAGCCCCATGCAATATACGGAACCTTTTGTGCGCAAATCTGGCTCGCACTTGGCTGGTTGGTTTTTATTTGGATCTTTTTCTCGTGATGTAAGCTTGTCAATTTATTTGGAAGGTCGTACAAGGTGACAATCGGATTATGTCACGGGGGTAACTAGTACTAGTGTCTGTCAGCTCTATAGCAGTACGTTGTAAAGTTGTGTTTGCAAAGGTTTGTTATTACGGTAATTGGCTATTATTGTGTGTTTATTTTTATGCTTACTTCAATTAAAATGAAAGAAATCTTTTCCTGAAAATAAAATCGGCTCATTTAGTATATTATCATCATCATTTCAGCCGATAGACGTCGTCTGCTAGACATAGGCCTCTCCCAAGCGTCGCCACAAAAAGCCGTTCTGATTCGATTACCTTCGCGAGGATACTCCAAGCATAGCCCTTTCCATAGCGCTTTGAGTGACTGAGTCTTCTTATGAGGCCCATTGTAAGCGACCGAAACGTTTCGGAGTCACTGGCAACAAACACTGATTATAGACTTGAGACCCTGTGGTATATTAGACGAGAAGGCACCGCGTTAATTAAGTATATATTTATTGTTAACTAGCTTTTGTCAGCGGCATAAAATATAGCCTATGTCACTCAGGAGTAAAGCAGCTTTCTATTGTTGCTAAAATTTTTCCAATCGGTCCAGTAGTTCCAGAGATTACCTCCTACAAACAAAAAAACAAACTTTACCTCTTTATTATATTAGTGTAGATTAAGTGAAAAAACATTTAGCGCTTTAAATCAACATTTGGAATGAGTGGAAAAATTGGTTTTTAAATGAAGTAACAATTTTTCTTTACTACTAGGGCCACGGAGAATTCCTGAATGGAAACCTGTGGCACAGGACTGTGGTCCTGAAACGCTTTCACGCTCCATTCGTGAGCGGCAGATATCATGCACAAAAATACTCTAACATCATTACATAGTATAAAACAAAGTCGCTTTCCGCTGTCTGTCCCTATGTACGCTTAGATCTTTAAAACTACGCAACGGATTTTAATACGGTTTAATAATGCGGATGAAGTGATTCAAGAGGAAGGTTTATGTGTATAATACACTAGCTTTTGTCAGCGGCTTCGCCCGCGTACATAAAATATAGCCTATGTCACTCAGGAGTAAAGCAGCTTTCTGTTTTTGCTAAAATTTTTCCTATCGGACCAGTAGTTCCAGAGATTACCCCCTACAAACAAAAAAACAAACTTTACCTCTTTATTATATTAGTGTAGATGCATAATATTTGCACCTATGCCAAGCTGGGGCGGGTCGCTAATTTGATAAAAAATACCTGTTAATTTGTATAGCATAACCGGCCTTGAAATCGTCCAACTGCTGGGTCTCAGGCCACCTCTAGAAAAGAGGGAAGGGACTAAAGGAGGCCACTCTGCCAAATAATTTCGCAAAATCCATTCCATTTTTGTCGTTGCATATCGTGTGGAGATTTTAAATCTCTTTTATTTTATGAACCATATAAACCGTTGTCGTAATACAACGGCGCGTTCTGTTCCCGCGCGCCTCAAGGAGTTGTCAGCAAAGCCGTAGAGTCCCTGCAGAAGGGTCGAAGCCAATTGGGGCCCAGGGCTCTCTTTTTGAAAGGAAGCCGGCACTTTCTGGGCCCTTAGTGCGAAAGTAGAGAAGGAACGGGGTGGGGTGTTTAATCAGTAGGAGTCTGACACTGTTTCCCGCTTCACTTAAGAGCGGGAGTCATTGGATGATTTTTGCTCACCATAAAAAAACCATTATCGTAATTAAATCGTAAACAAAGTAAAACAATGCGTCGTTTGTACTTATTCTATCGATTGATTTGTTTCCTTTGTGTAAGTTCATTGACTTACATACAATCAAATTATAATTCATGTTCCGGAAGTCAATTACAGTAATCAAAGTTCAATTAAGTACAGCTTTGACGTTTGTCGACTTAACAGTAGGTACGACTGACTTAAACAGTTGTTTAGACTGCGGCCCGGACTAAGCGTTTTGCCTCGTCATTTGTACCGCTTACATCGAGGGACTGGAACAGTTTGCCGGCTGCAGTCTTTCCGTCCGAATATAATTTAGGTGTCTTCAAGGCTAGAGTGAATAGGCTCTTAATAAACTAGTGCGCCTTACCATCAACGATTGCATCACTGCTTACCATCAGGTGGGATCGCAGTCAAACACTAGTTTATTGCAAGTAAAAAAAAAACATCGATATATATCGCCTAGCCTTCTGCCAGAGGCTTTGCCCGCGTGAAAGTAGGGTTCTCCATACAAACTTTAGACCCCCGTTACATCCCTTTAGGAACAAAATTTTGATAAACCCTTTCTTAGTGTTCGTCTACGTCATAAAAGGAAGCCTTGTGCAAAATTTCACGCTCCTAGGCCCAGTAGTTTCGGCTGTGCATTGATATGTCAGTCAGTCAGTCAGTTTCTCCTTTTAAATATATAGATAAAATGATCTTTATTTTGCATGATATTAAAAAAAAAAAACAGTTTTACACGTGATTTTTTTTTTCGATGCTAGATGAGTGTATGTGGTTTGTAGGTACGGTGTTTCCTAGCTGACTACCCTGAGAAGAAACACCGAAACAAACTCAGGGGTTAAAGTCTCTTTTAAAGTCACATCACATAAGGATCATGCATCAACTTTAACCTAGCGATAGAAAAGCAAGTTCATACAATACTGAAAAGCTAATACTAAAGTCCGCTGCAGCGCTTCATTGACATTATATCGTCAAACAAAACATTCCAAACTTACAGTTCTGCCATCGGATCTTGGCGAGTCTGAAGCTAAGCTCTGCGAATTTTAGCGCTTCTGCACTCGTACAAACACTCGTTCTGCACTGCTTTTATAATTGGAAGAAGTAAACTTAAATGATGTTTTTTTTTTGCAATAAACTAGTGCTTGATTACGATCCCACCTGATGGTAAGCAGTGACGCAATCGTTGATAGTAAGGCGCACCAGTTTACTAAGAGCCTATTCACTCTAGCCTTGAAGACACCTAAATTATAATCGGACGGAAAGACTTCAGCCGGCAAACTGTTCCAGTCACTCGATATACGCGGTATAAATGACGAGGCAAAACGCTTAGTCCGGGCCGCAGGTGTCTCAACAACGTTAGGGTGGATATTTGCCGTACGCCGGGATATCCGATGGTAAAATTGGGATGGCGGAATCAAATCGTACAATGTTATTTGTAGAAACAACCATCCATGATTGAAATGTTTACAAAACTCACTTCAAACAATAGAACTTAACTCATCTTAAGGTCAAACTGATAGACGGTTAAACTGAACTATTCCTTGTAGATAACTGTAGTAATTTGACGTAACCGTAGCCCAGTTTAGATAACAGAAGCAGTTTGTAATTGACGTTATCAGATCAGTCGGTTCCATAGAGCAGTGACGCGACTTTGTGGGCACTAGCATTTTTAACCCATACTTTCCCACCGCCGCGCGGCTGGCAAAAACTTCCTATATTTTTTTTCAACGATCATAATGTGTAAATAGTACGCCACAAACTACTCGTGTATCTTTCTCCTCTGTTAAATCCATCCAAAGGTTGTCTTTAAAAAATCGCTTTTAGCGATAAGACCGCCCATTGTAACACCGTAGTAATTTTAAGCTCCTAATGTGCCTAGTTGTATTTATGGTGTACCTACAATAAAGAGTATATATATATCTATCTTAATGAAGTTATCCTGGACACTCTGCCGTCTACTTTCTGGTCAAAATCAGTTTCTACGTTATGTTCAGAAGCGATAAAAGCTTGCTTTGTCTCGATTCCGCTAAGACTGTACTATTACGGTAGAGTGTATACAACATGGCTCCTGTTATTATGAAGAGATGGCCCGACTATAGATGTAATCTTGAATTGAAACATTTTAAATAAAATGTTGCGGTTTTATTCCTCAAATAAATCGGTTGAAAACTCGCCGACAAAAATAAAAGATAGAAATATGTTTTATACTCGCTGGTAACGTTACGTCGAGTCAACATGAGTGATGACGTCACGAGAGTGTGAGTTTGTTTTTAAACAGAATGGAATTGTTTATTCATAGTGTTTGAAAAAAGAAAATGTTTTACTTATCAACAAGTTTTCTTCTTAACCATTCGACTTTGGTAATTACAGACACAATTAAAGAACAGTAGGTGTGCTAACGCTTGGGGCACAAAAGTTTAATAGAGTTTCCATATCTAAGGTAGGTAATACCTGCGCTTGGTCGGGCAGACCGACAGAACTAAATCTGCTAAGTATTTCATTACTGGTATCAAACATTTATATAGAGTTACATACAACACGAAACCCAAGTTTAACCAAAATGGAGATCGACCATAAATGTGCAGTAATATATTTTCAGATCTTAATCGAGGTGGGGGCCTGCTCGTAACCATAGAAATGGGTTAAACTTATTTACCACGTATTATACACAGTTTATAGGTACTCCGTTATACGTATCCCTATATTGGTAAAACCAAAAAAAAAATAATGTTATAATTAAGGAAAACATTGCATCAACACCAACCGTTTTGAATAAAAAAGAAAAATGATTTATTTCGGTTTTAAATGTTTTTTTTTCGTAGGAAACGGATTATCCTACAGCATATATCTAACTACTTGACTAAGGCAACTAGTCAGTTTAGTCTATATAGTAGTAGACTTCAGAAACTCTTAAGTATACTTAGTTGTAGACTTCAGAAACTTGTCTAGTCTATAGTCTCCTTGTTCTGTAGCGCTATCAGATCGGGCGGCTCTTGTCTTGTCAATATCCCGGAGTCTTGGAGTTACGAAACTTCATCTAAATTAAAAGTTATGTAGTTTAGTTTGAACGTTAACTGTTGTGTTTTAATTGAATTTAATGAATTGATATGCTTTCTTTGGAGATTAGCTAATTTTGTAGCGTGTTGCAATTGATGGTATTAAAGTAAATTGATACGAAGTATTTTGTAGTTTTGTGCTGGAATTAAGATGTTTCAAGAAATTATGTGGTAGAAATTTTGACTCACGTCTTTATATATATGTCGTCTTTTAATATGATTGCTCGCAGGTTTGCTCGTTGTACCACCGAAGTGAAAATAACTTTGTTCAAAGCATTCTGTACATTCTTCTACACTAGCAGCCTGTGGGTCTCACACACGCGCGGACAGTACAATGCCCTGCGTATACAATTTAATAATGCATTCAGGGTGCTGGTGGGGCTGTCGCGATTCTGTAGCGCATCGGGGATGTTCGTCGAAACGCGAGTAGACTGTTTCTATTCTACTGTACGGAAGCGGTGCACATCCCTGGGGCCCTAGACAAGTGGCAATCGCTCCGTGTCGAATCCATTTCTAAGTTCGATTTCGCCTTAACGATGTCGACCACAAAATGGTAGACAAAGTGACATCCACTAACATATCGATTATCCGGCCACCGTAGACACTGGCTCGCGGACGGTGAGCAATGGGTAGCTCGCCGTCCGATCGTCTGGTAAGACCGAGTCCAAGTCGTCAACGGCGCGCACCGTTCCCGCGCGCCTCAAGGAGTTGTCAGCAAACTGCAGGGGCCCTTCAGGGTCGAAGCCTCCTGGAGCCTAGAGGGTATGTGAAAATTGTAACCTCGACTCCAGAAATAAGGCAAGGAAGGTACGGGGTAGGTTTTTTAGTCAGTAAGAGTCTGACACTGGTCTCCCGCTCCGCCCAAGAGCGGGTTTCGTCATTGGATGATTTTCACCTACCAAAAAAAAAAAAAAAAACATATCGATAAGTCGAAGTGTTGGTTCGATAAAATAACAACTTCTTGGCTATGGTTATCGAATTAAAACGTCTAATTTGACGTATAAACAACTAATAACAATTAGCGAATCGAAAACGTTTGACCACGTGACTTTTCGAAGGCATATGTCAGTTCCATACATTTCGGAGTTTCGAATTTCGTTATCGTTAGTGAGATGTGACTTTGTCTAAGCCCCCTGGTGCGCAGGGTTCGCGCTAGCGCCAACAGCATCCTGAGGGTATTCGCGCATAGGTTCGATTGTCAGTACCTGAACCATTGCTGTATGGTTCATTTACTGAGCAATCGGAATCTGTAATTAGATGTTTCGTGTTTTTGTTTAATTTGTAATGTAATGTTTTTGTTGTGATTCTTTTTGTGTGTTATGATCCTAGATGGTCGAAATAAATGTATTATTATTATTTATGCCAAAAGTCAGCCTCCTTTCGAATATTGTAATTAGAGACATAATAAAAAGACAATAGGGACTCAAGAGTTTAGAAGAATGGCATGCAATGCATTAAATGACCGTAGATAGGTAGTTACTGACAGACTTATGACAAGACTGACTAACTGTCAATCTCGACAGACCTGTTTGTCTAGTGGTCAGAGGTCCTGACTGCTATACTAAAAATACTACTGGAGGTTGTAGGTTCGAATCCCAAATGAAGGACAAATGTTTGTTAAATGAGCACGATGATTTGTTCTATTTCTGGATGTAATTTATCTATAATATTTATGGATATAGAAATATACACGTGTGTTTATCAGTTGTCTAGTTCTCATAACAAGCTATAACTTAGTTTGGGTTTAAATAGCGTTGTTTGAAAGTTGTAGAATATTATTATTATAATTCAAAGGTACAATATTGAAATAAATGTTTTGAGTTGGTCACGTTTTTTATTATTGATAGGATCGCCATTGACTACTATCTCACCTGATGGTACACACTGGAGCACACTTGCCTAATAGTACCCTATTTACTATTGACTTAAATACCCCTAAGTTGTAGCTATCAGGAAACATAGATTCCGGCAGGAAATTCCACTCCTTAGCTCTCCTTAGCTCCTTAGCTGTACGCATAATGGATGTGTACCCAAAACGCTTTGTTCGTGTGGGTAAAAGTATGTCACCTGGTCAAACCCGACTTTTTCCGACATCAACATCATCAGCCTTTTTAATGTTCCCACTGCAGGCAACACAGGCCTCTTTAAGAGAGGGCATGTGGCATAGTCCACCACGCAGGCCTAATGCCGATTGGTGAATGTCACATGTCTTCGAATTGTTAGTTCTAGGACATGCCGGTTTCCTCACAATGTTTTACTTCACAGTTTTGGGTGCAGTTTTCGACATAGTATTCGATATACAATGTCACTCTGTGTAAAACCTTTTAGAGATTGAGTTGCAACATTACGTGTGCAGCTCAGTACGTCACATGTTGCGGTAACGGTAATGCGGAACAGTAAACCGCAACATGGAAGGTTTTGCGGTTGGTTGCCACACTACTTTGTCCCTAAATTCGAGTGCTTGCAATTTCACAAGCGCTTGTAACCCTCCATTGCATAACAGCTTTGTTGCTTCGCCGTTGACATTGTTGAAGGCGGAAAGTAGTTAATCAAAAACTGTTGGGCGACTAATTAATGGGTTTATTCCTAGAAGCGCTACTTTATTAAATACTAGCGAAGCTTTGCACGTGAGCAATGGTGATATTAAATATATTATGCATGTATTATACATATAAACCTTCCTCTTGAATCACTTTAACTATTAAAAAAAAAACCATCAAAATCTGTTGCGTAATTTTAAAGATTCAAGCATACATAGGGACAGCGGAAAGCGACTTTGTTTTATACTATGTAATGATGATATTATGTGTCCGTTATGTATCTATTTAGAAATATTTATATAAGTATGTTAATCAGTTGTAGACAACTGATATACTACTGATAAATCCAGCTTTGCTTAGTTTTTTTACTGTTAAAATAATGTTCCATGAATTCCATAAAACCGATGTACACGTGTCTACAAACAATAAGACGTGGTCAGCAATAAAGGCAAGTAGATTGTTTAGTTTTTTGTTCAAATAAAAATCTTATTAATAACAATAACATTGGTGACATCCTCCTGCCAAAACCACAGCTCACATCCTATCTACTATACCTTTATGTCCTGGGCAATTGGACTCGTAGAGCAATTAACAAAGCGTTGAGCAATGGTTCAAGACCGTGAGCAATAGGTAGTTCTCCGTCCAATGTCGACAGCACGTTATCTTCCAAGCACGCCTGAAAGAGGTGTCTTTAGAAGCTTAGGTTTTCAGCCGAATCATGTTTTTCTTTAATGAAGACGTGTATTTTCAATCTCGTATTAAGTGTGAGAAATCTCGCTAATTAGTTCGCGTTAGCGGTGTAATTATTTCATGTTTGTTTAACAATTCTCTGTGGCGTTAAATTAACTTAAGTCTTTGTTTAAATAAGATTCCTCATTGTATTAATAATCCTACATATTGGTAACTGTCACCTGTCATTTTTCGTCCGATTTACGAAAGACCCACGTTCACGACCCGGATGTGTCAGAATTTTACAGACTAAAGCCACATCTATGTTCCTTTTTTGCCCTTTGTTTTCCAGGACTACAGAGTTTCTTTCCAGTGACCCCGTGACGTAGTGGAATTCAGACCTGCTGTGTCTCAATGGGTTTACCCATTCACTCACAAATACTGAAACACAAACACGCACACTCACAGACTCACACGATCGCACATAAGCATGCACACACGAACACTCACACATACTAAAAAATACACCCACAAACAGACTTATAGACAATTAAAAAATTAAACATTAGAATTATACTTTTTATTAATTATTCAATTCCACTCTCGTTTTGTAAATTATTAAATTCGCATGATATAAAAGAGCGGCGCCTCCTGGCACAGCCATCTTTAAGCTTAAAAGCGGACGCCACCAACTGTACAACATTGTAAACGTGTAATAACGAAATAAACATTTTTGATTTGACTGACATCTCTTTGAGGCGCGCGTGAAACACTATGCGCTGAGGACGACTTGGTCTCTGTTCTGTCGAAGAGCGAGCTATTCAATGCTCGTTGTCCGCAAGTCCACACCTAACTACAGATACTACAAACGGGCTTACAATAGCTGCTGCTATCTGCTCCAATAATATTGCTAAATGAGAGTTACAAACTTACAGACACAATGTTTAACAAATCTATTTGAAGTCAAACGCAACGTCCGGATTAAAACTATCATGTGAGTTAATCCAACGTACTAACTGCTCGTATTACTGACAAAGCTTAGGAGCCGATTACTGTCAACATTCTACAGCGTTAGAAATGTACAAATATGTAAAACAAAGCATAACATCAGTCATATAATTTGACTGGCCTGTCAGTCTAGTAGTTAGTGACCCTGACTGCTATGCTCGAGGTCGTCGGTTCGATTCCCACCCAGGACAAATGTTTGTGTGATGAGTACGATCATTTGTTCTGTGTCTGGGTGTAATTTATCTATACTACGTATATATTTCACCGTTTTGAGAGCAATGGTGATGAAATAAATTACACAAAGTAATGCGCCTGGCTGGGTTTGAACCCGCGACCTTACTACACGCAAGTCGGGGCCGTTACCACTCGGCCATCACTGCTCTCCAAACGGTGAAGGAAAACATCGTGAGGAAACCATGTCCTAGAACCAAAAATTCGCAGACATGTGACATCCACCAACCCGCACTGGGCCCGCGTTGTGAATTACGGCCCATTCCCTCTCTTTGAGAGGAGGCCTGTGTCCCTGCAGTGGGAACATTAAAAAGGCTGATGATGATGATGTATATATTTAGAAAAATATTTTTTTTTTTATATGTTTGCGCTTGACCGCTATCTCACCTGATGGAAAGCAACGATGCGGTCGACGATGGAGCGCGCTTACCTAGAATTATATGTTTATCTGTTGCCTAGTACTCATAACACAAGCTCTGCTGAGATTGAGACTAGATGGCGTTGTCTGATAGTTGTCGAATATTATTATTCATAATGTTCCCACTGTTTTGACTCAGGCCCATCCTCTCTAAGAGGCCGAATATTTCTGCAGCTAAAACGATGCCCAATATAGAGATATGATTAAAAAGGAAGGATTCAAGACCGAACAAAGCGGGCTTGAAGAATTTTTTATATATTTTTTGGATATGGTATTGAAAGTCAGGGTGGTACACCCCCTTGCAGTCGCCTCTAAGCGGCGTCTATTGTATATATTCTTTGAATAGTAATGCTGAAAATTGCAGGATCCATTGTTTGTATATTTATTTAGTTTTTCAGTCCAGAAAAAAAATCACCGTTTTTTTTTTCAACTATGTATTCGGTTTTCAGTTTTAACAAATTCATTTGAATAAATAGGTACTAACAATATTTTACATGGAGCGACTATCTAAACGTTAACTCTTAAGGTAATTTAATACGTTCATAATAAGTTTAACAAAAATGGCCGTCGTTGCTAAGGTTTTTATTTTTATTTATGGTGTAAAAAATAATTTAAAGACGAATCCCGCCCTTTGGCGGAGCGGGAAACATTGCCAGACATATACTGACTAAACGACCCAACTCATTTCTTCTTAGCCCTCATATCGGGGTCGGACCTTCTTTTCAGAAACTGGACCGGGGCCCCAGTAGGTTTCGGCCCTGCAGTTGGGCCTCTACATTTGCTGACAACTCCTTGAAGCCCTTCACATCGATTGACACTCGAAAATTTATTACTGCGCATAAAAGCCCAATTGCCATTTTGGGTCAACTTAAATGCCGCATATCGCCTTTGAAAGAAACATCGAATTTATAAATAAAATTATAAGCTAAAACTTTTTTACAAAAAAGTTGATGTTTCTGGTTTTGCTTCGTCATTTTTTGACAGCGACTTCCGAAAACTTTTTTTAGTTTGTTTTGAAGTTGCTTGTATTATTTGTAACAAAGGTTTTTCGTTTTTTAGTTATGAAAATTGCTGTAACTTTAATACAAAATGTGGTGAACCTTACTATCAATTTATATAAAACGATATGCCCGATTATACATAAAGTATTAAATATATATCTAACAAGCTTTTGTCCGCGGCTTCGTTTCTGTCAACTGATTACTCAATTCAGCTCAGTCTACTATATTTTTTTCTAGAATAAGCGAAATCGGTTCCGCTGTTCTCAAGATTTGCGCTTAAGAATTCAACATACGCGATTTATTTTTACCTGGTAGCAGGGTAATGTTTTTGACAAGCTATGTATTTATAATAAGGATAGATATCCTCCTCAAAAATAACATCGAACAAAACCTGGAACAAAAACTAGTCTACTGTCAAATAAATCAAAGCTAAATTCTCACAGAAAACAGTTGGCACGTATTTACAAGTCGCACATGGCGAAGCTACGTGAACCCTTTCAAGTCCAAACAATCTCTATGCATTTAATCAGGTGGTCTACGTGCCGACGGGGTGGGCTGCTAACTTAGTAGATGGCTAGGTAAGGGACGATTTACACTAGTATACGAAGAAAGAAAATGAATTCGTTTGGCACAACACAAACAAAACACAGCTTTTGTTTGGTAGGTAAAAAATTATCCATTGACGAATCCCGCTCTTGGACGGAGCGGGAAACAGTGTTAGACTGTTACTGACTAAACAACCTATCGCATTCCCACATCGCCATCTATAACAGGGCTAGAGCCTTCCTTTCAGACACGAACCCTTGGCCCCAGTTGGCTTCGACCCTTCTGCAGGGTCCCTACGGTTTGCTGACAACTCCTTGAGGTGCGCAGGAACACACGTAGGCCACCTGACGTGCCGACGCGGTGGGTTGCTAACTTAGTAGATGGCTAGGTAAGGGACGATTTACACTAGTATACGAAGAAAGAAAACTAAAAACAAAAAAAAGGAAAAACAAAACTCTCTTTTCTAGATAACCAAGGTTGGAAGAGGCCCTTTGCCGACTGGCAAACAGTGCCGGCAAAGACCTCCTCCGACCTTTTCTATTCCTTTTTTTCTTGAGCCACTCTGTTCCACGTGACTCCTACCACTTGTCTAAATGTCATCATCCCACCTTTTCTGTGGTCGGCCTCTCTTCCTTTTGCCTTCCTTTAGGAACCACCATGTCACCCTTTTGTTCCATTTGTCGTGTCTTCTTACCAAGTGACCAGCCCATCGCTATTTGAGTCTTTTGATTTTGTTTGTTACATCGTTAGTTCTTATATTATATCTAATGACAATATTTTTTACTCTGTCGGACTTTTTAATATTTAGCATGCTCCTTTCCATTGCATACTAAAAATATTCAATGAAAAGGTATACGTGCTATATGTGCTATATTTCATCCAAATCAATCCGGCCGTTTAGGCGTAAATAATTAACAATCATACACATACACTCACAACCTTTTACCTTTGTAATACTAGTGTGATGAACACACTGGATTACATACTCTCCTTGCATAACCGTGTTTACCTAGTACTTGTGGTCGTGTAAATCGCCCTTAACTTGGGGGGGTAGTTAGCTGGGTGGGAGGGAGTGTAGGACATCGAGTGGTTTGTATTCATTAGCGGGTGGTTCGCCGGCCGATACTCGCTGACACAGGGCATGGTTGGATGGCCAGCCACTCAGCACAGGTGGCTGTATAGCAAGTATTCGACAATTGCTATACAACGCCGTCTCTAGTCTCAAGCTAGCTAGCTTGTGTTATGAGTACTAGACAACTGATAAACATACTTATATGTTTCAAAATATATAAATTTTATAGATAAATTATACCGTGTAGTGGTTTTTATTCAGCCTTGTAGTGTTTAATCTCTTAGAGAGGACTTTAGGAGAGGGATTGGGCCGTAGTTCACCACACAGTGCTGAATACCACATATCTTCTAATTTTAAATTCTAGGACTTGTTGGTTTTCTCACGATGTTTTGTTTTACCGTTTTTAAGAACAGTGGTGATGAAATAAATTATACAAAGTAATGCGTCTAGCTGCGTTTGACTGTGGTTTCAATCTACGACCTGCAACTCGTAAGTCCGGGCAATTACCACTGGGGTATCACTGCTTTGTACGTTTGTTATGTTGCTATAAGATTGCTGTTACAAAAATTTTGTCTAGGTCTAAAAAAAATTATTCCATCTTCACGCTCCACCCAGAAGGGGAGGAACTATTTGATAATGAAAGTATTTAACACATATTATTTAGTATACATTGAATAGGTCCAATCTACAATATCTATAAAAAACCAATTCATAATTCGTTACCCATCGTTCGTCGCTGTATAACCTGCATCACCCCCTCCGACCACCCTCTTTACCTCCCACCCATCCTCCACAAATTACCTGGATCACGACTGAAAAGAAATTCTCCACTTTTCACAGCGAATTTAAATGATTTGATAAAGTTATGTCGAGGGTTCGGGTCCTTTCATTTGTACTCTTTTAAGTCCCACTTTCTAGAGATTATAACCCCTCGGTAATGGTACTGTCGAGCGTTGGCATCGCTACCGTCGCGGAGCGGTTGCATCGCTACAGTTGTGAGGTGGTTGCTAGCTGTATATATTATTGCTTAGGCTTCTAGTTAAGCAGTGGCGAACCTGTCACGCGTTCCCAACAATATGACTTTAGGAGATGCGGTCTTCATCTATTTGTTCTCGCCTACACCACGATTTTTAGTCGTGATGCACGCTCGATTCTATCATGCTTCTGTCGCGAAGCAAACGCGCAAACATAATTAATAGAAAAAAATAAATATTGCTAAGTGTGTGATTGTTTTTATCAAAGTTATACGAGTAGCTTTTGTTTTATGAGAATGCGTAGCGAACCTTAATTAATAGTGTAATATGCGAGCACGCAATCGTTCTTCGTATGTAACACACTTTAATAATGTTTTTTAGCTACTTGTTGCCCTTTGCGTTCTAAAGAAGCCCTCAACGCTAGCTAGCATCGGCTCAACAAAACTCCAAACATTTCCTGACATCTCAGATGCACCTCGTTGAATCGGGTTTGGTCCTTACCGATACCGCTTGCACACATGTCTCGTGTTTATTGTACGGGCAAATACAAATACGTAGCTCCGGAGCAGAGTTTTCCAGCCTTTTGGTTTTCTACAGGATGCATTTTGGAGAGTGTGGGCGGGAATTGCATGATTTCATTCCGCTGTCTCAATTTTACCATCGGACATCCACCCTCAGTACGGCCAATATCCATCCTTACGTTGTTGAGATATCTACGGTGTGGACTACACGTTTTGCCTCGTCGTTTCTACCGCGTACATCGAGGGACTGGAACAGTTTGCTGGCTGCAGTCTTTCCATCCGATTATAATTTAGGTTTCTTCAAGGCTAGAGTGAACAGGCTCTTAATAAACTAATAAATTAGTGCGCCTCACCATGAACGATTGCATCTCTGCCTGCAATCAAGTGGGATCGCAGTCAAGCACTAGTTTATAGCAATAAAAAAGAATAGAGCTGTACTATGTGAGGCTATGAAACTTAAGCGATGCCATTGCTAGAACTTTTTTAAGTCTCGCTCGTGTAATAGCACCCTTATTATACATGATTCTCTTTATTTCATAACTTTAGTTTGTAATAGGATTATTGTTTAAAATGGCGACAGGTTTGCCCTCCAGACAAGGGGAGGAGTGTCAATGAAATGTGTGTTTGTGTTGCGTGAACTAAATAAATTGTGATCCTTTTGAATGTCTGTATCAACTTCACATGTATTTTTATTTGTAATCGCCTACTGTTATTTCAGCTCGCAAATTTATCGAAAAAAATCTTTAGTTTTATTTTGAATGAAATAAAATATAAGGTTGTGAATTTAAATTCTAAAAGTACTAGACAGTGTGGCTTAGTTGGCACAGTGGGTAAGCGATTGTCTGTTTTATTTACTATTTATTTATCGCTTATATCAGGCATTACAAACAAATAGCAACATCATTAAATTATTGAATTACTTTTTTATTATTATTACTGCGTGTTGTGAGTTCGATCCCAGCCAAGAACAATTAACCCGTGGTTATGGGGTTGGAAAAGTGTTACACGGTCGTGGAGGGTAGGTCTCACAGACCGGTTCACTAGAAATCAAATTAATCAATACTTTATAAATAAGAAAGTTATAAATATTATGTTAGTTTTTGAGGTAATTATGTAAATAAAAGAAACACAAATATAAATAATAGATATTAGTAATATTTTAATCATATGTATTAGATTTTTTTTTTAACTGGCTGGCGTATCAGGGCACGCTCAGTGTAGGGTCCCGTAATGTCCTGTCCGCCACAAATTTCTCACTATGTCTCAATTTCTCTCTTCTGCGTAAATGTATTTTTTTTATTTACCAATAATTCCTTTTAATGTATTAAATAACTATTGAATACATAAGTTATTGATCGTAATTCAAACCAATTCACGTGAAAAATAACTCAAAGAATTTCTGAAACTTAGCAAACACGTTGAGTCTAGGTTTCGATAAAATTGATTGTCAATTTCGCCTGAACCGTTTATAAAATCTTTTCCAACCTTTGTTTATGTACTAAAACAAATATTGTATTTAAAGATCCTTGTATTAGATAAATTATTTCCATACTAAACCGTACCTGAAGTTTATCAAAGACGCTGTTTTGTATTTTTAAGAACAAACAAACAGTATAAATGATTAAGTTTGTTATTGAAAAATTGAAACGCTTTTTGTATAGGAATCTTTAGGACCCTGGTACACAGGAGATTCTATTAGTCCAGTGATATAGAGCAGTGTTGGCCTAGTAGTAACAGCCCCGACTTTGCGAGTTGTAGGCCGCGGGTTCAAACCCAGCCAAACGCATTACTTTGCGTAGTTTATTTCATCACCACTGCTCTTAAAACGGTGGAAATAATAACCTGCAACTCAAAGGGTTAAGTAAGTAAAATTATGACTCTTCTTTCAGGTCACCTAGAAAAGAAAAAGTTATTATTGCACCCCTAAAAAAAGAGCACTATATTGCAAAACCTATGGGAATGGGATAGATTGTTTAGTCAGTAAGAGTCTGATACTGTTTTCTGCTTTGCCCTAGCGATGGATTCGTCACTAAATGATTTTTACCACCATAAAAACAAAACTTTATACCTACCTACCAGTTTACTTTCATGCAGCAAGCGTATTTATTACGTATTTATTGTTAATCAACGTCTAATTTAGTCCCAGTTCACAATAATCTTCTGTAAACCCAACTGACCGCAACAGTAAATCAATCATTAACCCCGTCAGCCAATCAGCATATTTATCAACCGACTGGACGCTCCCGATTTCAACCACAACACCAACTGAGTTGGTTGATTACGTCATGAGTACTAGCGGCATATTGGATCTAAATCCAATATGCCCTAAATATCTAAACATATGCACGTATTGACGCTTGTCTGGTGGTGTGACGAGAATGGATAAAGTGAGAAATGAGTATATTAGAGGAAGTCTGAAAGTGGCGCCAGTGACTGAAAAGTTGAAAGGAAATCCTTTCTCTTGATATGGTCATGTGAAGAGGAGAGATGAAACGCACGTTACGAAAAGAGTTCTGAGGTAGGCCGAAGAAGAGATAGATGGATTGTGTAAGGAGTGATATAAAAGAAAAGAGAGTTAGTGATAGGGTGATAGGATAGAGTAGAAGAAAAAAACATGTTGCACCGACCCCAAGTAATATGGGATAAGGGTAGGATGATGATGATGAGGCTTGAAAGGCAAAAATGACAAAACGCCATTGAGTAAACTTTAAGGACAGTGATTCGAAGTAATTTTTTTTTTATAAAAACATTGTTAGAAAAAAGTCAGATTTAGATACTATTACCGTGTTGCTAATCTATAAACATAAATGTGAAATATATCACAGCATTTCAGAAACTATAATACCTACAAACTTAAAACTTTGGCAGGTAGGGCGGGGATGTCCGCTAACAAGGGTTTTACGAAACTCCTTCCCTTAGGGGATAAACCGACTTTCACGCGAGCGAAGCCGCTGTTAGAAGTTAGTGTTATACAACTCCGACAATTTCGTCATTTTTAATATTTTTCTAAAAAAATGTCTTTAAATCACTCTCTTGTAAAGTTTAATCAATGTCGCTTAGTATTTTTTGCCTTTCGAGCATCGGTACGTAGAATAGCTCTATGGCTCTAATTCTTAAAATACAATCTGTCCAAAAATCCAATTTTACAACTAACGCATAATACTTTCTGCGGGCTTCAAATTGAGTTTCATGTGATAATCGTGTGCCAATTATACCTCTAGCAAACGATATACATATAGGACTCTTAAATATATAAAATGTAAGTACGTTTATCTTTATAATAAACAGAAATAACTTAAAAAATAAATAAAAATACTTGACATACTCTAATTTATACACAGATATGTTATGATGATTACATACAATATTATTGAACTTATTAGATTTACAAAAATATTGAATTCCATAAATTGCTACTTAATCGTCTTCCTCTCTCCTAATTTTTGCTGTGCCCGACAACTTTTAACATCAATCTATGTACACATATGAATTGGAATAAATTTTTGAGTATAGAACTGAGGTTGAACGAAAGATAAAGAGTGATGGAGTGACAGTTTTAAAAGGTGAAATTTTTATTAAAGCTTATTTCAAAAGAATTCAGGTGTATTACTCAGCCCTATTCCTAAAACCATGTAACGTTTTTCATAGGTAAACGATTTAAGCTATTTATAATTTTTCCCTTACACATCACTTGGATATTCTGCTTACCCAAAAATTGGAATAAACAGTAGTAATAAGAACTGGCAACATACCCCTAATTCCATTAAGCTCGTAACAGGCCGGCGGAATGTATCGGCGAGTTATCTTTTCGCGTCAGCAAGAAGGGTGGCTAATGGTGCCTGCAGGCTACGCGTACCTGTAGACACAGCCACCGAAAATAAACCTGCAGAAGGTTTACTCCAAACAACCAACAGAACCCAGACAAACCAGTTTATTTGTTTGTGTGAGGCACAAATAAACGTTTTTCTTTCTTTCTTTTAAAAAAATATTGACAGGCTCGCGTTTGACCTCAATCTCACTTGATGGTAAGCGACTATGACAATAACCCGCACTGGGCCCGCGTGGTGTATTACGGCCCATTCCCTCTCCTAGAGAGGAGGCCTGTGTCCCCGCAGTGGGCACACTAAAAGGGTTGATGATAAAGCGACTATGTGGTCGACCGAGCAAGATTGCCTAGAAATAAAAATTTTCACTCTAGACCTAAAGACTCCTAGGTTGTAGCTATGTATCAGGAAACACAGACTCCAGCAGGGAATTCCACTCCTTACCTGTAGGCATAATGAACGTGTTCCCAAAACGCTTTGTATGTGTGGTAGTGGGAGATCTCACACCATGTTAAATGTTGTCGAAACTTATTTTTTTAAGCTCATTTTTGGAAGTGCGCCTTCTGTAATTATCTATTCTGTGGTACAAAGGCGATGATCAGCTATAGGAAAGGATTGGTACATAAGTATGTTACAGGAAAAGGGCCGAGGTAGGTATTGGGTAGTTCCGGTTGTAAGGGTGGAAATTGGGCAAACGAGTTCTGTGGTCTGTGTTATGCGTGATTTAAATGTGGCTTGGTATTGATAGTGGTTCCTAATTATCACAATTTAATCAACTAATTAATTCACCGTTAAATTTTGATCATTTTAATCCTGTGGAGAGTCGATTTGGTATATGAAACACTGTCCATTTGTAAAGATAAAATTAAAAAAAAACATTACATAGTATAAAACAAAGTTGCTTGCCGCTGTCCCTATGTATGCTTAGATCTTTAAAAGTGCGCAACGGATTTGGTTTCGGTTTTTTTTAATAGATAGAGTGATTCAAGAGGAAGGTTTATGTGTATAATACATGCATAATATATTCAATATCAGTACCCGTGCGAAGCTGGGGCGGGTCGCGAGTAAAGTATAAAACACAGTAGAAATTAGAATTTTAAAACCATTTTTTTTTAAATAAAACTTTGCTTCACACTAGGAATTACTCCTGTATCGTAGGTGCGTATTTATATAAACCTCAAGTCATCCAGACCAAGTATCTGTAGAGCATAAAAATATTTGTTCCATGCGAATTACAAACCCGTGACTCGCAAGAACTTACAGCGCAGCAAATTTTTCAAATTCAAATTCAAATTTTTCACCGTCAACCGTTCAGAAAAGACATAATAAAATTATAAGATGCCATTACTACAAAGTAATTTTCTTTAAAATTAATTAATTATAGGACGCAAATTAACAGCCATTACAACTTTTAACAAGGTTAAATAATCTTTTCTCCGAAGAGGAGACTTAACGTAATATAATATACCTAAATGAACAAGCACTTTGCCACCGACTTCGCTCGTATAGCTGTTTTCATAAAAAACTTTAACATATAAATTCCGCGTTCCCGATTTCCGTCCACCGTAGGTGCGGGCTTGTGGACGGCGAGCAATGGGTAGCTTGCCGTCCGGTCGTCTGGTAACAGTCCAGATCGAGACCAAGTCGTCGACGGCGCGCACTAATCCTGTGCGCCTCTAGAAGTTTTCAGCAAGCTGAAGGGGCCCTGCGGGTTCGAAGCCTCCTGGAGCCAAGGGTTATTACAACAGCGTAACTACAGTTCTGGGATTATGGCGAGGAAGGTTTCCACTGTTTCTCGCTCCGCCCAAGGGCGGGATTCGTCATTGGATAATTTTTACCCACCATAAAAAAACATCAAAATAAAAAAAGACTTATATTTTTTAAAAATTAAATTCCCTTCTTCAATTTTACTCCTAATCTGGATGTTGGTGCCTATTCTTGAGTATTAATATTATTTTTGAGTATCTTAGTGCTTGTTTAAGGAGACGCGGCGCGTTGCTTGGCGCGTTTGTCGTTCGTCCGATTATAATTTAGGTGTCTTTAAGGCTAGAAAGAATTAACTAGTGCGGCTCACCATCAACGATTGCATTACCGCATACCTTCAGATAAAATTGCAATCAAGCCCAGGGGCCCTAGTCAAGTGGCAATCGCTCCGTGTCGAATCCATTTCTAAGTTCGATTTCGCCTTAACGATGTCAACCACAAAATGGTAGACAAAGTGACATCGACTAACATATCGATAAGTCGAAGTGTTGGTTCGATAAAATAACAACTTCTTGGCTATGGTTATCGAATTAAAACGTCCAATTTGACGTATAAACAACTAATAACAATTAGCGAATCGAAAACGTTTGACCACGTGACTTTTCGAAGGCATATGTCAGTTCCATACATTTCGGAGTTTCGAATTTCGTTATCGTTAGTGAGATGTGACTTTGTCTAAGCCCCCTGTTTTGCATCATTAAAAAACATATATAACAAAATCCCTTTTCTCCTCCTTAGGAAGAATAACAAAAAATAACCGGTATAATTTGGTGATGGTTTGGTTGGTCTTAGGTAAAATTTCCAAAAACGCCTACTTAGTGCTCGCCTACGTTTTATATGGCAGCCTTAAGGTGTCTGCACACAGCGGGCGCGGCGCGGCGTGACCGGGCGGCGACGCGACGCTGAGCAGTTGTAATGTACTAGATAGTACGGACGACGCCACACAGAGCCGTCCCGCTCGACGCGACGGTAACCTCGGATCTGTATGGCGTCGTCGCGTCGCCGCCCGGTCCCGCCGCGCCGCGCTCGCGCCGTGCAGAGACCTTTATGCAAAATTTCATATACCTCTTTATAATTAGGTACGTGACTTCGGCGTTCTGTGAGTTGATACTTCAGTAAGACAGTTTCTCCCTTTTTACCCGACTGCCAAAGAAGGAGGGTAATGTTTTTCGAGTGTATGTAAGTATGTATGTATGTCTTTTCCTTTGTGACCTCCTGTAGCCTAAACGGCTTGATGGATTTTGATGTATGAGGTATCGTTAGATTTGTCTTGATTACGGGAGTGTCATAGGATACATTTTATCCTAAAAGTCCCACGGGATAAAGACATAATAATATTTTTTCTAAATTTCCCTTTAAAAAAATATGTAGTATTTAAAATAATGGTACTTACATATACATAGTCTTCTACATCTACAACATTTTCGTTAAATAAAAACAGCTAAAAAGTTATAAATAAAAAAATTATTATTAAAAAAACAAAATACCCGACTGCACACTAAAAAAAGAGTAAAACAAGCCCCACAATACAAATTTACTGAATATAATTTATAAATGTTGATGGAAAGCATCGCAGGCGGGGACCACCTTGACCGCCACCAACGAAAATTCTGCTAAATGGTGCACAACAGAAATGACTATAAATAAGCCTCTGTTGGTCCCCGCCTGCGATGCTTTCCATCAACATTTATAAATTATATTCAGTAAATTTGTATTGTGGGGCTTGTTTTACTCTTTTTTTAGTGTGCAGTCGGGTATTTTGTTTTTTTTAATTGTTGTAACTCACGTGATGGAAATATTATTTACTATTTTATCTACACCAGTATTGTGAAGAGGTAAAGTTTGTTTTTTTTTTTGCCTGTAAAAGGTAATCTCTAAAAGGACTGGTCAAGTTGCTCATTTTTTTTTCACCGATAGAAAGCTGTTTTATTTCTGAGTGGCATAGGTTATTTTATTGTACGCGGGTGAAAGTTAATTATACAAAGTTTATAGGACAGATAGGCTTTTCTTAAAAAGGATGACCAACTCAATAATCACGAAAAAAAAACACCCGCTGCTCCATACGTATTGTCGAGTTATCTACACTATCTACACTAATTCTACACTAATATAATAAAGAGGTAAAGTTTGTTTTTTTGTTTTTTTTTTTTGTTTGTAGGAGGTAATCTCTGGAACTACTGGTCCGATTGGAGAAATTTTAGTAATAATAGAAAGCTGTTATATTTTATGTACGCGGGCGAAGCCACTGACAAAAGCTATTGTGAATATAAATCTATGGAGCAGCGGGTTTTTTTTTTCGTAATTGTTAAGTTGGTCTCATATTAAAAGTTGTTCATTGAATATTGGTGTGTACAATGATTCTTTTTAAGGAAAGCCCATTTGTCCTATAAACTTTGTATTATACAGATAAATTGAACTGAGATTTTCCGTTCCATGTTCCCTTTTATACAATCATCAAAGAGATCCAAATCCTAAAACTGAATTAAATCCATTATAATCTGTGGACGCTATCAGTACTGCCAACTTTGCCAAACTTGATTATGATTACGTTAATACCAACCAAACAATAGCAAACAAATATTTTCAATGAATTTACAAAGTTTTTGACAAATTAATTTAGCAGTTTCTATTACCTGGCTTGATGGAGTCGTAAAGGATTTAATATTTCGTGTCTGGGGTAAGCGATCAGCTTTTAGCGTTTTAATTTGCGGTTAATCTAGTAATTGAGTAATCTGGGAAGACCCAAAAATAATAAATCCAAAAATATATTTTGATTAACAATGTTGTTTTCTTTTTTCAGGTAAGTAAAGACTCAAGATGGTGACTGCATTCGAGTGTGTGGTAAAGTAGTGAAATATAGTACTGATATTTAAATCAGTTTAAACTTTGTAAGTCAGTGCATGACAGTTAAATAAGACGTCAAAATAATAAACAATTGAATTTGACAATTAATTTTGGCAATAAAAGTCCGAAATTCCCTCTCTCTTCATACAGAGTCAGAGAAGTTATTTAAAGATTGACTTACCCAGAAAAAGTAAGTATAGACCGATTTTCCTATTATCTAAATAATGAATGTTGGTTGAATGTTTTCTTTTTAAAACTCGCAAGTATGAGTACGAAAGGTGCTATTCTACAATATTAAAACCAGCAAAAAATGCCGAGCCCCCTATAATTTTATTATTTGTGCAATAGTAAATATACTCATTTAACAATTTTAATTTTCTGCCTATACCTAACGGTTTTGAGATACAGCACGCTGGCAGTTAGACCGGGTGGACAGTAGATTCTTAATAATAAGGTAGGCGTAAAAAAAATAGAAACATTCAACAGTAAACAATAGAAACATCGCACCATCTATAAACTAAATCAAACCAACCGCAATCGCAATCGCAACCGCAACCACAAATCGCTCTTAGCTCGTGACTTGATCCGCCATGTTTTAAGTTTCCTCTAACTAATTTACGTGACGAGTTGACGAGATGGGATTAATAGAATTTCAGGGCGAGCCGCAATACAATTACGTCTGTCTACGGGTACCTTGGAAAGTGGAAGGACCCTCAGATATAATGGATTAAAAGAGACCTTGGAATTTTTATTTTTACGGCCAAGTTTGTGAGAAATTTCTTTTTTCTTCGTGTTGCCTTTACACAGTTGGGGCATTAAGCCAGTTTTTTTTATTCGCTATAAACTAATACTTGACTGCGATCCCACCTGATGGTAAGCAGTGATGCAATCGTTGATGGTGAGGCGTATTAGTTTGTTAAAAGCCTATTTAGTCTAGCCTTGAAGACCACCAAATTATAATCGGATGGAAAGACCTTGTCTTTCCTGCGTAATGATGAGTACAATGACCTCTTAAGAGGTTGTTAGTGTGTTACCAATAACTCTGTCAACGTAAGAATGGGTTGGGTTGTTTAGTCAGTAAGTCTGTCATTGTTTCCCGCTCCGCCAAAGGGCGGGATTCGTTATTGGATGATTTGTACACACCATTAAAAAAGAAGTGCTTTCTGACTTTACCCAGAACCTAGTTCTTTGATAATTTTACAACTGAAAGTCTTTCTCAGCCTTTACTTTAAAATAACTTTCTTACTTACCTGTATCATCATCAGGCTTATTAATGTTCTCACTGCTGGGACATAGACCTTCTCTCTAGTAGAGACAATGGGCCATAAACCACCACACGGGCACAGTGGGTAAGTTTTCTCCATAGGAAACGACCACTTTGGAACCGTGCACTATCTTCTGGCGTTTTACAAGTGCCCATGTGACTTTGAATTACGAATTATATATGTGATATATTATTTACCTGTATACACTTATTCAAAGGTTATATTACATAAATCTCTCTACCTAGCTCAAAAGCAGTTCAAAATCCCATTACCACGAGCCGATCTATCACCACAGGCTACCATTCAACGTGATGGACACTCCTTCCCTTCAAACCCTATTCAATGGAAACTCCTACATCGAGAACATCAATAACATTTTTCCATTTAGCGCAAACATCCATCATTCTATAATCCCGGCTAGAAAATCTCCAAACGACTCAAATACGATATATTAATTACTAGCTCATTTCACTGGTTTCGCCCGTTGGATAGTATAAAATGATTCTAAAGGTCCTATGGAATAAATTCATGGGATAAAAAGTACCCTATGTGCTAATCTAGGACATGCTTTATAAGTGTACCAAGTTTTATCGAAATCCGTTTAGCCGATAAAGCGTGAAGAAAAATTAAATGTACACTAACACAGTGGCGTAGCTATGTAGGTGTAGGTCATGTGAGTCCTCGCCAACGGCCGCCCACCTAAAGGGGCCACGCGCAGGCCCGCTTTTCTTTATGAACGAGGGTTTTTTTTATACAATAGATAGGACCTCTTTAGACCACTTTGTCACCTGATGGTAAGCGATGATGTGGTCGAACGCTGGGGTGCAAAAGTCGATGTCTCGTTTAAGAATTTATGAAAGAAAAAGACTTCGACAACGTCTAAACTAATCCACGTTACTCATCTGCACATACACATCGAAATCCGTTCAGCTGTTTGAGCGTAAAGAAGTAACAAACACACACATATATAAAGATTCGTCTTTATAATATTAATGTTACGTTGTAAGTCAGTTTGTATGAGGATTCTAGAAATTTCCTTGTATGAAAATGTTATTTAATCAGTGTTGAATTTGAGTTTAATATAATATTTGTTTTATTAAGAAGTTAATTAACTTATTTAATGTGTTAGAATATGGGTTTGTTAATTATCCTGGAGGATATTTTAAGTCAACATAACATCACGGTTGTGGTCTCCGAAAAAGGGCTTTCTGGAGGCGTGGAGAGTAGATGGATGGTACACCCACACTTTGCGAGTTTTGTTAAACACCTACGTGAAAAGGGCGACCCTATTTCCTCAATGGAGGAACATTCTAGACTTAGCAATAACAATTTGGTAATATTTCAGTCGTGGTCACAAAGGTGGTGCGAAATACTCTAATGACTCTCTTGACGTGATGAAACTCCTTGCTGACTAGCTCCCCGTGATTTGGAGTCAACATACATAATGCTGATAAGACTGTTATTGTAAATAACCAAATAAACTATAAATTTAAAATGTAAAACATTTGGGACTGCTTTTGAGACTGGCGTAGCTATTAATTAGCAATTAAAATATATACTACAAGGCTAGACGAAGGAGTGCCCAGGGGATACCAAGCTCGAGGTAACCCCAAAACGTCAGACACTCCCTCCCACCTCACCCGGAGCAGAATAAGGTGTTTAAGAAAAGACCAGATTTTTTTCTGCCCAAGTTCGTTTACCACCTAGCTACTCCACTGGTAGTGGTGTAAAATACAGTTTATTCCATAAAATATGGATTAAACAGCAAAGTGGTTTATACTGCCTGATCCCCTACGAGAATTGTCATAATCGTAAAGATAAGTCAAAGCTCATCAACGGTATAGAAATACTCAACCACGGAGTGAGGGAATAAGAGGAGGGACTCGTCATTGGACTGTATCTTACGTCACGGCATCTTTCTCTAAGGGCCGGTGCACACTAGGCGTTTTAAATGCGCCGTTGACGCGCGTTTGTAGTACGATACAGACACGGTAGGCACGCAAGTCAGACGCAGCATCTAGACCTTCTATAGGATTTTTTTAGGTGGAAAAATCATATAAAGACATTTCCCGCCTTGGGGTGTAGCGTTAGGTTATGATAGTCTTTTACTGACTAAAAACCCACTCCTTTTCCTTTCGGAAACAAACCATTGGCCCCAGTAGGCTTCGACTCTGTATTCGAAACCGTAGGTGTCCTCCTACGGTTTGCACCCATTTAGAGACGAACTTTGACTTGGTTCGGTCGATTACTGGACGGTCGGAAAGCAAGCTACCAATTGCTCATCGTCCTCAAGCCCGCGCCTAGACCTTCTATACGATAAAAGCTCCCCGTCGACTCATGTTTCTAAAGGTAAAACTACACTCCTAACACGTGTATCACTTACGTCGATCTAGGCGCGTCGGTCTCCATATATTTTAGACTTTTATAGCCACATGACCCAAAATTCAGTCCACGATACTCCAATATGTTGCGATTCCTCCACATTCTCCTCAACTTATCCATTGCAGACCTAAAGATCGCCATACGTCTCTTCACTTCACGCCACGCGACGTCGTTCTAGGTATGTACAAGTCAGGCGTTTTACACGTGTGCGTCGGTCTAATGTAGCGTTTAAAACGCGTGGTGTGGACATGACCTACCAGGGGATTATCTCGCGACCGCCTCTGCTTAGACTCCTGAGCCAGATTGATGATATTATTTACTCCCAGCTGTGACATTTATTTGAGAGATAGAATAAAAAGAAAAATAACGAAATACTTGTCAAGTTCGAGTTGTAGGAACAGTTGAATAGTGGGTTCCGTAGTGAAATATTTCGGAACTAACTTCTGACAGCTTTTTTATGGTGGAAAAAACATCCAATGGCAAATCCCGCCCTTGAGTGGAGCGGGAAATAGTGTCAGACTCTTACTGACTCCCTGATTCTACTTAGTCTTTATACCAGGGACCGGCCTTCCTTTCAGAAACTATTTTTTTTTAATTCTGACAGCTGTATATTGAGGAATAACAAACTCACAAAAACTTTATACATACAAATAATACAAGTAAGTGGTAACGTTGCAGCCGCCAGCATTATCCGCAGATTATACACATTATATAATATCCCAAACCCCAAAAGCACAGCACGTTGTGGTGGTTTCTAGTGGTCTCAACTTTCAATTGAACTCCATACCGCGAAGTAATATTAATTAACGGCTTTAATTAATGTACTTTAATTTTATTGGTGACTTGTTGTCGCTAGCGGTTTGATCTGCTACATATCGACAATTATCCCAAAGTATTCGGGACAGTAAAATCTTGTTTTATTTGCTTACCCATGTACCAAATCACATTGAAAAATGTACAGTGGTTTGGGCGTGAAGAAGTGACAAACATACTATCTAAACATTTGAGATCGGCGAACATTTATTATAATAGTCATAGTATTTTTGACAAGTTTTCAGCTTCACCTGA
This sequence comes from Mythimna loreyi, assembly GCA_029852875.1. Classification (NCBI taxonomy): domain Eukaryota; kingdom Metazoa; phylum Arthropoda; class Insecta; order Lepidoptera; family Noctuidae; genus Mythimna; species Mythimna loreyi. The sequence continues at coordinate 21,677,396 of CM056790.1, forward strand.
CCGATGTTTGTGATCAATTTTTTTAAATTAAATGTGATCCACTTCCCGGTTACCTATTAACCTACTAAGCTGAAATTTTGCATGCATGTGTAAATCTCGTGACAATGCAATATAATGATGACATGGAGCTGATCTGATGAGGATACTGGAAGTTGGCAATAAAACTATACGAGTTTGGGCTCGTTTGATTTGTATTGTCGATTTCTTTGATCCTATATGATAGTCAGGGTTTGTCTGGGGTTGGAAGATCGCCATAGAAACATGGCAATAAGTAATGGATTTGATGTGTATTAATTATATAGTAGGTATAGTACCGCACTATTAAACTTTTGTGCTCAGTGCGAGCGTTCGTACACATTTGTGTTTCTATTATGTCTTTAATTACGATATTCGAAAGGTGCTTGTTATGAAAAATATATTTTCATTGAATACTTGTTTTTCGGTACCTAAACTGTGACGGCGGCTGTAATACCCCGCGAACATCCCGCGAAAACCATCCACATTCACGTTCACGCCTGTTTACGGAGATTCACGGCAGTAACCTGCCGCCATTAATAATGTAGTGAAAACACACGTAGGAATAAACTTATTAAAATCTCTAAACATTTTTCATTGGTCAAAATATCAATGAATTGAGACAGTATCTACTATAACACATTAAATGCCTCGGCTCGGTTTCTGAAGGGAAGGTCCGACCCTGATATGAGGGCTAAGAAGGAATGGGGTTGGTCGTTTAGTCAGTGAGAGTCTGACACTGATTCCCGGTCCGCCTAAGCGCGGGATTCGTCTTTATCTAAAGACGAATCCCGCACTTGAGCATCTGTTTTTTCCCACCATAAAAAATACACACATGTTATATACTTTTTAGGTACAGTAAAACTCGTAGTCAGTTCACGGAACCCCAAAAAATAAAAATCCAAACAGACACATTTAATTTCCGACGTTTGAGGTCTGGCCTCTCTAAATGATGAAAATAAGCGACGCCATTTCCCGCGCTCTTTTTAAGGATAATAAGATGGCTAAAATGTGGGTGTGTTTTTAAAACATGTTGAGAAGGTAATAAATAAGGTTATTTCAAGAATTTTGTGAAGATTTAATGTGTAATGGTAATTGTAAGTTATGGAGTAAGCTTTTCTTAAGTAAATGTGTTTTTTTTTTACTTTTTATAGAATGATTGAACGAACGAACAATGATGCACGCCCTTGGGTGAGGCGAGAGATAGCGTCAGATTTTTACTGACTAAGAAACCCACTCCTGTTCCTTCTTTACCTTCACTCTATGAATTCGGGTGTAACGTTTTCACATTGCCCCATGGCCCCAGTAAATTTCGACCCAGCTGGGCCCCTACAGTGTGCCCTGGAACTAGGGCAAAAATGAACGGTGTGTCGTTTAGTCAGTAAAAGTTTGCCACTCTCTTCCGCTCCGCCCAAGGGCGGGATTCGTCATTAGATGATTTTTCCCATAAAAAAGGGCTGGCGGAGGCATCTGCTTTTTATCTAGTAAATGTCCGACTCTCCCTCAAAAACAAAAATTCGCAGGATATGGACATCTACCAATTTGCTCCGGGCCCGGCCGCGTGATTGATTAAAGCCTATTCCCGCTCTTAGAAAGAAGGCTAAGGCCCGGTATCCACCAAAGCGGAGAGGAGAGGAGACGAGAGGAGATGTGCCGCGAAGCTGGCAGGTTATTTCCACCAAAGCGAAGAAGAGATGCGTTGCGAAGAGGAGATGTGAGCTGTGTGTAGCAGAGATGTGAGCTGTGAGAGATCCAAAACAGTCAAGTTCTGTCTTCACGCTTGCATTCAAAGTCAGTCAATCGAATGACGTTTCGGGACGTGCGAAGCGCGCGGAGAAGGTAGCGGGGTGAGGGGTGTGCGAGCACGTGCGCAGCCCGGCCGCCCGACTAGACACTTCTCCGCTCTGCCGTGCCGCTTGCTCGCTCGCTGCACAAAATTCTATAGAAAAATTAGATATCTCCTCTCCTCTCCGCTTGACCCATTTCCACCAAAGCTAAGCAGAGAAGAGATGTGGAAATAACGAAATCGGATTGGTTTATTCAAACACATCTCCTCTCGTCTCCTCTGCTCTCCGCTTTGGTGGATACCGGGCCTTAAGTCCAAGCTGTGGGCAAATTGTAAGGTTGCTTTAACAAAAAATAAATTACACAGAGACTAAACACACAGAGAATTACAACAATATCTCAGTTCTAAATAAACATTATTGCCAAACAGTGCAATTCCCTAGTCGCCGTACGTTTCACAGTGGAACCGGAAGCCATTCGGATTTGCAATCAGTAGCTGTTACCATAAATAAATATTTAAACTGTGTCCCTGTCCCTTGGTGCTACCTGTGATGTTGTGGCAAGGAGTATCGGTAAATGGAGTACTCGCTCGAACTTTTGAACTATAGTCTGTTTGCGTTAAGAAAATAGTGATTACTCAGTGCAATTGCAAAATGGAAGCAAATGAGCGATAACAGCCAGGCGCATTACTTTGTGTAATAAAATCCGGAATCTTTAAATCAAGAGTGAATAAGTTACTTCTAGGTAAGCGCGCTCCATCGTCGATCGCATTGTCGCTTTCCATCAGGTGAGATAGCGGTCAAGCGCGAACCTTATAGGTTCGCGCTTGAGCACTATCTTACTTGAATAAAAAAATATAAAAAAATCATCACAACTGGTCTCAAAAACGGTGAAGGAAAACGACGTGAGGAAACTGGAATGACCTAGAACAGAAATCCGCATTGGGCCTACGTGGTGGGTAATGGCTTATTCCCTCTCCTAGAGTAAAATTTTAAGGCTGATGCTATGCATTCTGTAGTAAAAATTAGCAATTAGTATTAAGCAAATTTATCATAACACAGCATTTTCAAATAACAATATTTAAAATTTAATCAGAATTTATTGTCAGTTTCACTTTTATTTTGACGAAGGTAAGGTATTAAATAGTTCACTTTTAAAATTGACAAAGCGCGTCCATACAATCTAAAGGGCTTACTTTTTCTGTCCATTGTAAACACGCTTTTCAATTTTACTACGATTTAATTAGTCAAGGGATGTAGCTAAGCCGAGTGCCAACGATGAAACAGTATAGTCCATCCAAGTGCATAATTATTGTGTTAAGTATTCTATTTACTAACCATTCAGTGGTCTACCAGTCTTGAATCCCAGATGGAACGAACCCATGTTGAACACCAGATCATTAACATTTGTTACCGTAAATTAAAATGACATCTGATTTGGTTTTCGGCAAAAAGTTATATTATTGTTCATTTAAATTCATTTCGAAAGTACATGAGTAGGCTGATTTTCGTGATTCTGATTGTGATGTGACGTGCTTTATGATAATGGCGTCTTCTTTGCTTCAATTCACACAGGACAGGATAAATGATAAATGATTATTATTTTGTAAATAGGTTTTTACAAACTCTTTTACACGACAATTTTTTTTTTTTTTCGTCTTTTGTTACTAGATGAGGCCGGTGTTTCCTAGCTGACTACCCTGAGAAGAAACACCGAAACAAACTCAGGGGTCAAAGTCTGTTTTAAAGTCCATACACAAACATGTAATGGTCAAATCATATGAGAATCATGCAGATTGGAGTCTGAGATGGTCTTTTGAAGAAAGAACCACACAGTTCTGAGTGGACCTGTCCAGTCAGTGCAAGCATTTGTCAGTTCTCGTGTAGCTCAACTCAGGAAAGGATAACTTCAGAACATCTATTCTTAGAATGTGAAATGATTACTTCCGAAGTAATTTAACCTCAACCTTTCGACTACCGTAAGTACAGACGTAATTAAAAGACAATAGGTGTGCGGACACCAGTGTCTTCTTGAGGCTATACCTTTTGACTATCTTAATTACAGACACAATTAAAGAACAATAGGTTTGAGAGCAGTGGTGGCCGAATGGTAACGGCCCCGACTTACGAGTCGTAGGTCGCGGGTTCAAACCCAGCCAGGCGCATTACTTTGTGTAATTTATTTCATCACCACTGCTCTCAAAACGGTGAAGGAAAACATCGTGAGACACCAAAATTTCGAAGACATGTGACATCCATCAATCCACACTGGGCCCGTGTGGTGGGTTATGGCCCATTCCCTCTCCTAGAGAGCTTGTGTCCCTGCAGTGGGAACATTAAAAGGCTGATGATGATGATGATGAGGTTTTCGAGCACCGGCGCTCGCTTGGGGCTTAATGAACGAATTAATTATTTGTGGGAATAAGAAAAACATACCCGAGGCCCTGGGCCAGAGGTAGAGAAAGAACAGGAGTGGGTTTTTAGTCAGTAAAAGTCTGATACTATCTCCCGACCCGCCCAAGGGCGTGGAGATATCATCAGATGGTTTTCCCATCGAAAAAAAAAACCATATTTCTAAGAAAAGCAAATAAAAAAAGAAAACATATCGGATAGGATAGGATATCGTAATTTGACATACATACATAACACTAAACACTTTTGTTACGAATGCGATTGGTTGTATGTACATTTGCTCTCAGGCAGACCACGTCTTGAAGTACGTTCCTCTGGAATATTTTTTTAGACAAAGTAACAAACATACAGACACACATACTTTCGCCTTTGTGATACAATTGTATATTATGTGGTTGACCTCCTATTTCATTCCTTTCTTCCTTTATTGACATTGATAGGTTTCCCGGAAATCACTCGGGAATGGAAAAGCGGAAGTCAATCTTAATTTGTATATTGGAGAAAGTGGGGGATTAAAAGCTAAGTCTGGTTTATTATTTTCTGTTTTTTTTTTTAATCATTGCCCCATTAATCTTCAAATTCATGCATTGTGGACGCGTTACAATACATACAAGTATATTTTTTTATAAACACTAGTTTTTTTATGGTGGGCAAAAATCATCCAATCAAATAAATAAACGTTAACCTTCAGTTATACAATAGCTATTTTAAATTATAGGTACTATAGCAATTAACTGTAACTAAAACAAAACTTAAACAAAAAAACTTATCACTTACTTATTTAAATTTTATTTTTATTTTATTTATTTGGCTCACCAACAATTGAGTACACTCATGCAATTCTGTGTAACATTGAAACAAATCGGTTCTAGTGTATCAATCTCTTACAGGTAAGTACATCATGCATTAAATATTGAATAAATGTATACAAACTTAAAATTTAAAACACACAGAAGAATCAGGCCCCTCAGGCCAAATTAAAACTAAAAATAAATAAAACATTAAAATCACAGGCAGAGAGATACAGTTGAGGATGAAATAAAATTATAAGTAGGTATACGAAAACCTAATTGAATTAAATCATTATAAAATGAATTATTAAACAAATTCAAATAATTATTAATAATTGAATAATGTATAAAATAATAATAATATATAAATAACTATTATAGTAGAGAGTAGGTAAATAACGCCTATTCAATCTATCTTTGGTCACAGTCGATCTTAGACACGTCTTTACTCGTACCTACTAATAAACAGTATTATGTTAGTTACATTAAGTAATTGGTGATTAATCTTAGCTTTCCTGGAATTACTGGAAGGGCAAACAGTTCACACTCTAACAGTTCGTAGTTCCAAAGTACCAATTAACTAAAACATAGAGTATTCATAATCATCATTTCAGCCCAAAGACGTCCACTGTTGGACATAGGCCTCCAGCAAATGTCGCCATAAAAAACGGTCTTGTGCGTCTCGCATTCATCGGATTCCCGCAGTCTTTATCAGGTCATTGTTCCACCTTGTAAGAGGCCTTCGAATGCTGTATCTTCTTGTACGCGGCCGCTACACCGGAACCTTTCGGCCCCAACCTCCATCTGTTCTTAGACCAATTTGCCCTGCCCATAAAGCAATATTAGCTACTTTTAATTATTGACAAACCTGTAATACAGTTCATAAACCATATAGTTAGAATAATCCCATACGTACACAGAATATCTACTAAGCAAACTCCTGAAATCTTTCATCTTTCTTCAAATAATATGTCCTCAAGCAATCCCCGGGATACAAGAAGAAAAAAATATCATATTTATTCAGATAAATCTGCAGAGAATTAGAAAATGGCCGGAGTCTATACACTCGCTCGTTATTATCGTTCACGCAATCGCAGATCGTTACGTTTCTGCAAACAGGGGGAAGCGAGGCAGACTCGCTGAGAGGTAGCCAGAGGATCTCAAAGTTAAAGGAATAGGACCCCCCGAGGGATTGGCAGAAGAGTGAGTGTATGAGATTGTGAGAATGATATTCTTTTTGGCCATTTGAATTTCACGGAAATTGAAATGATGCATTTAAGATGAGCCTTTCTTACTTGCCTAGCGTCAATGTTGAACATGGTTTAAAAGCTTGTTGTTTCATCTAGCTCAATCCACCGCGTCCACGTCAATTAACAGATTTTTAAAGGTATTTGCTGGATTTGTGTAACACTATTTATAAAATTTTTGGTACTGATTTCTATATAAGCCTAGATAATGTCTACAAAATTTCTGTGTATCAAAAATATCTGAAGAAAGATGTCTAATAACATCATAGTCATGTTAGAACGGTTGTATGAAAGTGTGTGTTGGATTGACCACTTTTAAGAACTTGGCTATGATGAGAATAATTAAAATAAAAGATAGATATAAATGTTGTAGTCACATTAATGAAGTTTTTCGTCCGATTAAAACTTACACATCGGCCCAATCTCAACTAGATCTTAAAAGTAGTCGTAGAAGTGAGTGTATTCCAAAGTGGGTGTATAAAAGTAATGTTAAGTTGATTATGGATTATTTTTTCGTACTACATATTGGTAAAATACTGCCTCAGACCTACATGGTTCCTATACGATTAGTCTATTACTAATTGTTTGGAATTTAATGAATTTTTACTTTCGAGTATATTTTCTTGTATTTTCTCAATGCATTCAGCTAGCGAACACCAAATCCTTCTAGTTTATTCTGAAAAATAAAATTGTCATTTAAAATTTTAATATCTACTTAACGAAAACTTTGAGAACCATTGCTGCAGACGAGAATATAAAAATATGAAATACCTTTATTGGAGCGGCTTTGGTTACGTCGTTTGCGAATGTCACGTTTTTATTGGATCCTAGATAAACAAAGTTAATTTATTCCGTGATTATTGTCTAACAGACGGAAAAATAAACGTTTTGTGATATTGTTTTGAGCTGAAAAAGATTTCTGGTTACTGAGAAAAAGGTTTTTTTATTAATATTTTATTGAATAGACTTTCATGTGATTACTGGAGTGAAATGTGTTTCCTTTTTTTTGCTGTCGCTTATAGCATCTATGTATCATGTCATAGTAAATGATTTGCGTGACCTTTTTTATTGTTTACTATTTATCAATATAGTAACAAAAAAAGAAAAGAGTATGAATACATAGGATACTTATTTGTTGGGAGTAAGCTCTCTTGAGATATTTTTTACTATATGCTAGTAATACATAATAATATTTACTTGTTTTCTCCCGCAACAAGAAAGTCAAGCACTAGTTTAAAGCAATAAAAAAAAAGTATATAAATTACAGTTATTACTAAAAAGTAATCGCAATTGTCACATTTTGTATAGTATAAAACAAAGTCGCTCCCCGCTGTTAATCCCAAAGTATGCTTACATCTTTAAACCTACGCAACAGATTTTGATGCTTTATTTTTAATAGATAGAGTGATACAAAAGCAAGCAATATATTTAAAATCTGCATTGCACTCGTGCAAAGCTGGGGTGGGTCGCTAATTTAATACAAAACACACACTGTGTTTGGTTTTAAATAATCGCAATTACTTTTTTTGGTGGATGTAGTCCTATAAAACTCAATCTCAAACTCATTTATTTCAAATAGACCATTTACAGGCACTTTTGAAATGTCAAAATTGAAGCTAGTTTGCACGTTCCAAGGTGTAGACTCCTATGGAGAAGAACGTGCAAGAAACTCCATGGGCACTCTTTTAAATCAAAAAATGTAAAATACTTCTATGCTTAATCCTTCATTCAGTTACCCTTTTACCGCCATTTATCACAAATCTCAACCACTTGGTTACAAGTAACGGCGCCCCCTACCGGCCATTATTATGATTACTTAACATATTATATATTTTATGCTTTCTTCACCTCGGCTGATGCTCAACCTTTGGGGTCGCTAAACAAAATCATTTATTAAACAATTGTTTGCGAACGGAATGAGGAAGTTTGTGTTTTATTCAAATATTTTTGGTGCGCTTCTGAAAGATTACCAACTTGAAAATTAATTAAGATCTTCTTTGAGCATTTTTAGGAAATCGGTTCTTGAGTTGCTTAATTTAGAGGAATATCTTGTAAGGTTTTTCAAAGCCCACGTTAAGTGTGGAAAAGGGAGAGGGAGGTCTTTGTCCAGAAGTGGGACATAGTAATTGAACCTTTAGCTTACCGTAATCTACACTAATATAATAAAGAGGGAAAGTTTGTTTTTTTTATTTTTTGTTTGTAGGAGGTAATCTCTGGAACTACTGGTCCGATTGGAAAAATTTTAGCAACAATAGAAAGCTGCTTTACTCCTGAGTGACATAGGCTATATTTTATGTACGCGGGCGAAGCCGCTGATAAACAATAGTTAACAATAAATATATACTTAATTAACGCGGTGTCTTCTCGTCTAATATACCACAGGGTCTCAAGTCTATAATCAGTGTTTATTGCCAGTGATGCTCCGAAACGTTCCGGCCTCATAAGAAGACTCAGTCACTCAAAATGAAAGAAGAATAGTTGTACGAACTCGTTCGCGATTTCGCGGTTCTCGTTACGAACGCGTTCGCTTGGGGCTCAAAAGTTTAATTAGATTATTATAGAATGACGAATTTTATTTGATGAAATTATTTTTTAGAGTTCTATACAACAAAAGGAAAAAACGTAACCCTTATAGGATCACTTTTGTTGTCCTGTCTGTCTCTCAAGACCCATTATCTCGGGAATTCGTTGGTATATCGATTTGAAATTAAAACCGTATACTCCGGGTGTTTTTTAAGGTAGAAAAAATCATCCATTGACAAATCCCGTCCTTGAGCGGAGCGGGAAATAGTGAAATAATGACAACTCTTACTGGCCAAACAACCCATCTTGTTCCTTTCTTGCATGAAGCAAACAACCTCTTCATGCTTCCTTGCCTTGATCCCAGGGCCCTGGTGTTACGCTTTCGCATCAACCTATAGCTCTAGGAGGCTTCGATAGCAGGTCTGCGCTCTCTGCTGTAAAAAAAATCGCTAAAGAAAATAAATGATTACGAAAAATCTTCGTAACTCATTTCGGGAATAGCACTGTTTTCTCTAAGTTTATTCCTATAAAACTCTCAGTTTGAGAATGCGACTCAAACTTGCCTAGATTTTTTTATTCCGGGAGTATGTTTCTAAACAGACGCAGACACTGGTAGATGAAACTAAAATTTTTAGACTCAGATTTTATTTCATAATCAAGTAGTTCACTTGCAATAGTAGTAGTCAAAACTTCAGTCTAAAAGATAAAACGGCAAAATAGTAAAAGGTATGGTATGTAAAGTAATTAGCGGGGGTTTGGCGCCGAGCCAACCGTCAGCTCAATGCTCTTGCTGGTTGTGGAGATATACATACATACACTGGTGCTGGTGGAATGGTAATCTATTAGTTACTATTAGTGATATTTGATTGAGAGATGTGGAGTGTTGAGAGAAAAATGATTATTTAGATAGAGCAATAGAACCTTTAGAAGTACGCGGGCTTACAGACAGCGATCAATGAGTAGGTCGCCGTCCGATCGTCTGGTAACCGTCAGGACCAAACTCAAGTCGTCGATGGCGCGCGCCTCAAGCAGCAAATCGTAAGAATTCTGCAGAAGGGTCGAAGCCTACTGGGGCCAAAGGTTTAGGTCTAAAAAGAAGGCTCGACCTTGGTTTGAATGACAACATAGGAAAGGAGTGGGTTTTTTTAGTCAGTCAGACTCTTGTCTGACGATATCTCCTGCTCCAAGGGCGAGAGTTAATATTGGATGATATTTACCCACCGAAAAAAAAATGTAGAGACGACTGGAACACAACATAATAAGCTATTAAAAAATAGCCACCGCACTGGACCCTTTCGCTGTCCTAGAGGAGGCTTGAGTCCCAACTGTGGGAACTTTATGAGGTAGATTGTGTTTGTATGTAACTAATTATTTTTATTATTCAAAATTGAGAAACTCATTGAGTTAAGCTCGGCTTGGTATATAATTATTATATTGGTGAATAATAAAAAATTAAAGAATAAGATAGGTATGATTTACCTACTGCATTGTCAGTCAATAGAACATCGATGTGGAATTTGATTTGAAACACTCAAGTCCTTCTTAGACTTTCTTAGATCCTGTTACCATTTCCCTAACTGATTAAAAAGGCAAAAAAAAAAACTCCACGGAACACATTCACAGTTAATTACTGGTACTGTGCAACTAGATGACCTTACAAGCAATGAAGCAATCTGGGCTGCACGGTGAGTACCACTGTGAGTCCCGTTACACTCCCAACTTGTAACAGTTCCAACACAAGTAGAAATAGGGCTGCCCTGGAACTTCGCCTCCACAAGTATTAGCTTTTTAAAAGCTTTTATTTAGTTTTATCTGTCCCGATTTTTGTGATCAAATCTTGTAAATTAAATTTGATTCACTGCCCGGTTAATAATGTCAGCTAGATTATTATCGTTTGGGTAATAATCTAGCTGACATTTTGCATGCATTGCAAATTTTTATTAGATTATTTGGATTTTTATTCATACAATTTAATTAAGTATTATTTAATACCTTAAAAAATACCAAAATACCGAAAAACAGTGCAAAGAAAAAAAAACCGTTTATTGCATCACCGTACCGTCGAACAAAGACATTAATATAAAGCGACATGGCGATAAACCATTAATGAAATGCTGACGAGATGCCGGGCATGAGATCTACAAACACACCCAATATCTTCGGGTTCGTCGCTAAACCGCATACAAAATTATTATGTCGTGGAGTTGATTTGATGATGGAACCTGAAGGTAGCCTTAGTAACTCTGTAATTAAACGACACAACCCCATCGATTTGGTCTCGAGTGATTCGTCTTGACGAGTTTTAAATATGTATAGGTATAATATTACACGCTATAAAAGCTTGCTATGAAAAAAATATTTTTCTTAAACTTGTTTTGGTTAATGTTTTTGGCCTGGATACTAAGTCACCTAAACCTGGTATGTATGGCGATGTAGGAACGGGGTAGGTTGTTTAGTCAGTAAGAGTCTGACACTTGTTTTCCGCTTCACCCAAGAGCGGAACTCGTCATTGGATGATTTTTACCTACCATAAAAAAAAAACCTAAACCATTTATTTGTATTTATAAATTACTAGCTTTTGCCCGCAGCTTCGCCCGCGTACATAAAATATAGCCTATGTCACTCAGGAGTAAAGCAGCTTTCTATTGTTGCTAATTTTTTTCCAATCGGACCAGTAGTTCCAGAGATTACCCCTACAAACAAAAAAACAAAAAAACAAACTTTACCTCTTTATTATATTAGTGTAGATTAAAAAGCAGTTGCATTACATTCGAAGTAGTATTTAGCACCAAATGTTTTGAGTCAGCCTTATTAAACTTTGTTGATGTAGCCAAAATTGCAATAAAATGAATCCAATAAATGAAAGGATGAATAAAATGAGTGGCCGTTATCCACCACGCGGGCCCAGTTCGGGTTGGTGGATGCTATAAGTCTTCGAATAATTGATTATATTAAATAAAGCAAAGTTGGCTGGGTTTGAACCCGCGACCTACAACTCGTAATTCGGGGCTTTTACCACCGTGGCCGAGGCCACCACGCTCTTTCGCTATTTTAGGTGTAATCTATACTAATATTATAAAGCTGAAGAGTTTGTTTGTTTGTTTGTTTGTTTGAACGCGCTAATCTCAGGAACTACTGGTTCGATTTGAAAAATTCTTTTTGTGTTGAATAGATCATTTATCGATGTTTGTTTGTTTGAACGCGCTAATCTCAGGAACTACTGGTTCGATTTGAAAAATTCTTTTTGTGTTGAATAGATCATTTATCGAGGAAGGCTTTAGGCTATATAACATCACGTTGCGACTAATAGAAGCGAAGAAACAACGGAAAATGTGGAAAAAACGGGGAAAATTATTCATCTTTGAGGGCTTCCGTTGCGTGCGCTGCGAAAACGGTTCAAGATACCAAAAAAATATGTACGAAAGAATTATTCCTCTTAAAATGTCCGCGACAGTATATGTCCATCTTTTAAGATTAACTCACTAGAACCGTTTTTATGGGAATCAAATTTGGCCGAAATTAATGCATTATTACCAATTATTTGTTAGAGTTGTATCAACATAATAATATTAAACTTTATCCAAATAAATGTGTTGTTGATTAAGAGTTTGTAATTTTGAACAAAATTGTCTTTGACATCACTTATTTTTAATGAACGTCTTAGAAGATATTACAATTTTAAAATAACTCCGATATAAAATTCACACGCGCCGCATGATGTGCAAAATATGACGCTGCGCCTGGCCGGCGGGCGGGGAGAGGGGTTGCTTGCGGGCGGCGCGGAGGGGTTTTTTTAATGGTAGGTAACAATCATCCAATGACGAATCCCGCTCTTGGGCGGAGCGGGAAACAGTGTCAGACTCTTACTGACTAAACAACCTACCCCGGTAGGTTGTTTCTCTGGGAATAATCCCAGAACCCCGGTATAACGCTTTCGCACCAACCCTCAGCTGCAGGAGGCTTCGACCCTGAAGGGCCCCACAGTTTGCTGATAACACCTTGAGGCGCGCGGGAGCAGTGCACGCCGTCGACGACTTGGTCTCGGTCTGGACTGTTACCAGACAACCGGACGGCGAGCTACCCATTGCTCACCGTCCTTAAGTAAGCGTCTACGGTGGCCGGATATCGGCGGGATCGCGGCGGCGACGGCTACGGCGAGGGCACTGTTGCCCTTGCCTTATGCAGTCGGCCTCCTCCTTTACGAGCATCAGGTACTGCTTCGCAGAAGGAGGCGACCGCTTGCCATTCTTCTTCGCTGAGAACCATGACTTGAATCAAGGCCCGGCGCGAGAGGTCGTCGCCGCCGATCACCCCCACGAGGACACGGTGATGCTCTTCTCAAGCGGGGCACACTTCCACCGTGTGCTCCGGGCTGGCCACACAGTGGCGACACCCGGGCGTCTCTTCTGCAAGAATCCGGCGCAGGAATCTCCTGAACATGCCATGTTTGGTGAGAAACTGCGTCATGCGGAAGTGAGGACACCATGATGTCTATCCAACCACACCTCAAAGACCCCTCTTTGACTTACCGCCGAGATTATGGCGTGCCCAAGGGGGGGTGTAGCTCTATGAAGTACTTTTAGATAATTATGTTCTTTTAAAAATTAAATTGTAGAAAAAAAATAATAACAGAAATTGACACGGGCAAAGTCGTAGGTAACAGCTATAATTTATAAAGCTGAGGAGGTTGTTTGCAAAAATAAATATGATGCCCAAAATAACTATTCCACGCGGACGAAGTCGCGGGCACAGCTAGTAGATAATAAGTAACTTCGTACGCATTTGACCAGTTTTTCTTTTCTTTATAACTTCTGTTTCTTTTTTCCTCTTTTTAGAGCCACCTTCGCAGCTGGCCACGTAGCATCCCTAGTAGAAATCTAGATAAAAACCTAGGTTCACCTAAACAAGGCAGTATAAAGTGTCGCCTTGGCTTGCGGCCAAGCGGTCGCGGTGCCATCTTTGTTTTACCTCTATTAAATCAACATTTTGTTCGCGCTCATGTTTTCGTTTTGGCAACCCCCTGTAGTTTAGTAAGAGCCGTAATTTATATATGTTTGTGGTGGGTTATCTTACTGTTGTCGTAAATAATACGTTTTAAGTTTTCTGTCTTAATTTACTGTTTTTTTAGGACGGGCCAAGTTTCAGTCGTAGTGTTTTTTTTTTCAATATTTTTTTTCACCTAGGCCAAGGTCCTTACAAAATGTCACATGATAGTGCAGGGTTCTAATTGGGCTTTTCCTATAGAGAAGAATCGACAAACGAAACCATATAAACCAAAAAAACTTTTTAAAAAATTACGAGGATTTTTTTGATCTCTTTCCATCACACAGGCCAGGTTTGCTGCAAGAAAACTCAACTTTGAGTTAAGCTCGCCTTTGTACATAAATATTGTAATCCTATTTTTTTATATACTGTTTGGTGTATAATAAAGAATTAATAATAGGAATATCATGAAATTACTCCCCTCACCGCTCTGGGAGCAGTAAGATTTTTATTAACCAAAAACCCTTGACTTGGGTCTTACCAGGCAGTGAGCTGCCTATTGTTCCACATCCGTTAGATTGCAGGAAGTCAGGAACCGTTCCAAAAGTGCTGTCGGGCAATTTTGAAGCGGTCGGTCGATATGACTTTGTACTTTCCGATTTAACATTTTGTACCTATGCACTTATTCTCACTACAGTTGCAGTGTGCATATCTACGTGAGACAAACATTTTGTAGCTATGTCTCTTATGACCGGCATACGGAAGCTTAAATAGCTCTACATATTTAAGTACAGTGTGCTCAAACTAAGCTATTACAACTTCATGTGAGAGCATGTTATGATGTGTTCAATAAACTCGTTACTTTACGTGTGTTTGTGTTAGCGCCACGATTATTTGCGTAGCGTTGGTATTAAACAGAACATATTATTATTTAGATGATTAACACATACAGTATATTTAATATATATGTAGGTTAATACCTACTTGGTGTACAGGTATACTCAAAACATATTTGAACTGTTAAAATCACTTTTGTTGCTTCGGTATTTTTCTTTTTTTTACATCATGAATCGATTTTTTAACGGCTCGGTTGGCGCAGTTATTGAGCGATTGACTGCTGTGCTGAGCGTCGCGAGTTCGATTCCCAACCGGAACAAATATTTGTATGGCCTACAGCTATATGTGCTCCGAGTCGGGGTATTTTGTATATGTGACTTAACATGTTTGTGAATGAACCAACGATACAGAAGTAATTCCTAGTGTGGGGCAACGTTTTTATATTTTAAAAAATCTGTGTCGTGTTTTTTTTTTATGATAGGTAGGTAATAATCATCCAATGACGAATCTCGCCCTTGGGCGGAGCACAGTGTCAGACTCTTCCTACCAGGGCCAGAGCCTTCCTTTCAGACGCGACCTCATGGCCTCAGTTGGCCCACTCCTACGGTTGGCTGACACTGACAATTCTTTGAGGCGCGCGGGAACAGTGTGCGCCGTCGACGACTGGGCTTAATCCGGACAGTTACCAGAAGATTGGACGGCGAGCTGCCCATTGCTCGCTGAAATCGGGATCGAAACCCCGGCGGCGTCACTTTTATTGCTTCGGTTTTTTTCCTTTTTTTCACATTACGAATAATTCCTGTAACGTGGTTGAGTTTACAAACATCATGTCAACTCACATGAAAAAATATTTTTTTTCCGTGCGGGAAAAAGTCTGCTGATAAATAAATAAAATGCAAATCTTTACTTAACAAAAAGAAAAATTAACTAATTAGATACTTGTTCACGTCACACACAAACACAACTATTTAATTACCCCCCACCCCCCAATTAATCCGACCTTGAAGCTTTCAGCCCCAGATTCGCGGTCAATTCAATGTCTACAGAGAAATTAATTTTCCGCCTTCAAGGAACCCGAACTTGCCCGAAGTTGGGCGAAGTGTGCCGACGTTGCCCGAATCACTTCGTCAAGTTAAACCACAATGGCTGATGGACGATTGTATTTGATCGCACTAATTTGACCTTTGGAGGTAAATCAAGATGAATGGGAAAAGATCTTTTATTTAGTAAAGGGTTTATAGGTGGAATGGGCAATAAAGAGGATTAAACCCGTATTGTGTGTGTTTGTGTCTATGGAACACGATAAATTAGAACCGTTTGAGTTGATTCATATATTTTATTAACTTGGATTTTAATTTTCTGCCATGATCTATCTTTACTTTGAATAAATAACATTTTTAATATATCGATTTAATAGTGACCCGCCCTAGCTACGCACAGGTGCAATGCTGATCATCATCATCCTACCCTTATCCCATATTACTTGGGGTCGGCGCAACATGTTTTTTTCTTCCACTCTGTCCTGTCACCCGTCACACTATCACTAACTCCCTTTTCTTTCATATCACTTCTCACACAATCCATCCATCTCTTCTTCGGCCTCCCTCTTCCTCTCCATCCATCTACGTGTAAATTCAAAACTCTTTTCGTAACATGCGTTTCATCTCTCCTCTTTACATGGCCATACCAAGACAAACGATTACCTTTCAACTTTTCAGTCACTGGCGCCACTTTCAGACTTCCTGTAATATACTCATTTCTTACTTTATCCATTCGCGTCACACCACACATCCATCTCAACATTCTCATCTCCGCTACATGCAGTCTTTTTTCATCCATCTTCTTAACAGCCCAACATTCTGATCCATACAGAATGACAGGTCTTATCACGGACTTGTAAATTTTACCCTTCAACTTCAGGGGCATCCGGCTGATATATAGTTAATATCAGCCGGATGCCCCTGAAGTTGAAGGGTAAAATTTACAAGTCCGTGATAAGACCTGTCATTCTGTATGGAAGTTGGGCTGTGAAAAAGACGGATGAATTATGCATGTATTATACATATAAACCTATCTCTTGCTGCCTATTTATTATAAAAAAATGCCATCAAAATTCGTTGCGTAGTTTTAACGATCTAAGTATATATACGGACAGAAAGCGGGAAGCGACTTTTTTATACTATGTAGTGATTTATAATTATCAACATAAATAAAAGTATTGCGAGTTAGTTTTTACTATATCCTGCAATTTTACTTACCTTTAAAGATGAATTTGAGATTATTTAGTTAATTTTTGGCGGTGACATAACACTGTACAATTAATAAATGAATTAATGAATGAGTAAATGAATGAACTGTAAACGCCATGGAGGGCACTGGTGACCTCATCGGGCGATTAGGTACATCAAATTATATTTTTTGATATAATGTTATAATGATACGTTGTTATATTATATAAATTAACTCACTGCCAGCGGCTTTGCTCGCTTAAAAATAGGTTTTCATCCCTTTAGGGGGTGAATCTTGGAAAAACCTTTCTTAGTGTTCGCCTACGTCATTAAAAATTCATGCAAAATTTCACTCTCTTAGTCCCAGTAGTTTTGCCTGTGCGTTGATATGTCAGTCAGTTTCTTATTTTTGATATATAGATTTTGGTTCACATCATATCACAAATATTTCGTTCATATTTTCTGTAAAAGAAATTCAAATATAATTTAGATCCTTACTTTTATACCCTTTGAGTTTTACGAATGTGTCTGAAGCTTATTTGTTTAAAGAAAATAGTTCTTTTATGTCTCAACATGAAATAAACTCAATAAATTTAGGTCCTAAGAGCGTAAGTAATGAGCTAGATATTGTAGACCTTTTTATACGTGATCTAATATGTCTACGATAACATTTTACATCTTTGAGAGTAAAAATCTTCGTTTTCTAAAATTCCAGGGGTTTGTTGAGGAATGGATTGTAACATTTCTTAAGTATACAAATTGGTTTGGGCCGACTAGGGCCGATACCTCAGATATATTTGCTAGGATTCTCAGATGGGTCTGACACAAGCTCACTCACCTAGAGCCGAACAAAATGTATGCAAAGTGGGTTTAAAGAAAGACTTCACATAGGCAGACATTGATATGAAATAGATAATATACAAAACTAATTTTATAATGGAAAAAATATTAGTTAAGTAGGTCCTTTCAAATAGACGAACAATTTTAATGAACTTTGGAACATAGCACAGGTAGAGCGAGTTCTGAAATAGGACAAAACAAAAGGAAAGCTGTTAGTTCTAAAAATTTACAATAGGTGTAATCATTCTAATGTCAAAAGATTATCGAAATTTGTCCGAGTACTTTCTTGTTTCATTGTTCTCGGCTCTAAGCCACTTCTTACATTCCTAAGGAAGATATCTGTCATCCTGCCATCTCCTTCTTGGTCTGCCACGACCGTGACCCCGACATGCGATATCAGGACCAATTTTGTGTTTTACTAGCCTACACCTCATTCGGCATGCGTTATGCCCAGCCCAATCCCAATTAAACTTGGCAGTCTACTGAGCTACATCAACGATCTGTATTTAGGAGACCCTTGGCCTCAATAGTCAGATAATGCCAGAAAATCTTTGTTCAAAAGTAGTTCCTTTATTTTTATTCTTTAGTAATATTTGTGGTATTATCTATGTTTACCTTTTCTGTAGGTTCCAGTGAGGTTTTTGGGTCAGCCTACTATAATAATATTATTTTATGTAGTTACTTAACGGCGGAAGCTTGTTGTTAGCAAATTAGAAATATATTAAGTTATTATTATTATCATTAGTCTGTAAGCTGTCCTAAGAATAAATAAATAAATAAATAATAATAAATAAATAAAACTGCATAGTCCTTCTCAAAACGTCACCATTTTCTTCTACAATATCTTTCAGTCTCACGCTCTATTTGAAAACGTATAAAAGTTATTCAAATAGCAATATCTACCTGTCAGTGTATTCAACAGAATCGGCACCATTTTCTTTTATTGATAAACGCTCGCATCGCTGTGCTCGGATGTACCTGCAAGCACAGGTACGCAAACACAGGCACAGGTTCACAAACACAGGTACACTTCGACACAACACGGTTTGAACAGGTATCTTGCGAACTACCGGATGCGTACTGTGAGACGAGACTGTTAGCAAATATTGTACGTCGATTGTACTTGTTGTGTTTGTGTTAGATTGTATTGTATTCTGTATTGTAGGACAACGTATTGCTATAAAAGAAGTCTCGTTAAAATAGGAACGTGATGTATTGTTGTTTAGAATGGATTTTATATTTCGATAGGTATCAGTTTTGTATCAAAAGTTGTAATGACTTAAGAAATTGTTTATATTCTTTATTAGTATTTATGATTTCCTGGCCTTTTTTTAGGTGACAACTGACAAGCAATTGCTATAAGTTTCCTGTTAATAAAAGTAGTATAGTTGATAAAAATAAAACTTGATCTCCATAAAGAACAACGGTGAGGAAATTGTTAGTAAAATTAGAAAGTGTCTCCATATTATATCACCATGATATAGTGCAAATTAATTTTATTAATTTAACCTGCAGTTTTTTTCTCCTGCTCTAAGTGACGCGAGAGGGTGTGTCAGACTTTTACTAACTTGTTCTTTGCGTTTCAGCGCCGCAGTGACTATTGCGATCAATTTCGCTGATTTTTTTTCTGAACACTTATGAATATTATTATTATTAGACTTCTCGACAAGCTTTGCTCAAAATTGTATCGTAATATTTTTCCGAAATCATTTTAATCAACGATTTCACTTATTTTTCAACTACGTACATACTTGAAGTATAAAACTACTCCAATTTTAAAATATTCTATCTACCAGGAATTAATTTACATAAATGTCACACAAAAAAATGTTAAACATAAAGTATATTCAAATAAAAATAACAAGTACAGTCAACTAAAAAATAGGTGGACATGCAACATTAGTCTGGTTACAAGCGCGCCATCTAGTGTTTATTCAGACGAAACAAGCAAGTAGCTTATTTCGCTTGAATATTCCCTGTTCCTTTTTAGCATAGCTGTTGAAGATAAAATTGGATTTCATAATAAGTGACTGTAATGTTTTAGTGCCTTTAGAAACTCATATAGAGAGAAGTAGTTTACGATTCTGGGGGTGAGCTTTGGGATTGCGCAATTTAATTCCAGTCCAGTCCGTTTTGTTTGTTATGGTGGGTAAAAATCATCCAATGACGAATCCCACCTTTCGGCGGTGCTATGCTAACAAAGGAGGAGGCTAACCGTATAAGGCAACGGCGCACACGCCCCAAGCGCCGCCGGAATTCCGATCCTGATTTCCGGCCACCGTAGGCGCGGGCTTGCGGACGGCGAGCAATGGATAGCTCGCCATCCGGTCGTCTGGTAAAAGCCCAAGTCATCGACTGCGTGGTCTGTTCCCGTGCGTCTGAAAAAGTTGTCAGCAAAACCGTAGGAAATCCGCAATAGCGTCGAAGTCTACTGGGGCCCAGGGTCTCTTTCTGAAAAGAAGAATTGGCCCCAGTGAGAAAGGCAAAGAAGGAAGGGGGAGGAGTGTTTAGTCAGTAAGAGTCTGACACTGTTTCCCACTATGCTAATAGACGGGATTCGTCATTCGATAATTTTTACCTACCATAAAAAATAAATCATAAATGATCCGCCCGTGTTTTCCAAAACAACCGTTCAAGCATGAAGAAGGTTTAAACACATACACAGTCAAAAACTTTCTTAAACTCCTAAAACTCCTTCAAGATCGTATATACTTAGTACTTTCTAGTAAATAAATAAGCGGTAGGTAACTAAACAGTATTACGCCACGAGCAGTCTGCGACTGGTGGTAGTCACGTTGGTACGCGCGTGCGACGGAGCTGGCAACATGAAAGACACGTGAGCTGAGACCTTCTTGGAAGGAAACTTAGATAATATTTGCTACATCGATAAACTACCTCGTCTGCGTTCAAATCGGGAATTATTCTCCTAGCGGTTAGGATCTTCTCAAGATTATGCAATACGTCGATCACACCAAACCTTGCAGAAGGGTCGAAGCCAGTTAGGGCCAAGGGTTCTAAAAGGAAGGCTCTGGCCCTGGTATGTATAGCAATGTAGGAACAGGGTAGGTTGTTTAGTCAGTAAGAGTCTGAGACGGTTTCCCGCTCTACCCATGGGCGAGATTTACCATTGGATGATTTTTACCTACCATAAAAAAACACACCAAACCTAGAAAGGCTCATCGTGACCGGTAGATGGGAAAAGGCCTCTTGAGCGCTAGGCTGCGTTCAAGACCCCGTTTTTATCTACTTTATATGTCAGTCTTACCAGATCGGAACCGCTCTGGACTCTACGTTATAATTATAATGCCTTTCACACTTCAAGAGACTAAAACAGATGGAGGAATGTCATACCAGTGTCATAAAGTGTTGAAGCAGTGAGGTCACAACCCTCGCGGGATAATTGACGTAAGGAGGGGGATTCCATAACAATACATTACAGGACATAGTCTTCTCGTGTGGTTTTCATATAAAGCTATTTAACTGAACAGTATGTTATTTTTGTCTGATGGTAAGCCATGAAAACACTTAAATTATAATTGGATGCAAAGATTGCAGCGCATGAAGTATCGCGCGTGGAGCCACAGAATTGTGCTGAGTTGAGGGTTCGGCAGTATTGCGCGGCTGTGGCGCATATCTTCCTTATGTAATTAGTTAAATGAAATGATAAATGATTTTTATTTTGTAAGTAGGTTTTTACAAACTCTTTTACACGTCAATTTTTTTTTTCGTCTTTTGATACTAGATGAGGCCGGTGTTTTAGTTATGTTTGTTAACAAGCTTTAAGTTTGTGTCATTACGCGTAAATAAACTGTTTTTCTTTCTTTCCATCAGCGTGCGTTTCGTTTGTTACGCTTCCCCAAAATTTAAATTTTAAAATAGAATAGAATAAAAATTCAAGAGTTGTAAAAATAAAATCTCGAGCAGCTAACCACAAATTCATATCTTTTAAAGCCAAACAATACACCGGGTTCCATGACGTCATAACAACCGTACCAGCAAATGTTCCACGCAATATTGCTCACAAGTATGCAGCTCTGTTTGAGAGCTATGCGCGGTCCAGTTCCGCAACTATTCCAATCAGATAAGCCTTGTTCTGCCGAAGAGTTTTGTATGAAACGACTCTGTTTCGAGTGGACGGAGGAATGAGGATTTCAATGGTCGAAATTTGAACGGAAAATGAATGGCAACCTGTTACGTTGGATATTGTTAGGGAGGTCAAATTAAATGTTCGGTTGACTGTACTAATTGCTATCATTTTGTTTGTAATTCTCATTATAGAATTCTAAATACTGTTAGATTATGAACAAACGCGTGACCATTGAGAACTTTTTACTTTAAATGAGACTCGGATAGTCATAGAAAATTGATAAAACTGTAAATAAAAACTAAATGCTGTCAGTGGCATTTCCTGCGTAATTGTAGAAATTTATCCCAAACAAATATACTTCTTTAAAATGTATCTATATGTGCTAACGTGCCCAGAAAACTGATGATTGATGATTAGAGAAGATGGAAAATGGCAAAAATGCGTAAGATCTGCGCAAAACAATTTTATTTCCATTCTGACCTATTCCCTGCCATGCTTTCACTAACTCCCTTTTCTTTCATATCACTTCTCGCACAATATATCTTTTCTTCCTCTCCTTCTCCATCCATCCTCATAGATATTTTTTTTATGATGGGCAAAAATCATCCAATGACGAATCCCGCTCTTGGGTCAGCAGGAAACAGTGTCAGACTCTTACCGACTAAACACCCCAACCCGTTCCTTCTTTGCCCTTCGCACTGGGGTCAAGCCTTCCTTTCAGAAAGAGACCCTGGGCCCCAATAGATCCTCATAGATATTCATAATTCTATTAGTAACCTGCGTGTCATTCCTCTTCTTCTCTCTTTCACATGGACATACAAATGATTACGTTTCAACTTTGATGCCTCTTCTAAAGTGATGAAATGATCTATTCGTATTATTGTACCGAAAGTTTACAATCTGGCGAGATTTATTACAAACTGTCGGGCTTTGTAATTATCCGGTGACATAGTCAAATGTTACCCATCATTCTGGCTGAATAGTTTGCCCGCATTCCGCTATTATGTTTCAAGTTTCCTGTCGTACGGAGCGAGATTTATACTGTAGGTAAATGAAACCAAATCCAGCATTTTTAGGGAAAAAACACTCTTTTTCAAGGCACATTTGAAGGATTTAACTAACTTAACTTTATCTCTCTCTTCTCACCTCCTTTTTGGTTTTAACTTATTGTTTATTAGTGCTAAAAATAGTTTTTAAATAGAACCCTTACCACTTATCATTTCTGCTTAGGTTACTGACACAATTACAGAACAATAGGTCTGCGAACGCCGGCGTTCGCCTGGGTCTTAATGTCTTAATTAATTCATTAATTAGCATTTCATCATCATCATGATTTCAGCTGAAAGACGTCCGATGCTGGACATAGGCCTCCCCCAAGCGAAGCCACAATGACCGGTCCTGTGAGTCTTGCATCCATCGGATTCTAGCAACCCTGACTGGTCATCGGTCCACCTTGTGGGAGGCCTTCCAACGCTGCGTCTTCCGGTACGCGTTCGCCACTCGGTCAATATTTAAAAACATTAAATAACGTGTATTTATTGTTTGTCAAAAGGAAAAGATGCACATTAGAATTCTGTTGGGTCATGAGAAGCGATACCTTACGATAGTTTCGTTAACGTCAAACGCTTTGAGTTAGCTACGCCCCCAATCCCTTCGTTCTGATCACGTGACTGAGCGTTAAGATGAAACGATTGTAACTTGGTTAGGGAGGATGATAACATTTCCCGCTCTGGGTGCAACAAGAGGATGTGTTAGACTTTTGCTTACCAAATCCCACCATGTTCTTATATCTACCCTTTTCATTCTAGAACCACGGTCGCTCTTTCAAAGGCTCCCAATCACTTTCGTTCAAGATTTACGTTACAGACCCATAAGGAAAATGTCTACTAACTTGTTATGTGAAATACCATCCAGAATATCAGACAAAAAGCGGTTTTGTTCAGTCGTCCTCATTATTAAAAAGGGCTATCCTTGTTTTGTTCGTGTAATAAAGTTATAAAGGGTACCTCCCCGTAGTCCGGCCATCAAACGAGTAGGGTCGTCTATTCTTATGTCAATCTGCCTAATTATGTCTACACAATATTGATTGTGTATCCCCTGGCATCCTACTTTGACCTTGAGTTCTAAAATCACCACTTTGGGAATAGCAGTCTTGTAGTATAACTGAATCGTGTCGTCTTTATTGTTTGTCTGTGTGTCACAGTATTTTATGAAGAGCATTTTACGGACATTGCTTTTTTATTTAAAAACTGATAGTTTCAAGTTGTTTGAATGCAATATTTCTTATTCTGTATATTATATATATACAGAATACGAAATATTGCATATATATGTAAAGGTGTTGTGAAAAAAACCAACTATTTACTGCAATCGTCATTTGTCATACTACCAACGTGATAAAACTCAAATCTAATGTTATGTTGAATACAGTATAAATGATGCTTTTCATATGATTCATTATCTTAAAATTGTATCAATTAAAGTAGTATAAAAATGATAGTTTTTATACTACTTAACCTTTCGAATACCGTAATTAGAGACATAATAGAATAGTATTAATTTAGTAATTAAAAATTGATTTGTAGTAATTTTAAGTGTCCTAATATACCAAGTTGTGTTTATGGTGTACCTACAATAAAGAGTATATCTATCTAATAGAAAAACAATAGGGGTGCAAAAGCCACGTTAATGTTAATTGATACCTTTTTTATCTTTTTCTAGTTTTCTTCCATAAAATACCAAAACAAATCCTTCATCCCTCCCCACATTGTCCGAACAATTCTGAGACAAATCCTTAATATCGTTGATACCGGAAAATCGTCCGTGATCGCTGAAATCCGCAGGGGATGTCGACCTGATCGTCCTGCCAGATATTCTGGCCGTCTGGCAGACTCTTATCGCCTTAGAACCGTATGCCATGTTACTGGCAGATTCAAATTGAATTCTTATGAATATAGGAGCGATTTTAATCTTTAAGAGAACTACAATATTTATCAAATCAAATCAAAAACATTTATTTGCTAGAATATGGTACATAAGGTGTTACATTATATAGGTTTCCACATATCCTGCCACAGCATGGCGTGCAAATATTTTAAAGCGCGTTCTGTCTTGGTCTGTATACAAAAGGAAGATATAAAGACACAATGCTTGCAAATACTAAAAATCTATTGATTTCATTATGAAATTAAAACACTATAAAGGTAAAACGTTGTTTGCAAAATTATCTGACAAACAATCAAAATTATTACATGTACAGTGTATAGTTTTTAATCGATAAAAGTATTTTTAGAGGCATCTTCATGATGAATGGGCCATAATTCACCACGCGGGCCCAGTGCGGATTGCTGGATGTCAAATGTCTTCGGATTGTTGGTTCTAGGGCATGCCGGTTTCCTCACGATGTTTTCCTTCGCCGTTTTGAGAGTAGTGGTGACAAAATAAATTACACAAAGTAATGCGCCTGGCTGGGTTTGAACCCGCGACCTACAATTTTTAAGTCGGGCCGATACCACTCGGCTACCACTGCTGTCTGACTTGATATAGTTATATGTTGCCAAAATAAAAAATATTGTAATGGCAAACTAACAGACTATTCTTTAAAAAGGCATAAAAGACTTCCCATCCAAGCAAAAACATTTATCAAAAAAAAAAATGTTCTATACACAAATTTTGGCGGTTCTACATCAAATTTCACGTGCGAAAGAGTTCCGTACACTAAACTCACGAACGGTATATTTAGTGACGTGAATATGTATGAGAATAGCCCTGCACTTCAAACTTATTTCAATTATAAATCCTATCAAAATTTTAACGGGGGTTAAATTGCCCACCCACGCCTTCTGTGTATGGAAATTATATTTTAATGAATCTCATTCACGAGGAGGCAAGGAAGTTATGGCTTTGCTACCTTCTGCCCGCGGCTTTGTTCGGGCGAACTGTGTTTTATTATAATTTTTATTTAGTTTTAATTGTATTTTAGTTTATTAACATAGAATATACTAGGTATTTAAACTTTACATTATTATTTTTATATTAAAGTATAAATATACTGACTAAATATTATAATATGTACAAATTGTACAATACACTTTGTAAGCTTTAATATAATTATAATAATGTACTTATATAAGTTGATTATAATAAATTCAGAAACATGACTTAAACTTTACTGTGCATCAAAATAATAACAAAGCTTTTGAATTATTTCACCATAATAATAATGAAAACTTTAGTTGATTTTTGATTTATCCGATTTGACATTTATTGTATTTTATTTTAATGTAATGGTTTAATTTACGCTTATATGATTTTACCACTGTTTTCACTGCTTAAAACGAGTAATTTAGGCTACTCATATTTCAAATAATTATATGCACGAAAAAACAGTCTTGACATTTATACTCGAATGGATGTTGGGGCAATCCGGCTCGAAGGACTAGGTTTTACGAGTTGGAGCTAAAATAAACATTCAGAATTTTATATTCACATATATTTAAAGAATAAAAGAAAACATACGAAGTTTGATCCAAAATACGGAAATAAACGGGATCCATGTGGAAATTGAGACATCGCAGTGAAACGCCGGAGTTGAGCTGATCCCAATTCCAGATAACTGCGATTACAACTAGACGGATGACTGTCCGGTGTCCGGGACATGTCCGGCTGCCGGTTGGACGGCGTACGTGTATGGTAAAGTTACGGGCAGAAGTCCCAAAAAAGTTTAACTTCAAAAAATCTAACTCTCTGGAAAAAAAAGCATAGAAAAATTAAATCACGGATCCCAGGTTGGGAGACCCGGATCTAGGACACACCCGTGTTCCTATAGTTGCCCTTTGCATTCAAGAGTTACTATGACTCTTGAGAACCATCCAGCAACATGAAATACGCGGAATATATGCTGAATCAAAATGACGATCTACCTTCAATGTGCAGTAACAGATTTTCGAATCTCAATCAACGCGCAGCTGCGTGTAACCATAGCAACGACGACCATTTTAGTTAAATTTATTCGCCGTGTTGACTTGAGATCATCATCCTACCCTTATCCTATACTACTTGGGGCCGGTGCAACATGTTTTTTACTCCCTCTTCTTTCATATCACTCCTCACACAATCCATCCATTTATGTATTTAGAAATATATAAGTAGGTTTATTAGTTGTCTATTACCCATAATGTGTTATAGGTACTCGCTTAGCTTAGGACTAGACGATGATGTGTGACAATTATACCTACCTATGTTTGCTTCGGCCTCCCTCTTCCACTCCATCCATCTACGTGTAAACTCAGAACTCTTTGACTTTTTCCGTGTTGACTGGACATACTGCCTCATTTATTTTCCAGGTGTGCAGTACTAATGGACTGTGGGGAATCTTTATAGATTCGACCTGAGATTCCGTGAGGGTTACGGTTGGCAGGTCGGATGGATCGACTGGCTCGTCATTTCATTTGAGCATCGAGCATTTGGGGAATCGATTTGTAATGGCTTTTAGGCTGGACTGTACCGATCATGTTTATTACCGTGAGTTTCTATTCACCTAGATTTTTTTTGTGTGTTCTGCTACTTGTATTTTTGATTATTTATTTAGTAAGAAGTCATGTAGTAAACACACAAAGACGTAATTATTGCTTTCAGCATTTTCCACCAGTCAACCAAGAGTGGCCGAGAGACAATGTGGCAGTTGCAGTGTAAGAAAATAAAACTTACAAATATGTTTAAAACTAGCTTTTGTCAGCGGCTTCGCCCGCGTACATAAAATATAGCCTATGTCACTCAGGAGTAAAGCAGCTTTCTATTGTTGCTAAATTTTTTCCAATCGGACCAGTAGTTCCAGAGATTACCTCCTACAAACAAAAAAACAAACTTTACCTCTTTATTATATTACTGTAGATAAAAAAATAAAGTTTAAAAACTAACACCCGACTACTTAAAGACACGCTCTAAAAAGTACGAAACAAGAAAACAAGAAAGCCGTGGTCGTATACCACTTTTTTAATTTATTATTCTTATGGCATACGACCACGGCTTTCTTGTTTTTAAGTAGTCGGGTGTTAGTTTTTAAACTTTATTTTTATTTAACATATTTTGGAGTTCTAAATAGGTTAATCTTGGGTTCATTGATTTCTCAGCCCATGAATACAGGTAAAGTCACAAGCAAATGCTAGTAATATATATATATATTCAAAATGTACAAGTAAAGCGCTTTCAAATGATACCAAACACGGCATATTTATCTTAACTTTATTTTTTTACTTCGTATGTTTTGTCCGCTAGAGGGCGCCACATTAGATTTTGTGAAATCCCATATAGCCTATAACCAGCGGACAATTAAGACGCTTCTAATGATATGTCATTTGTCGAATTCTGATAAGTAGTTTAGAAGTTACGAGGGAACAGATGAACATCCATACCCACATACATACATACATACATACAGGTCAAAATCATAACCCTCCTTTTGCTTCGCCGTAGTCGGGTAAAAAATTGGTACAATACGGATCAATAGCTTCATAGAAGCGTATTCGTCATTATACAGTATGGCTGTCGGATCTTGGCGAGTTCGAAATTAGACTCTGCGAATTTTAGCGTTTGAAAACTCGTAAAAAGATTCGTTTTAATCAGATAAATACAATTTGCAAGTTGTTATTGATGTTTAAAACTGTTATTGGCATTTCTTTTTACCATACTGTAATTATCAATCTTTTGTGATATACGGCTTCATTTCATATTGTGCTTAATAAACAAAGAACAAATTATTATTCGATTATTCTTGATGCGCGGGAAGTGACGCTACCTCCTCTTTTTTTTGGTTACTAGCGTATAACCTCCTCTCTCCTCTTTACTCTTAATAGCGTATAACCTCCCCCCTTAAGAGTAAAGAACGATCTTTTCTTTTATCATCTTTCCAAGCCTACAGAAAGAAGACCTACTTAATTTGTACTTACTTGTACAAGGATAAGTGTTGTAAGTATACAGTACCCTTAAGCAAGTACCCCAAGCCTTAGATAAATGTTATCCATTGTCTAGTACTAATGGATCGCGGTAATCTGCTCAGGTTTAGGTTGAAGATAAAAGCACCTAAATACTGGCGTAGCTAGCAAAAAAAACTAGACAGGCCCGTGCCCCGTGGCCTCCAAGCTTGGAGGGGGGCCAAAACTGATTAACAAACCTCTTTTTGAAATTTCAATGAATAAAATAGATTGCAAAACTAATTGTGGTGCGGGCTTGCGGATGGTGAGCAACGGACAGGTCACCGTCTGATAATTTCGTTCGGACTGAGCTCAAGTCGTCAACGGCGCGTATTGGTCCACGCGCCTCAATTTCAGCAAATCAGTCGCCCGGCAGGTTTGTAGTCTGTTGGTTCCAAGGGTCTGCATCTGATAGGAAGTCTCCGCCTTGGTATGAAAGGCGATGAAGGAACAGGAGTGGATTTTATTTCAAGAAAAGTCTGACAAAAAAACGCATACAAACGAATAAACGTTTTTCATTCTAATTTTCCTTCTTATTGAAATAGCCTCCCGCTTCTCCCAATGGCGGGAGGTGTCACTAGATGATTTTCCGACAAGAAAAAAACACAAATTGTGGCAACTCGTTTAAGTTTGTCACTCTCTCCCGCTCCATCATCAGCAAAAATAAGTTATTTAATTATTATTTACGCAAAAAAGGGGCCTGGTTTTTATTTGCCCCAGGGCCGTTGAACATTTAGCTACGCCACTGCACCTAAACGGTTACATTAGGACTGCTGTTGGCAGGTTAGGTTTTAGTCTATAGTACTAACGGTCTGTTGTAGATTATGTTGGGATTTCAAACGCATCTTACACACGTTTTTGTATATTGTAACAGAAATGAAATATATTGTAAAAAAATTCAACAGCAGTAGTCAAAATACAGTACAATCTCGGATCTTGGCGAGTCTGAAGTTAGGCTCTGCAAATTTTAACGCTTGAAAACTCGTACAAAAATAAATGGTTAAAAAGAAATGTAAAAAAACAGTTTTTAACAGCAATGACAACTGCAAATTGCATTATTTTGGTTAAAGAATGCCAAACGCTACAATTCGGGAAATAATAAGACTATTTGAACGAAAGAGCGGATTATTGAAGTATATAACGACTTCATACTATATCGACTTATAACTTAGCGATAGTCAAGCACCTGTATAGAAAATATTTGTCAGAATACTGAAAAGTTGATACAAAAGTCCCCTGCAACGCTTCGTTGACAGCGCAGCATGACATACTGCATAGACGATAAGATCCTTGCGATGACGTCAAAACTGCACTAATGCCATCAATATAAAGGTGTATGAAATGCAGACCACCAAAGTCAAGTAAAGTGACTGTACGAGACGCCTGGTCTAGTGCGTAGTACATCTACACTAAAATAATAAAGAGGTAAAGTTTGTTTTTTTTTTTTAATTTTTTTGTTTGTAGGGGGTAATCTCTGTAACTACTGGTCCGATTGGAAAAATTTTAGCAACAATAGAAAGCTGCTTTACTCTATATTTAATGTACGCGGGCGAAGCCGCGGACAAAAGCTAGTATATTATATCGATGCATATAACAATCCCTAGTATATTTAAGTTCAATATGTGTTAAAGTTTAACGTAAGAAATCGCAACTAAATCTAAAAGGCCGTTAATTCTATCAGCTGAAATCCGAGCATTCTGCCGACAGCTTAATTTATCACTTTAGGTACTTTAACTTGAACCTCGACTTTACCTGAGAAGCTCTAGACATCCATTAGTAACGAAGTACAAGACGGAATCAATCTGCCTCGACTCGGCTTTTCCCAACTTTATTGAGTAGTCTTAAAGTGAGTGGTTTTAATACTACCACTGCCAAGAACATGGCAGCGAAAAGCAAATAACAAAAAAAAAAACTTAACAACAAACTACAATAAAGTCCAAACAAGAAAAAAAGTACATACATAAAAGAAAAAAAATACTCAAAAAAGAAAAAAAAAAGTACAAAAAGAGAGAAAAATAAAATAAAATAGACGAACAAAAGTCTAGTGTGTCTAGTGCAGTGTATTATGTTTATTCTATTCCATTCTAACATGTAACGACATCTATGAAATCTAAAAGTTTATTAAAAAGCTGAAAAAAGTTATGAATTGTATTCGAAATTTC
Organism: Mythimna loreyi; assembly: GCA_029852875.1. Lineage (NCBI taxonomy): Eukaryota > Metazoa > Arthropoda > Insecta > Lepidoptera > Noctuidae > Mythimna > Mythimna loreyi. The sequence continues at coordinate 21,708,276 of CM056790.1, forward strand.
CAGATTGCTTTGTAACACTGTTTATTAATTAAACAAACAGAATATTTACATGTTGTAACCTAATTAAACAAATAATTGTAGTTTTGATACAAATAAAATTAATCAACGACCGCTGGGATCACTATTCGGCACACACTGTGAGCCAATTTGGTTATAAAACAACTTTTGCGTGCGATCCTGTCTGTCCGTGGACTGTAGTGATGGGAGTGATGTTATCGATAAGTATCGAACGTATTAGTACGTAAGTACGTACAAATGTTGGTTAACTCTGTGTAGTGTCAATTAGAATAAAAATAAAACGGTTATGGATTTTTGATCGGTTTAAAAACGGCAACAAAAATGACGGGCGTAAGTCCAAATTTCTGTAAATTTTTCGTCGTTAATAATTTAATAACAGCAAGACAGTTACTTAAATAAATGATTATTTAGAAAATAAATCATTTTTTTTATAAGAAATATTTCAACATTGGTAAAAAATAATAAAAAGTACTTAATTAATTTTTTTCATTCATCCAAATTAGTTCATTAAACAATTAAAAACAATTCTATAATGTAGGTTGAAAAAGAATATTAATGGAAACATAACAAACTTAAATGATAATGTCGATTCTACATTGAATTGGGATGAAGATTAAATTAGTGTTGTATAAATGATGTCTCATTTATAAAAAAAAAACACTATAAAGCAGTGGCAAAAATACCCGGGTGCAAAGTTTAACTAAGTTTAATCCATTCTGCATTAACAAACAACCGATTTCACAAAACAAAAAAAAACATATTTATAATACAAAATCAGCAGGATGAGTCTGTTTTGTCATTTAAGAAGCTTGCTATTTTGTATAATATAATTTGTGTTTTTTTTATGATGGGAAATATCATCGAATGACGAATCCCGCCCTTGGGCGACTAACTAAACGGCCCACCGTTCCTTTTTGCCTTAGTTCCAGAACCCCGGTGTTTTTTTTTATGATGGGAAAAAATCATCCAATGACGAATCCCGCTCTTAGGCGTAGCGAGAAACACTGTCAGACTTTTACTGACTAAACACCCCACCCCGTTCTGTTGCCAAGCCTTCCTAGCAGAAAGAGACCCTGGGCCCCAGTAGGCTTTGACCTTTTTGAAGAGTCCTGTAGTACGGTTTTGTCGACAACTCCTTGAGGCGCGTGGGAACAGAGCGCGCCGTTGACGACTTTCCGCTTTCACATCAACCCTTGGCCCCAGAATACTTCGACCCTGCTGGGCCCCAAGAGATAATGTGTAGATAATGTTGTAGTGTATTTATGCTTCTCCTACTAACTAACAGATCGGTTTATTATCTATATATATATAAAAGGAGAAACTGACTGACTGACATATCAACGCACAGCTAAAACTACTGGGATTAGGAGCGTGAAATTTTGCCCAAGGCTACCTTTTATGACGTAGGCGAACATTAAGAAAGGGTTTTTCAAAATTCAGTTTCTAAAGGGAAAAAAAAAGAAGTTTGTATGGAGAACCCTACTTTCACGCGGGCGAAGACGCTGGCAGAAGGCTAGTCCCGTAATAAAATAAAAATAATATTGTAGGAAGAAGATTTAAAGAATAATTCTAAAAGTAAACTACTGCTTACTAAACCCGTATTTTCTTAGCATTACTTTGTAAGAGCACTTCTGTCTTAGTTCGATGGCGATTTAATCGAAAATCAATGAGTGCAAGGCGTCGATTTATAGCAAAAGTTTAGGCGTTGGAAGTCGACGCCATTTAAATTGCTGCACTGGTGAATAATCAATGGTTTTAGTTTTTAAATGTTCGCACAAAAATCTATGGTATACCTGTTAATGGAAGAATCTTTTAGAATTATGCTTAATTTCACAAAGACCTATATACGTTTATTCCGTTGTTTCCTTTCTAAAATAGGTACTAGCTTTTTCCTACGGTTTCGCTCCTTATCGAAAAATAGAAAGATTAAACTTTATTCTACACCAAAAAGTAATAGAACTTATATAAAACTTAAATCTATGAGCTCTCAATACTTAAATCTACAGTAAAAATGTACGGTTCTTTTGGGATAGACCCCAGCCTATCTTATGATCATTTTCCATATGAAAATGAGCCTAACCGGATCCGTATGAACCCGAAAAAAAACGAGTTATCCACCTCAGTAATAAAACTGCAATAGAAAATAGTTACAGCCTTAACTATTAAATTTTTAGACTTTGTTTAATTTAACACTTGTAGTTTACTTTAATCTAATCGGTTGGACGTTATTTGCCGGCCGGTCGCCTTAGTAGATATACATGTAGTATACAGCATTAAGCATTATATCGGTAAAAGCATTTATTTTTGCTTGCTCTCACTAATCCTTTTGTTAAGAGGTAGCAACATCTTAACTTAAACTGTACACTTTTTATCGTGTTTACAAAAAAACATCGATACATCATCGCTTCCCATCACTATAACAGTGTCGACAGTCAAGTATTTAGAGAGTCGAGTGTTGCGCATCGCTTCTCTTCAGAATTTGAAGCGCTTCGACGCAATTTCATACTTCTATGTAAACGGGAGTAGGCATGCTGCCAGTTGCTTCGAGTATGCTTGCGTACCTGAAGTATCGATGATGTACTTTAAAATATTTGGAGTTGTGGTAACTGTGCCCTAATTCACGTAAAATCAAACAATCCCAATTCCATTGTCGTTCGATCGTAGTGCTATCCAAAATCGGTATTCACGTGTTCCTTGATGGGGATTCGATAGAACGACTTCTAAACGACCTCTCTTCGATCGAACGAGTTCAAACTCGATTGATGGATGGGAATACGAAAATGTCAAAGTCGCTACGATATCGCTACGGTTTTCATTACGAGAATTAGGCTACTGCTAATGAAATGATAATGCTAAGACTTGCAAGAGTTGGCGTTGGGTTATGGTAACTGGTACAAAATTGCTAAGAGTTGCTGGAGTTGGCGAAATATTTGTACAGAAATGTTTGTTAGACGACGCAATGCCAATGCCAATGTATGTAATGACTTTTGTATTAACTTTTCATTATTTTGACAAATAATTTCTATGAACGTGCTTGCCTATCTATAGGATAAAATTCGGGTCGGATGTTCAACTCGGACACTGGATTTTCAGAGACATCCGCATGCCCAAAGACTAGCCAAAGTTAAGTGGCAATGGGCAGGGCACATTGCTCGCAGAACGGGTGGCCGCTGGGGCCGAAAGGTTCTGGAGTGGCGACCGCGTACCGAAACCCGCGTACCGGAAGACGTAGCGTTGGACATGGTGGACCGATGACCTGGCAAGGGTTGCGAGTATTCTATACAGGACCGACAATTGGCGGAGACCTGGAGACCAGCAGTGGACGTCTTTCAGCTGAAATGATGATCACATAGACTTTAGAGTCCTTGTAAGACTGAAGTAAATTCTAAACAAAAACTTAGTTCACGTTTTCAGTAAACACATGCCATTTTACACAATCAATTAAGCGAAGCGACAAACTCCCTCTCTCCCATAAAATACTTGCTGAAAACCATTTATTTGGGAACAAACCGCACGTACTCGGAGTTGTCGTGGTCCCATAAAATACTCAGAGAGTAAAACTTAAGGTCTACCTGTTGCTTCAACGATTCTACTTAAATGTAAGTGACTATAAAAATGGAATGATTCCTTGAACTGTATAGGTTTTATTACTTAGTTCTTTAGTTGGTAAAAATCACAGTATTTTTTAGACTATTGAAGTTTTTAAGCTTACATTAAGTCAAAATAGCAGAAGATAGATGACTCGTTCCTAGCGTGTAGACAGCTGAAATCGGGACACAATTTCACATCGATCACGACGACGATTACACACATTCGGCTAACGCTATTTCGCTTGCACGATAGCAAGCTCTTATCTCTGTCCTTGTCTATCAGTGACTACGGTTAGTGTAGTTGTGATGTGAAGATTGCAATATTAGCGCATAACGTATCTTAAATTTTAATATACCAATATAAAATTAAAACTTTATATTCTGTATAAATAGTTTTTTTTTTCAAAAACCTTCGACAACAAAAATCGAACTCGCGTATCGAGGGTTTTGTACAAACTTACCTTTTTTTATTGCTATACACTAATGCTTGACTGCAATCTTACCTGATCCTGATGAAAAGCCTATTCAATCTGGCCTTAAAGACATCTAAATTATAATCAGACAGAAGATCGCAGCTGGCAAACTGTTCTAGCACCTCGATGTACGCGGTATAAACGACGGACCGTAGATGTCTCAACGGAAAGGTGGTTATTTGCCGTAAACAGTACAGTACGGCCGTCGGATCTTCTCCGTTATCAAGCGCTAAATTTAGCATTGCCTAACTTCAGACGCGCCAACATCCGGCGGCCGAACTGTACCTATGTATGTGTTCAATTTCTGAATCGCAAAAACAGTAATTATATTTTCGACGATGCAGCAAGCTTGCCTAGAAGTAACTTATTTATTCTTGATTAAAAAATGATTTTAAACCAGTATTGGGATCTGTTTTTGAATAAACCAGGATCATAAAAAAAGATTGAGACGAATTAGGAACCTTCTCTCTTTTCAAAAATCGGACAAAAATAAAACAACAAAGGGTAGACATAGACAACAAATTACTCTCGAATGAAGTATCTAAATAATCTTTCTGGAAAATCCCATGATAGAGGGACAATTAAAATTCTCTCTCCATTTTCAAAATAGCGTTGTAATAATGTTGAATGCAAATAATCTGGTGAGCGATGCTGTCATAAAGTATGGCAATAAATATAAAATCTTTATGCTCTCGAGGGGACTCAATCGGATTGATGAGGGGGTCTAGGAGGCTGTCGTGCAGCTTGGTCGGAAAGTAAATAATCACACTATACAAAATATAACATTTGTAAGCGCTGGGCACGCCACAATTATGGCGGGCCCCTCTTTGAGGCGTGGCTGGAAAGACCTCACGGCGTTCTCACTTTTCTCATGACGCACGTCTTCACCGGACATGGTATGTTCGGGAGGTATCTAAGAGACGCCCGGATGTCGCCGTTGTGTGGACCGTCCGGAGGACACGATGGAGATTACAGTCGAGGTGCGCCCTGCTTGGGCAGAGCATCGCCGCGTCCTCGTGGGGGCGATCAGCGGCGGCGAACTCTCGTGCCGGGCCTTGGTAAAAGCCAAGGTCAGGAACCGAACCTACAATATACAGCGCATAAGCTAATCGCCTAACCATTGCGCTTAACGTGCCATTCATCATCAAAGGACCAAAAACAAACTGACAAGCCAATTTTAAACACGATTCTAGAAGGAACTTATAAGCTTCAACTTTTTAATTCTGACCTCATTAAACTCACATGGTCTCTACGCTTGACGAATTTAAGGGCAAGTCAATTCGTAATGTTATGTCACTTAAATGTTAAAATAATTCAGTCCCCGTTCAATCATAAAGTGGGCTCTAGATAATATAAAATGTTATGTTCTCGGTGGGGCCCTTAATCAATGGGTGAACATTATTGCTGGAAGTAAAGCGTACAATACCGCTCTGAGTACAACCCTTATTTCATGGTACAAGGAAGGAGAGGAAGCGTTTTATGAAACTTCAAAAGAGTATGAGTCTTCAAAAGACCATCTCAGACTCCAATCTGCATGGTTCTCATATGATTTGACCATTACATGTTTGTATATGGAGTTTAAAAGAGACTTTGACCACTGATTTTTTTTCGGTGTTTCTTCTCAGGGTAGTCAGCTAGTAAACACCGGACTCATCTAGTTTCGATGGACAAAAAAAAAAGACTTTTAATGAAGAGAATTAAAACCTATTTACAGAATAAAAATCTTTTTTCATTGATAAACACTAGCTGCTTCTTGCGTCTTTAGTTTTTTTTTTATGGTAGGTAAAAATCATTCAATAACGAATCCCGTCAAGGGCGGGATTCCTTATTGGCAAAGTGGGGAACAGTATCAGACTCTTACTGATTAAACAACTTAGCCCGTTCCTTCCTTGCCATAGTCATAGAACGAATACCATCCATGGTATTCATTTGTGCGTCGATGTCAGATACACCCTGTATGCCTTACCTTATAACCTTTCTTGATAAATAGGCTATTCAACTATAAAATATTTTTTCAATTCAAAGCAGTAGTTTCGAAGATTTGCGCGTTCAAACAATAATGTTAGAAACTCTACAGTTTTAAAATCTATCAATATCTATTATATGTATAAAAAGAGAAACTAACAGGCAGCAGTTAGTTAAGTATGTATGAATGAATAAATGAATGAAAAGCATAGAGTTTACCTCGGGTTAAAGAGTTATTTAGACCCTTGGACTATTAGCGTCCTCGCTACGCTCAGGCGTCAAACCTACTTCTCGGGACTAAATAACTTACTTTCACACCTAGGATAACAATATACTATTAAAACCTTTCTCTACACAAAGAAGCACCTACTTTTATTTTCTTTCTAACCAACCAAATCAACAACTTTCTCATTTCCTCTTTTCATGCAAAAAAATACCTATTAATTCCATCCATCTTAAAATCTCCCGCTCATCTTTCCTAACTTGTACCAGCTCCATTCTCATAAAGAAGTGTATTATGCCCACTTGTCTTTTCTGAATCGTTCCTGGTCTGTGAGGCTGCATGAGGCTTCTTTCTCTGAGCCCTGATGAATGGAATTCAGCATTTAATGATGGGGCAAATTAATGTGCCTTTTTTACTGAACCCAGTCTTTTGTGAGGAGAATGAAAACCGCCGAAATTAGGTGTTTTGTGGCAAGTTGTTATTTTATTTCGAGGAAATGTTTTGATGGGTATGTAGCAAAAAATATTCCGGATAGCTACAATCCAGGAATCTTTAAGTCAAGAGAGAATAAGTTACTTCTAGGTAAGCGCGCTCCATCGTCGACTGCATCGTCGCTTTCCATCAGGTGAGATAACGGTCAAGCGCGAACCTATAATCGATAAAAAAATCGCATAAAATAAATGAATCACATAAAATTAATAAGAAATATTTAATTTTAGTTATAAAACGTCAGAAGTTGATGCACGGTTCCAATTGGTGTTTTCTGATGGAGAAAAACCGATACGAAACTTCATGGTTGCTCTTTAAAAAAATATTGAGGTTTATTTTTATTTTATTTGATATAAACTAACGATTGGTTTTAATTCCACCTGATGGTAAGCAGTGATGCTGTAGTGTAATGTAATCGTTGATGGTAAGAAATTGAGTATGTGTAGGCAAATACTTATAAATGCCGGCGTTCGCTTGAGGGGAGAGGAGTTAAAAAATGTATATCCATTTCCATACGTTTCTGAGAAAAAAAGAATCTTTTCAGATAGACAGACGTGCAACAGAGTGATCCTAAAAGGATTCTGTTTTTGCTAACCTAAAGTACAGAACTCTAAAAAAAGATAAAATAAAATAAATTTCTCTACAAAAGTTGTGTAACATATAAATTTACTTGTACGAATCAAATATGAAATAACGGATTGGTATCTACTCAATTGTAATGTCAAAAATCAATTGACATTATTGGAAAAACTGCCCAAAACTTCGGCACACCGGTGTAAAACTGTCCAAAAATTCGGCAAACCCGAAAGTGTACTACTTATGCCGTGTCCCCCATGGTGCCCGGCGCGAAATACCGACGTCATTTAGAACCCTACAACAACCGGTTCATTTAAACTTGTGAAATATTCGCACAACTTCATAAACTTCTGTTTTTCATTGAAAACACTCCCTTTTCTCGAGTTTCGTTTTGTTTCATTAAAATGGGGCTATTTTTCGGAGCTGCCAGTGTGGGACGGGTGTTGGAATTCGGGAAAACCGGGATAAGAAAAAGGAAAAATTTAAATGAACTGAAAAACTAAAATAACTTAGTGTATCCTAATGTGAGCTGTGAGAAAAGGAAAGAGTGGCACACGAATTGAACCAAAATGGCCGTCATTGCTATGATTACGGTTCAACTTATGTGCCGAGTATTATATTGGGGCACTCCTCAGTAAAAGCTCGCTGCACACAGAGCGCTCTTGATGTTGTCTTCTTTAAAAAAAAAGCAGGTTCTTAATTAAAAATTTTCATAAAAATAGTTCGTGAGTTTGAGAATTTTACAAAGAGTAAATACTCTTTGTAAAATTAATAAAATGTGTGTGTGTATCTTCATTTCATTTTGTATTAATAATATTTTCTCCCTTTTTTCAGGTAAGTGGAGCTTCCAGATTGACTCATAATGTAGGTAAGGACACCATGTAGTACCTATATGTTATTTTGTCCAAGTATTTTTTAAACGTTAGTTACTTTTTTCGAAAATTGCAAGGATTTTTATGCAGACTAAAATTACTCTGAATGCAAACTAATATTAAAAGGACTCTTCCTGGAAAATTTAAATCATTACATTTATGCCTTTTTTTATTGAAAACGCGATATATACCTACGTGTATCGTCCCACTTCTAGGATAACCTCCCTCCATTTCTTCCAATAAACCCGTGTACCCGACTGAAAACAAATCTAAAGCTGCCAATCCTTCTTCTGCACGAATTCTCAATATCCAAATAACTTTTTCTTTAATTAAATCCCATAAATTACTGAGAAAAACAATCAAACTGACAATGTATCCATTCGTTGAGTTTTTGTCGATTTTTCCCGACACCCCCTATTTTCGTGAGGGGATTAATATCCGTTCGTTTTTATCCTGACCCGGGTAAAACCGGTCCCATGACCCGGGTAAGTTATCGCCCTGGCTGGCGCTAAAATGGTACTTTTAATTTGTTGTTTTTTTTTTAAATCCCCATAATGTTTAGGTGTTGTTTCGGTAAATTTTAAATATGTTTAGAGCTGACGATTTTCTCCTTATAAGCTCCATGTTCACTAGTTCTGGAAAGCCAAGTTAGAAAGGTTTAGAGCAGTGGTGGCCGAGTGGTAACGGCCCCGACTTACGAGTCGTAGGTCGCGGGTTCAAGCCCAGCCAGGCGCATTACTTTGTGTAATTTATTTCATCACCACTGCTCTCAAAACGGTGAAGGAAAACATCGTGAGGAAACCGGCATGTCCTAGAACCAAAAATTCGAAGACATGTGACATCCACCAATCCGCACTGGGCCCGCGTGGTGGATTATGGCCCATTCCCTCTCATAGAGAGAGGAGGCCTGTGTCCCTGCAGTGGGAACATTAAAAGGCTGATGATGATGATGATGATGATTAGTCAGCAAGTTAGAAATATTGCTTTCATAGGTTGAACATAATGTCAAGTAAAGTAAGTTTCTACAAAGAAGATATCCAAAGACCTTTAACTCATTTTATCAACTTCAAAAAACATCAATAAACTATACAAAAGATCTCTGCAGAGCTTTTACAAACTTACAGCTCTCTTACATTGTGTGAACGTTAAAAGTTTGTATAGAATTTAATAAAATTTGTATCTAAATAATGTCCCTTTTACCAATGTCGTGACGTGATCGTGTCGTGAGTAATAAAAAACTGTATTTAGCCATTAATATGCTCTGTATTTTAAGGAATACATCGTATTAGGCCGTAAAGAATTTTAATTCCCTTTATTATAAACGACGCCAACGTTTATTCTAACTTTTTCAAAGTTTCTTTCAGGAGAACATAGTTAATTAATTATGTAGAATGGCCAATAAAATAAGTCGTATTTTTAATTAATTACCTTTGGTAATTACTGTAAAATATTGCTTTATTTTATAAGGAATGTATCTTAGTAAATTTTATACAAAATTAATTACCTGTTTGGTTTATAAATAATGACAATGGACAAACGATTTTTTTTTTTAATTCTTCAAGCAACATTCATCACGTACAAATGCAAAGTGCATATAGAAAAAGGATATAAATAAAATAAAACTTAAAATAAACACGTTACACTTGGCCACTGTACAATAGGCTTTGCAAATTTTAACGCTTGAAAACTCTTAAAAAAATAAATGGTTTAAACAAATAAATGCAATTTGCAGTTGTTATAGATTTTAAAACTGTTATTGGAATTTATTTTTTTAATACCTTTTGGTGTACAATGAGTATTATTCTATTCTAAGGGAAATAAACTGAAAAACACACTGATCAAGACAAAAACTAATAGTCATACACAATGACATTCTACTGTCAAAAATGACAGTTCTATACACTGTAACATATATCTATAAAAAAATTAATGACGGTAATACTGCATACATGTTGAGTGTCAAAATAATACAGTTACAAAACTCAAAATAATTTATTTCAAATAGACCATTTCAGGCACTTTTGAACTGTCGAAATTCAAACTAATTTGTACGTTCCAAAGGTAAAATGGGGTGAATAGAAACAAAATTTTTATTATGATTATTACTTTGATTTCATATTTTTAGTTTCAATATAATAAAGCATTTTGGTTTTCAATATCGCATTTAAGAAATATTTAAATGCTGCAAACAATTTTTAAATAACATGAAAAAACAACAAAATGTGGTTTCTATTCACCCTGTTTTACGGTACTTACAAATTCAGTTGAATGTCAATTTACAAGCCAATTAATGACTGTCCTGACTAAGCGTTTTGCCTCGTCGATTATACCGTGTACATTAAAGGACTGGAATAGTTAGCTGCGGTCTTCTCGTATGATTATAATTTTGTTGCCTTCAATTCACTTACACTTCACTTTAGTGAATAGGGTCTTAATAAACTAGTGCGCATCACCATCTAGGATAACATCACTGCTTACCATCAGGCGGGATTACCAGTCGAGAAGTAGTTTACAAAAAAAAAATTACATTCAACAGAATTGGTCAGTTATTTCCATAATTTTCTTTGATTATATTAATATTTTACTTTTTTTTTTATTAGCCCTAACTGTCCCACTGATGGGCAAAGACCTCCCCCAAGTCCTTCCAAACCTTCTTCTCCCGCGCTGTCATAATATTTTACTTATAGTATAAAAAATGACTTAAAGTTTTATAAATACATGATATTTATTTATTTAATATTAATTATATAGACGAAAGTTTAAGCATATGTTTGTCACTCGAACGGATTTGAATGAAATTGACACACCATGTAGACCATATCCTGCCTGAATAGCGCATAGTACCGGATAGTATGTTCCCTTGGGACTTTCTGCTTACGGGCAAAGCCGCGGACAACAGCTAGTTATAAAATCGTTTTAGCATTTAATGCTGAATGAAAGTTATTAATTAATTGTACAAACTGTTTATGTTTGTGACCTGCACTGTGCACGTTTTTAATTAGTTTTTGACAGACTTTGTTTACATTGTATAAAAATTGTAATTATGAGCGCAGTGTGTTTGCAAAACATCTGTGAACTCTAGCTAGTTGTAGTCCCTATTACCAATTTAACTACAAGCTAACAAATTTTAATATATTTAGTTTAAGCAATTCTCTATTTTTACAAAATCAGCTTTAAAGACCTTTCGCCTTTTTTGTCGCACGGCCGCAGCGCGGTTGTAGCGCGGCAGTCGCACATTTTGCATTTCGCAACTATCTTTTTTTATTTATAACTAGCGACCCGCCCCAGCTTTGCCCGGGTACTAATATCGAATATATTATGCATGTGTTATACACATAAACCTTCCTCTTGAATCACGCTTTCTATTAAAAAAAACCGCATCAAAATCCCTTGCGTACTTTTAAAGATCTAAGCATACCTACATATGGAAAGCAAACTTTGTTTTATACTATGTAATGATTTTACAATATTACACAATAATCTACACTAATATAATAAAGAGGTAAAGTTTGTTTTTTTTTGTTTGTAGGAGGTAATCTCTGGAACTACTGGTCCGATTGGAAAAACTTTAGCAACAATAGAAAGCTGCTTTACTCCTGAGTGACATAGGCTATATTTTATGTACGCGGGCGAAGACGCGGACAAAACCTAGTAGGTAATAATACCAAAACAGATGTAAGAAGTAGTATAGAACTTGATCTCTGTATGATATTTATCGTTTAAACATGAAAATTTGGTGATTATGTCAATCTTCATTTAGCCGTATATAGATATAGGATTTCTATGATTATAAAAGGTCTTAAGAAGGTCAAGCAAAGATTGAAATATCATCAAAGTTTAACGTTTAAACGATCTGGGGGCTTAGACAAAGTCACATTCTCACTAACGATAACGAAATTCGAAACTCCAAATGTATGGAACTGACATATGCCTTCGAAAAGTCACGTGGTCAAACGTTTTCGATTCGCTAATTGTTATTAGTTGTTTATACGTCAAATTGGACGTTTTAATTCGATAACCATAGCCAAGAAGTTGTTATTTTATCGAACCAACACTTCGACTTATCGATATGTTAGTCGATGTCACTTTGTCTACCATTTTGTGGTCGACATCGTTAAGGCGAAATCGAACTTAGAAATGGATTCGACACGGAGCGATTGCCACTTGTTTTAGTTGGCCATGTTTATCATAAAAGGATTAATACAGGGTGATTGGTAATTAATGACCGATACTTAAACATATGATTGTAGTCATAATAACAAACAACTTTTACTATGTGACCAAACCTGAGATCGCGAAAAAATCAGAAAGTTGAGTACATTTTGACCGGACAGTTTTGCGATTTCAGGCATGGTCCCATAGTAAAAGTGGTTTATTATCATGACTACAATCATGTGTTTGACATGAATACAATCGGTCACTAAGTACCAGTCGCCCTGTATATTTAACTAGCTTTTGCCCGCGGCTTCGCCCGCGTGGTATTGGGGTTGTCTAATAAGAAGTTTTCTGTCCCACGGAGACCTTATGTTTTCCGGGATAAAAAGTAACATATGTGCTATTTTGGAGTATACTCTATCCCTGGGCCAAATTTCATACAGATTCATCAGACCGTTTTGGCGTGATTGAGTAACGAAACTAAAATAAGAAGTTGTATATCCCACAGGAACCTTATGTTTTTCCGGGATAAAAAGTAGCCTATGTCCTATTCCGAAGTGTATCCTATGCCAGTGCCAAATTTCATTAAGATCCGTCCAGCCGTTTTGGCGTGATTGAGTAACAAACATCCAAACATCGTAACTTTCGCATTTATAATATTAGTAAGATTACTGACGGCAGTTGCAATTGTCCTCCTCCTAGGTCGTTCACTCTTGACAGAGTGGTCGTGGTTGTTCATATGCAATTGTAATACCTCTTAAATAAACTAAGGATTGGTTCTCACGTTAGTTTCCGAAAACATGAAATGTAGGTTGTGGTAACTCTCGCCTGGGTACAGCGTAATAAATCTGAAATAACAAGAATTAATATAAATTAGATTGTTTTTTTTTCTTAGAAGTTCTTGTAATCTACTCTATATAAAAGGAGAAACTGACTGACTGACATATCAACGTACAGCTAAAACTATTGGAACTAGCAGCGTGAAATTTTGCACAAGGCTTCCTTTTATAACGTAGGCGAACAATAAAAAAAGGTTTTCAAAATTGTGCTCCTAAAGGGATGTAATGGGGTCTATAGTTTGTATGGAGAACCCTTTCACGCGGGCGAAGCCGCTGGCAGAAGGCTAGTAGATAATATGAGAGTTAGGGTTTGTTTATAAATAGGTTTTTTTATAATTTATTAAAATGCTTCAGGCTTTTAAAGTCAGATTCTGAGGGGTCTATATCATATGTATGCAGTCGATTTGTAGAGAATGCCTACTGCCTTGATCACACTTACCAAGTAAACAATCGAGACAGTGCTTTTGGCCGAATACTCGGTACGTACAAACTGCTCGGCTGAGCGCTTATCTTTATAACTCGCTTACATCACTGTCTCGGCCGAGCAACTTTGTAATGTCTCGCCATTTTACTCGATACGTGTGATCATGGTATACTCGTTAGTCATGAAGTCCACCTTTTTGTATGTAAATAAATAGTTTCTTCACAGATTTTTAGACACCAAAGTATTACTTTGGTTTTCTAATCTATATTTTTAGCTAGCTTCGTACTTTTACATGATTGCATCCTGCAGAGAAAACTCATTTCAATTACAAAGCTTCAAATAACAATACCAGTGTAGATACTATATACAAAAGCACATAACCATAAATAACAAAGCACTTCGTTCTCTAAAACATGCCTACAGTCCTTAAAATCAACGACGAATAAAATCTGACCTTAAACGACCTTCACCAAAGCGTTCACGAGCGAAAACCTCTTCTATTTTAACGATTATTGTAATGAAATATGGCTACTGTCAAACTGAGTTAACCTCTAAAACTTTGCTATTGTTATTTCGGTGTTATCTATTTTCATTGGCAGTTTTAGGCTTAGTATTCACGGGCCATACGGTACATCCACCAATTCGCACTGGGCCCGCGTGGTGGATTATGGCCCATTCCCTCTTGTAGAGAGGAGGCCTGTGTCCCAGCAGTGGGAACATTAATAAGGCTGATGATGATGATGATTCACGGACCAGTAGCTCCATTATAGGTATTCGTCATTATACAGTATGGCTGTCGGATCTGGGCGAGTTTGAAGTTAGACTGCGAATTTTAGCGCTTGAAAACTCGTAAAAAAAGTTTGAAACAAATAAATGCAAACTGCAGTTGTTATTGCTGTTAAAAACTGTTATTGGTATTTTTTTTATCCTTTTTTTATTTTCAAGCATTAAAATTCTTCAGACTCGCCAAGATCCGACGGCCGTACTGTACACTTGCTTACAACTTACATACAAACATATGAAACAAGAACTACATTAGATTGTCGCACATGTGGGCCACGCTTGATTTCTGATATAGCTTTAAAAGTGTAGTTGCCGTATAAAATGTGGGGATAACTTTTACACGTATACATTTTTCATTTGTGAAAATATTGCTATCGAACAACGAAGATATATCCGCCAATAAAAATAAAAAAATTTGAATCATCTCTCATCATCGGTGTCCATACATTTTATTTGTCAATAAACTTGATGTACCTACGTACAAATTAGGCGTGGCCAATATAGCATCGGTTTGATGTAGTTCCTGTTTGCTTATAAGGTAGCTTCGTGGTTAAGCTTCAATATGCTGTGTTGCTCAAGCTGTCTGGCAAATTTTGAAGCGTCTATGAAGCCGTACACACGTGTAACACGCCTGATTTGTACGTAGAACGACGTCGCGTGGCGTGGATCAAGTGTAGCTCTACAAGTCTAGTTTCCATAAAAAATGTATGGAGACCGACGCACACTGATCGGCATGTGTGGCACATGTGTTTGCAGTGTACTTCTATCTTAAACTATGCGTTCGTGAACAACAGGCCTTATTCAAAAATGTTTATAGTTATATAACCTTTTGTACTAGAGGTATATTTTTCTCAATTTACTTGTTATTTTTAGGCTTACTTTGAAGGAATTTTTAGTAGGTAAACTTTCTTTTTAGCGTTAAAAACAAGACGGTATTTACTTGAAACATAATCGGGTCACTGAATGCGTAGGAGTATATATTCATTATAGCGTTTTGTGAAACTTTATACGTACTGAATTTGTTGAACTTTTAAAACAAAAATTGTTTGGACGCTTGAAGGTTAGGCTCTAAAAAACAGGCTTTTTTGAAAGGAATATTTTCTATTTTTGTCTCCATACAATACGGTTCAACGAAATTGGTTCACTTCAATTGAATTATGTAGGTTGGGGGTACTTCGAAATAAAATATAGTTGATATATCAATTACATACTCGTAATTGAATTATTTACTTATTGTCCCTATCTTACAATACATTTTCAAGATTCATTTTTTTTATCGAATACTGTGTGTTGTGATTAAAAAGTGGTTTAATTGATTCTGCTCGTTGTTTTAAGCAAACTATTTTCAGGTTTTGCGAATTTATCGTTACACGTTGTATATGCTTAGTGATAAGCGTGGTCCTTCGAGCCGGATAGTGACAGAAAATATTATCGCTTTATTTACACTGTTATTGCTAAAAGCTCCAAAGAATATTGTTTGAAGTTAGTAAATTCTTCTACGACGTACCTACACAGCCTTTTATAAAAGAAATCTTCTATTGTTTTGATAGAAAAGAGGACTAAAATGTCTTTGTCCATAATTTGATAACTTGGTTCACGGGTCCAGATGCAATACGCAGGTTTTTTTATGGTAGGTAAAAATCATCGAAAAACGAATTCCGCTCGTAGGCGGAGCAGGAAACAGTGTCAGACTCTTACTGACTAAACAACCTACCCTGTTCCTTGCCTTAGTCCCAGAGCCCCGGTGTAACGCTTTCGGATCAGCCTTCTTCTCTAGGAGAATACGCTGGTGTTGTAGTGACATTAGACTGGTTAAATAAACATTGACCTGTGCAAGGGCAGCTTCCTCATGACGGTCCGCAGCTGGGTGGTGTAGGGCAGCGCGAAGTGGGCTGCTGCGTCCACGTGTTGTACCACCTCGTAGGCCCATTCCGACCACACGAACAGCTTCGCTGGGGACGTGGAAGTAGGTTTCTTTATTTAACTATTTATACACATCAAAATGAGAGCAGTGATGGCTGAGTGGTAACGGCCTCGAATTACGAGTTGTAGGTCGCAGGTTTAAACCCAGCCCAGCATATTACTTTATGTAATTTATTTGAAAAGTGTTTTCCGTTTTTACCATTTTGAAAGCGGTGATACTGCTCTGAAAACGGTGAAGGAAAACATCGTGACGAAACCAGCAAGTCTTAAAACCAAAAATTCGAAGACGTCACATATCTCGGCCTCACAATGTTCTCACTACTGGAACTCAGGCCTCCTCTCTGAGAGAGCGAATGGGCCGTAATCCACACAGGTTTGTTTTGGTTCTAGGACATGCCGGTTTCCTCACGATGTTTTTATTCACCGTTTTGAGAGTAGTGGTGATGAAATAAATTCCCCTATGCAAAATACACGCTTTAGACGAGGAGTTGAGGATACCAGTCCGAAATACAATACTAAATAAATTACACAAAGTTATGCGTCTGGCTGGGTTTGAACCCTACAACTCACTCACCACTGCTCTCCCTCCTCTTAAGTTTTCTTTTAATTGATTATAGGTTCACGCTTGACCGCTATCTCACCTAATGGATAGTGACGATGCGGTCGACGATGGAGCCGCGTGCTTACCTAGAAGTAACCTATTCACTCTAGACTTAAAGATTCCCGGGTTGTAGCCATCAGGAAACTCAGACTCCGGCAAGGAATTCCACTCCTTGGCTGTACGCACAATGAAAGTGTTCCCAAAGCGTTTTTTACGTATATGTGGGATGTTCACCATGTACCGGTGGCGAAATGCCGTACGTCTGGTGGTCCGATGATGGACCGACTAGGCGGAATTAAATTATGTAATTAAAAGTAGATGTAAGTAAGTTACCTTCGACTTCACTCTTCTGATAGAAGTGTCCCAGGTCTGGTATGTCCAGGATCACGTCCAAGTTCTCGTCTTCTAAATGCATGAAGGGCAGTCTCTTCACAAATTTCAGTTTATATGGGTATGTAATGCCGATGGTTGCTGGGAAAAAGATACACTACTATGAATGTAATGTCGTGAAATTGATTCTCTGGACACACTATGGACTTTGGTTTCATTTCCTTAGAGGGTGAATTTTGGGAAATACTCTCTTAGTGCTCGCCTGTATCTTAAAAGGAAACCTGCAAAATTTCACGCTCCTAGTTCCAGTATTTTCGACTCTGCGTTGATTTGTCTGTCAGTCTATTTTTTTAAAGAGTAACCATGGAGTTTCTCACCAGTTCTTCTCCATAGAAAACGACCAATTGGGAACCGTGCACTAGCTTCTGATGTTTTACAAGTGCCCATGTAGGCCTATGTGAAATAAAAACCATTTTGATTTGATTTGAGTCAGATTCTCTGTTTAATTGAAGATACACCCAGAGAGACCAAGTGATCATGTTCATCACACAAACATTATTTGTCTTAGATGAGAATCGAATACACGACCTCCGACATAGCAGTCAGGATCATTAACCACTAGATCAAAAGCCCAGTCAACAATTAACTCAACAATAATTTAAACAATATAATACGAATTGGTTTTATGATTGCCAATGTTGATGAACGGTTTTCAACTGGAATTAAGTTTATTTAATAGTAAACAAGCCATCATTGTATGATTGTGATTTTTGGAGTTAATTTTGTGCTTTTGCATAACAATAGACATTATTTTAGAATTGAGTTTCGAGTATGTTATTTCAGGTTCATTTAGTAAATTTGTACGTTCATTTGCACTAAATTTATTAATTTATTTGTTTAGGTATGGCTGTGTACCTAAATACAAAAGCACAATAACAAAAAACAAATTATACAGATAAAACAGCATAAAGGCACAATCCAACTTTCTTCCAGTTCAAGGAGTGGTCAGCAAACTGATGCGAAAGCGTAACACCAGGGCCTGGGAATAAGGCAAGGAAGGAATGGGGTAGGTTTTTTAGTCAGTAAGAGTCTGCCACTGTTTCCCGCTCCGCCCAAGAGCGGGATTCGTCATTGGATGATTTTTACCTACCATAAAAAAAACCCTTAAATGCACCCAGAAGAGTATATGCATATTTTACAGTAGAAAATGATATTGAGTATATTTTTACCTTCCGCCTTATTCCAAAACGTTCTCTAAAATATTTCCGGCACTATTAGTAGGTTTAATACCAGATAAACCTAGGAATAGTTGTAATAAGGCGCTTAGTCAAAAGTTAGAAAAGTTAAAATACACTGTGGTAACTGAATTAAATCATATATTACATACATATATCAAGAACCATCATTAAATATACACATTATAGATATTAAAAAAAAAAATGAAAAAATACATATATTGAGCTAAGCTAACCACAAATATTAATGTAGCATAATTTGCTTTGTTTTTGGATGCTAACAAAATTCAAATAAAAACATCATTTATTCGAACATAATCTTAAACTTTTTGAAACACTTCAAGTACCCATTCGAAACTTAAGAACAATCTAGACATCCTTTTAAAGTACCTTTTCTCACAAAAGCTACGTATCATCTCTTACATCAAGTTTTAATCTTTTTATAGGATGCCCTATGCTCTTGATAACAAAGGGCTTGTGAACAATGAGGCCCAAGGCTGAAGGGCTCGCAAGACATTCACGGGGGCTCATTGAACTGGCACCAATTAGAGTGCGGTTGGACACGAACAACGGGACACGTGTCTATGGTACAGAGGTAGGTATATACACGTGCCTATTGGTGTAGGACTTAGGAGTACCTATAGCAGGGATGGCAAACTTATGGCACGCTTGTCATTACTGTCATTATAAAAGCTTTATCAACTCTCTCACTGCCACTTAAGTTTTGGCGATTCTTCGTACATTAATAGAGGAACATTCATTTGTAGTTCTTTTTTTTTATAAAAATATACATAATATTTAAATTATTAAACTATTATATAGGTACTAACTTTTGCCAACAGCTTCGTCCGCGTGAAATTGAGTTGGAATTTCGTAAATTCCGTTTTTAGTGGGTGTCTACATCCTACAAGAAACCTGCCTGCTGAATTTTAAGTTTGTAGGTGTTATAGTATCTGAGATTTCGTGAGTAATCAGCGAGTAGTATTTCGCTGTAATCTATATAAATAGATTTATTAAACAATAATTAACACTGAAAACCAATCTAACGTAATGACGATGACGACATAATTATTTCAGGACTTTCATGTGCATAAAAAACTAAATAAATAAACAGTTTCCCTCCCACCAGATTGGAAAGGTTATAACTTCATTAATATAAAACGAATTGAAAATATATATATTTTTCAATTTCGGACAAAGTTGCTTTTTGATATAAGCAATAAATTTAACTTCGTCTAGCCTATTGATCTAGTGGTTAGTGAGTTATGAATTAGATTCCTATCCAGGATGTATTTTTTTAGAAATATATTAGTGTCTTTATCAGTTGTCTAGTACCCATAACATAAGCTTTGCTTAGCTTGTTACTAGACGGCGCAGCGTTGTGTGATAGTTGTGGAATATTATTATATAATATTAATAAAAATAATTGGGTCAAGTACCTAATTATAGAACGGGTATGAGGTTGTAAACAGAGTTCAAAACAAAAAAAATAATTATTTTACAATTATGTTTGACAGCACAATATCTACCAAAGGTTCACCACCCCTGACTTGTAGGACGCTAGGTGGGACAATGCCTGGAGGTGTGTGCTGTACTGGAACATGCTTCATCCATTCACATGAATTGCATACACGTGTCTCAGATATTGAACTTGACTCCCTTTATTTAGTAAACAATAGTTATTGATTCGTGATCCTACTGACTAAATAAGAGTCTAAACACGACTAAAAACACAAATTATTAAATTAATTTGTGTTTTTTTTCACACGTTCACGTTCGAAATTAATTTCTCTAAGGAAATGGCAGCTGAGCAAGTCAATGACGTGTAGGTAGTTAGGATTGTATAGTCGTTAGCAACGACTGACAACTACCTATAAGTCAATGACTCGCTCAGCTGACGTGCAGCGAAAGGTCGTTTTAGACATTTATACTACGTAGCCTGCAAGTTGAAATAAAATGGCTGTAGTCGCAGCCCCCCGCTGTGCCGCACTTCGATTGAGACCCGAAAATCTGTTACTGTTCATTGAAGCTCCATTGCCATTTTGGTTTTACTTATAGGCTGTGTATTGTACTGACTTATACCACAGAATAAATTACTTCTACTGTGCTTATACCCACCTGTACACTTGCACATAATGTTGTAGTACTTTTTTATGGTTGGGAAAAATAATCTAATGACGAATCGTGCCCTTGGGTGGAGCGGTAAACAGTGTCATACTTTTACTGACTAAACGACCCACCCCATTCCTTAGCTCTCACACCAGGGTCGGACCTTCCTTTCAGAAACCGAATCAGGGCCCCAGTAGGCTTCGGTCCTGCAGTGATGTTCTAAGACTTAGAGGTCCCTTTCAGAAGTTCCCTGTAGTCCTAGCTTCCATAAGTGCTACTAAGGCTCTTAAGGAGTTGCTAATAACTCTATGAGGAGCTCATGGAAGTCGATATAGCAGATATGGAAGCAACGAAATTATAAAATAGAATATCCAGAATTTCAAAACGTTTCCCAAATGAATATTGTTCTCGCTATGAGGAGCGCGCAAAAGTAAAATTGATTTAACCGAGCTCTATGAAAACGCCCGCCTATATTAAATTAATGAATAAAACGTAAAAGTGATATTTTCAACCTGCCTATTTGAAAAATAAATATCATTTATAAAACTTGATTGAACCCTACCTGAACCATTAATTGGCAATTCGCATTTCATTAAGTATTATGTAATCATAAAATTTTAATAATACTTACCATTTCCTGTGAACCTCATCAGGGAATCTGAAATTATATTTGAAAGTTAATTTTTTCATCATCATCATTTCCAATCATCATCAGCTGAAAGACGTCCACCGTTGGACAAAGGCCTCCTTCAAATGTGCCACAACGAAGGATCCTGTGCATAGTATCCATTGGATTCCTGTGACCTTCACCAGGGCTTCGTTCCACCTTATGGGACGCCTTTCAAAACCTTTTGGCTCCAATGAACATCTGTTCTGCGAGCAGTGTGCCCTGCCTGGCTTCCACTTATGTGACAATTCTTCTAGCTATCTCCAAGAAAACCAAGGTTACCGTATACCTTGGTTTTCTTGGAGATATCTTCATTCCTGATTTGATCACGCTGGAAAACTTCGAGCATAGGCCTTTCCTTTGAGTGAATTTAAGCCTTCTGATGAGGCCTGTCCTACAAAATTCATCCCATAAAATTGGTAAGATACAAAATACGTAATGACTGGCAAAGATCTGTAAAATATGACAGCCGAGATGGCTTAGGGTTCTTTTCGCAGCTCGAAGGTTGTTATGCTGGCCATCCATCCCAGAATTGACCTCGCCAGTGATGCTTATACCTGAAGGTCGACTCATGCTGTTGTAATAGGTACTCGTAATTTAACGATGAGATACGAAAGATGGTGAGTTGAGAGAGATGGATATGCGATGTAGCGAAATGGATTTTATACTGAATATTTAGAAATAAGTATATTAGAGAAAGTTTGATAATGGCACCAGTGAAAAGTTGAAAGGAAATCGTTTGTTTATTTATAGACATGTGAAGAGGAGAGATGAAACGCATGTTACTAAAAAAGTTATGAGTATACATTTAGATGGATGTAGAGGGAAAGAATGGCTAAAGAAAAGATGGATGAAATGGCTAAAGAAATTTAGTGAGAAGTGATATGAAAGGAAGAGGAGTTAGTGATAGAGTGACGGGTGACAGAACAGGATGGAAGAAAAAAACGTGTTTAAGGACAAGGGCAGGAAGATGATATAAAAGATGGTAGATATTTTAGCTAACAGAACAGCGATCTAATAAACTTACGCATCTGTGGTTGAGTGATGTTGAACGCTGAAACAATAAATATTACTTGAAAATGTATAAAACATCAAATTTAGCTTTGATAAGTAAATTGAGGTTGTTAGTTAAATAGCCCTGTTCATCTTTGTGTTTATTTATAATAATGAAGAAGTAAATACTCGTTAACAACTGCAAAAATACAACTGGAAAGGTTGTACATGGGTTGTGTATTTTTTTTGCACTTTTATTTTATGCATTTAATGTTGGTGTTTTAATTATTTACATGTATAATACAGTTTATTTTATAATTAATTAGATATCTGTAACCCGAGAGCAGTGGTGGCCGAGTGGTAACGGCCCCGACTTACGTGTTGTAGGTCGCGGGTTCAAACCCAGCCAGGCACATTACTTTGTGTAATTTATTTCATTACCACTGCTCTCAAAACGGTGAAGGAAAACATCGTGAGGAAACCGGCATGTCCTAGAACCAAAAAATTCGAAGACATGTGACATCCACCAACCCGCACTGGGCCCGCGTGGTGGATTACAGCCCATTCCCTCTCTTAGAGAGGAGGCCTGTGTCCCTGCAGTGGGAACATTAAAAAGGCTGATGATGATGAGGATGATGAACCTTAAAACTACATAACCGTAATCAACTTAACTTGTTGTGGTATTATTCCGTAATGTTCTTATGTATAAAGCCTGGGCAAGAGCGAGTCGTAACCGCACACTGAGGGTTTCGTACCAATAGCGGTTTATGATAAATGAAGCATTAAAAAAAACTATGTATTAGATCTCATTCAATCCAATTTTCCGTGGAAATTGATCGTGGTATAAAAGCAACGTAGGCACGGGGTGGGTTGTTTAGTCAGTAAGAGTGTGACACTATTTACCATTCCACCCAAGGGCGTGTTTTGCCATTGGATAATTTATACCCACCATAAAAAAAAACCGATGCTACATTAAATATCATCATCATCAACCTTTTTAATGTTCCCACTGCAGGGACACAGGCCTCCTCTCTCGGAGAGGGAATGGGCTATAATCCACCATGCGAGCCCAGTGTGGTTTGTTGGATGTCACATGTCTTCGAATTTTTGGTTCTAGGACAAGCCGGTTTCCTCACGATGTTTTCCTTCACCGTTTTGAGAGCAGTGGTGATGAAATAAATTACACAAAGTAATTCGTCTGGCTGGGAAATATACTATTATCAAATAACTTACGTTTATCAGGCTTGGCGCAGGGTTTCGTGATCTCCTTTACTTGCTGGATCCTCAGCGGAAGTTCTATTACCAACGAGAATCTTTGTGTCGCACTAAACAAACTAAAAATTTAATTAATAGAAGTTTATATTCTAGTGAAACATGTATATTAAAACACAGTCGTTTATTATACCAATATCTATTAGTTAATTACGGGTTTTAAATTTTGAAATAGTAAATAATTTATCGCTATTTATATTATTTAATATATAAAATACTAGCTTTTGCCCGCGGCTTCGCCCGCGTACATTAAATATAGCCTATGTCACTCAGGAGTAAAGCAGCTTTCTATTGTTGCTAAAATTTTTCCAATCGGACCAGTAGTTCCAGAGATGACCTCCTACAAACAAAAAAACATAAAAACAAAAAAACAAACTTTACCTCTTTATTATATTAGTGTAGATAATTTTTACAAGTCGTCAACGGCGCGCACTGTTCCCGCGCGCCTCAATGAGTTGTCAGCAAACTGTAGGGGCCCTACAGGGTCGATGCCTCCTGGGGCCAAGGGTTACACCAAAGCGTAACACCAGGGCTCTGGGACTAAGGCAAGTAAAGAATGGGGTAAGTTGTTTAATCAGTAAGAGTCTGACAGGGTTTCCCGCTCCGCCCAAGGGCGGGATTCGTCATAGGATGATTTTTACCTACCATAAAATTGTGGTGGGGAGGCCACGCGCACTTTTCCACACTAGTGAGGATACAACCATTACGTGCCTGTTAGCGGTGCGATAAGAGCGGTTTCCAAACAAGTGTACTGAAAAAAATTATTTACCTGATAGCCACCAGCTCGCTCTCCTGCAAGCCCGTAAGCTTGACGCAGGTGACTCCATCATATGCGAAGACATAGTCCGTGTACTTGGGGATGCCGAACCTGACGTTGCCCAGCAGGACATTGTCCCGCAAGGCCTTGTATTGTCGCTTGAAGCACTCGAAGTCGGTCGTGTGGCAGCTGATGATGTACCGGTCTGGCAAGGTAAAGAAGATAAATAATATTATTTTTAGTATACAGGGTGTATTCGTTTGCGGTATGTTAATATACCGCAAACGAATACCATGGATCCAGTACTCCCCAGTGGTCGACGGCGCGCTCCGTTCCCGCGCGCCTCAAGGTGTTGTCAGCAAACCGTAGGGGCCCTACAGGGTCGAAGCCTCCCGGAGCTGAGGGTTGGTGCGAAAGCGTTACACCGGGGCTCTCGGAATAAGGCAAGGAAGGCACGGGGTAGGTTCTTTAGTTAGTAAGAGTCTGACACTGTTTCCCGCTCCGCCCAAGAGTGAGATTCGTCATTCGATGATTTTTACCTACCATAAAAAAGTACTCCCCAGTGGTGAAAATTATTTTTTCAGTTTTTTCTTAAGTTTTTTTTAATGATTTTTTTACGTTATATAAATTAAACTGTAAAGAAACATTATAGCAATTTTTTAAAAAATGATGACCCGTTGACCATGTATTTGTGTGGACAACCAGGTTACATAACAAAAAAACTGTGACTGTCTGACATAGTAAAGATTAAAATATACTATGTCTAAGTTTTGTACGAATAAAGAATTTATTCATTGCTTTTACTGAATTTACATGAATGACCCGAACAATTTTATTCATAAGTATCTATCTATTCGTAGAAGACGTCTCGTCTACAAATAGTACGAAGATATTTAAGAACGACTAATTTTAGACGATATAATTAAACTGTCTAGACGGGTGTAAGAGGGGACCCTCTCTTGTCCTCCTGTGAGTCAGTGAGGTAGAGGGAATAAAAGTATATTGTGTGTTTTTTTACAAGTTTTTATTTAGTTACAATTTGTCCCGATGTTTGTGATCAAATCTTGTAGATCCATTTCCTTCTTTTTTATGGTAGGTATAAATCATCAATGACGAGCCCTGCCATTGGGCGGAGTGGGAAAAAGTGTCAGACTCTTACTGACTAAGCAACCTACCCCGTTCGCCACTAACACTTTTCCGAACTAGTGCGGAAAAATGATAATTACGTGTCTAAAAGCGGTAGGAATAAAATCGGATTTTCGAATAAGTGTATTGAAATATAATAACGTAACTTAGCTTTCTAAAACAATAATGAGACAAAATACATAAGTACTCTTTTCAAAGGACAAAAAAGAAAATACTAACACAAAGAAAAAACGTCTTTAATAAAAAGAACTTCATAACAAGGATGAAAGTATCAAAAATACTTTCTGATGACTGGCAACATTTTGTACATCAAAATTGATGTATTTTTACGTATTGTCACCCCGGAAACGTCACGAAAAATATAAGGGAAGCTTTGTGTGTATCGCAATGATAGAGTTGCCACTGTTATTTGTAAGAGGAAGCGGAAGTGCTTTGGGAAGCATCGTGTCTGTTTTGTTGCGTTTACATTTAACGATATTTGATCGACAGGCCTGTTAGTCTAGTAGTTAGTCACCCTGATTGCTATGCCAGAGGTCGTGGGTTCGATTCCCACCCAGGACAAATGTTTGTGTGACGAACACGATCATTTGTTCTGTGTATGGGTGTAATTTATCTATAATATGTATGTATTTAGAAATATATAAGTATGTTTATCAGTTGTTTAGTACTCATCACACAAGCTCTGCTTAGCTTGAGACTAGACGGCGTTGTGTGATAGTAAAAAAAAATATCTGAAAGGCATGAGTAACATTATGTCTGTGTTAGACTAAAAGTACACTGTGTTTCTTCTTTGCTTTACGCACAGTTTTATGAAGAACATTTTTCGGACATTTTTTGTCTAAAAAACTGATAGTGTAAGTTATATGAATGAAATATTTCGAATCCAAAAGAGGATTCGAAAGTACACTAGCATGTTTAGTTTTTGTTTTTTTTTTTTAAATCGTTTTTTTTTTCAATTCGTCATTGGATGATGTTTACCATAGATATGTCAAACAGATTTTTACCTACCATAAAATACCGGGTATTTAGAAAAAAAAACACCATATCTCTGAAACTAAATATGATACGCAATAATGTACTTACAAACATCGACGTTTTTTATGCTGCATATTTTAGAATGCACAGACCCCGGCAGGGAATCGTACTCCTGTGCTATACGCATAATGAATATGTTCCAAAAACGCTTTGTACACTTGAGTGGGATCTCTACCAATAACAATAACTTTCCAATCTAAAAAAATACACACTCCGTAATAGCGCTTGAAACTGCTAAACCAACGAAATAGTTCAACATATAATACACTTCATAAAGGACTACATTCTTCCTTCGTTTATTTTCTAACAACATCCCATCTTGATCCGACACCCGATACGCGAGCTTACCATCTGTTCATGGGCGAGTGGTGTCTACCCAGAGTACGTACTCTTGTAAGTGATATGTTTGTCAACAAGATATTTATATGACGGCGTCAGAAATGGCTGAGCGATATTTATTTTATTTATTTATTTTACTTTAACTATGCACTTGATTTTAAATGATAAATGATATTTATTTTGCAAGTATAAAAAAAGCACTTTTACACGTCATTTTTTTTCGATGCTATTTTTTTATGGTAGGTAAAATCCATCCAATGACGAATCCCGCTCTTGGGTAAAGCGGGAAACAGTGTCAGACTTTTACTGACTAAACAACCTACCCCGTTCCTACATCGCCATATATACCAGGGCCAGAGCCTTCCTTTTCAGACGCAAACCCTTGGCCCTAATTGGCTTCGATCCTTCTGCAGGGTCCCTACGAAACTGACTGCCTTTCGGTTTTTTACAGGATGCATTCTGGAGAGTGTGCGCGGGAATTGCATGATTTGATTTCGTTATCTCAATTTTACCATCGGACAACATACGGCGAATATCCACCCTTACGTTGTTGGATGGACCGTAGGGTCCGGACTAAGCATTTTGCCTCGTCCTTTATACCGCGTACATAGAGTGACTGAAACAGTTTGCCTGCTGTGGTCTTTCCGTCCTATTATAATTTAAGTGTCTTCAAAGATAGAGTGTCTTTAATAAACTAGTGCGCCTCATAAATGATTGCATCACTGCTTACCATCAGGTGGGATTGATGAAGATTGGTTAAGCACTAGTTTAAATCTAGTTTTAATTTGCTTTGTTTTTACATAACTGAAACGAAAATAAATATATAAGTAACCGAGATATTTTTTATAGATATCATGACTTAAGAATGTATATAGAATTTATAATAAAATTTTAATATTCAAAACGCTTGTGGAAACTGGAATCATCATCTAATCAACAAGCATTGAAGGTAAACATAAAAATGCAGCAAATAATTGAAAACGTTTACATTTCCAACTCTCATTACCATACCATTCATTTTAAAACGTAAAAAAGAAACGTGTATTTTCCAAACGGGGTCAAATAACACGCCGACAGATAATATCCTGTTTAAAAGGCAAAAAACAATCGCTTCACGAATTGAATAAGCGTTAACAAAGGGTGTTTCAAAAATAAAACAGCTCTGTCGGTACCAGGACGTACTCATAAATATTTATTGCTTAGGAATTTTTGATATCGGCCCGACGAGCCGTAGTACCAACTTCGTTTATCACTTCATCCCTCCCCCCTTAGGGGATAGATTAATAATATATGCCCAAACCTCCCTCCATACCTGTGCGTGCTTAAATTCAGATTAATTTAATCTCCAAACCCTTTTCTTTTCTCGGTTTTCTCGGGAAATATGTTGTCCGGATCAAGTTTGGGTAATTCCGTTTTTGTCCCGTTTTTCTCGGAGAATATGAAATAAGGGGATTGAGTTTTTGGAAGGGTTGAATAATATTTTGTTTCGTGAGACGGATTAATAATAAAAGATAGGGAAATGGGAAATTGTTGTTGATGAGGATTTTCTCAGCTTTTGTGATTGGGAAGCGTTAATTGATGCCAAGGGTCTGGTATACATTATTTATTCCCCCATCATGTTTTATTGCTAACCAAGTTTACAATGTTGACTCTAGGTTCTCGTATGTTAATTACAGTGCGTATGACTTAGCAACTGTTTACTATGCGTTCCAAATGAGAATAGGAAAACTATTTATTTATTTTATTTAGGTTAACCAACAACTGTTTACACCAGTACACTAACAACGAACATTTACAGTTGGATACAATTGCGGGTGCAACAATTAATTATAGGTTAACACCGCTAGCACAGAAAAACAGT
The DNA here is from genome assembly GCA_029852875.1 of Mythimna loreyi. Taxonomy (NCBI): domain Eukaryota; kingdom Metazoa; phylum Arthropoda; class Insecta; order Lepidoptera; family Noctuidae; genus Mythimna; species Mythimna loreyi. The sequence goes on from CM056790.1 coordinate 21,736,951, forward strand.
GGTAAAATAATTAAATGGTAAAACTATGCGAATCGCAAAAAAAAATTGCGTATTAATAAAGGTTTTATTTTGGCTTAGTAATACTAAGTCTTAGTTAATTCCTGGTGAAGTAAAAATGTTATTGTTTAATACAAATTATTTAAATAATCGGTTTTCAGTCAAAATTAGTTTAAAATCAAAAACTTTTTTCTTTCTTATTTTCTTTGTTAGAAATAATTCGACTTCCTCTTCCATTTGCACTACTCTGTCACTTCACACAGTGACGCAGAGATTAACAAAATTGAAGAACTGGATTCTGATAAACCTTTCGTTCACAATTCCTAAATAAATTAAATTACAAAAAACATTGTTTTGCTCACTCTACCCAATTTCTTCAATTTGTTAGTATTACATGACGTCACAACATGGCAATCGGTCCTATTCTTATTTGGAACGCATTGTACATATACTGCAACTATTATAATCCGTTTACTCTTAACATTCTATGTTAGCATGCAATATTATTATAATATTTTAGTTTAAAATAATGATACTTATAATAAAATTAAAAGATAAAAATAATGGATGCAATACAATTATTCATTATACTCTATGTCATCGAAGTTATAGTTAACATGACAAACATTTTTATGTCAAAATTAGTTTGATACAATTAATCAGCAATCATTTCTGATTTCAAGATGTCTTCAAACATAATAACTACAAAATGAGTCAAACCCAAATTGGTACACAATACGAGAATATAAGTTTTAAATTGCTAATCAATGAGCTATCCTGTGTGATCCCCCCTAGCCAAGTTAGAACCGTTTCGTTTCGATTCTCTTGCGTCGAACGCCTCGAGTAGGCCACGCCTCCGATTCCTTTGTTCTGACCACGTGACTGAGCGTTGAGATGACGTCACAACCAAACGGTCGTAACTTAGCTAGGGGGCAGCACTTTACTTGTTTAATTATTGTATTAATTTATTAAACCTGAGTATCGAGGAAATTCTGTGGCCGGCTATCAGCAGGCTCTCTATCGTGATACAAACTCCTCACTTGTAACCTTGCTCTTAATTTAGTAACAAAAACTCACTCCACAGTTCTCGATTACTTTTTACTAAGACGAAAAAAATTGGCAGTAATATGGGTTGGAAGTAAAACATGAACATGCTTATGATCTGAACAATTAATGTAAAATCTGAAAGTTGTACTAAAACACTAACTGCTAAAATTGAAACATCACTCAGTACAAATATCAAAGTGGCGATGTACAAGCGACGCCATTTGTTATCGCCAGGTGCGGCCGCGATGGAACTGCGACACAGTGAACACACGATTATAATGTAAAGGAAAGTGTTGATTATGAATGGTAATAAAGTAACAGCAAGCCCAAGGTACCGATGTACGTAAAGTGGTGCAATTGTATATATGACGATAGTTAGTACTGGTAAACCCCAACCAAAGAGACAGCTCTTAAAGTATCTTCTTTGGATGTGTCCGTTTAATACTTGAACAAACTCGACGTAAAACATATGGCTCATAACTACCAACCAGTGGACCCTCACTAACATCAAGTATGCACCAGCTGTATCAACTATATATGCTATATTTGAATATTCGCTAAAACCAATTATATCGATCCTAATAAAAAATGGTAAAAAGTTCACTATAACATTTAGAAACTGTACCAGCAGTAAGTTGAGGCAGACGTAGTTCTTGTAATTGCGAAACTTTTTTAAGACACACCATGACGTCACTCCGTATATCAACCCAAGTATTGTCACCGCACAACATGTGTAGGTCAAAGCTACATATATTGTATTTATATCTTCCATGATGGTCACTAGCACGATTTATTTTGATGCACTTTTATTTTGCTAAGAAGTGTTTGTGAACCACTGAGCACTACCGCGCCTATATGTCACACTTTAGAAGTTCGTGTATGCCCACAATCCGCCTTCCGAGTTGTTATCAGGCGTACGTAGCTATTGTTGATTTTTCTTCATCCCCACGAAGATAAGAGTAAGTAATCTAAATCAAATTCGGTAGATTTTTTGGATTTTTCAATTGTTGTAAGACAAAAATATAATGGTTGTTGTCAAAAACACAGTCGTTAGAGCAATAAGCAGAGGTGATTTGTATGAAAACAAATCGGTATAATACTGTAGGACTGCTGTTTTAATTATAGACTTTCCTGTTTGTCCAATTCTTATCTGAGTTGTGCGCACGACATACGTGCTCACCAAATAGGTATGAAAGGGTAGGCACGTCGCGGATTCGATTCTCGTTCAGAACAAATATTTGTGTGACCTACAAATCGATTTTTCAGGGTCTGAATGTCTTGTGTATATGAGTTTATATCCTTTTATTGGAAGACCATTGTAAGCAAATTGTGTCAATCCTTCGGTGTGCGCGGTAATAACGAGGCTAAATGCTTAGTCCGGACCGTAGAGGTTCACAACGTAAGCAAACGTATAATCCTTTAATAAATGAAAATATCTAACCCTACGCACAACTCTCATCTAACGAGAAACTTCCTCATCTATATGAGGAAGGTCTCAAACTATTCAAGGAAATAAGTTTAACGTTACATGAAGTCTTAACAAAGTTACGTCCGAGGATCGTCGTAACCATGTTAATACTGTGACGGGGCATTTTGTGTCTGTAGTTATATACTCGTAACTATATTATGTAGCATACCGTAAACGTTACTGACCCGACTTACAAGTAGTAGGTTTCTTTTTTTTTACGGTGGGAAAAATCATCTAATGACGAAGCTCGCTCTTGGGCGGGGCTTGGCGGGGCCGGCTGGCGGCAGGAGCGAGAGTGAGTCCGCCCCGTCATACGTATGGCTGCCGCCTTTCCTAGCAATACTGCATCACAACAGGCGAGTTCGAGTCAATTATCCCCTTGAACACATTTTCATTAAAAAAATCCTTAATTTAAACTTCTATTGCTATAACATCTATAAGCTTCTACCATCAGACATCCCAGCGTACGGCGACTATCCACCCTTACCTTGTTGAGACATCTACGGTCCAGACTAAGCGTTTTGCCTCGTCGTTTATACCGCGTACATCCAGGTACTGGAATGGTTTGCCGGCTGCGGTCTTTCCGTCCGATTATAATTTGGATGTCTTACGGCTAGAGTGAATAGGCTCTTAATAGACTAGTGCGCCTCACCATCAACGATTGCATCACTGTTTACCATCAGGTTGGATCGCAATCAAGCACTAGTTTATAATAATTAAAAAAATATATATAAACAAAACTACCAACTTCGCTTGTAGGTTTACAAGTCCCACAGCCGGGGCTCGTTGTGTCGTATAAATTAGTCTATGGCCGTCCTGTGTCATCTGTGATCTAATTACAGCGTCCTGTCAGGACAAAGTTAGGACAATACAGCTCTAGACGACTGACGGCTTCAATGTGGACGTAATTTGACTGGCCTGTCAGTCTAGTAGTTAGTGACCCTGACTGCTATGCGGGAGGTCGTGGGTACGATTCCCATCCAGGACAAATGTTTATGAGATAAGCACGATCATTGAAATTTGTTCTGTGTCTGGGTGTAATTTATCTATAATATGTATGTATTTAGAAATATATAAGTATGTTTATCAGTATCCTAGTACTCATAAAACAAGCTCTGCTTAGATTGAGACATACGGCGTTGTGTGATAGTAGTCGAATAAAAAAGAAACTCGTCAGACTTTTTCTTTCTTTAAAAAAAAGGTTACCTATTTAATTTTGAAAGGTTTTAGAAAAATTCTTTCTACTTTCGATTTAAGATTTACTTTTTGGTACAAATAATGAAAAACTAAAAAAACGAACACTTACAAACACAGAATCAACTAATTCTAGGCTACAAATTTCAAGCCAGGCAGACATGTCCTCAGAAATCGGAACAGCCCATTAATCAAATCATAAACTCCACTATATTCCCTCACACTCAACAATAACAATAGTTCCACATTACTCTGGGAGCTCAACAAAGCTCACAGAGCTCAACACTTAGCCTTGAGCAATATTACAAGATAATTGTGTCGCCATTGCTCCAGACAGCGGTTGAGGAAGGAATAATGAATCTAGCCAGGATTCAAAATGATTGGCCTCTCGTTTTATGGTACCAACTTTGGTAAAACGGTGAAGAAAAACATCGTGAGGAAACCGGCATGTCCTAGAACCAAAAATTCAAAGACATGTGACATCCACCAATCCGCATTGGGCCCGCGTGGTGGATTATGCCAATTCCCGTTCCTAGAGAGGAGGCTTGTGTCCCAGCAGTGGGAACATTAACTAGGCTGATGATGATGAACTTGGTAAGGAAAGAGTGGAAAGGCAGCATAAATACTATAGAGTATTCCATCGTCGACCAAGGCGATTAGGCCCCAGTATAAATCAAATCAAATTAGTTTCTTGCACATTAGAGATCCATAGTGATCTACGCTTTGGAATGTGAAGTTAGCATCATTTTGAGTACCTCTAAATGGTTTAATTGAAATAAAACGATTGATTTGATTTACTTAAACTAGTATTTACGGAAATCTCTGTGTGCGGCCACCGTAGGCGCGGGCTTGCGGACAGCGAGCATTGGATAGCTCACCGTCCGGTTGTCAGGTAATCGTCCGGACCAAGTCCAGTCGTCGACGATGCGCACCGTTCCCGCGCACCTCAAGGTGTTGTCAGCAACCGTAGAGAGTAGGGTCGAAGCCCATTCGGGCCAAGGGTTCGTGTCTGAAAGAAAGGCTCTGACCCTAGTATGTACGTCAATGTAGGAACGGGATAGGTTGTTTAGTCAGTGAGAGTCTCACACTGTTTCCTGCTCCACCCAAGGTCGGGATTCGTCATTGGATGATTTTTACCTACCATAAAAAACCACTGTGTGCGACTCGCACTTTCCCATTTTATTTTTATAATCTGAAAAGATCACTTACCAAAAAAATATTCAATCTTGCCGATTCGTGCACATGATACAACTGACAAAAAGACTAGAAACCATACAAGCATGTCTACGGATCTAAATAAAATTAATTAAACAAATACAGCACTATTTCGAGATGGCGAACCTCACTTATCTGCACTAGTGACTAATAGTGAAGCGCTTATTCAATGCGATGAATAATCACTGCGACTCCGGACTTAAGCACAATTTGGAGACATTACAATAGGTTAGGTACAGCAGGCACGGTTAACGCAGTGGTTGAGTGATTAGCTATTACACTACGTTTCCGCGGGATCAATTCCTGTATAGAAAAAAAATATTAGTATGGCCTACAGATAGTTGTTTCGAGTCTGTGTCTCGTGTCTCGTGTATGTAAGTTTAAATGGGCGTCATTTCATATGGGTAAAGTTTTTTTTTTTATCATTACGTACCTAAATATCTCTTTTTCTATAATGTGTGCTCTACGAACCCGATACGTTCTTTCGCTCCACTCTTGAAAGGGTGAAGAAATTTGATAATTTCCTACCTTGATGAAATTTTCAGTTATGTCACGCTCCAGCAGCTTTATTTTCGTCTTATTTTCATTCCCGTGGTACGGGGCGTTTAAGACCCCGTTTAAAACTATCATTAAAACTCTTAACGTTTAAGAAACTAAAGTTTTTTTTTGGCTGAGTGCTGTACGTCTAGTAAGTATTAAAGTACTTGACGTACAGCACTCTTAAAACTAAGATTCGATTCAATCTTTTCTAAACTTAATCAAATTGAAGTTACGGGCTCGCTGTCGGTAAAAACATAATTATTAAATTAAGTTGATTATAATTATTTAAAATTTATCATAGTATTAGTTTATAATATCAGCATATATACGTATTTTATTATTATAGGTATGTCACTTAATTTATATTACTATCTATTATTTAAAAAATCTGTTATTGATTTTCTGTGCACACCTACCACAGTGTTGTCTTTTTTAACCCAGAAGTTGACTGGTAGACAATGCCTTGTATCATTAAGTCCGCCTATATACCACTACTGCACATGAAGTTTAAATAAATATAAAAAGACTATATTATTTTTTAGCCACAGACTCGTTCCGCACTGAACGTGTTGAAAACACATTGTTTTTCTTTTTATTCTCTAGTAAATAAACTCAAACGGGGTAGTTTCCCTTGACATATTTCTTGTAAGTGATCCTAAGAACTCCTTAAACTGTGAGTGACTGACTAAGCAGGCGAGATGGGTTCTCAGATAATGTCAGTGTAAATTCCCTCCATAATATATGTAAATAGGGGTCCCTTACGTAATTGTGTAACATAAGGGAGGACACGGCCTGCATGTAAAGGGCCTGGAACTTGTGAAGGAAGGAATTTGTGATCCAGACAGCTTGGGGACGATTACGGACTATATAGGATCGAAATAAAAGTTATTGCGAAGTTGCGAGACGGTTTTCAAGCGGACTTTTGAAATTGTAACGGAATATTTTTATTAACTGTGCATTTAAAAACTTTTTGTTCACTAAAAATAGTAATTGTAGACCAAATTATAATTCACTTTTTATAATTTTAAGGGGTTTAGGTAGGTTAGATTAGAAAGGAATGGCGGGGTTTAGTCAGCAAGCGACGAGAGAGAATATTCCCCTGACCCTCATTATGTTTTTTTTAACCATCCAGAAAATCATATTTCAGAATACAATTAGGTTATTATATACCTATTATATTATTATAAAAAATATTTTGTATTTTTGGCGAAACCAATTCAGTAGAATAAAATTTGTATATGTATAAAATAGGAATAAACTGACAACCAGTTAATCTACCCATTTAAAACTACACAGTATCCACGAGTCACGACAAGAGTCACTGTAGCATTTCTTTTTAGAGGAGCTTTTTTTTAAATAAATCTTTTATACGTCCGTTTTTTTTTTCGAAACTAGTTGGGGCCGGTGTTTCTTAGCTGACTACCCTCAGAAGAAACACCAAAATAAACTCAGGGGTCGTAGTCTCTTTTTTTCTGCAGTCTATACTTCTACCAAGCGCAAGAGTTACTTCTAGGCAAGCGTGATACATCGTCGGCCACATCGTCGCTAACCATCAGATGAGATTATGGTCAAACGTGAGCCTACCTATAATAAAAAAAGTCTCTAACAATTTGGAACACAAACCCGAAAAAATGTACTCAAGTCCACTGTCACTGCGATTCTTAAATCATATTGTGGATTTAATAGAAAACAATAGATTAGTAAACACTGATATAACAGTCGCTTCACTGAAAACAAACAGTGCTGTCATACCACTTTACTGCTCACGCCATCTTCTGAATGAATTAATGATTTAATTTCGATAAGAGTTAATATATTTTTAATATGAATATGTGACTAGGGAATAAACAGTGACTTGAAGTCCTGGGAGACATGTCTAATTGTGAAAGAAACGAAGGTTGCTAAGTTTTAATCCTGAACACAATGAGGGATTTATATAATGAACTCCCGAGCACTGCGAGAGATAAAACAAAATGCACTATTATGTAAACTTTTTATCTCAATAGCATATCACAGATTGATTAGCCTAATAATGTTCCCACAGCTGGGGTCATACCTCCTCTCTATCTCTCTCTAAGAGAGGAAATAAGCTCTTGAAAAAATCTGTGGCCTACAGTAGTCGTAAAAATTATACTATAGTATGTATATCCATACCATATTAACGGAATATTAGAGATAAACGTGAAAATATAACTTTATTTGTTACGCCTATATGACTAAATGATTTTTGATGGCTATGACTACGGTCCCTTGGGAAAATATATGATTTTCATATAAGAGAAGAAAATACAAAATTGTCGATTTTTAGGGTTCCGTAGTTAACAAGAAACTCTTATAGTTTTGCCTATACTAATTTATACATGCGCTACTGGGTTCTTTAACACTGTGAAAAATTTGTGACGGACGGGATCCTACGGAACCCTACACTGAGCGTGGCCCGACACACTCTTGGCCGATTTATTTAAAGGTATTTCTGAATATTAACATTATTCAATTCGATTCTAGTATGAAGTTGCATAATATGTTTCATCTCTTCTAATATACATTACAATTACGTTTGTACATTGAGAGTGTCGGATGATTGAATAACATATTAATATAATTACTTTAATATCCTGCCGACTATAGACTTCCATCTAACACTAGCACAGTGAATGACTGTACGTAAATATTATGCTGAGAGTTCAATATTATTTTATGTGTGTTTGTTCATTTGATCTCTATCATAAATCTACATACCTACCTCTCTCTCCCGGAGCTGAGGGTTGGTGCGAAAGCGTTACACCGTTGCTCTGAGAATAAGGCAAGGAAGGTACGGGGTAGGTTCTTTAGTCAGTAAGAGTCTGACACTGTTTCCCGCTCCGCCCAAGAGTGGGATTCGTCATTCGATGATTTTTACCTTCCATAAAAAAAAAACATACCTACCTTTCTACATACTCTAACTCTGAACGCTTTATTTATTTATTATTTAACAGGTGCTCACTGCATAAGCAGTAGCCAGCCTTTCGGTGTTTTACAGGATGCATTTTAAAGAGTGTGCGCAAGAATTGTTAAAATTAATTCCAGTATCTCATTTCTACTAAGTTATAGGACATCCCGACAAACGGCGAGTATCCACCCTTATGTTGTTGGACCTTGGTCCGAAACCTACAAGTTTCAATAATACAATAAATTTCGTGTGGTTTTAAAAAAATGGTTGATTTCGCATAGTTTTTATTCAATAGCTGAATTTCTAAATAAAAAAACTTGTTAGTCCTTCCACTTCAGGAATGTTTTGTAAACTTGTTATATTAGTGTAAAAGTTTGTACTTCTGTGGTTCTTTAATGTTAAGGTTTAAAAAAAGGGTTGATTTGGTCAATAAGTGAGGTGTGGACCTTTAAAACCAACACATTGTAGAGATTGTGTGTCTGTTCTGTACGTTACTCATGTACAAACGAAATATTTGCATGCTAATACTTAGCAAAACATGTTTGTTCTTATTTGTTACTTTTACCATCTTGTATACCGTGTTTTTAGCAAATAAATATAAAAAAAAAAAAAAGTAAAAAAAAATAAAAAAAAATATATAAAATAAAAAAAAATAATAATAAAAAATAATAATAAATAAAATAATTTAAATATATAATAATTAATAATAAATAATAAAATAATTTATTATTATTATTTTTATATTATTTATTATTATTTTTATTTATTATTTATAATTTTAATATATATATTAATAGTATAAAGTTTAAAATAAATAAATAAATAATAAATATATTATATATATTATTATTCAAAATTACGGACGTTATATCGCGTACATCGAGGGACTGGAACAAATAGCCTGATGTGGTTTCTCCGTCCGATTATAATTTAGAACGAAGAAACCTCAATATCTATTTGGATTAGTCGTTAAAGTTATTGCTGTGAATAAATAATAAAATATTTTAGGTGTCTTCAAGGCTAAAGTAAATAGGCTCTTAATAAACTAGTGCGCCTCACCAACAAAGAAAAATAAAACCTCACCATAAAAGTCTGGAATATGCTTCCCCTTGACATTAAAAAAGCTGAAAGTAAATTTTCCTTTAAGCGTAAAATTCGGAACTTCTACTTGAAGCCCTCTTAATCTTAGTCGGTCTTCGTCATAATTGTCATATTTTAAATTCTCTTAATTGTACTGATTTGATATTTATCATAGTATCTATTAGTTTATAATATTTGTATATACGTATTTTATTATTATAAGTTACTTGTTTAAATTATAAGTACTACACTATATTTTAATCATATTATTATCTTATTATCTGTTATTTATTTAGAGTGCACACCTACCACAATGTTGTCTTTTTTAACCCAAAGGTTGACTGGTAGAGAATGCCTTATTTTATTTATTTATTTATTTTACTTTAACAAAAACGGCTATCCGCCAATTACATTAGTTAAAGATATTATTATATTATTAGACTCACACACTCATCTCACAGAACTCCAAGCATACTGACATGATCGCCTTCCATTCGTCCGCGAACACATCACATTCAGGGTGTGTGTCCAAAAGAGTGTTGAGCGCAAAGAGAGTACGAGGGACAGGAGACTGTGATCGCGCAACAGTGTGACTCGCAGGCACAGCGAATAGGCTATGTCTCCTGATGCGGCTATATTTTATTGGAGCACAAAGTTGAGACAGCTCGGTGAGCAGCTCTGGAGCATCAAGTCCTTGTTGCATTAAGTCCGCCTATGTACCACTACTGTACATGAAGATTAAATAAATAAACAAAGATTGCATCACTGCTTACCATAAGGTGGGATCGTCTTTTTCTAAACTATCTATAATTTCAAAGATGAGTCCACAACCTTCAAAATATCAAATTCCACAGCCTGTCAAAGTTCCATTAGTGCTAATGGGCGATGATGACTATTTTTGCAATGTCAAATATTTGCTCCCAAGAGTAGGCTGGCCTAGAAACTGACCTTTTCACTCAGGACTTTAAGATTTTTGATTTTATTTGGTGATTTCAATGAAACCATTATAATTTCCGATCATAGTATAATCATAGCACAACGTAATTAATCTTATAAACTTACACTAGAACTCAGGCTTCCTCTTTTGGTAAGGAGAATAGGCCGTAATAAACCATAGGGGCCAGAGTGAATTGACAAATTTCACATTTCTGCGAATTTTTCCTTCAAGGTTTCCTCTTTCACCGAAAGCTATGATGAAGAAATACAAAGCACAAAGTAATGCGCTTGGTTAGATTTGAATCCGCTACTTACAATCTGTAAGTTGGGGACGTTACTATTGGACTACCAAACATATCCACCGTTAAATTATACATAGTCGTTTTAATCCTGTGGAGGGTCGATCCGGTACATGAAACACTATCTATTCGAAGAGAAAAACAAAAAATTTAACACTTTTTTTTTAAACTGAAATTAATTTACACGTAGGTATATGAAATTCATTTCTTTAAGAAAAGAATAGCTGATCTGGTTCAATGACCGTAGGTAGCTGTCGATCATTGCGTCCTAACGACCTAAGATCAATGAACCCGCTAAGCTGTTCATTTTAATTTTAATTTTTTAATTCTATCTCTACAAATTGATAATGTTTCATGTACCGGATCGACCCTTCAAGGACCAAAATTTTATGGTATGTGTAGTGTGCCTTTATATACCCGTATATAGTTTAAATATAAATGAGAATAAAATTGCCCTGTCGTGTTACTTGCCAAGTGCCAAGTGTTTACAGCAACACATACTATGAGTAATATGTTGTAATCAATGGATACTTGGCAGAGCTATATTTCAATCCTAGTTGCTTGTCCGAGTTAGCGGCGCCAATAACTCACGGCTTGACAGGGCCGAACTTGCCACTCGTGTGTTATGCTGTAGACACATTAACGGTGACATCTTGGACTGATTAAACTGTCATTTTATTTTTATTCTTTTTCTAAATAATTTATGGAATTATTTACTATACAAAATTATATATAATTCTAATAAAATGTAGGACTATATATTTTTATTTTTTGAAGTTGAATAGTACCTATCACGAAGACGATTTTTTAAATTGTATAATTTAACCTCTGGAACGCCCGGTTCGCGCGTGATTTCGCGCCATTCGGTCGAAAAATAACTGTTCGCATAAATTATATAATATTGAGCGTTTTTTATATAGGGTATTTTGATATTTATCCAATAATATAAATAAAGATTTTTTGTAGACACAAATCAAATATGGAAAATTAGCAAACCTTTCCATTAAAGTTAAGCGTTCGCTTCAAGATCAAGGCAATCTAAGTAGTTAAAAGTACTATTGAACTATTTATTAAATGCAGAAGAAATTAGAATTATGAATTTCTGATTATAAAAAAAAATATATTAAGATATGTCATAAATTTTTTTCGCTATGTTCATTCTTTAACACAAGAGTCACTGAATTGATTTTTCATCATAAAAGTTATACTCAAATTAAAGTCAAATAAAAAAGAAAAACAACTTTTGTAATAATTGCGACAATACTTAGCAAAAACACAAGATAAACTTAGAAAAATACAACAAACTAAACAAATTGTCGCTTCGCGGGAAACAAACGGTTATTTCTCCATGAATAATAAAGAAAAGCGTGTCTTATTGTAAGTTAATGTCATGTAAAGTGCTCTCCTCGCCCACAGACGTCGGTGTTGTACGATAGTGTGTCCGCGCCCTTACAGTGGGGGATAAGGAATGTTTGTACTTGTAATAGTTTGTGCTAAACTGTTCAGATTAATGCAAGTTATTCTTGTTCCGGGGTTCTAGTTATAGGTAAAATATAAGTATAATAAATTAGGGGGTACGTAAATCTCTGTGGGAATATTCGATAGAGTCGTTGCAGCCCTGAAACTGAATACAATGCGATTTTGCGATCAAGTGTTTCGCTAACATTTCTGCTTCGCAGAAGAAAGCGACCGCATCCAATTCTGTCTCGCTTGGTCTTTTCTCTTGAGGACCTCTTTCCAAGGGGAGTTTAGTCAGAGTTGAACGCTTTGAGCATTAACATTATTATCTCAACTCTCCATTACGTGATCAAATAGTTTGGATAGTATATTCTACGTTGGTTTTTTCTTATGGTAGGTAAAAATCATCCAATGACGAATCCTGCCCTTGGGCGGTGCGGGAAACATTGTCGGACTCTTACTGACTAAACAACCTATTATCCCGTTCCTTCATTACCTTAATCCCAAAGCTCTGATGTTACGCTTTCGCATAAACCCTTGGCCCCAGGAGGCTTCATCCTTGCAGAGCCCCTTCAGTTAACTGACAACTTCTTGAGATGCGCGGAAACAGTGCACGTCGTCGACGACTTTTGCTCGGTCCGGACTATTACCAGACGACCGGACGGCGAGCTACCCACTGCTCGCCGTTATATTGTACGTTGGTAGGTTTCTATTCTATGGACCGTATGACCGATCCATCTCCACTTACAACACTTAGTCTAGCAGTTGATAGGGCTTGTGATGAGATGGAAGCAAGACAAACAAAATTAACCAACGGCTCGAGTTTACCTAATTCAAGGTTGTACATATTGAAGTAGGTGCTCGAGTCCCTCAGCGTTAAACTGTTGAACAGATTAGAACTAGTTGTTGTTGTTGTTGTTCCGGCTTCAGTTTTAGGGTTATGTACTTTAATTATGTGTCTTGTGGAGGGTTGGGTGATGAGAGCCTTGTTAGGAGCTTGGTAAACGGAGCGTGTATTGGAAAATTTCGTACATAATCGTCGCTGTGTGTCCATGTATATGCTTAGATTTTTAAAACTACGCAACGGATTTTGAAATGTTTTTTTTAAATAGGTAGAGTGATTCAAGAGGAAGGTTTATCTACACTATCTACACTAATATAATAAAGAGGTAAAGTTTGTTTTTTTGTTTTTTTGTTTTTTTGTTTGTAGGAGGTAATATCTGGAACTACTGGTCCGATTGGAGAAATTTTAGCAATAATAGAAAGCTGCTTTACTCCTGAGTGACATAGGCTATATTTTATGTACGCGGGCGAAGCCGCTGACAAAAGCTAGTTATGTATACTTACCATGATTCTGTGAATATCTTTATTTCTGATTCGATCACGTAAGAAAATAATCGCCTACGTAAATATGTCCGACAAACATAGTAACATTTATTCAGGCATATGACTTGCCTGTTGGTCTAGTAGTTAGGGTCCACAAGACAACCATAACTGTCACACAACGTCATCTAGTCCCAAGCTAAGCAGAGCTTGTGTTATGGGTACTAGGCAACTGATAAACATATTTATATATTTCTAAATACATACATATTATAGCAAAATAACACCTAGACACAGAACAAATGATCGTGCTCATCACACAAACATTTGTCCTGGATGGGAATCGAACCCACGACCTTCCGCGTAGCAATCAGGGTCTCTAACTACTACACCGACAGGCCAGTCAATGGTGTACCTACAGAGGGAAAAAACCATAATGTCAGGGTCTCTAACTACTAGACTGACAGGCCAGTCAATGGTGTACCTATAGAGGCAAAATAACATAATACACCTAAACATTATCACGAAGCTTCCTCCCTGTAAGAATATCATCGTGTGGTATATTACTGCCGCCTGGCTGCGCCTGGGGCTGAATCCCAAGCAGAGCTGACACGAAACGTATTAACGCCCCCCCTGACGAATACGGATAACGTGTCGCGAATAACATATGGCGAAACCACATTTCCACGCTTTTAGTTTATTTTGTTAATGGAAGGAAAAATGGCTATTTTTCTACGTGAAAAAATTTGTAGATGAAATTTTCACCTTTTGCTATCATTTTTTTGTGGCATCGTATCAAATTAAAACTGCGCACTTTTCTTAAAGGTTTATTATTATTTTTCAGTACACTTTCAACGTCGTCATAATATGTCTGTGTGTGTTTTATTTTCTTTTTATTTTTGTCTGATAAGTAAAAAACCGGCCATTCAATAATTTATATTCTAACCGAATATATGGAAAAGGGATACTTATCATGATCCTGAAACGCGAAGGCCAAATAAAGGAAACAGGAGGATTTTAATTCAATGCAATTTTTACGCCCTCTCACTTCAAACTAGAGCGGAAGAAGTCAGTGGATGATCTCCGATCTCAAAAAATAAAGAGAGTTCCCATTAACAATGATTGCACTAGCTTCTGACGTTTTATAAGTGCCCTTGTAGGCCTATATGAAATAAAAACCTTTTTGATTTTTGATTTTTGAATGCTGGCCGGTTTAGCCGGTCTAGTGGTTAGTGGCTCTGACTGCTATGCCAGAGATCGTGGGTTCGATTCCCACCCAGGACAAATATTTGTGTGATGAGTACAATCATTTGTTCTGTGTCTGGGTGTTATTTATCTATAATATGTATGTATTTTTATATAAATACTTAGGTTTATTACTTGTCTAGTACCTCTAACACAAGCTCAACTTAGCTTGAGATTAGACGGCGTTGTGTGATAGTTGCAGAATATTCTATTTTATTCTATTCTATTAGTAAGTTTAAAGACCACTCGCTCTACCATAAAGCGATAGGTCTTAGAAAATATATCACACCTTAAAAAACCTACGTAGTAACAATTTTAATTACTTTTTCTTTAACTCCAATTTTAAATACATTCTTTCCAAGCACGTCCATAATAACCTAGATGCCATAAAAGAATAGAAAGTAATTTCTTCTCACAACCATGACACGAATATTGAAAACCAAGAGCTCAAATAAAAATCTATCGAAGCTCGATTGTGTATGCATGGAAAAATTCTAATATTCTCGTAAAATGAGATGGCGAAGAAAAAAATATTAAAATGTGATACTTGGCGACGTTTCAATGGGGTAACGTTGAGGCTGGAGTCGGTGGTCGTAAGGAGCTCTTGGGCTTAGAGGTTGTAGCTCATACATATTTATATCGGACATAATGATGCATCGTTGCTCTTACCTTAGGCTATTAGAGCTGGAAGAGTGTATAAATCAGAAGAATGTGCAGCAGGGTCTATGTGTGTGTGTGTGAAAGGTGTGCTGGTTATGCAGACTGATCTTGTGTGATGACTTTGGCTAACATATTAGTCAGCCAAAGTCATCACACCTTCTTCAGTTGTCCTTTTGCATTCCGAAAGATTTTCTTTCCAGATCTTGAGCTGTCTCTTCCATAGAACTCGAGGAATTTCCTTCCCAGTAATGTCAAAAAAGCTGAAACTAAATTTTCTCTCAAGCGTAAAATTTGGAACTACTATTTCAAGTCCTCTCAACCTTAATTCGGTCTTCGTCATATAACTGTCACATTTTAAGTTCTTTTGATAATAATATTAGCTTATATACGTATTTTATTATTATAACTTATGATAATGATACTAGATTCTATTTAAAATATCTGTTATTTATTTATTGTACACACTTATCAGTGTTGACTTTTTTAACCCAAAGCTTGACTGGTAGAGAAAACCTTGTTGCATCAAGTCTGCCTATGTACATGAAGATTAAATAAATATTCCCCGTGGCCTTTGTAGGCTTCGGTTCTGCTAGGTTTTGTTGACATCTCTCTCAGGTGCGCATGAACACAAGGCGCCGTCAAAGACAGTGGGTTTTAAAATCATCCCAAGGGAATTTGATTGATGTTGTGGTTAGTATAGAGTATTCTGATTAAATGCATAAGGAATACTGAGTGTAAGAATTTTATACCCGAATACTTATTATATTGTATTACTCATAGATATATCAAACAGTAGAGATATGGCAAGGGGGCGTGGTACTTGCGAACACAACTAGGCCGGCATACTTCTTCCCGGTACTAAAAAACGCAATTATGTGCCAAGTCAATTCTTTGAATTGAGAACAAATATCATTGCTTGCTTAGTACAGATCGACCAATTAATCAGCTGGCCTAGATGCACAATGGATGTGTATTTAACGGAAAATCATGCATTTGTCTTTTGTTTTTTTAAGGATGTAAAGTAATATTTGTAGTTATCGATATTTTTCATGATCCCCACGAGTTTCGATGTATGTCTGTCTATTCGCGAGTAACTAAAAAAAAAAAAACTGAACGGAATTTTGTGTGGTTGTGATTTATTTTTATTAGGATGAAAAATTATTTATAAAAAATATGTAAAATTATTATGTTTGTATATTTCTTCCTCTATATTACCTCTTATAGGTAAATACCTATAAGAGGTAATATAGAGGAAGAAATATACAAACATAATAATTTTTTAGTAAATATTTCATGAATAAGTGACTACTGACAAAAGCTTGTATTGACGTGAAGAGTATACTTCTTTCTTCAAAATACCATCTCAGGCACCAATCTGCATGATTCTCATATTATTTGATTATTACATGTTTGCTGTATGGATTTAAAAAGAGACTTCTAAGTTTGTGTGTATTTTGTTCTTCTCATAGTCACCTAGGATACACCGTCCTCATATAGTTTAAATTAACCAAAAAAATTATGTGTAAGAATTAACTTCTAATAAATAAATTTGTGTACTAAATTCTTTCATGGAAATCTATCAAACCATGAACAATCTGAGATTTTTTTTCAAAATTGTATGTGTTTTTATTTACTTAATAAAAGTTACAATTATTTCCTTACTTCCTTTATATGGAGCACACTTAGAAGTGGCCAGTTAATCGTAATGTAATTTAACAGCTGCTGTTTATTAAAGCTATGAATAGATTCTAGATATTGTTTACAAAATTTAAATGATTAAATAATATGATTATAAATTAAGATCTGTCGCTCGTATAGAATATACGTTCCTATTAAACATTTCCCAACTCGAATTTTTTAGCTTTTTTTAAGTGAAAATATTTTTTCGTTAGATAGAAGATAATAGTTGTATGGAGGTCGAAGTTGGTGACAATCCTGGATGCGTGTGAAGACTCATTACACATTGTTCCTGTGTAAGCATCAGCTTTATTTTTTTATGACACAGTTTTCCGTGTCATGAAAAATATAGCTGCAAACGGAATAAAAAGTCATTAACGTATAATCAAAGATTGCATTGGTGAGATAGAACAAATTTTGCAACTCTGAATTTATCGATATTTTTTTCTCAGCTACTTGACATCACTAATTGTATAATTCGCATATGTGTGTTTAGACTGAACCCATAGTTACAAGAGGATGCTCCACCTCTTTTTTGAGTGTGTTTCATAAAATTGTTCATATGTGTTGATATCTATATCTCTGTGTCCGTGAGACATGTGAGGTCGTGTGGCGTACGTATAGATTTTGTTTTTGTGTTAGTGAAGAAATGGGCGTAGTTTGGAGACATCTGAACTCGAACAAAATTGTATTGATAACATATCTCTACTGTTTGATATATCTATGGTATTACTATACTATATCTCAGCACGAACATATCCGCAAGAGAACCAAGGTTACCGACATAGCCTAAAGAATCGCCAAACTTAATTGGCAATGGCAGGGCACATTGTTTACAGAACAGATGGCTGTTGGTTGGAAGACGAACCGTTGGAAGGCCTCCCACAAGGTGGACCGACGTCATCGTCATGGTCAGGGTTGCTAGAATGTGTTGGATGCGAGATGTAGAGGAACGGTCGTTGTGGCGACGCTTGCCTATGTCCAACAGTGGATGTCTTTCAGCTGAAATGATGATGATCGTAACATAGAATGTGACTCGAGTCTTTATTTGTCGTCTGTAGTTTAGTATGGAAATAGAGTGAATTATAAAAAAAATATTAAAATCTTGTGTTGCCCCAACAAATATAAAATTAATTAAATGTAAAAAATTAGTGTTGCAACCCATAAATAAATAAGATACCACATACACAACATATACATACATTACAACATACGTACTTGTATTAATTGTCTACATTTCTTCTTGTCTCTCCTTTCGCAGGTCTGCTGAAAGAAATTTCTGTTAGAAATAAGCAGTACCTTTGTACCATTTTTCTGTGATTCTGTATCTCCTTCGTAGGTATTAATGTGTGTACAAGAATCTTACTACTATTATAAATGCGAAAGTTACGATGTTTGGATGTTTGTTACTCAATCACGCCAAAACGGCTGGACGGATCTGGATGAAATGTGGCAAAGGCATAGGATACACTCCGGAATAGGACATAGGTTACTTTTTATCCCGGAAACCCCAACCCCAACCCCAATACCACGCGGGCGAAGCCTCGGACAAAAGCTAGTTGTAAAATAAATAAGATAATTACCTAATCGATTACTGTAAATTCTAAGACAAGGTGGTTGTACGATTCCATCATCAAGGTAGACTGCCTCCTGTTAATGCTTGAATAATCTGTAGCTCCTATATATGTATATATATACATAGATGCGTACATCTTACTTGTATGTGCCTACATTGTAAGACAATACAAGCGTGAAGACTGATTGAAGCAAGCCAGGTTCAATATTTACTCCAATGCTTCCAATATTCCACCCAAAATGACTGACGACAACAAAGGGTTGGCGCAAATATATGGACAGATATAAAGCAATCCATATCAGAAGTACTTATAAAATATAAAATTAGATTTTTGGATAACGCAGGGTGGATATAATCTGGGTAGTTTTTTTTTTCTTTCATGAGATTTTAGATATTATTTTGTATCACAATAAGTATTCATTGCATAGTAGAAAATCAAGTTGCTTAGCACAGTCCCTATGTAGGATTAGATCTTTAAAAGTACGCAACGGATTTTAATGCGGCTTTTTTTAATAGATAGAGTGATTCAAGAGGAAGGTTTATGTGCATAATACATGCATAAAATAGTACCCATGTGACGCTGGGGCGGGTCGCTAGTAAAATATAAAATTAGATTTTTGGACAACACAGGTTGGATATAATCTGGGTCGTTTTTTTATGGGTGGTTTTAGGGTATTGTTTTGTATCACAATAAGTAATGATAATATAAATTTTAGTTGTCTGATACTTTTCATTCTAAAACAATCAATAATTGTTTTAGGATAAAGTTTACCAATTTGATAAATTCTTTATATTTGATAGTACTATCAATGTAGTTGATTGAGGAGTTGTCAGCATATTGTAGGGGCGACCCTACAGGGTCGAAGCCTCCTGGAGTCGAGAGTTGGTGCGAAAGCGTTGCATCGGGGCTCTGGGAATAAGGCAAGGGAGGAACAGGGTAGGTTGTTTAGTCAGTAAGAGTCTGACACTGTTTCCCGCACCGCCCAAGAGCGTGACTCGTCATTGGATGATTTTTACCTACCATAAAAAAGGTACAAAATATTTAGTAAGTACATTTTTTTCTGGTTTCTGGAATCTGATCCAAAACAGTCTCACTGTTCTGTAACTTTTACTATAAAAGGATTCACAGGACCGATCATATCGCCCTGTATAACTCCATCACATAATTTACGTCACTTGACACAAAGCTGGATGCGAACGTAATTTCATTTGACATCGCAGGAGCCATTGGCACCGTACAGAAGAGCGAGGTAAACAGATTGCTGTAGCAAAACTTCGTTATTTAATTTCAACTGCAAAGCTCCAAGAGCACTGTGAAAGAGTTACTTTACTTATTTTGTTTAAGACTTGCTTCTACCAGCGGCTTCATCTGGAAAACTTATCATGAGTTTGTGCTTTTACCAACTATCTTGGGGCGCAAAGGTTTCCTTTTTAGAAATTTCAGAGGTCTCTAGCGGCACTGGTCCTGCTGGGCTCCCACAATTTTGCTGACATGACAATTTTTTAGTGCAGTACAGAGCCATATTTCTTATTTTCATATAGTAAAGCCAAATTAATTAAAACATGTAAATATTTAACAGCTATTTGCGACGTTGCCAACTTTTGGTATATGCGCTCTTAAAATAAAAAAGTTCAAATGAATTGAACAATTCACATTGGTACAACTGGCCCTGTTTCTAATCCGTAGCCAAACCAATTATCATAACACACTTCTCTCTATCTCTCTTTTATGGTGATGCAGAGAATAAATAGTGGTACTATTTATATTCTATATATAGCTTCTGTCCGCGACTTCGTCCGCGGAAAATTTGGGAGACAAAAGTTGTGATAGCTCGGTTAATATCCATGTTATATAAATAATTTATAGTCAATGTCACTCAGGAGTAAAGCAGCTTTCTATTATAGCTTCAATTTTTCCAATCGAACCATTAGTTCCAGAGATTACTTCCTACAAACAAAAAAACAAACTTTACCTCTTTATTATATTAGTGTAGATTACTCAAAGATTAGCATAGCATAGCATCAACTTTATAATGTTCGCACTGTTGAGACGCAAAGCTCCTCTCTTGAAGAGGGAAAGGAATGGTTGAGGTCAAAAGTGGACTATTAGAAAATGCTTAATGCATTAAACCCGCATCTATACTTCTGTGCATTAAGTATGTAATAAATAAATAAACATTGAGTAGACACCGTGTGTAAAAATAGTAAGAAAAATAAAACTATTCACTTAAAATACAACATACATACTATAATACTTATTCCCCAAGGAAAACTAAACTACCAGTATACCGTGTTCCCACTTATCACATACTCAGTATACAAAGTCTCAGCTCGCAATATGGCCGCCGAGTGATCACGTGTTTACGAGCGGATCCGCGGATACGGCGGATTTTCGCGGTAAACGGCCCGCGGGCGGTTATTAGCTACCTGTTCCAGCTAGGCGGCAGGAGAGGGTTAACTCGGATACTAAGCAGGAGATATAGAAGGGTTACTGAATGTAAGTTCTATCACAAGAGCCTAGGATGTCTCCTACGGAAGCAGGAGCGTTAGGATGGTTTCCTCCTTACGCTATCCTCCCTGCTTCGAAGAAAGGGGTAGGCTAATAACTTACTTGTATTTAATAAACATCTTTAAGAAACAGATGGAAAGACGTTACGGCATCAGATATGTGCAGTAGATATGTGCCTGGACATTTGGGTGGAGCACCGCTGTGTCCACGTGGATCGATCGGTGGCTGCGACCTTTGACGCCAGGCCTTAGTCTATAACCATGAAATAGCAGGCGGCCACGAACTTTTTCTCGCCCCAGCCGTCAGGATTCCGATTCTGATTTCCAACTCACCAGGGGTTCGCTTCCAAACATAGGTGTGGGTTTTATTCAGTAAAAGTCTGACACACGCGTGCTCTAAAGGGGAAAAAGCCATTGGAAGATTTCTCACTTAAAAAAAGCAACTGTTTAAAGAGCGAGTGATCCTTCTGTTCCTTTCTGTACTGCTACAAAGAGAAGCACGGTTGTGAAGTGTTGAATGCGTTAACTCCATGCTACGCGAGTTAAGCGAGGATGAAGCTGCTAATAAGCAGGTGATCACACACCATGCAGCTTTGAGGATTAGTTGACGGTGGAGGTTCAGAGTTGGGGTTTATTTTGTAGTGGAACTAGTGGAAGGGAAATAACGAGGAAGAGGAGGAGGGTTTCTGTCGGTACCTAAAGTATGCTGATGCTTTTATGAAAACAATTGTTTAGTCAAAGGCAAAGGCAGGGGCAGCTTATTTTTTTTTTTTTAGACACTAAGTATTTTATTTTCTAAAATATTGTTATTCTTTTTCTCGTCTATTTCACTTTGTCATGATATTTTTTGAAAAAGTTATTTTATTTACACCACCACCACCACTTTAATTTAAACCATTACACATACAAGAAAGAAGACTAAGAAGAAGAAGATAGTAGTTAGAACAAAATAACTAGGTGTCAAGTTAGTAGTTTAAGCTCCAGACACACCGCACATTGTCAAAAAACTGACATAATTACAAAAAAAGCAGGTATTTAACGCAAATCTTAATTTTCTACCGATGAATTTTAACGAGGTAAACTATATTTCTTTTTTATGGTGCGACATTATCAATTTAAAATCAAGACACAGACAGACGTAAAAAGAAACTTCTAATAAAATGATCTCTAGATTTTACATATATTTCAGAAATCCTAATTCCAAAATTTCAGCACCCTATCTCCGAAAATGTTGACCGCAATATCACCAAAATCACTGCCCCGACCTCCATAGTGAGGTCGATCCACACACCTCGAATCTCTAAAAGACACCCCAGAAATATTCGCGTCACCCGGCTCGTAGGCAAATTACGACGACATAAATTACTGTCAGAGCTACGTCTTGTCTAGGTTTCGTGATGTGTATATCGACTCTCGTCTGAAAGGATTGGATGTATGCTTGATGCTTCGGATCAGGTATTTTAATAAGAAAAAAATCAAGTTTAACAAAGTTTTTTTGGTAGGAAAAAATCTTCCAATGATATCTACATATACAAATCCTGCTCTTGAGTAGAGCAGTGCATAGTGTAGTCTTACTGACTAAAAACCCACCCTGTCCCTTCTTTGCCTTAGTTTGCAGGGCTTTTACCCATGGCCCATTTAATGCACATTTAGCCATGGCCCTAGAAAACTTCGAACTTGCTGGACTCACATATTTTCCTGACAACTCCTTGAGGCACGCGGGAACAGTACGCGCCGTCGACGACTTGGGCTCGGTTTATTACTGGACTAGCTTTTGGCTTTTGTCACCCGCGTACATAAAATATAGCCTATGTCACTCAGGAGTAAAGCAGCTTTCTATTGTTGCTAAAATTTTTCCAATCGGACCAGTAGTTCCAGAGATTACCCCCTACAAACAAAAAAACATAAAAACAAACTTTACCTCTTTATTATATTAGTGTAGATAACCGGGACAGCAAGCTAGTATTGCTCACCGTCCGCAAGGCCACGTTAGGAAGAAGGTTACGGATGCTTACTTTAATTTAATGTATTTTAGCCGAAAACATATTTTTTCAGGATAAAATTTCTGCCTAAAAACAGCGCGAAGACCTTTTAACATAACAAATTGGAAATTGTGATTGAAAATTGTGTACAAGCTCATATTTTTCATCTTCAAAGTCCCCCCACGCAAACAAGAACAAAAAAAAAACAATTTCGCAGTTTCTTTTTAATTAATTCTCTCTGCGGTCGTGTTGCAGCGTCGCGCCGATCCGTCTACTGTACTATCGGCGACAAAAGTCGATCATCATTTTTAACCCACTTTGTAAAAGCAGGTTCTGTATTTTGTTTACCTAAGAAGAAAAAGTTTTTGGACTTGTTTTTAAATTGAGTATTTTTTGAGTCAAGAAACTCTCAAACAATACTTAAATAACAAATTTTGGCACGTAATCTATCTCAATTTCAAAATGGGGGGTTAGGTTTTAATTATGGTTTTAATGCTTATAAACAATACTATATTTATCTATCCCTTGAAAACTACTAATCTTGTGGTATTTATAGTGAACTGGTCCTATTTAACTGTGTGGTTATTGCCTCGTGTTGTGTATTTTTTTTTTATATTTTCTTTTTGTGATATTATTTATTTTACAATCCTCTCCATTTATTAATCTTACCTAAATAATATATTTATATAAATATAGGAAAGCAATATTGTATCAATGGTTTGATTAATTACAGAGTGCTTATTTCTAGAGAATTTAAAAGATATGTTATGATATGTAAATTTAGCGTAAAAACATTAACGACTTTGTATGATATTGACTGAATAATTACTTGATAAAAATAATTTATGTATTGAAAAAAATCAAATTTAAAAAAAATGTCTATCTACACTAATATAATAAAGAGGTAAAGTTTGTTTTTTTGTCTGTAGGAGGTAATCTACTACTACTACTACCCTTACTCTAGGTAACTACTGGTCCGATTGGAAAAAATTTAGCAACAATAGAAAGCTGCTTTACTCCTGAGTGACATAGGCTATATTTTATGTACGCGGGCGAAGCCGCGGACAAAAGCTAGTATTTTATATAATAATAATTGCGAAGAAGACTGATACATTAGAAGTAGGTAATAAAAAGTTCAAATTAGGCTAAACCACTAATAAAAGTAAATACATAACACAAGTTTTTATTCATAAATCTCGATTAAAATTTCCCGTAGCGGTAATCTACTTCTGGCGCCGATTGTACGCTAGGGTAGTAATATTCCCCGTAATTAAGAGTTCTGGCACCCCTGCCTTCCCGTACATTTATCAGGGAAGTTCAACCTTGGTGCGGGCCCCAACAATCATCACGGTATTGCATCAAGCAGGTACCCAGGTACCTAATTAGTTTGGGACTTGGAGAAGTGGTTCATTCTGCTTGTTTACCCACTGTATGGTGTAATTAAAGAGGAGGAATATGCATGGAGGACTCTGTAGGGACGAGCAAAAGAAGTGTCCTCCAATTAGACATGTGGTTAGACACTTTTTGTGCATTTTGAGATGTGTGTGTTAAGGGTGAAAATCTGTGTGGAAGTTTTTCGGCCATATTTTTTTTCGCTAAACAGAAAACAAATAGAAAAGTATTTTTATTTATATTATGGGTACTTTCCAGTCCTAGAGATTAGCTCTGAGTTCTTGCTATACTATAGGTACTTATTTTTATCAGTACGTTGTTCCATGTTTTGGTAAAAAAGCTGCTTTTAACAGTTGTCTGTAATGTAAATCATAATTATGAAACTCAATCGTGCAGAAACCTTTGGTAATTTTTTTTTTTTCAAGTCTTTTGTAACTGTTTATTTATTTTTATTAAACTGTACACCGCAGTAACTAAAAATGTAATAGAATAAATATGCATTATTAAAACGAAGCGTACAATGGACGGTCTTATCGCACAGGGCAATCTGTATCAATCAGGGCAATCTGTGTATCTGTTTCATCTGTTGCAAGCATTTAGACTTTCATTGTACCTATTTGTATGTTATTTTACCTCCCCAATCCTTTTTCAATTTTGGCAAAAAATAAAAAATGAATTTCTGGAAATCCCCTGCGGATTGCACATTAAAAAAAAAAAACAGTTCTAGTTTAATCAATCCCTAACAAAACTAGCAAAGCACCCAGTCTTGTTCAGAAGCAGAAACTTCGCCACTTTCCACACAGACGAGGCGTTGCGAGGATAGATGGAAAAACTTGGCGCGACTCTGATGGTCCTCTGCTGCGGGATCATATTTCCTTGTGTAGGTACTTCAGAGAAGATTGCTTGCAGACTGCCTTTTCTTAACATTACGGTTTTTCTTGCGAGTTTCACACTTACTTTTTCTTAATTTAACGGTGTAGAAAAGGATAAATACTAGTTATCCCTTTCTACACCGTTAAATTTTGATCTTTTTAATCCCTTGAAGAGTCGATTCAGTACATGAAACACTATCGATTTGTAAAGTTTTTAAAACTTGAATTAATTTACGCACGATCGTAGTACGTAGGTAAAAATCTTTCAATGACGAAATCCGCCCTTGAGCGAAGCAGGAAACAGTGTCAGAATCTTACTGACTATATAACTTACCCCGTTCCTTCCAGCTTTCGAAAGGGCAGCCCGGGTTGTGAAGGGAACGCTAGGCAAATAAAGAACATAGAATACATCACGCCCTCTCGCATCGACTAAGTCGAGGAGAAGACATAGTTAGATTTTCCACCTTAAAAATAGCCCGTCGTACCATTTATTCATCAGCACAGTTTATAGAATTACTGACGGAAGTCTAACTTGAGTCGAGGCATCCGCCATCAAACGTTTATCGAGTAAAGTTTAGCTCGTTGAGATTGCAACAAACTTTACTTTGATAATAGAAAAACCGTATCTTTGCCAACGCTATAAGGAAAACACGAACAGGTTTATTTGTTTACTTATTTTTTTAGGAATATACAAGTAACCAAAATAATCTTAATATTAAGATTGCTCAATATTAAGGTTTCTGTGCAAGTAACAAACGTTCTGACGTCAACTTAACACTCAGTCACGTGTTCAGAATAAAGGAATAGAAGGCTTGGTTAATTCCAAGCGTTCGACGTTAACGAAATGGTCGTAACTTGGCTAGGGAGCAGAAGTTTAATAATTATTTTTGTTTAAAATGCACGCCTCATACTTCTCCTCCTTTGCGTTCGACGCGGATGTGACGCATACTCATATCTTCCTTATGTAATGATTACATTTGTTAACTAGTTTTAAGTTTGAACCACTTTCGCGTAAATAAACAGTTTTTCTTTCTACTTTCTTTGAATTCAGGTAGGGAAAACCATAGGGACCTGCTAGGGCCGCCATGCAATATTTGAAAAGGAACTTTGTGTGTTTTTAGTCAGTAAAAATCTGATCCTCTCAGTACACCAAAGAGCGGAAGCAGTTACTAAAAGATTTCCCATCTCAAAAGGCATTATACCTACCAGGAAATATCTTTACAACTTGTCTGTGTCCCTGTGTGTATTATGTAGATACACCATCTTTTCACATATAATTTACAAGAATTTCCGATGTTTCACTTCAGCGAAGCAGGAAACAGTGTCAGAATCTTACTGACTATATAACCTACCCCGTTCCTTCCAGCTTTCGAAAGGGCAGCCCGGGGTTGTGGAACGCTAGGCAAATAAAGAACATAGAATACATCACGCCCTCTCGCATCGACTAAGTCGAGGAGAAGACATAGGTAGTTAGATTTTCCACCTTAAAAATAAACCTTCGTTCCATTTATTCATCAGCACAGTTTATAGAATTACCGACGGAAGTCTAACTTGAGTCGAGGCATCCGCCATCAAACGTTTATCGAGTAAAGTTTAGCTCGTTGAGATTGCAACAAACTTTACTTTGCTAATAGAAAAACCGTATCTTTGCCAACGCTATAAGGAAAACACGAACAGGTTTATTTTTTTTACTTATTTTTTTTAGGAATATACAAGTAACCACAATAATCTTAATATTAAGATTGCTCAATATTAAGGTTTCTGTGCAAGTAACAAACGTTCTGACGTCAACTTAACACTCAGTCACGTGTTCAGAATAAAGGAATAGAAGGCTTGGTTAATTCCAAGCGTTCGACGTTAACGAAATGGTCGTAACTTGGCTAGGGAGCAGAAGTTTAATAATTGTTTTTGTTTAAAATGCACGCCTCATGCTTCTCCTCCTTTGCGTTCGACGCGGATGTGACGCATACTCATATCTTCCTTATGTAATGATTATATATTTGTTAACTAGTTTTAAGTTTGAACCACTTTCGCGTAAATAAACTGTTTTTCTTTCTATTCAGCGTGCAAAGTGTGCGTTTCAAAGAGGGTAGGGAAAACCGTAGGGGCCTAGCAGGTCCGATGCCTGCTAGGGCCGCCATGCAATATTTGAAAAAGAACTTAGTGTGTTTTTAGTCAGTAAAAATCTGATCCTCTCAGTACACCAAAGAGCGGAAGCAGTTACTAAAAGATTTCCCATCTCAAAAGGCATTATACCTACCAGGAAATATCTTTACAACTTGTCTGTGTCCCTGTGTGTATTATGTAGATACACCATCTTTTCACATATAATTTACAAGAATTTCCGATGTTTCACTTTTATACTTCCACCAGTTCCTGCTGACCAGAAGCCATCCCATCAATTTCCAAATCAATCAGTTCCAACCCACTTCAATCCCCAAATCTTCCGCCAATACTATTTTCAATAACGGTGCGGCCACAGTGCCGCGGCGCGTCTCGTTGACGCGGGTCCGGGTACCCGGGTACCCGGGAACCCGTCAGACGCGCCGCGTCACGCTGTAATGAATAGTTCCCGCAAATCACGCGCCGAGCTAGCACGCAGTCATGTCCAGTATTAGTCGGGATACACGGGAAATTGAGTGAGAACCGGGAACGCGTTTTATGTTGAATGAATTTAGTTTTTTCGTGTGTTATGGATCTGTAAGCTATTTGAGGTTATCCGATCAGATTTTTTGGCCTTTATAGAGGCGAAAGTTTTTTGCACTTTTGCGCGCTAAAACAGTGGAACAAATTAGATAAAATTCGGCACATAGGCCGACCTGAAATAGAATATAGGATACTTTTAAGCCCTAGATTATGTTTCCTAAGATTAACTTTCGACTTGTTTGTGGACAAAGCCGCTAGTGAAAGGTCGTATTCTATGATTCTGATCTCGTTTCTAGATAGTTTCTAATGAAGACCAAGGCAATCTTTATGTTGTGTTTAAAAGTCTTACTAGACATTTAATATTTTGATATAGTTCCTTTTAAACACCGGTCCAGTAAAAGACGAATTTTTCACTTATTTTGCTGAAGACGCAAAATAAGTGAAAAATTAGTAAATCATAATCATAATCAAATTCAATCAGTCATTCAACCTTCTAGATCTATTTTTATGCGCATCAGGGACCGATGGTTACGAGAAAAGAACTACCCGAAGAGTTTCACGGCTTCGGAACAGATTCGGACCAAACGTAGTGCTAAACTGCTTTAGTGCTTATTTACGGAGACGCGGCGCTTCAAGCGGTGCATTGGGCGGTCGTTATACATCATTTGTGTTTACGCGTATGATGTGGGTCGCTGCTGCAACGAACCTTCATGTCGCGCAACCCAGCGCCTTTCAATAAAAAAGTAAAAATAAAAGTGCAAATAAAGTACTTTCACTTTTACTTCGACTTTAGAGACATGAATTTTAGCGTAGACCTTGGTACTACGCTCAAAGTATAACTACCCTATGTTTCCATCCCTACAACCGATACGGGATGCCCGCTCATGTTTAATGTAATGAGCAAGTATGCCGCCGGCCGCACGAGACCACCGCCTCCATTATTAAAAGCGGCCATTATGCAGCTATTACAATCAAGTATGAAGACCACTCTATGATTTAATGATGGTATCGTTCAGTTGTAGGTAGAGTTTCTTGTGGAACGGGGTCATCGCAGAAATTAACTGTTAGTTACTTATTACTGTAAGCTTGACGTTAAATACCATTGCTGATTTTCTATTTCATTTTATTTTTATTTTTATAGTTAGGTACATATCACCGGAAAATTGTAAACACCATATGATTACAAATAATAATAATAAATCCTTATTAGGTTATAATTTTTCGATAAATTCTGAGAAAATAGTTTTATAGGTATATGATAAATCAAATCTAAATTCATTAGTTTCCTATATCGTGTCTTATTTAGAAAATTTTGCTTACTATTTCTCGCTATATTTTATAATCTTACGGTGTTTACAATTTTCCGATGAAATACATAAGAGGGAGAAAGAGAGCAGTGGTGGCCGAGTGGCAACGGCCCTGATTTGCAAGTTGTAGATCGCCGGTTCAAACCCAGCTAAGCGCATTACTTTGTGTAATTATTTCATTACTACTGCTCTGCAAAACGGTGAAGGAAAACATCGTGAAAACTGGCACGTTCTAGAACCAAAAATTTAAAGACATGTGACATTCACCAACCCGCACTGGGCCCACGTGGATTACGGCCCATTCTCTCTCCTAGAAAGGAACATTGTAAGGCTGAGATACTATACTACTTTTTGCAGAAATAGAATTTGGTAGTAAAATATTTTTTAAATATTGTGAAAACTTTTTTCCAAAATAAGCGAAACAAAAGTAAGTAAAAGATTTTCTCTTCTTTACAACATAAAACGTCAAATAATAAATTCCTGGCTAATCTCTCTTGAATCTTTTCTTTTTCTTTCTAAAAGGATTATATCCGACGTCTTTACGTTCACGGCTTTGCAAGCAATTAAAAGTTTCACTTAAGATAATCGAGTCCCGGTGTCCGGGGGTCCGGGACGCGGCCGGACGTTTCTGGGTAAAAGCCGGACGAGACTTTTCCCGACTTTACACTTTAGGTGACGCATAATGTGGAGGTGGGATTAAATGGAGTTTAGAAAGACGGTGTGGATTAGCATAACTTTTTACGCACTTGTAAAGATAAATGTATTATTTAATCCTTTATTTCTCTTTTGATCACGGAGCCTATCTTATTGGATATTAGCCTAGTAGGCATGACATATTACGGCAAACCAACACGGGCCGAGAAAGATTAGGTTTTTTTTTATGGTAGGTAAAAATCTTTAATGACAAATCCCGCTTTTGGGCGGAGCGGGATATAGTGTCAGACTGATTAAACAACCTACCCCGTTCCTTCTTTTCCTCAGTCCCAGAGCCCCGGTGTAACGATTTCGCACCAACCCTCGGCCCCAGATGCACAACCATCTTATCAACCACATCAATGGCTCAATGCGTGCCGTAGGCAAGGGTTTTATAGAGTCAAGTCCTGCAGTGACAAACTTCCACATGTGTCAAACGACATTTTTTAACAAGTTTAGAAGAAAAAAAAATTAGAGTAGACGTGCGAATTGTGGCGATCGCTTAGCAGCCAGCCTGACACAAGAAATAGAATACAGTATGCGGGAGTTACAGTTAATACTTTTCTGCACTAGTGTGGAAAACAATAAATTGCGTGCTTAAAGACATAAGAGCGGGTTTTCGAGTAAGTGTACTGAAAAGATATTTGCCGCCTCAGAAATTAACAATGGTACTTAAATGTATTTCTTGCTACAAAAACTGCAGTGTCCTATTTTAGTTTAGTAAGTGTTGTTGGCGTGCTCTAATGCAATAAGGATCACTTTGCGCACGGATCGATTTTTAGCGTCGCACTGCGCATTATGGTGCATGCGATCGTTAGCACACCATGCTGGAATAATTAGCCACAGTGATTTATTAAAGGGGACCGTCTCACCGCCATTACAGACTGAGCTATGAAAGTAGATAGGTAGATATAGTACCTTGCAAATAAGTTGGACCAAAATGACCGTCATTGCTATGATTTGCCGTAGCTTCTATTTGACCCGAAAATCTGTTACTGCGTGATGAAGGTTCAACTTAACTGCTTTATGCGTTTCATTTTCGTTTTCAGTCAATTTACTTACTTTTTTAAATTCTTCTAATGTGCTCATTATTCACTTTTCCATTTTCATTAATAAATAATAATAAATTTATTCACAATAAATAGTACAATGTTTGTCGTAATTATTAGCTAGTAGATAACAATTTTTCATATACATCCGCTGTCGAACTAGGTTAGGACCTGTATTTCGGCATACGGCGCCACTCGACGTTACCTACTCCATCTCTCAACATTCTCATCTGTGTTAGTTGAAGGGCATGCAATCTAATGTTTTGATTGCATTTGATTATTATCTGCTTATATATAAGAGCATACTTGCCTAGAAGTAACCTATTCACTCTTAATTCAAAGATCACCAAGTTGAAGTACCTATCAGAAAACACAAACGCTGGCAATGAATGCCACTCTTTTATAAAATCGCAACATGAATGTGTATTCATTTGCTGTGTGAAAAAAGTTATTTCTTTTTATTTGTTTCCCAGAAAGCGGATCTTTTTCTTCTTCGTCTTTTGGAATAGATAATCATCATCATTATCATCAGCCTTTTTTAATGTTTCCACTACTGGGACACAGGCCTACTCTCTAGAAGAGGGAATGGGCCGTAATCCACCACGCGGGCCCAGATAGGAATCTACATCTAGACTAATATAATAAAGAGGTAAAGTTGTTTTTTTTATTTTTTTGTTTGTAGGAGGTAATCTCTGGAACTAATGGTTCGATTGGAAAAATTGAAGCTATAATAGAAAGCTGCTTTACTCCTGAGTGACATAGGCTATAAATTATTTATATAACATGGATATTAACCGACCTATCACAACTTTTGTCTCACAAATTTTCCGCCGACGAAGTCGCGGACAGAAGCTAGTAGATAATAAACTCGTAATTTTTTTTTGCTTCCAGTAGGTGGCTACGTTAACTGCAGAATCGGTGGCATTAATAACATCCTCCATAGTGCAGGTGTATAAGAACCTAGGCCATTCTAGCAAGTGGCTCGTCTTTGGACAGGGACACCGCATTCAGATTGAGTATTCGACGGGTCTATAAAACCCCATTTCGCCAAGTTATAATATAGGTAATATAATATATTCTAAAACTGTCACACAACGCCACTAGTCCCAAGTTAAGTAGAGCTTGTGTTATGGGTACTAGACAACTGATAAACATACTTATATATTTCTATACTTAATATAGATAAATTACATCCAGACACAGAACAAATGATTGTGCTCATCACACAAACATTTGTCCTGGGTGGGAATTGAGCCCACGACTTCCGGCATAGCAGTCAGGGCCACTAACCACTAGACCTGGCCAGTCAGTTATTGTCATTGTTATAAAAAGCGGATTAAATGTCCTTTTTACTTCAATAGAACCAGGTTCTATTGAAGTAAAAAGGACATTTAGAGGCTCTAAATATCCTTCTTAAACTGGTTTAAGAAGGCTTCAAAACTGAATAAAAGAAGTGAAACCCCAAATAAAAAATGCAGGCACCTTGAAACTTCTATCCTCGCTTGCAACACTCACTAAAAGCCGTCACGTAAACACACACCTACGTAATGCACGTTGAATTTCAAATCTTTAGTAAATAGTTAATCCTGCGTTTGTGGGACCATCAATTTGATCGGATCCCCGAGGCCACTCAAATCTGCTCGGGTCGCGAATAAGAGGCGAGCTTAACCGAACTTATGAATAAAAGATGGCTGCCAGACACTCCTATGCTGGACTTTTCGTTCTTACTGCGACTTTCACTTATTGTGTTCGAAATTCTTGGTTTTGAGAAAGGGGTTTAGATTGTTGAGTTTTAGTTTGGGTTGATAGTAAGTTAATGGTATTTTTTTTTTTGTTGTAAAGAGTCTTTTTTCCTTGTTAAAAAGTATTTTTCAATACACATACTTGAATGCACGCTATTTATTAAATTATTTTTGAAGTTGGTATAGCGATATTTTGTGTTCTTTTAACAGCTCTTTGCGTTCTAGGGCTGCAGTAATCTTTGGAACTATCCTAGAAAGAGACAGACAGAGCGAGAGTGAGAGAAAGAGACAGAGAGTGAGAAAGAGGTTTCTTCTTATTTTTTTCGCATTTGATCACAATCTCGCCTGATGGCAAGCGATGATGTGGCCGACGTAGAAGCACGCTTTCCTAGAAGTAACCCAATCATTCCTGACTTAAAGACCCCTAGGTTGTAGCTATCGGACAACACAGACTCTGGCAGAAAAATCCACTCCTTAGCTATCCGCTAAAAAATTACCTTTCACCATAATAATACAAGCATCTTCTAAGACAACCTGAATAATTTGGTTGTGTCAATTTAACATCACTGCCGAACAACATAGGAACAGTCTAACTAACAACAACACAACAACGCTCTCTTAGCACAGAAAGAAAACAAAAGCGAATACGAAAACAATGCACTAAAAGTCAACAACCCCGAAACACCCCATTAATTCCACCAGCACCTAATTCTTTTACCCACAAACACACACAAAGCCGGCAATAGCCATGTGTCTCAATTTGTTAGTCTACTGCTTCGCTGAATATTCCTACATAGAGCAAGGAATCACTTCGGTTAGAGGCGGTAGTATTAAAACTTTTTATATGAATCAGGACATCGTTTGAGCGAGTAAGAGGGATAGAGCTATACACCTACAACATCAGCAACAATTCAAAAACAACAACAACAATCAATGACAACAATTCAATAACAACAATTCAACTACAACAATCAATAACAACAATATAACAACAAAGCAACAACCACCACAATCAACCTACCAACATCAATTTAGGTTGTGATCGCGACAGAGGCTAATTAAAGTAAGAGCGGTTCTGCAGTTATTGGCAGGATTTTTTTGATTGAAATACACTAGTTCTAAAATTATCCGCAAACTGATTCCTATTCCTATTGTGATGTAAAATTGGAAGTAGTGGTATCATTAAAACAAGCGCAATCTCTGTAGAATGGAGCTGAGAATTTCGTCGTAGTAATTCTTTTACTACCTTTTCAAACTTAGCTGAGAAGGCCGACTCGTTTTGACATTTGTTGCCCAATATTGCAAAAATATTAGAATACTTTTGCTTTGAAACGAGGGACAAAATTACAAAATTTTGTATCAAAAGTTTAAGCACTTTCTGAACTTGACACTGGCCAAATGTACAAACCGACGACGGCTGTCAAAAAAAGAACTGTCTCTGGCTATGACAGCTGACATTTACATTCAGCGTACATCGCGTGTTTCGAATTTTAAAAATAAAGTTTAAAAACTAACACCCGACTACTTAAAAACACGCTCTAAAAAGTACGAAACAAGAAAACAAGAAAGCCGTGGTCGTATACCACTTTTTTTAATTTATTATTCTTATGGTATACGACCACGGCTTTCTTGTTTCGTACTTTTTAGAGCGTGTTTTTAAGTAGTCGGGTGTTAGTTTTTAAACTTTATTTTTATTTAACATATTTTGGAGTTCTAAATAGGTTAATCTTGGGTTCATTGATTTCTCAGCCCATGAATACAGGTAAAGTCACAAGCAAATACTAGTAATATATATATATATTCAAAATGTACAAGTAAAGCGCTTTCAAATGATACCAAACACGGCATATTTATCTTAACTTTATTTTTTTACTTCGTATGTTTTGTCCGCTAGAGGGCGCCTCATTAGATTTTGTGAAATCCCATATAGCCTATAACCAGCGGACAATTAAGACGCTTCTAATGATATGTCATTTGTCGAATTCTGATAAGTAGTTTAGAAGTTACGAGGGAACAGATGAACATCCATACCCACATACATACATACATACATACATACAGGTCAAAATCATAACCCTCCTTTTGCTTCGCCGTAGTCGGGTAAAAAGTAGAATACCTTTTGCTTACTTCATTCACGTCAAAGTACAGTTACGGCTGTCGGATCTTGGCGCGTTTGAAGTTAGGCTCTGCGAATTTTAGCGCTTGATAACTCGTAAAACATATACAGACAGAATGGGCGAAACTATAAGGGTTCCGTGTTGACTACGGAACCCTAAAAGGAATGTAAAAATCGCTGTTCAGCCGTTCTCGAGTTTCAGCGTGACTAACGAACAGAAATTGATTTTGCTTAGACAAATAGATATGTCACTTCTAGTCACTCTCTGCACCTGTGTTACTTCCCGTATTACCATATCGTGGAAGCTAGGTGTTTGTGTAAGAGGCAGTTTGTTCCGGATGCAAATCTACCTCAGACGTAAAATATTGGGTAAGAATACCTGCCTTCTATTTCTATAAATAGTGGAAAACAAATCCGCTTTTCGCTTCTACGTACGTGCAGGCTCAATTCTTGTTAACTAGGTGAGTTCACTTCTGTAAGTTCTTCATATAAAATTGCCGTTTTTTAAAACGGGATACTTTGGACTATTTTAATTTGATACTAGCGACCCAGGACCCACCCCAGCTTCGCAATGTGTATTATACATATAAGCCTTTCTCTTGAATCGCTCTATCTATTAACAAAAATGGAATCATCATCAATCCATTGCGGAGTTTTAAAGATCTAAGCATACATAGGGATAGACAGCGGGAAGCAACTTTGTTTTATACTATGTAATGATAAACTAATGCTTGACTGTAATCCCACTTGATGGTAAGCAGTGATGCAATCGTTGATGGTGAAGCGCATTAGTTTATTAATAGCGTATTCACTCTAGCCTTGAAGACACCCAAACGCGTTTAACCATAGCAACGGGTTCAACTTATTCGCCGCAGTTTTACAAAAACGTCAATTTCATAACTTTTTTGCATGAATGAAGCTTATTTAATGTTTTATAAGTCTATTAAACATTCCGTGAGTCAGGGGTATTACAGAATACCAGCGTTGCATTTTTTATTGTTTTACATATCACGGCTTAAGGAATTAGAAGCCTTTTTTGCCTCACACGAATTATAATTTTAAGTTTACTTTTTCATGTAATATGTTTCGTTTATGTACATAT
The DNA here is from genome assembly GCA_029852875.1 of Mythimna loreyi. Taxonomy (NCBI): domain Eukaryota; kingdom Metazoa; phylum Arthropoda; class Insecta; order Lepidoptera; family Noctuidae; genus Mythimna; species Mythimna loreyi. The sequence goes on from CM056790.1 coordinate 21,773,004, forward strand.
ATATATATGTTTGTGAGACGCAGTAATAAACAGTTTTTCTTTCTTTCTTTCACGCTGATTGATCTAAAAGTTTTTTAAAGCGTATAGAAAATTAATAAAGATGTGTAAGTCAGAGAAGTAATAAACAAACAGTAATCAAATATTGTGTTCGGGGGTCCCTTTCTGAAAGGAAGGCTTGGCCCCAGTGCGAAGGGCAGAGGAGGAACGGGGTGGGATGTTTAGTCAGTAAGAGTCTGACACTGTTTCCTGCTCCGCTCAAGGGCTGGTTTCGTTATTGTTCATGTGTTTTACCTACCATAAAAATAAACTTTTATTAACTTATTTGCTGGTGGCACAGATATTAAAACGATGTTTTCAGTATTCCTTTTACCTACAAGTGGCACAATAAAAATCTAAAGTATATTTGTTAGCGACCAAAGTACTCAAGTTCTGCAACGCTAGCGAAGTAGTCTTATTAATATAAGAGTTCTTAACAAAAGTCTTATCTTTATTTTTTTATCTTAGCGTTTTTCCAGTGTGCTCTAGTTTAGTCAGTATTTTTTACAGGACTTCAAAAAAAGAGGACGTTTTTAATTCGTTGGGACATTGTTTTTTCTACAATTACAAAATGTTTTGAGAACACATTGTACAGTACGGCTGTCGGATCTTGGCGAGTCTGTAGTTAGATCTGCGTGTTTTAGCATTGAAAACTCGTACAAAAATGAAGGTTTAAAAAAAAATTAATGCAATTTGAATTTTTTACCAATAAAAATTGGCATTTATTTCTTTAAATCCTTCATTTTGTAAGTTAAAGTAAAAATATTTTTATTTCACATAGGCCTACATGGAGTACATGGGCGCTTAGGTACACAACGTCAGAAGCTAGTGCACGTTTGATGTGGAATCCCTTACCATTAAATAATTATGACTATGAAGAACCGGCACGAAAATCTATAGCCTCTATATCTACACCTTTGGGCAAAGCGGGGAACAGAACTTTTACTGACTATAGGACCCACCCCGCTCCTTCAATGCCTTAGTTCCAGGGCCCTGGCGTTTCTCTTTCGCATAAACCCTTGGCCCCAGGAGGCTTCAGCCCTGCTGGGCCCCCACAGTTGGCGGACAACCCGTCTTAAAGATGCATTGATCATACACGAATGGACAGAAAAGCACCCTTCAACCTTTTTTTTATGGTAGACAAAAATCATCCAATGACGAATGCCGCTCTTGGGCGGAGCAGAAAACAGTGTCAGACTCTTATTGACTAAACATCCCACCCCGTTCCTTCTTTGCCCTTCGCACTGGGGCCAAGCCTTCCTTTCAGAAAGTGACCCTGGGCCCCAATAGCCTTCAACCACCCTTCGACCTTAAACCAATACTAAAGTACTTAAAAGCTTAACTGCAGCCTGCATTTAGGACAGTTTTACTAACGTGCAGTCCATCGATCGGTTTCCACAAGTTAGTGTCTGAACTTGTAACCACTGCTACTTCGCTGGCTCTTCGTGTTATACTAGGCTTGGGTTATCAAGTTATAGTTTAGACGTGTTGCCTGTTAGTTGGAGAATGATTGGGTTTAATTTTGAAGATAAACTTTCTTTAAATTCGTCATTGGATGATTTTTACCTACCATAAAAAGTAACAGATTGTTAGAATCTAAAACAAAGAAAAAAACAAAAATGAATAATTATCAGGATGGCGACCAGCCGATTGTCTTTTAAAGTGAAAGAACTTGACTACATTCGCGAGAAATTGTGCGGATTTATCTCAGCACTGATTGGTAGGATTTGTTTTCACAATAACCGTTGCTTATTTATATGTATGTAACTAAGTATGTATTTATTATTATATTTTGTTTCTTTCTTTTTGTTCTAACTTTTTAAATTGCACCTACCATGTTATGTTTCTGCACCACCCTAAGGTCGACTGGTAGAAAATGCCAAAGGCATTAGGTACGCCTTTGTACACTGTTATGTGCATAAAGTTTTAATAAATAAAGAAAAATAAATAAACAACAACTTTACGATAAATCATCACTGGTACGATTTAGTGTCTTGATTTTGTCTATGTTACTATCTATAATTGCTGGAATAATCTCCCTAAATTATTCCCCGAGCGAGTCCAAGCGATGTTTACCATAGACAATTTGTCTAATTCAGCTAGTCCCAAAATCTTCTTGGTCAGTCCCGTTCCCAACTCAATTTGTCTTCACTCCAGTTAGATTTGATTATGGTGCAGACCGAGCATGGGGCGGACGTTGCCTTCATTTCAAATACCACTTAATCTGCTAAGCATATTAAGTATTAAAGTATTTTTTAGTTTTCGTTCTGATCATCCAAAGGTGGTCTGATAGATATCGCGATCAGCAATAAGACCTTTATCGTAATCATAGATTTAAACTATAACATTAATCTTACCAATATAAAGGCGAAAACTTATGAGTGTGTGTTTTTTGAAGTGGGGCATCATCTCATGACAACAACCACACAATACCACACAAGGGCTAAATCAGTTAATTGTGTGTCTAATGTCCGTGCCACACTAACGAGAAATGCCGTGAATTATCGCGATAATCGACGTTAAAAATAGGTGAGGCCACCACTTAAAACGATAATTTGACAACGATATTAACATTGCCGTTTGACGTTCGGCGATAACTCAAGCAAATTTCAAGCATGCTTGCTCAGTGTGGCCCCAGCATAAAAACGGTGGCAAGTGTACTGTGTGTGTTTTTTATTCTTGTATTTTTAGTTTATTTGATTGTGTGAGACACAAATAAACGTTTTTCTTTCATTCTTTTACTAAAAAATAATTTCCAATGTGTATATAACCTATATTTATTTATAACCTTTTCTGGTCTCTATATCGTCGTCAATATACTGATATACCCAAGTGATAACTCATCTTTACCGTGTGATATTATTTAGTCCTGCGTTACGAGAAGGTCGCGCGTGACAAACACGTTGTTTACGGGTTATAGCGGGTTTATAGTTCTCTGTCACGGCACGGGATACCCTTTATTTATTCAAATAAGCCATCCCCTACCTTTTTACATGAAAAAACTGATAGAACGCCTTATCAAAGTAAATTATGCAAATAACAAATAACGCAAATTGGATCACGCCAAATTATTGTAGAATATTTTAAAATACAACTGGCCAAGTGTGAGCAAGTGCGAGTTGGGGTCCCGTGCAATATGTTTCGGTGAAACTCGAAACATTTTTTTTATGAAAACAAACCTGTAACTATTTTTTTATTTATTTTTTTAAACTGTTTATATAAGATAAACTTCTATTAAGTGTTCTTGTAGTCTTATAAATGCATGTAACCTAATTAGTGTAGAATTAATTCCTGTGTCTCAACAGATGAGAATCAAAGAGTAATTGCTTTGAAAATCAAAGAGTAATTGAAAAATACAGATTTTTTCTCCACACTTTTCACACAATGGCATTTACTCCCAATTTACAAGAGCTTATGCTATGCTATGAGATAACTGGTAACTAGATAACTGATAGACATACATACATATTATAGACATGGGAATTACACTCAGATACAGACCAATGATCGTGCTCATCACACAAACCTTTTTTTTGAATGGTAATCGAACTCATGACTTCTGGCATAGCAGGCAGCCACTAACCACTGGAACAACTGGCCAGTCAAAGTTTACTTAGTATTAACTGATTAATACTAAGTAAACTTTGACTGGCCAGTTGCAGTTGCAGTTGCAGTGTGCTGACACAATTCTTACACATCCTCTGGCCTAAAGGGCCAGAGGATGTGTAAGAATTGTGGCCCACCAGGGTTGATGCTGCTGTGCCCACCAGGGCTCTGGAACCAAGGCAAAGAAGCCTTAGAGCGGGATTGGCCTTTGTATTTTTTTCCACCATAACAAAAACCCCCTAGCCTTTCCTAGAGTGAGAAAAGTAAAAACTAGAAACGTAATACTGAAAATAATAAACATTTGGTCCATTCTACTCTACCTTCAAATCTCTGTTTTAAAATTCTGTTCCCCTCAAAAGTATCTTGTCCAATTATCTCAAAAGCTCTTAAAAGCCTCAAGTACTATTCGAGACGGAACCCTAAAATGTTATTCCGTAATACTGACGGTAATATTAAAGGATTGAGATCCGTGTTTTGAATCCAGATAGTTTTATTTTACCACGGAACTCCGAATTTTGAAAGCTAATTTAGAAATATAGAGTAATGTCAGAATGAAAATTGGAGAAGTAATTAAGTTCAATGTTTATTTATATATATTTATGATACCAATAAAGAATTATATTATTATGTCCTTTATTTATTTTTTAAACATGATTTACATTTTTAATATATTTTCTTAAAAAACACATACAAAAAAAAAACATTTAAAAATTAAAAAAAACAGCAGTCCGCCGGTGTCGGGAACAGGGTCCAAGCTACCGGTGGTTAGGGCTCCAGAGACAGGAACCTCCTCACAATACGAGCCGTGTCGAGGAGTACTGCCTTCTGTATCAGGCCCTTGATCCAATTATTATTATTTATCTGAGTTAGAAGACTGACACCACCACCCCGTGGGCACCAGGACACTTGGTAGATCACCAATGAGATGGACAGACCAGATCAAGGCCGCAACTAAGTGCTCGGTCTACGAATGCACCCGGAAAGCTGCAGTCCGTCCAATGGCGCCGTATGACTGAGATGATCACTCATCGTGATCCACAGTGATGACCACGACTACTCTGATAAGAGTGTACCGACTAAGAAGAAGAAAAGATGATGATTCTTTTCACAGTAAATAAACAGAAAATAAGGCCACCAAGAATTAAATAAAATGAAATAATCATATCTTCAAATCACTTTACCTACAATTTACTCACACTTTCAACAAGAAAGCATTCTCAAAAAACACTTAGCTATTCTTACCCTAAGGTCACACAACAAAAATATTTGTGTATACTTATACAGGGACAGTTTGGACCCCAACATTTGCCCAATATTTAATGCGTGTTCTTTTTCTTTGCAGGTAAGTGTGACCTAGTTCCCAGGCTGCTGCCGGTGACACCTGGGACCATCGAACGTGAGCACATCTACTTATATTTACGAATACCTTCACTTTGTATCGAAATACTGATTGAGGATACCGATATTCTTTACTGTGGCTATATTTTTTTTATAGATTTAAATAGTTCATTCGTCGTTTTATATGTTTTTGAGGAAATGGTGTGTTAATTTTAGAGTTTCCATTGGTTTCATTTTGAGGTAGGCAGTTGATTATTGATATTTAAAATTACGTACCTAATAAATATTTTTTTACTTTTCTTTAACTCACAGTTTTCGGTAGGTGATCAACCCTGAAAGTATGTGAATGACTATAGTCTATGCGCATTAAGAGTAGACATTTGTTCAACCGATTTTAACTTCTATTCCATAGGAATAAGGATGGCATTAAACGCAAAAAAGTAATTACTATACTACCATAAATAAGACAACAACCAGTTACGTTTGTATCCGTTTATCTTTGTTTAAACATTTGATACTTGTAAACCAGTGTATCGAACAAACTTTATGTATTTTTTAATCTATCCTCAAACCATGTTACAGTTGTTGACTAGTTTTGTAAAACATCCAACTGAAATGATTTATGTTTAATTTTATAATTCTCATGGAAGTGAATTTATGTAATTATTATTATTCAATATTCTCAGCAACATGTTCATGTTTTCGAAGTTACTGCAAATATAATAACTTAGTTGATAATTACCGACAAGCGTGTGGCGTTGTCCATCAAAATATAGTTTGCAGTTACCACTAAAACCACTAGTGTAGTGCTCGCCGCCAATATGCATTAATAATGTCGATGCTAAATCAAGCGTTGGTCGATATGTCGACGTATTGGCACAACACTAATTCATATGAGTTGTGTTGTGATGGAGGCAGTGGTGGCCGAGTGGTAACGGCCCCGACTTACGAGTCGTAGGTCGCGGGTTCATACCCAGCCAGGCGCATTACTTTGTGTAATTTATTTCATCACCACTGCTCTCAAAACGGTGAAGGAAAACATCGTGAGGAAACCGGCATGTCCTAGAACCAAAAATTCGAAGACATGTGACATCTACCAATCCGCACTGGGCCCGCGTGGTGGATTATGGCCCATTCCCTCTCCTAGAGAGAGGAGGCCTGTGTCCCTGCAGTGGGAACATTAAAAGGCTGATGATGATGATGTGTTGTGATGTGACAGCTACATCTATCGACTATCTTATAGTTAAGTACAGTACGGCCGTCGAATCTTGGCGAGCGTGAAGTAAGGCTCTGCGAATTTTAGCGTTTGAAAACTCGTACAAAAATAAAACTAAAAAAAAAATGCCAAAAACAGTTGTTAACAGCAATAATAACTGCAAATTGCATTTATTTGTTTAAAGCATTTATTTTTTTACGAGTTTTCAAGCGCTAAAATTCTCTCTCTCATTCCATTCAATTCAATCAAATAAATTCAATTCAATTTCTTAATTCAAGTGTTTGTGTATACATAAATAAATAAATAATTAATTAGTACTAATTTTGGAAAAAAAAAGTAATTAGGTAATTTTATCTTCACAAATCGATAGTGATTCATATACCGAATCGACCCTACATGGGATTCCGGGTGTCGCCACTGTGAGGCGAGCCCGGAGGACACGGTGGAGCACACGGTGGAGGTGTGCCCTGCTTGGGAAGAGCATCGCCGTGTCCTCGTGGGGGTGATCGGCGGCGGCGACCTCTCGCGCCGGGCCCTGGTTCAGGCCATGGTCCGCAGCGAAGAGGAATGGCAGGCGGTCGCCTCCTTCTGCGAAGCAGTAATGCTCGTAAAGGAGGAGGCCGACCGCATAAGGCAAAGGCAACGGCGTACTCGCCGTAGCCGTCGCCGCCGCGATCCTGCCGATATCCGGCCACCGTAGACACTTGCTCGCGGACGGTGAGCAATGGGTAGCTCGCCGTCCGATCGTCTGGTAAGACCGAGTCCAAGTCGTCAACGGCGCGCACCGTTCCCGCGCGCCTCAAGGAGTTGCCAGCAAACTGCAGGGGCCCTTCAGGGTCGAAGCCTCCTGGAGCCTAGAGGGTATGTGCATACTGTTACCTCGACTCCAGAAATAAGGCAAGGAAGGTACGGGGTAGGTTTTTTAGTCAGTAAGAGTCTGACACTGGTCTCCCGCTCCGCCCAAGAGCGGGTTTCGTCATTGGATGATTTTCACCTACCATAAAAAAAAAAAACCCTACATGGGATTAAAACCGATCAAAATTTAACAGTGTAACAGCTTGGGGGAGGCTCAAGTGTGGCCCAATGTCGTAAAATATAGCTATTGTTAAAAAAATCTGTCTGTATTGACTATACATCTTAATAAATCAATAACCAAGTAATAAATATATCCTGATCTCATAAAACTATATTCCCAAATACATTAGGCAGTAAGTTAGCGCAATAATTCGCGCCGCGACGTGCCGAAACCTCCCGTCAAACTCCTACCAAGGATTAACACGTCGAATACTGGGAAATTAAGTTTGTCGTACAAACCGAGCGGAGTCGGGCCAAACAATTAGTTTTCGTGGCTATGTTCATTTCCTTAAGTCGTGATGGCGAGTTTGTTCTTAGATACTAAGTTAGCTTCTGCTTGCGGATTTGCTTGAGAGATATGTGAACGAAGACTTGTAAGATCGCTTTGTTGTCTGTCGGTCTGTCTGTCATTCTCTCTATCAGTCAAGACCCTTTACGTCTCGAACGCGTAGAAGTATCGAGTTGAGTTGTCTTTTTTAACTCAAAGGTTGACAGTTTTTTTTATGATAAGTAAAAATCATCGAATGAAAAATCCCGCTCTTGGGTGGAGAAACAGCGTCAGACTCTTGCTGACTAAAAAACCTACTCCATTCCTTCCTTGCCTTATTCCCAGACCCTGGTGTTACACTTTCGCATCTACCCTTGGCCCAGGAGGCTTCGACCCTGCAGGACCCTCACAGTTTGCTGACAACTCCTTGAGGCGCGCGGGAAAAGTTCGCGCCGTCGAAGATTTGGGCTTGGTCTGGACTGTTACCAGACGACCGGACGGCGAGCTACCCATTGCTCCCCGTCCGCAAACCAGCGTCTACGGTAAAGGTTGACTGGTAGAGAATGCCTTGTTGCATTAAGTTCGCATATGTAACACTACTGTACATGAAGATTGCGATATATTATAAACAATTTTTTTAAAAGAGTAACCATGGAGTTTCTTGCCGGTTTTTCTCCATAGGAAACGACCAACTTGGAACTGTGCACTAGCTTCTGACGTTTTATAAGTGCCCATGTAGGCCCATGTGAAATAAGATATTTTGACTTAACTTTGATTAAAAAAATAAATAAGTTTAAACCATAAACTCAAATCTGCGGTCCCTTCAATCAAACTTTTAAGTTAACAACATCTTGAAAGCTAGCATCACAACAACATCTTGACAACAACAACAACAAAAACATCTTGTCAATAGCATCTTGAGGCCCAGCATCTTGAAATTGAATGAAGCAAAGTCTAGTAGCACGGAAATAGGAAAAAATATAATAAATCCTCCTAACCTAGGCAAATAGCCATCTGGGGAACCAAACGGTACTACAAACAATGTATTATTTTAAGTGATCGCGCTATGATTCCACTCCCTGCTCAGACAATATTTAGTACATATGAATGAAATGTCCGCCGTACAACGTTGGCACATCGCTGTATGTTTATGGTCCGATGACAGCACGGGCTTGGCGGAATTTAATTACGCAATCCCTACACACACTCCCCGAAATGCAGCCGGTACAAAAATGACAGTCTGGCAATTTCAGTGTCGAGGCTCAAGTCTTTGGGGCTTTGATGACGAATGCATTATAGCCAATGATCCTCTTGACTTAGATAGATAGATAGATTAAACTTTATTGTACTCGAAAAGGTAACACAACTTAAATCTATGGGTATGGACTTGTTTCTGAATAGACTCAAGCAAAATATTCTATCTCTCTTATTATTGAAGAAGGAAAATAATTCAGGCATATAAAAATTTGATACGACGATTGGCTTTCCTTATAATGGATCATTGTACACACCAATAGGAACAACTTTTACTATGGGATGAACCAAAAAGTCATGAAAAAAAACCCAAACCAAAAAAAAACAAAAAATATATACCTGAGTGTGATTTACGGGTACAATGATCCTTTTTAAGGAAAGCCCATTTTTCGTATCAACTTTGTATATGAAAAAAAATAGCCTAGTGCACGTATAAGTTTTCCTGGATAGTAATGTATTATAATAACTTATTTAATTTTCGTAAGTAGTAGTCGCCTCTGCGGCGTTGGCCTCTCCTAAACCTTTCCATACATTTCTCTCGCGCCCTTCACGCATCCATAGGGGTCCACATCTCAGGTTGAAGACGTCTCTCCACCTTTTATTTGGTCTCTCCTTTACTCTTCTTCTGTCCCTTGGTATCCACTCTGTTAGACGTTTTGTCCATCTGTCGTTCTTCATTCTACAAATGTTTCCTGCCCAATGAAACTTGAGTAATATTGTTCTTTTCTTAACATCTATAATGTTTGTTTTCTCTTTGTATACCTGCGTTTAAATCATTGATTTGGATATAGTCAAGTTCTTAGCCATTTATTATTCCATACATTATGTAATAATACTCAATTATGTTAATGTTATTACGCTATAATAACCGAATATCAGTCAGCTGGAATTTGATATGTTGTGTCAATTACGTAACTCACGACACGATGACAAACTAAGATAGTATTGACACATTATGGTAATTTACTGTTTATACATAAGTGTGACAATAATGTAGGTTTGGAATACAGGTATAACTGTTATTCCATATCATGTACTAGCGACCCACCCCAGCTTCGCCCTCCTGGAGCCTAGGGTGGTGCAAACTGTTACCTCGACTCTAGGAATAAGGCAAGGAAGGTACGGGGTAGGTTTTTTAGTCAGTAAGAGTCTGACAATGGTCTCCCGCTCCGCCTAAGAGCGGGTTTCGTCATTCGATGATTTTCACCTACCATAAAAAAAAACTCCAGCTTCGCACGGGTACTGATATTGGATATATTTATGCATCTATTATGCACATAAACCTTCCTCTTTAATCACTCTATCTATTAAAAAAAACGGCATCTAAATCCGTTGCGTAGTTTTAACGATTTAAGCATACATAGGGACAGGCGACTTTGTTTTATACTGTGTAATGATGATGATAAGTACAAATAAGAGGTTTTCCTACGAATTTCCCCAGAGGAACAGGGAGTGTCAGGCTTTTACTGACAAAAATCGAGCGGTGTCCCTTCAGTAGAGAGCAGTGGTGACCGAGTGGTAACGGCCCCGACTTATAACTTGTAGGTCGCAGGCTCAAACCCAGCTTAGCTCATTACTTTGTGTAATTTATTTCATCACCACTGCTCTCCTGCTCTCAAAACGGTGAAGGAAAACATCGTGAGGAAACCGGCATGTCTTAGAACCAAAAATTTGAAGACATGTGACATGCACCAATCCGCACTGGGCCTGCGTGGTGGATTACGGCCCAATATTAGAGTGGAGGCCTGTGTCTTAGCAGTGGGAACATTAAAAGGCTGATGTTCTTTCAGTTGCTCGCTGTCCACCAGCTGACTCCTACGGTAGCTGAAATTGAAGTGAACTGAAGTGCGTTTTCCCACGCGTTCGGCCGCCTTCTTCAGTACCACTACTGATTCATAGAAGGAGGCGAACGCCTGCCAGGGCGATTACCCAAGAGGTCCAGGGATTCCTTGACCTCTTTGCCAATGCAAAGAGGTCGTTGCTGCCTATCGCCCCCACGAGGACACGGCTCCGCTAAATCGGGCCACACACCCAATTTTCGTTCCAGAGCAATCATAACCCTTTTCATACTGCAATTTTATTTACTTCTATATCTGCAGTTAAATTTTTTTCAAATATAAATAAAAAAAAAACGGCAAAACAAATAAGAAAAAGTCGTTTCAGCGCAGCATAACTTTCCTTATCAAAATCTCAAGGTGCGAAAACAAAGCCATTCAAAGAAAATACTTTTCTTTAACTCACTAGACTGCAGTTGTTGGAAAACTTGGCTTTTTCCAGAAGTGTCATATAGAAGCTGACTTCACAACAATCCCTCTTTGTTCCCTGTTCAGATTTCTTAATGACTGACAAGGAATATAATGAGACAGACTCATTATTAAAACCGTAATACGTCCTTCTAACCCATTTTCATAATAGCTTGGCACTTATACAGGCTTTGTGGGACTTATGTCTATTTTATTGAAGGAGTAGGTAATAAAATTTATGATAACACGAACTGTTCAATTATAATTTTATGTGTTCCAAGTTTTTTTTTTTGCAATGCAACAGCCTTATAATATTCCCACTGCTGGGTCAAAGGTGTCCTCTCTAGGATAGAGAATGGGTAGTAATTTTCCACGCGGCCTCAGTGCGGGTAGGCATTAATATGACTTGGAATTTTTGGTTCTAGGACATGCCGGTTTCGTCACGATGTTTTCTTCGCCGGAGCCTTTACCACTCGGCCACCACTGCCCTTTTTAAACGGTTTTATTTAGCTCACCCCGTTTTTTTTATTCTTGGGCCAAATTTAGTAATTCAATTTTTTTTAAACTTTTTTAAATTGATATACACTAGTGCTTGACTGCGATCCCACCTGATAGTAAGCAGTGATGCAATCGTTGATGGGAAGGCGCACTAGTTTATTAAGAGCCCATTCTTTCTAGCCTAAACCACCTAAATTGTTATCGATTCTGTAATTAAAGGGTAAAAAAACGAGACCCTTTTGGTATGACCCCACTGCCTGTCTTCTGTCACCAGGACGTATCTCATGAACCGATTGGTAGATGATGTATTTCTGTTGCCACTATAATAAATAATACTAAAAACAGACAGAATGAAATAAATATTTAAGTGGGCTTCCTATATGACAAACGTACTCTTCTTACCATTTTTTTTTTGCTAAGAACTTTGAACTTTGGAACCCTTCATGCGCCTTTTGCTTAGCTGAGGGCCATGTAAAACAGCAAATGCAGAATCGGTCTTATAATATCTCTATTGCTAAAACTCAACTTACTGGTTTTAGAAAGTCTTTAAGTAAAGAAAAACTTCGTGAGGAAACTGTCATGTCGTCAAAAATCTCAAGACATGTGACATCCACCAATCCGCGCTGTGGCGGATTACAGCACATTACTGTTCCCACTAAGGAGTCTTGAGTCCCAGCAGTGGGACCAGTATAACGCTTCCCAGCTTCCTCCCGAAGGTGTTAATATAATCTAACCACATTAATCTCAACGCCAGTTTCCGACGCTGGCTACAAACTGTTATAAATCAATTACAGTTATCATCCGCACCCGACTTATGTTAATTTGTAGCTCGATTTATACGACGCGTGTATGTGACGTCTATTGACGTTTACCCTGCGAAAACATAGGCAGTTATATACGAGTATCATTCGTAAGCGCCAGATACATTTTGAATAAAGTTGGTCTTTTCTAAATATCTCTGCTTAAAAATTATGAAGTACTCGTAAAAACTATTTTTAAATAACAATATTAAAATTGAGCTAAAATCGCTAACAGAGTACGAAGACGTTTCTTGTATGATGGGAACCATCTTTAATTTTGAAATTTATTTTAATTTCTGTTGTGGTAGTGGCAATAGAAATATACATACTGTGAAAATATGAACTCTCTTCCTTTTATGAGTCCACACAGTCCGCTGATAGACAGTTGACAAACTGAATGATTGCGACGTTCTAGTTATTGGATCCTAATTGCACTTTTTTGGTACAGAGCCCTGAAAAATTAGTCATTTGGGACAGGGAACATTTTGCCGGCTGCAGTCTTTCCGTTCGATCATAATTTAGATGTCTTCAAGGCTTGAGTGGCCAGAAGAGATGGATGGATTGTGTGAGGAGTGATATGAAAGAAAAGGGAGTTAGTGATAGTGTGACGGGTGACAGGACAGAGTGGAAGAAAAAAACATGTTGCACCGACCCCAAGTAAAATGGGATAAGGGTAGGATGATGATGTCTTCAAGGCTTGAGTGAACAGGCTCTTAATAAACTAGTGCACCTTACCAAGACGATTGCATCACTGGTTACCATCAGGTGGGATCGCAGTCAAGCACTAGTTTATTGCAATAAAAAAAAAACCTAATTAGGTACAGTGATTTACGATGCCCTAAAATAGCCGACCCAGATAACTAAAGTAATAATTATCAATTGTATTCAAACTCTTTATCAGTAAAAGCATTTGCCCTACAGTTCTAATATAAACAGGTATCTACTTGGTTTTTGCAATCCAGACTGAAATAATGTATTTTAGCTGAAAGCTGCAGTCAACATTTCAACGCATTAAAGTTATTTAATCTGTGTAATGCGAGCATAGATTATAATGGAACGGAATGGGTTGTGGTAATGCATGGCTGGCTTTGTGAGATGTGAACTGTGAGGGTACCTGTAGTGTATTGTATAGTGAGAGCTTCTATATATATTCCCTGGAGTGTAAAAGGCTCCTGGATGACTGGCTCACCACTCTTGCATATGAAGAACTTGGGAATTTTATAAAACCTTAAAACAAAAATCCACAGACATACCTCATCGTGTTTACCGAACGACGCCCACTGCTGGGCATAGGCCTCCCCCAAGGATCTCCACAACGATCGGTCCTGTGCTATCCGCATCCAGCGGCTTCCCGCGACCTTCACCAGATCGTTGGTCCACCTTGTAGGGGGCCTGCCCACAGAGCGTCGTCCGGTCATACTTCATACAAAAGGAGAAACTGACTAACTAACATATCAACGCACAGCCGAAACTACTGGGACCAGGGGAGTGAAATTTGGTACAGGGTTTCCTTTTTTGACGTAAACGAACACTAAGGAAGGATTTTTCAAAATTCTCCCCCTAAAGAGATGAAACGCGTGTCTAAAGATTATGCGAAAACCTATTTTCACGCGGGCAAAGCCGCTGGCAGAAAGCTAGTCTACACTAATATAATAAAGAGGGAAAGTTTGTTTTTTTATTTTTTTGTTTGTAGGAGGTAATCTCTGGAACTACTGGTCCGATTGGAAAAATTTTAGCAACAATAGAAAGCTGCTTTACTCCTGAGTGACATAGGCTATATTTTATGTACGCGGGCGAAGCCGCGGGCAAAAGCTAGTACTTTATAATTTACCACACATTCGCAATGTGCGTGAAGCCAAAGCCTTATGTTGAGCGTTCGGCCTTTTTGCGCGGAAGTGGCGCATTTATCTTCCTTGTGTAATTGGTAATGTTTGTTAACCAGTTTAAGTTTGGGTCATAACGCGTAAATAAAATGTTTTTCTGTCTTTCTACATACACGTAGTGTAGAGTGATTTTATATGGAGGTACCATGCAAACTTCCTATATATCTACACCAAACAAACATGGATTATTATAATTAATTATTGTTCTGCTTGTGTTGTGTTGTGATCCCCTGAGTTTGTTTCGGTGTTTCTTTTCAAGGTAGTCAGTTAGGAAACACCGGACTCATCTAGAATCGAAAAAAAAAGACGTGTAATAGTACATTGTTATACGAGGGATGAAAGAAAGTTATTTAGTCCCGAGAAATTTCTTGGCGACCGAGCGAGAGCGAGGTCGCTAATAGTTCGAGGGACTAAATAACTTTTGAACCCGAGGTAAACACTGTGCTTTTCATTACGAATACGAGGAAAATAAAAATAATAAAAACCTGAGTCGTCATCAAATGTATGTTTTTAGGTAGGTATATTTCTTTTCATTTAGGCGGTAAGCGGTTTTCTCCTCTTAAGAATCTTGCGTTAAATTTATAACTGAAGCTGATGAACTTATCGTGTTAATAAAAATTTCTTGTAACAGAGATTTAGCAAAATGTAAACAAAACTATACACCTCGAAAAAAAAGGAAGATCAAATCGGCCACAGATTATAGAGAGTCTACTATTTACCCGCCAATTCTTTTTTTCAGTGTTCGGCTTCCTGGCTTTTCGGTCAATATTTTTCATTTTGTCATTGTAAAAATGGGTCTGGTCAAATTTTTTCTCAAACATATATTAGTTTTAATGAAATAATTGAAAGTAAATTAAAATAAAGTCATTAAATAAAAGTATTCTTAAATTATTTCTATCTCTATGTAATTCTCATTTTAATTCGGTATAAAGTTTCGGGTCACGGTTCAATAGAAATGTCAAAATAGAACTAGTTTTTTTTTAATATTTGCTGTCGAAATATTAAAAAAACAACTGTCAGTTGTAAAGTAAAACTCCCTAGGGAGTAAAAGTACTTCTTCCAACCCTGTCCGCAGGCAACTTTACACCTAGTTTCAGAGTATGAGTAATGAAAAAGTGTTTTTTAAACCTACTTGCAAAATAAAGATCATTTATCATTTGATTCGATGTAAAAAGTGATTTTTGCGCGGTTCTTTGTCTTAACTACAACTACACGTTTCCTCGCCATTTCTAACAAATAGACGTTGGAATTTCCTTGTAATGTATTCGTTGTGAGTTTTTCTAGCCGTCTGTGGGTGTTGGCTAGGGGCCTCATTAAGCCACCATTTCAGTAATTAGAGGGCAACTTAATTACTGGGGCTCTGGGCTGCCTCGGTTGCGATCCGCCGTCAAGGAAATAGGGGTGGAGAAAAGTAATAAATAAAAATCTAGCTAATCTAATTAAATTAAGAGTAAATGAGTTATTTATAAGCAAGCGTGCTCCGTCATTGCTTACCATCAAGCGAGACCGCCACCATCCGCATTGGGACCGCGTGGAGGATTACGACTCATTCCCTCCTCTTAGAGAAGGCCTGAATCCCAGCTGTGGGACGATTATAAGGCTGATTATTATTTATTTATAAAAACTTTATGCACATAATTGGTACAAAGGCGGACTTAATGCCATATGCATTTTTTTTTTTTTTTTTGATTATGTCAAGTGAAACATAGGTCAAACAATAACAATAATAAAAAAATCTAGTTTTAAATTAAATTTTCAAAACTTGATTCGCTTAGTTCAATAATACCTCGTTCAAAAAATTTGGACGAGTCATTATAGCCATCTTACTTTTTTTTAAATTGTAAGCTATTAAAAATTGATACTGGGACCAAGGGTCTACTTCTGATAGGAAGGTTCGGCCCTGGTATGAAAAGTAAAGAATAAACGGGGTGAGTTGTTTAGTTAGTAAAAGTCAGACACTGTTGTTGACAAGGGCGGGATTCGTCATTGGATGATTTTTACCCACCATAAAAAAAAACCATCAAGCAACATTTACAGGTTTTGCTTTGAATTTACTGAGAAACTGAACAGATTTTGACTATCTAAGTCTACTTCTGAAATCTTGTTTCTATTGCGTGCATAATATTTTAAACTCTTGAGCCCCGAGTAAACGCGTTCGCATACCTATTGTCTTTCTATTATGAATCTAAAAACGGTACTCGAAAGGTTAAAAACGCAGAATTTAGTTCGAATTCCGTATCGGTAAAATCCCGGAATAATTATATTCCAGAATACCACTCCAAAATGGCACAAACACAGATGACTCGAGCCCTCTCTATAGCTCCACATTCACAAACGTACCCTTACATTCGGCTAACTATGGAACTATTCCTAACTAATTTGTGAGCAGTCCCCTTTCTAAGCCCCTGTGTTGGGAACAAACCTATATGAGACGGCATATAGCACGACATAACATAGAGGTTACACCGATTCATTTGAAAGTTTATTTAACTATTTATGTACATACATAAGAAGGAAAGAACAACGAAACAGATATAAAAAAGAAAGAAAGCAAAACGTTTTATTTGCGGGTAATGACGCAATCTTAAAAGTAGTTTACAGTTTAAAAATAAAAACAAAGAAAAATTTTACACAAAAGCTTATACAAAAAACAATAAATCAATTCTTGACTATGATCTCCTTGATGGTAAATAGTGATGTAATCGTTGATGGTGAGGTGCACTAGTGTTTTTTTTTTATTTGCTATAAACTAATGACTGCGATCCCACCTGATGTTAAGCATTAGTTTATTAAAAGCCTATTCACTCTAGCCTTGAAAACGTCCAAATTATAATCGGATGGGAAGACCGCAGAAGGCAATTTGTTCCTGTCCTTCGATGTGCGCGGAATGAAAGGTGAAGCGAAACGCTTAGTCCGAAACGTAGAGGTTTCAACCAGAATAAGAATAGGATCGATTGCCATGTTGTGACGTCACGATTTATTGTCAAATTGAGGCAAGATACTTATAAAATTCATTTTATTTACGAAAAATGTAAATTTATTTACGAACTGTGAACGAAAAAAGTTAATCAGAATCCAATTTTTCGATTTTACTAACCTCTGAGTTCTTCAATTTTGCAAAAATATCTTCGATTTGACAGTACGGTGTGACGTCACATACTGTCCAACGATTCTTATTTCCATCCGTTTTCTTCTATCATTCCCTTCTGGTAATGTTGCGCCTCACTTTCTTTTCTTTCACGTAATTCTTTATTTAATTAATTCTTCTTTCCCCTCTCAAAAATTAAACATTACAAGCATTTTTTTTAATTACACTCGCGTGACGTTGCTTGGTCATGACAATGCTTGTTTTTTTCTGAATCAATATTACTTTGAAAATTCAAATACCTTCATTAAATAACCAGGGCCCTGTAGGTGGTCAGGGTAATTTGTGTATTAATACTTTATAGGATAATAAAAGAAAGAAAAATAATTTATTTCATTCATACAGCACATGTCACACATAATAATTAGGTAATTCGGGTAAAAAACTAAGTCAAAAATACAGTTCATACAACTGTATTTTTTGCTTAGTTTTTTACCCCTCACGACTTACACGCTCGGAGCGGTCTGTTCCCGCGCGCCTCGAGGAGTTGTCAGCAAATGTAGAGGCCCAACTGTAGGGCCGAAGCCTACTGGAGCCTCGGACCGGTTTCTGAAAGGATGGTCTGACCCCGGTATGAGGGCTAAGAAGGAATGTAGTGGGTCGTTTAGTCAGTAAAAGTCTGACACTGTTTACCGCTCCGCTCAAGATTCGTCATTAGATGACTTTTCCCACAATAAAAAAAAATAGGTGTAGGACAGACCCACAAAAACATCTTTTCTATCACAATAATTATATTTCCTAACGTAACTTCTAAGTCGAGTCGTACTATAAGACCATTAATTTGTGTATATGTCGACACCTACTAGCATTGCTTGCCGGTAAGCTTTGATTCAAATCTGGCTGTTTGCCGAGGGATGGTATTTTCATTTGTAGGTAGGATTTTATTGAGGTTGCCGATGAAAATTAGGGGTTGTATTTGTACCTGGGTTTTTGCAAAGCGTAAATGTGAATTGGGGGTAAAGCAAACTTCATTTTTCATTCTTTTAAAGGGTTAGGCGTAGGACTGTATATTTTTCTGTTTATTCAAGATCTGAATTTCCAACAAAGACTATGCTTATTACCTTTTTAGGGTTACGTATCTCAAATGGAAAAACGGAACCCTTAAAGGTTCACTTTGTTGTCTGCCTGTCTGTCTGTTAAGGCCCTTTGTTTAGGGAATGCTTGAAGGTATCGAGGAGTTGAAATTTAAAACCCTATACTTAAGTCTATAGTCCCTAGAAACTGTCAAAAAAATCAGATACGGTCGTTTATGTCGCAAATCAGTAAAAGCAGTGGGCCTAGTGTTTACTATCACATCTACCTATGGCCCCAGGAGGCTTCGACCCTTCTCGGCCCCTACAGTTTGCTGACAACTTCTTGAGGCGCGCGGGAACAGTACGCACTGTCGACGCCTTGGGTACGATCCGGACGGTTAAGGGACGGAAACCGCAAATCCGCGCCTACATTGATGTATTTCTATGTACAATACTAAAACAACAGCTAAAAAAACACTAAATATACTTTCAAGAACAAACTCATCCATATTAAATTAAACTAATACAACCCTTTTCGTAAAACACTACTTACATAAATAAAAAAAAAACTACATTTGTAAGTAACCCTTTTCGTAAGCCAGCCGCTAGGACCCGTGTCAAGGAGACAGCCTGTCTTAGCATGGGGCTTGAATACTGAGTTGCCGAGATTCCACTCTATCGCTGAGATTCCACTGAGTTCACTGAGATTTAGGGCTTTGAAAGTTCTTACTTAGGTCAAGGGTGTGAGATACACGGTCTATTTGAATATTAGATCCTTGAAGTGTAATAGGCATATGATATTCCACAACGCCATCTATCTAGTCTCAAACTAAGCAGAGTTTGAGTTATTTACATTGTCGTAGCCATCTGGTTAAATTAGCCATCGAATTGGATGCCTAGGGCGTTCGTTAAACGCCGGCATCCAATCAAATGGCTGAAGAACAACTAGCGATGTTATTGACCGCAACGTTTAACCAGATGGCTGAATGTTGTGTATTCATTTAGTTTAGGAGTGTAGTGAATCACTTGGCTGAGTTTCGATTATTCAATTTGAAAGGGCTAACTTTCAACCCCCACCACCACCACCCACCATTTACATCTTACAGGTGTTGGATGCCTAAGCATTTACGAAAATTAAGCTGTTAATTTATTCATCATCATCATCATCAGCCTTTTAATGTTCCCACTGCAGGGACACAGGCCTCCTCTCTCTAGGAGAAGGAATGGGCCATAATCCACCACGCGGGCCCAGTGCGGATTGGTGGATGTTAATTTATTACAAATAGTTTTTATATAAGACTAGATTTTGCCCGTGGCTTCACTCCCATTATCTGACTACGCTACCCTAGAGTGAATAAGCTCACTAGTCCAACATATGCATCACTGCTTACCATCAGGTAAGATGGCGACTAATACGATTAAAAAAGGTCCGATCCAATTCCAGACACCCCTTCAATAATAAAAATGAACTGCTTATCAAAAGTTTTCGTCTGAAAAGCATGTGTCTACGAAAATCATTACAAGTGCTCCGACCACGAAAAGCCACTTAAATTTACTTGAGTACTCGCCAGGCTCTCAAGTACCGAAATACTATGACATTAGATATTTTACAGGGTTTTTTATCTGGTAGTATCTGGGAAAATTCAATTCATAAGATACTTACAGGAAAATTGTGTTAGGGACTGCTAGATAAAAGGTATCAGGGATTAAAAATTGGATAAAATAATTATATTGACCTTATATAATATTATAGTTTCAGGGTAAGAGCGGTCAACCCGACGTACATTTTTATACAACTGCTATTTTACGTGAACTTCGACTGTCCATAATTTAATTCTATATTAAAAACATTTAAAAAGTAATTCCATAGAAGCCTTGCACATTTAATCGAGGTAGTTTAATCAATTCTTTTTCAAAGATCCTTAACGGTTTAATAAAAACACGTATTTCCTGGAACAAGTTTTGTGAAACATTCGAAAGAATGTTTCACAAAACTAATATAAATCGTAGAATTACCGAATGCCAACAAAGTTTTCAGGTGTTATCTCTCTTTTTTCGCATACTTTTGTTTTTCCATCAAACATCACTTTTAACTGCGTCAAAAGAAGCAAAAAATTGCTTTTTTAAACCATGCGCGACGTTAACGATACGCGAGTGAGGAAGACCCACCTTAAGGGTCGAAGCAAACTGGGGCCAAGGGTTTGAGTCTAAAAAGAAGGCTCTGGGTCTGGATAAGGCAACGTAGGAACAAGGTGTGTTGTTTAGTCAGTAAGAGTGACACCGCCATTTCCCGCTCCGCCCAAGGGCGGGATTTGTCAGTGGATGATTTTTACCGACCATTAAAAAAACCTGATACAGGTTTTTTTTATAATTTATAATTTTTATAGTTAAAAACAACCCGGTACTGGTATCAACTACCAAATTTAAAAGAAAAATAAACGAGCAATACAAAAAAAAAAACATATTCTAAGCAAACGAAAGGTAATTTCCGGCACATTCAGTGATAAATAATAATGATAATATTTAAATACAAATTCGAGCTGTCACATGAAAGTCTTGGGAAAACGAGACATTTTCTTTCATATTTCTTCAGAGTTCTTTTGAGGAGGAAATAAATACGATTGGGTAAGTGATGTGTGTTCGTTTTCATTAAATTAATGTCAAATGTGCTTATGTGTATAAAAACGTCTTGTGCGAAGGGAGAAGTGTTTTGTAACGTTAAAAAGATCGTTTTTTTTAACCGTTTTTTACGGTTTCAGGTACCTCAAAAGGAACCCTTATACGATCACCGTGTTATTTGTCTGTCTTGCAAAGTTGCAAGACCCTTTATTTCGAGAACGTGTGAAGATATTCAAAGTCAAAAGTCAAAGTATTTATTAGTGTGCTTTTTGGTGTTATAATTAATTTATGGTAACTCAAAAAGCTACCCATTAGGCATACACTTTTTAATAGTGTTTGATCTGGTTACGCGGCACTGATTCTACTCTGAATAACACACTGTATTACTAGATTATAATCTTTATTGCCCTTATTAGAACTAATAAAAATCGGAAAAATCGCAGAGGGTCATGAACACACGAAAAATCTTAACACCGCGATTCACCGTGATGACGTAATTGCACAACACCATCTAGGCGTCAATTTCAGTACTACCTAATTAAATATACGCCATCTATTTTAAAACATGTGAACTACGTTGACGTAAATAAAGGTTTCAGAACTTGAACAAATAGTAAAAAGAAATATAAAAGTAAATTTAATATAAGTATATTTAATAGTCGAATTTGACATCCACCAATCCGCACTGGGCCCGCGTGGTGGATTAGGTATGGTCCATTCCCTCTCCTAGAGAGGAGGCCTGTTTCCTATCAGTGGGAACATTAAAAAGTCTGATGTCACATGTCTTCGAATTTTTGGTTCTAGGACATGCCGGTGTCCTCACGATGTTTTCCTTCACCGTTTTGAGAATAGTAGTGATGAAATAAATTACACAAAGTAATGCGCCTGGCTGGGTTTGAACCCGCGACCTACTACACGCAAGTCGGGGCCGTTACCATTCGGCCACCACTGCTCTCAAACTCTCTCACCACTGTACTAATATATGCGTATCTATTTTCCTTTTCTGTCAAATCCATCCAAAGGACATCAGTAAAAAAATCGCTTTTACTGACAGCCCTTTGTTACGCCCCATTAATTTTAAGCTCCTGTTGTATTTTTTTATGGCGTACAATAAAGTATCTGTCGTAATCATTAACAAATTGCAAATTAAAAATTCATTTATTCAAATCAATACAAATGTTGATTATAATTTGGGTGTCTTCAAGGCTAGAGTGAATAGGTTCTTAATAAACTAGTGCGCCTCACCAGCAATGGTTGCATCACTGCTTACCATGGTGGGATCAACATTAGTTTATCTACATCTACACTAATATAATAAAGAGGTAAAGTTTGTTTTTTTGGAAGTTTGTTTTTTTGTTTGTAGGGGGTAATCTCTGGAACTACTGGTCCGATTGGAAAAAAATTAGTAACAATAGAAAGCTGCTATGTTTTAGTATAGGGTTATTAATTTTTGAGGATGTGTACATAGTAGGTATTTAAATCCATTAAACCCCAAGAGGACACCAGTGTCCCCACATCCATTGTCTTTTAATTATATATAAAACTAGCTTCTGCCTGCGACTTCGTCCGCGGAAAATTACTTGTTTCTTGTTGTTAACATCCATCTACACTAATATAATAAAGAGGTAAAGTTTGTTTTTTTTTTATTTTTTTGTTTGTAGGAGGTAATCTCTGGAACTAATGGTTCGATTGGAAAAATTGTAAAAATAATTTATAGCCTGTGTCACTCAGGAGTAAAGCAGCTTTCTATTGTTGCTAATTTTTTTCTAATCGGACCAGTAGTTCCAGAGATTACCTCCTACAAACAAAAAAACAAACTTTACCTCTTTATTATATTAGTGTAGATACGTAGTTAGGTTTTAGTATAAAGTACTAGTGTTATTAATTTTTGAGGTTATGTACATAGTATTTTAATTCATTAAGCCTCAACAGGACACCGGTGTCCGCATACCTATTGTATTTTAATCGTGTATTGAATTGTAAATGAAATGGTTACTCAGCAAAAAGAAATCAAGAAAACTTTCCCATCTGTTTTTTAATCAGAGCAGACCTCAAACGATTTTTCTTTTAATTTCCCTTTTACTGTACGTTAACTACAGCTTACCAACAAGAATAAATTATACTGCCTTGCAAGTATAAAGCTGAGCTTTTCAATTCACGAGTTTCCTCTCAAAACTTAGTAAATTTCAACTTGCTCATAAACTAGGTACATTTTTAACTTTGAGCAAGTTGTACGGGGAAGTTTATAAGGCGGTATAAAACCTCTTTCGATATAAACTGGATATATCTGGTGTGAACTGGCTATAACCGTTGTGGGGCGGTTCGAACTGGATTCGGCGAACGGTTTGGGATTTGATTATTGAAAAGGAGTTACTTTTTATAAATATTTTATGGGATCGCGAAGTTTTGTAGCATATCGAATCTATAAAGTAAAAGTTATTAGGGTTTTTGGGAAACAAAATATGGTAGAGGTGATTCAACGTTGTATTTCCTCTTGACTGCAAATTATCTTGGGTAGTTGAACCAAAAATGTTGATGTAGAAAAAATTGCTTTTTTGGATTAGTGATAGATTATAATACAAGCCTATAGGAATTTCAATATGAGAAATGATATGATATGAGATTTAAAGGTCAGCGACCTTTAAATCCATTTTCTTTGCAAAATATTGATTGATTTACATTATAATGCTACGTACATTCTGAAGAATATTTAACCACCAATTTTTCTGCGTAAAAAATATTTCTAAAGATCCAAGCCGTTTTGAAGGAGCAAGAAAAAAGTAATATGTTGATAATGTTCTAAATAAATGTATGATAACCATATTTTGTTTTCAAATCTATTTACCTAATCGTTACCGAAGAGTTAGCTCCAGATAGTTACTGTTTTTTTTTTATATTTCCTCCAACCTCTTCCAACTCTCTTTATCCTATCCTGTGATCTTCCAGTCTCACAGTTGACTTAAAACAAAACTATACTAAGCCATTTTGCGTGCAAATTTTTCCCATTTAATTGTGTTTGTGAGTTAGTTTTAAGAGCGCCGGCGCCCGCTGAGTTTTGAGAGATTTTTACATAAAATTACTGTTTTTCTTTATTTCTTTTTCAATTAACTAATTAAACCACTGAATGATGACGTACTTAGTTAACAAATTAAACAGTTTGCACAACAAACGGTCACAAAATAATGCAAAGCCAACAGCTGAGCGCGCCGTGTGTTTGTTCACCTCTTGACGTTTAATATCCGCCGGAAAAGCGTGCCTCATATGTACACGCTTATTGTTAACCACTACACGAGGAAAGCAGAAGGACTAGACTGTATGGGAGGATATGCTGGTGTCTTTTTATGGTATTTAATCCAGTTACGAATTCCCGCCCTTGTGTGGAGCGGGAAACAGTGTCAGACTCTTAACCACTACCCGAGGAAAGCAGAAGGACTAGACTTAATGGGAGGATATGCTGGTGTCTTTTTATGGTAGTTAATCCAATGACGAATTCCCGCCCTTGTGTGGAGCGGGAAACAGTGTCAGACTCTTAACCACTACCCGAGGAAAGCAGAAGGACTAGACTTAATGGGAGGATATGCTGGTGTCTTTTTATGGTAGTTAATCCAATGACGAATCTCGGCCTTGGGCGGAGCAGGAAACAGTGTCAGACTCTTACTGACTAAACACCCCCTTCGCACTGGGGCCAAGCCTTCCTTTCAAGGAACCTTGGGTCCCAGTAGGCTTCAACCCTTAATATGTCCCCTTCAGATTATTATCTTACTAATATTATAAATGCGAAAGTTACGATGTTTGTTACTCAATTACGCCAAAACGGCTGGAGGGATCTGAATGAAATTTGGCACAGGCATAGGATACACTCCGGAATAGGACATAGGCTACTTTTTATCCAGGAACCCCAACCCCAACCCTAATACCACGCGGGCGAAACTGCGGGCAAAAGCTAGTCTACTATAAAATGGGCGAAGCTGCTGGCAACAGCTAGTTATGATATAAAAAGCCAGTCCTTAGTCAATTACCACGTTTATAAATCACAAACATTAATAATAATTTTAAAGCACAAAGTAAGGATCTTCTCTTGTTCTTAGAACCTTCCTAAATCCCTCCGTAAATAACTTTTTTGTTCTGTGCCATTACTTTTCATTTAGAACTTCAAGGAGGTAAATTTATTAGTTCAAACCTACCTTTACTTTCTCATAACTTTATTATGGCTCAGCGATTGTGGTACCAAACTTCAACGCATGAGGTTGCGGGTTCGAAACTGGGCAAATAGCGCTCCGTCCAAGAGCGGGATAATTCATTGGATGATTTTTGGCCACCATAAAAAAGGGGGTTGCAAGTTAAAAAGTATCTTAAAGTGGGCCTTCCTCACTCGCCTATCTTCAACGTAGCGTATGGTTTAAAACCTTGTCGCTTCATTAAACGGGATTGCGTGACATAAAAAAAAAAAATTGGAGGACATTATGGAGAGTCAAAGTTCACTTAAAATAGCAGATTTTCAGGGATCTTCACAAATTTATGTTTCGATTTATATAGAAATCCTAGATAATATCCACAAGATAACTGTGTATCCAAAATATCTGAAGAAAGATGTCTCATAACATCATAATTACATAAGATTGTATGATATGGGCTGGTCGCTTTTTAGGTGGTTATTACACTGCCATGCATCACACTGCATGTTGCGTTTCAACGTACCTAAGCGCGTACTTCCATAAGATCCGCATCATCGACCGGGTTTGTACGCATTTTGTGAATTCACGACTGCTGAGTTTGAGTTCATAGATTTAATTCCTGAATTGAGTAAAGTATTGAGAAATTCTATCTGGAATTTCTCAGAAGTATTTTACTATGAGAAACTTGAGATCACTCTTAGATAACACTAGCTGACTGAACTTTTTTCCGCCTTATAGGCAATCAATGAGCAAATTTTTTTTTTATTTTTGTATGCCATGTCCTTTTCCGGGTTCTTGACTACCTTTCAACCAATTTTCAGCCACCTCTGTTCAGCCGTTCTTGAGTTATAAATAGTGTAACTAACACGACTTTCTTTTATATATATATAGAATATTATCTCAAAATAATCTTACTGATATTCCTGCGTGGTATAGTGTTCGTCCTAGATATTATTTGCGCAAGCATCATCCTAGTATCGATGTTTGAAGAGCTGCGTGTTGCATCAATAAATTAGATCTGGCGAACTATATATAAGCTTTCCTGTTTATAATATGTTGGTATAGGATCTATAAATATAAAGGATGAATATTAAAAATGTCCAAAACTGTGAAGAATATCGCGAAATACGGTAGAAAAAATAAATGATGTGTTCTCGGGCCCTAAATTTACATGGACAAGAGTCCACCCGCTAGTAATTATTCTGATGGTCTAATCTTGAGAGATCCATCCCTTTAGGTAGTGAAATAGATCACGTTAGGAGATTATAGTACGGCCTTAGTTCAAAAGCAACATAGAATAACAGTAATAATACCCATAAACAACATAGAATGTCAATGTTCCTTGATTTACTCTTATTTAAATAAATAAATAAGAGTTTGGTTGTCTTGTAGGGTGTGTGTGTGTGTGTGTACTCACTGGGTAGGCGGTGAATAAATTAAAGTCCTCGTTAGTTCCTGCAGATGTATTTTCCACACACAACACAACAACTGTTATAGAAGGCGCAGTAAGCCGAGCGTAAGTAGATCACAAATATATCACAAGATATCACACAGTGCAGTACTATATGTAGCGGGCAGGATAGATCGTGACTGGCGAGAAACGAATATGATGGATAATATGATAATATATCAACATGGGGGTAGATGAAGATTCGTCGACAGAGTACGTATCCTGTTGCGTCTCGATAAATGTTTGTGTGATGTTGAGTGTTAGTGTATATGTGTAGTGTATCTCGGAAAATATATATATAAATAAATGTGTATGTATGTTTGTGTAAATATATATATAAATAGATGGTGGTGGTTTATATATTTAATGTTTATGTGTAATGTGTAAAATAAATAAATATATGTGAGTCACCCACAAGAGTAATTCAAGGAACATTGACAAACTGTCACAAACAGCTCCATTTTTTTTTTGTATTTTATCAAAATGCCTTTGCCAAAGCGAACCTCCATAATCCACCGTAGGGACCCTGCAGAAGGATCGAAGCCAGCATGTTTGAAACGAAGGCTCTGGCCTTAGTATGTATGGCAATGTAGGAACGGGGTAAGGTGGTTAGTCAGGAAGAGTCTGACACTGTTTCTCGTTCCGCCCGATGGCGGGATTCGTCATTGGACGATTTTCCTTACCATAAAAAAAACCTCCATATTCCAGATATTGGTGCACAGCTGTTCATTTAATTAAATGAATGCTAGAATGAGAAAAGACCATCTTTCAAATACACAAATTGACAAATACCTTTAATAAAACTGACAAAATATCAAAATTATGAATTCCCCAATCAATAATATTGAGTGCGCAATCACGTTGACAAAATGGCGTCCCGTCGAATTAGCAATAACTTACACTTCCGTCAAACATCGACTTATCTGTTACAGAAAAGGGCTATATTTCTTGGCGGAGCAATAAATTAGCCTGCTGAGCAATAACGCGGGTGCCGGCAATCGGCAATTAACCGGGAGCAACATTAACTTGACGTATTGCTGTCTGAACTGCGGAGTTAGCGGCGAAACTATTTACTATTTACCTGTAACTTCTTGTATTAATTAACTCATTATGTTAATTAATTGCTTTATGTTTAAAGTTAGTTGTTGCACGTGTGGTGTTTGTAGAGGTTTTTGGACGGGGAATCTTAGCTTTGCTGTAGGATATTATTAATACTTAAAAATCTGTGAATCTCAGCTACGCATAGCACTACGATTTCTGAGGAGCCCCTCAGTCTCCTCAGGGATGTGCCCTAAAAGGTTGCATACAGAGGGATCCAGAGGGGTCTTTTTAAAGGACACAGGGCCCTCTTCCATGGACCGGGGTGAATTTAGTGAGGTAAGAATCCACACAACCTGGTCTTTTCCACAAAAGTCCAGGAGTCTTTTGTACGTTTCCCCCCGAATACAAAAAGAAAAGGTTATGATTTCCAGCCACCTTAGGCGTGGGCTAAAGGATGACGAGGTATGGGTAGCTCACCGTCGCATGTTCTTCGCGCGCCTCAAAGAAATTTAAACAAATCCCAGGGCCCAGTAAGGCTGTAGCTTACTGGGGCCAAGAGTTTACTTCCGAAAGAGAAGCTCGTGGTCCTGGAACTTAAAGATCAAAGAAGTATCATAAATGTGGTTTTTGACTGTAAAAATCTGTCATTCCCTTTCGCTTCAACCTAGAACATAATATTCATTGAACGATTTCCCACAAGACAAACCGTAACATGTTTCTTCATAAAAATCTGTAAGTATAAATATTTGTATAGTATGGTATACAAGAAAACAAAAATCTTGAACTGCAAACATATGTATACAAGAGACAAGTAGGTACCTAACAAACACTTACGGTTTTTTGCTGAAAGCAAACAAATATAGCTCTTATGACAACGAGGAAAGAGCTAAACAAATGTTGTAATATATTTTTACTCAAGTTGTATGTGACAAGTGAAGTCTGGCCTGTCATATTATGAGACATTGTGACGCAAGATGTAAGACCACGTTGAGAATGAAGAATGGACTGAGCAGTTATGCAGTATTCTTACAAAACAAAAACACTGTATACACTGTAAAGAGATAAAATGTCACAAAAAATGTGCAAATAGTGAGTGAGATATTTATTTATTTATAAATATAGTACAGTGATGAAATATAGCGAGACAAAAAGATTGCCCTTTCTATGTGGCTTCGAACCAATTTGTGTCAAACAAAATAAATGGATAAATGATTTCAGAAATGACAAAGCTATATTTGCGGAAGTAGGAATTTTTAAGCATTTATTAACTCTTTGTTAGGTTTAGGAGTGAATGTAAACAACTGATGATAGTTTTTCAACATTTATTTTCAAAATCAGCCTGCTTACCTAGCGTAGCTAATTGTACAATTAGTGGAAGGGCCACCTACATACAAATATTGTATTGACCAATGAAAATTACCCAAAATGCAAATCCAAAATATTTCCAAAAACTTGGGGTCGGCGACAATGAATGTGCGCGGGCGCTCCTTCTGTCTCTTTCGCTCGCATGCGCGCGTCCATACCAGCGCGGCCTGCTCGCACACTATAAAGGCTTCCGCATCCCGCGCGGACCGCAGGGGATCGGCCAGTAGCCCAGTGAAGGTGGACGTCAACAAGTGCCCGTCGAACATTCTTGCGACATCTACCCTCATTTTCTGCACGGACCCGAAATTCGAACCGGGCCAACCGTTTGTGTTGTCGGCGGTGCAAATTCATTTGTACCGGCGACAATACGAAGGGGAGGCCTCCCCCGCGTCATCCCTCGGTGTGCTAGCGCACCGAAGTGGTCGCGGAGGCTACGCATCGCACCATGAAGCCCATGAAGCCAGGCGCCCGCACGCCCTCAAGTCGCGGAGGCGCCGGCCGAAACAAAGAAGAGAAGGAAGATGAAGTCGCCGAGGACCGACCCGGTCCAACGTTGGCCCGGACAGCGTCGCTCCCGAACGTCCGGACTATGCTGCCCGGTTCAGCGCCCGTCAACGCCCCGTCTTTTCCAAGGAGAGAAGATGGAAAATTTTCATGCCAAGGTGGGGGTACCCCCACTTGTGGAGAAAATTTGAAGACCCCACCCAACCCAACGAAGCCATCGGTTCCTGCGCAGCAGCATGCGCGCGCCACCGACCTCCAACGCCTGCAACAGGGATCCAGCGCTGCAAATCGGCCGCCCACGTACGCGCGTGCCGCCGCACCTGCTCCTTCAGTTGCCCGCGCTCCGGCTCCTTCAGGTGCCCAACCGAAATCGACGAGGACAGCAGCCGGGACATCGACCGCACTAGTTCGCGCCTCGCCCCGCGCGCCCTTGTCGCTCTCCGTCGCGCACGCTCCCCGTCCCTCGACGTCGAGTGGTGTCTCGCGTGACCCGCGTTTGCGCACGGTGACCGTGCCGCCCGCATCACCTCCCGTTCC
Source organism: Mythimna loreyi (assembly GCA_029852875.1). NCBI lineage: Eukaryota > Metazoa > Arthropoda > Insecta > Lepidoptera > Noctuidae > Mythimna > Mythimna loreyi. The sequence continues at coordinate 21,803,069 of CM056790.1, forward strand.
GCTCTCGCCCGCGCCGCCTCGCGCCTCGGCATACGACTCGCCCGCAGTGCTCTCGAACTGCTCCTCGCATGCGGGCTCGAGTCTTTCGCTCGCGTCGGTAGGCAGTGACGAGAGGAGAAACAACTTTGAAGACCCGGACACCCCGATGTCCCCAACCCCGTCGTACGACGAGCCGACGGCGACGGCCAGGCCGCAGCGGCGGCGCAGGAGCTCCGGCGACACCTACGAGCAGGCGAAGCGCTACTGCAGCGCGCGCTCGCCCCCTGACGCACCTGGAACTGACCATAAAAATGGGGTAAGTGGCCATAACATTACTAAGTGTGTCAAAAGTGCAGCCCCCACGCCCAACACCGCCGATTCGAACTCGGCCACGGGCAATAACATAGTGAAAGCTAAGAAGCCTCGCTACCCTCCGCTGGTAGTGGAGAAATTACCTAACTGGGCATCCCATTTTAGGGAGATCGCCGCCAAATTAGGCCGCCCGCCCAACGCACGCCCCTATGGCTCGGGGGTTCGATTCTCCCCCGAGTCCGAAGAAGAGTACCGGCTCGTCCAGCGGTACCTCTCTAGGCTGGAGAGGGAAAGTGGAGTGAGCTGGTTCGCGTACTCCCTACCGGCGGAGAAGAACCTAAAGGTAGCCATCAGGGGGCTGCCAGCCGACACCGACCCTCAGGAGATAGAGGAGGAGCTCCGCGTACTTGGGTACGAGCCGGAGTACGTGCGCCACATCAGAGGGCGCCAAGGAAGACCCGGCTGCGTCTTCCACGTCGTGCTGCGGCGCACAGAGGACGTGCGCCGCATCTATGACACCAGCGTGTTCCTGAACATGCGGGGTGTCAAGATAGAGGCATGGCGTGGCAAACGTGGGCCCGCTCAGTGCCATAGGTGTCAACAATTTAGGCACTCGTCGCACCAATGCCACCGTCCGCTCGCCTGTGTCAGATGTGGACAGGGGCACGTGGCAAAAGACTGCCCGCGCCCCAGAGAGGAGCCAGCCACCTGCGCGAACTGCGGGGGCCCACATCCGGCCTGCAACGTCAGGTGCCCCGTATTCCAGAAAGAGATGCGGGCCAGGCGGGCGGGGACTGTCGCCATCTCTACCCAGATAGCGACGCGCCGCCCTCAACCACCGGAGGACACCCAGTCCCACGAACGCGACCAGGGCGCGTCGCTAATGGCGGCAGCCAACGGGCCCACGGTACGCGGAGAGGCCACCTCCTCCCGGCGGAGGAAGCGGAACCGGGGGGGCAAGGGTGGCAAACCCAACCCCCCAGCGACCCGGCAGGAGGATATCGTCCCAAAATCTGCCCCCCCCCCTAAGGGGACGCAGGTCGTGAAGGGGAAGAAGGGCGCCAAAGCGGGCGCTATAAGGGCACAACCTAAGAGTGCCCCCACTACCACCCCCTCCACCACCACCACTACCAACCCCACCCCTAGAGGGGCCCCCAACGCTGAGATCACGACCTGCGCAATTCAGCTGCTGATGGACCTGATTAAGGCCATCAGGCAGGGGCAGAGCCCGGAGCAGGTCATTCTTGACGGCCTGGCCAAGTTACTCACCCTGTGCCATGGCTAGGCCGTTAAGGGTGCTCCATTGGAACGCCCGCGGCCTACGGGACAAGGTCGCCCCTCTCCGCCACCTCCTGAGGGAACAAAACATCGACGTGGCGCTGATAAGCGAGACGCACCTGGGGCCTGAAGATAGGGCTAGGTTTCCAGGTTTCCTCGTTTACAGGAAGGACGAAAGGTCGGCAAGCAACACTAGATACCGTGGTCTGGCAGTTCTAGTCAAAAGGAGAGTCGTCCATCAGGAAATCCCCCCCCCCCAGCAGCCACTCAACACGCTCTACGTTCAGGGCGTTCAGCTGCACGTAGCCGGCGAGGACATTCGCCTGTACGCCTGCTACAAGCCGCCCTCAGTTCGACTAGACCTCAACGAGCTGAGGGCCACCCTGTCTGCCTCCGAATCGCCTGCAATCCTCGCCGGCGACCTTAACTGTAAGCATCCTGCATGGAACGCCCTGATACAGAACAACGAGGGGAGACGGCTCTGCCTAGACGCGGAGGCCCATGGATACACAGTGTCCGGCCCTGAGACGCCCACACATTACCCAGACAACCCGCTGCACATGCCTGACGTGCTGGACATTGTGGTCCATACGGGTTTACGCTGCCAGATCACGCAACAGGTGATTGACGACGAGCTACAGTCAGATCACCATCCCGTACTCGTCGTCCTATCGGGGATGCCGACCCGACTGAAGCCTCTAGCGCCACGTCGATTAACGGACTGGACTACATTCGCAGACTTGCTTGAGACCACCACACCTACTCGGCCCGTCGCTACCGCCGCAGACGTCGACGCTCTCGCCGACGACGTCACTGCTTGCGTGAAGAGCGCCCTTGAGGAAGCGACGACAACACCACAGTCGCAGGGGAGAGGGCTTCAGCCCCCCCTACCATCACGAATCCGCGCCCTGATTATCCAAAAGAGGCGCCTACGCAAGCAGTGGCAACAAACACGTTGCCCCACCTTGAAAGCGCGGCTCAACCGACTAGCGGCGAGAGTTAAGGCCGAGTTAGAGGCCCTAGCCACCGAGAGTTGGGAGGAACAAATTGACTCTGCAGCGAGTGACTGGCAGGCAACACACAGACTGTGCCGCCAGCTCACAAGTACCCCAGCTCCGGTGCGCCCACTCCAAGCCGACGACGGGGCCTTCATTTATGTAGCGGAGGACCGCGCGGAAGCCTTCGCAGAGCACCTGGAGCGTCAGTTCCGCCCGAACCCGACCACCGAGCATGACCATATCGCAGCAGTCGAGCAACACCTTAGAGACTACTTCGCACCACCGATAGCCCCTGAGGAGGACCCCATCTATTTCTCGCCTGGCGCAGTTAGACGCGCCATACTGCAGACGAAGCCGCGCAAGGCCCCCGGTGCCGACGGTATTACCAATACAGCGCTGCGCCACTTGCCGTACCGTACCGTTGCGGCCCTGGCGCGCCTGTTTACTGGTATACTGCGCACGGGGGTCTTCCCCACAGCATGGAAGGAGGGGCGCGTCATTATGCTGCCCAAGGCGGGGAAGAACCCGCTCAAACCAGGGAGCTATCGGCCCATCACCCTCCTCTCAGCCATCTCTAAGGTGTTCGAAAAACTCCTGCTGCGACACCTCACCCCGCACATCTCTCCGCGTCCGGAGCAATTCGGGTTTCGAGCGGAGCACAGCACGACGCTTCAGTTGTCGAGGGTACTGCACCTCCTGTCATCTGCAATGAATAAGAAGGAGTACGGGGTAGCAGTATTCCTCGACATGGAGAAGGCTTTCGACCGCGTGTGGCACGAGGGGCTAGTGTACAAGCTAGCCACCTCAAAAGCGCCCCGTCGAGTCGTCAAAGTGGTCCAAGCATTTCTGTCGAACAGGTGTTTCAGAGTGGTGGTCGACGGGGCCCTGTCCGCCCCGAGACCCATCCTAGCGGGCGTACCCCAAGGGAGCTGCGTTTCGCCTGCGTGTTACTCACGTTATACCGACGACATACCGACGACCCCAGACGCCACGCTCGCGCTGTTTGCTGACGACGCCGCGTACATTACTACATCCCTCAATGCCAAGTACGCGGCGACTAAGATGCAGCGCGCGCTAGACACCATCCCCGAGTGGCTCGCCAAATGGCGACTGTCGGTCAACGTGGGTAAGACGCAGGCGCTGATTACGGGATCGGCCCCCCTCCCACCACGTCTGAAACTCAACGGAGCCGACATCGATTGGACGCCCCGGGCCAAGTACCTGGGTGTGACCATCGATCGTCGACTCTCCATGGGACCGCACGCTCGCAACGTCGCCTCGCTGGGTAGAGTGGTTCGCAACCGACTCACACCAGTGCTCTCATCCCGAATCCCGGCGCGCGTCAAACTGGGTATTTACAAGGCGTACATACGCCCAGTGTTGACGTACGCCGCACCAGCATGGTTCGCCCTCACTAGTGAGTCGAGCCGAACAGCACTCCGCGCGCAGCAACACCTCGCGTTGCGTAGAGTCGTTGACGCCCCTCGCTACGTGAGGAACGACGTCATCGAAAGAGACCTCGGGATAGAGAGCCTGGATGAGTTTGTGCGACGCCTCGCGAAGGGAATGTTCGCGCGTGCCGACGCCTCAGCTTGGCCTCACGTCAAGCACCTGGCGCCCTGGCATGCGCGCCCCCCCGACGCGAGACCACTCCCCCGCGACCTGGTTGCGAGCAGCGAGTCCCCAACCCCCCCGGACTGACGCCTGAATAGGCCGTACCAGTCTACACGCGGCCTATTCAAACAAAAAAAAAACTCTACATTTCCTACTCGCACCCCGATAAGCGCCGTGTGCTAAGTTAATATAGGCACGGTGCGAGTCGACCACACATTCGCCTCTACACACTCGCCATACTCACGTACCGAGTAGTTAGCGTAGCTTGCTATTCGGTGCACGTACACTGAGCGATGTAACACAATACAATGCCGCTCACACACATACACAATTCGACTCTGCGGTCCAACTCGTCCCGCTCTAGGGCGAGCGGGTTGGACGGGAGTTACACTGCCTACTGTAGGTCCGAAACAAGCCGGCACACCTGGCTGGTCGTCCCCCGCTGGGCCTCCCTTAGGGGTCTCACCCGGCGGTGATGTTCCGCCGGTGTGTCGTGAAGAGTCGGCGCTATGTAACATAGCGCCGTGTCGTGCCTACAGTATACACATACAGACAATAACACATAGAGCCGACCGCTTACCGCGGCCAACGCCTCATGGGGCACCCCAACGACGGGTCCGTTTTAACGGGCCCCGGCCGGACTCCGCGGTCAGAGGGCTCAGCCCTGAAACCGCTCGTTACACCCCCAGCCGGGGGTGTCGCGATTAGCTACGGATGGCGGATGGCGGACCGCAGTACAGTGACCTGTGGGCTCCGGAGCGGACGTGTAGTACGAAGTTGCAGCCGATGATTATGTGTATGCCACATCACTCCCTCCTAAGCAAAGCGAACAACGGGCTTCACGATTCTTCCAGATCTTGTGGTGTATGGCTGACTTGGATGTGTGTATGGACGTTTTGATGTGTCAGGAATAGTGTGATCCTCAGTTTCTTCTGACTCGTTAAGAAGGTATGCTGGTTTGAGTCTGTCCAGTGATACTATTGACGTTCGTAGCGGTAGTTGTAGCTTATAATATTTATCGTAGCGCTGTAGTACTTCATATGGTCCATCATACGGTGGCGTAAGCGGGGCGCGTACTGCGTCATTTCTCACGAAAACATGTGTGCACGTTGCGAGGTCCTTGTGAATGAATGGCTTAGTGCGACTGTGGTGCGTTTGTTGCGTGCTCTTCATTGATGCCATTGTTTCTGTGAGACGGCGCACGTAGTCGTTATCATTTATATTCGCCTTACCGGGTACGATGAAATCCGACGGTAAGCGAAGAGTAGCTCCATACGTCATCATTGCTGGGCTCAATTTATTGGTGCGTAAGGCTGTTCGCAAACCCAATAAAACAGTAGGCAACTCTTCCGCCCATTGTGTAGTAGCCCCACGGGCCATCAGTGCTGCTTTTAACGTGCGATGTTGCCGTTCAATATGCCCATTTGACTGTGCGTGGTATGCCGTGGTCCGTATTCTTGTAATACCGAACTTCATCATTAATGACTTGAATAACGATGACTCAAACTGGCGTCCTTGGTCAGTTGTTATCCTTAGGGGGCATCCAAAGCGGGCGATCCAGTTTTCATAAAACGCTTTGGCAGCGATTTCGGCGGTAATCTCGTATACAGGGACTACTTCTAGCCATTTGGTACAACGGTCGATCATGGTCACACAGTATCGGTAACCGTTAGATAGTCTCATAGGCCCGATTATGTCAATATGAACATGGTCGAATCGTGCCGACGGTGGGAAGTCACTGAGCGGAGTCACGACGTGGCGATGGACCTTAGACCGCTGACAGTCGATGCATGCTCGAGTCCAGTTGATGACTTCTTTGTTCATATTTGGCCAGAAGAATTTCGAACTCATCTGCTTCTTTGTGCATTTAATACCGGGGTGACATAGACCGTGTTGTGCTTTGAATGCAGCAAAACGGTATGTACTGGGTAAGTATGGTCGTGGCGTGCCAGTGGATGTCTCACACGTGATTGGTCGGCCAATGCCAGGCATCGTGACGTCAGTGAACGTCAAGTTAGTTTGCTTCCTTAGCTCTTTCAATACCGGGTCTTTCTCTTGGTCGTTAGCTAGCTCGGCGTAATCGATGCTGGATGGGCATTGTATGTCTTCAATTTCAATGCGCGACAATGCGTCAGCCACCGGGTTTGCCTCTCCTTGAATATATTGAATGCGCGTACAAAATTGACTGATGAAGTGCAACTGGCGTTCTCGTCGAGGTGTGTCGGTGGTACTCGGTGGGCGAGACAGGGCAGCAGTCAGTGGCTTGTGATCCGTAAATACAGTAACGTCGCCTCCTTCTATGAGTCTTCGAAAGTGTTTGACCGCTGTGTATATCGCTAGTAGTTCGCGGTCATATACACTGTAGCGGCGTTGTGTTTCGCTCATGTTTTTCGAGAAATACGCCAGAGGTCTCCACTCGTTCTGTATTCTCTGTTGTAATACTGCTCCAATGCTGATATCTGATGCGTCTGTCATCAAGGCGAGGGGGCTTCCAGGTATAGGATGCGCCAGGTCGGTCGCTTGTAGAATGCTTTGTCGGCAGTTCTCAAAAGCTAATTCGGCCTCCGGTGTCCATTCGATGGGGGTTTTGTCGTTACGCTGCTGGTTATGGAGATATTTGTTCAACTCGTTTTGTAAGTGGGCTTGGCGAGGTAAGCAGCTGCGATAAAAGTTGAGCATGCCAAGGAAACGGCGCAGCTCAGCGATAGTTTTGGGCTTCGGATAGTTACATATGGCCTTGGTTCGCTCGTCTGTAGGTTTGATGCCATTTTCCGACACTTCATAACCGAGGAAATTGATCTTGCTCTTCCCGAACTCGCATTTTTCTATGTTCAACATGACACCGTATTGTTTTAGGCGCTCCAAAACTTGACATAGGAGTTGTTTGTGTGCCTCCTCATTTACTGTAAATAGCAAGATGTCGTCGACGTAACAAAAACAGTTATCTATCCCGCGTAACACTCGATGCATAAATCGTTGAAACGTTTGGCTGGCATTACGCAAGCCGAACGTCATGCATTTGAATTCGAACAGCCCGAAAGGTGTGATGATGGCTGTTTTTTGAGCGTCTTCATCAGCTATTGGGATCCAGTAATATGCCATTTTGAGGTCTAGCTTCGAGTAGATCTTCATATTGTGCAGCTGGTATGCGAAATCTTGTATGCGGGGTATGGGGTAACGATCTGGCTGAGTAACTGCGTTCAATCTTCGATAGTCGCCGCAAACTCGTAGTCCTCCATCTTTCTTTTTGACTATGTGTAGCGGACTCGCCCATGGGCTCTGTGACGGTCTGCATATGCCCAGTTCCATCATGTGCTCGAATTCTTCCCTTGCAGCCTTATATTTATCCGGTGGTAAGGGACGTGCTCGGGCATAAAGTGGAGGGGTGTTTCTGGTGTCTATTCGATGCACGACGTCGTGTTTTGGTGGTTCCTTGAGGGTCATGGGGCGGAGCACTTCTGGGTATCGCTTTAGGATGTCATAATACACTTGGTTCGTACTGATGACATGTACTGTTCCTTCGCTTGTAGCAACTTGGAAGGCGTCAATTGATAAGTCGGTAACGTTGTCGATGAGCTTCCTTTTGTGAAGGTCTACGAGTAGTTTGAAATGCCGTATGAAGTCTGCTCCCAGAATTGAGGTCTTCACGTCTGCCACGACGAATGTCCATAGAAAACTGCGACGTAAACCGAGATTGAGCCTTATCGTTTTTTCACCGTAAGTGTTGATCGGTGTATTGTTTGCGGCATATAAACGGTAGGCGCTTGCGGTCGTTCCTTTTCTTTTACTTGTGGCGGCCAACACTGATATGTCTGCGCCTGTGTCCACGAGGAAACGCTCCCTGGTGTCGCGATCGAAGACACAAAGGCGGTTGGTGGTGCTGGGAACATCGACGTCCGCCGCCGTCGATGTTGTAGCTAGTTTAACGACGGTTGGTTTTTTCTCCTACAGCAAGGTGATTCGCAACGTTTTGCTTTGTCACCGAAACGGAAATGATATCTACACTCCCATGTAGGATCACCCGGTTTGACTGAAGGCTTGCTATTATGCCGACGCCGAGATTGTGAGCGCGAGTGTGACCGAAATGTGGGTCTGCGTCGCTGCACTGATCTGCCACGTAGTTCAGCCACTTCTAGGCTTAATTTTTCAATCTGCTTTGATAGCACTTCCAAATGTGCAGTCATGACGGGGTCCTGCGACGATGTGGATACTGCAGCAACTGTTGTCGGTTCGGAATACTCCACCATTTTATCGGCCATCGCGGCGAGAGTATCTAGTGATGATTCGGTGTTCACTGATAACACGATGCGCACCTGTGTGGGTAAGTGGTTGAGCCATTCTATCTTCAGTCCTTCGTCTGTAATCATGCCGCTTCCCAATTCTCTCATTTTTCGCAGCAGCTGTGTGGGTTTTTGGTCGCCCAATTCTAGACCACTGATGAGCTTCTGGAAGTTTTTCACGTCGGACTTATCGTACACGGTGAGTAGATGGTTCTTCACAGCGATATACTTGTCTGTTGCCGGCGGGTTATACAAGATATCCGTTATGTGCTGTAGATCGGTTGTTTGCAGTTGTTGCAGTACGTAACGGTATTTTTGATCATCCGACGTCTTCAGAGGATCCACGACGGCTTCGAACTGAATGAACCAGGCTCGTGGAATCTCTCTCCAGAACGGCAATAGTCTGGATTGAACGGAAATTGCAGATAGGTCGGGTTCCGACTTCGCTATTTTGCTTCCTTCTCCTGTGTTCTCTTGCGACATTTTTTTTTTTTTTCGGGGTCACCAATGTTAGGTTTAGGAGTGAATGTAAACAACTGATGATAGTTTTTCAACATTTATTTTCAAAATCAGCCTGCTTACCTAGCGTAGCTAATTGTACAATTAGTGGAAGGGCCACCTACATACAAATATTGTATTGACCAATGAAAATTACCCAAAATGCAAATCCAAAATATTTCCAAAAACTTGGGGTCGGCGACAATGAATGTGCGCGGGCGCTCCTTCTGTCTCTTTCGCTCGCATGCGCGCGTCCATACCAGCGCGGCCTGCTCGCACACTATAAAGGCTTCCGCATCCCGCGCGGACCGCAGTACAGTGACCTGTGGGCTCCGGAGCGGACGTGTAGTACGAAGTTGCAGCCGATGATTATGTGTATGCCACATCTTTATATTTTTTAATGTAGTTACATTATACATATAAGTAAACATTGTTGGTATTAATATGCTTTAGACACAAAATGGTACGGGGTAGGGTTATTTTCTTTATTATTTCCCTTTTCACTTTAAAATAAAAAAAAAGCTCAATCCATTCTCTTTGTCTACGAAATCAACAAATAAAAACCTTAAAAGATATTTAATTTTCAGTGATTATTGTGTTCCACAAGTTTGTCGTAAAAATTATTCCAAGGTTCAGAAATAAATGTCAACATTTCAAATCGGTTTTTATTTTCTGTTTTGACAAATGTCACCACTTCTGACAGTTTTACAGGAAATTAATTTAGAATAGGAACAATAATGTTTGATATTTTAGTTGTGTAGAAATAAAATAGTCTTTTACTGAAATTAAACTTTTCTTCTAGCTATTTAGCCTTAATGAAAGGAAGTGTAATGATATATTTTTTTAGGGAAAAAAGAAACATTCAATGATACCGTGTCTTTTGTTCAATATAAAAACTTTATAATCGGATCAGTCATGCTGACAATGGTTTTAATTTTCGTATTATTTTCTTTTAACGCTTTAATAGTTTAAATGTTCTACAAATTACCTATAAAAACTCACTTTATGAAGTTAGTCATATACTCACTGTTTTTTTTACAGAATACACATAGTTATATCTATTAATAATATAATATGTAGGTATTTTTAAAAACATAAAAAAAAAATTAATAATATATATAAAGTTTTCACAGCTATAAGTGTACCTGCTGCGGTCTTCCCATCCGATTATAATTTCCGTATCTTCAAAGCTAGAGTGAATAGGCTTTTAATAACCAAATGCGCCTCACAATCAACGATTGCATCACTGCTTACTCAAGTACAAGTCAAGTATTAGCTTATCTACACTAATGTAATAGAGAGGTCAAGTTTGTTTTTTTGTTTGTAGGAGCTACTGGAACTACTGGTCCGATTTGAAAAAAAATTAGCAACAATAGAAAGCTGTTTTAATCCCGAGTGACATAGGCTATATTTTAAGCCGCTGACAAAAGCTAGTAGCAAATAAAAACAAACATACTGCCAAACTTCAACCAACACCCATTATTAAATATCTGCAGCACACAACACAACACGTTAAAGTTCCCCTACAAGAATATTTTTATGAAAAACATTTTACATTTTCACACAAAATAAAAAGTTGCTTGATCCTCATATCGCCTGGCTCATTATTGTGTACGGCGACATTTTATTAAAATTGTTGCAACGAGACGTGGACGCAACTTTGCCTTTTGTCATTCAGATACTAGCTGGTAGGTAAATATGAGGCGAAGAGGCAAAAGTCTGGCAGAAGCAGTTATTTCATGAAAATATATGAAATTTTTTGGGATATTTCTATAGGTATGTTAGCGAAAGCTTGGATGACATCTTATTTTTAGCTCGTAGTTTATTAAGCCAGCAAATCACAATAGCAAAATAACTTTGTAAATTAAACCTGAGCCAATGATTTTTCGTTAAAAACAGCAATGCGAAAAATAGAGATTCTTATTGGTATTCGCTAATTCCATGATTTACTCGAATATTTCACAATGCTGTGTTGCTAAGCGCAAATCTCGAGAACAACTTCTACTTTTGTTGTGTATTTTATTGTTAGGAGTCTGTTCTTATGAAAGAAAAAATATGATAGGGTTGGTCAGAATAGTAGGGTAGTGTGAAATAGAGTAATCAGTAGATGGGAGCGAAGCCGTGGGTAAAAGTTAATGGTTGTATGAAAATGTATTTCGGAAAGGACGCTCTTAAAAGAAATCTTAGTCTTTTTATAAGAAAATTTAGATTTTATTATCAAACCAAACTATTACGTTCACAAAAAAAAACACACACAAATAAAAAATAATTCCAAAATTTTAACAAAAATTTTCGCCACAAATCCCGCCAAAAACTTAGTGCTCCAAAAAGTAATCTCTCATATCAAACCATAAATTGTAGAACGTCTCGTTGACGTGTTACAAAATGTCTCCCAATTCCCGCGCATTCCCGCGACGCCATGTTTTTTATTGGAGTTGCCGAGACTTGGCAGTCGGCTGAATGATGGTACCTTTGCTTGTAAAAAAGTTTCGTAAGCACTTTTCACCTGCTTTCTTGGGATTAATATACGAGTGTTTATTTTTATGTTTGTGCTAAAAAAAAAATATTGGGTAATGCATGTTGATTATGTAGTTTATGATAATGTGAATGTTTGTCCAGATTTAACTTCTGTATCGCGGGGATTGCTTGAGAATATTTATTTAAAGAACAATGAAAGATTCCAGAAGTTCACTTATTAAATATTCTATATATTTTTTTCTCTATTGGAAATCATGTCGTGATTTCTTCCGCTCTACAGTAGAGAGCCTATCAGACTTTTCTTGATAAGAACTCACCTGTGCTCCTTCAGTTGCCTTTTACGATTTAGGGCTACAATAATGCTGCTACCCAAGCCTTGGCCCTAGCAGACCCCGTCCATTTTACTGACAGTTTTTTGACACGCTTGTGGATCATAACGCATCGTGCTTACAGTGGCCGAGCATGGCCCTGCGCATTGTCCACGGTGGTGGTTGGAGCGTGAGGATGAATTTCATATACATAATTACATCTTGATACATCTTGCGAGAGCAGTGGTGGCCGAGTGGTAACGGCCCCGACTTACGAAGACGGATTAATTTGTGTAATTTATTTCATCACCGCTCTCAAAACGGTGAAGGAAAACATCGTGAGGAAACCGGCATGTCCTAGGACCAAAAATTCGAAGACATGTGACATCCACCAAACCGCACTGGGCCCCCGTGGTGGATTACGGCTCATTCCCTCTCCTAGAGAGGAAACCTGTATGCCAGTAGTGGGAACATTAAAAAGGCTGATGATGATGATATATCTCGCGATCGAAGCTGAGTTCGCCTAAGTCGCAGGCGAGGGAGTTATGAATCTAAATACTGCAGTAACATTCTGCATTTGTATCAAATGCAAAAGCGCGACACCCCTTGCATTGGCATCAAAATATACTATTACCAAGCCAATTTACATAACAAACAGCATGAACCCATCATTGCATGCAACACAAACTCGAATTATGAACACGGGAGAAAACAGAACTATTCATTACGAGAACCAGTTCGAATCGAACGTCAATCGACTAATTAGTCGATTTCAAATAATCGAGTCGAATGCTATTCGTATTCGTTTGCCGAACATCGGACTCAGTAAACCAGAATTCCTTTGATGTGGGTTTCGTTGAAATAATTTGTTGGTAGGTAAATGAGTATGCTGTTAGCAGAAGTATTGTGACAGTACTTATTTATTACCTGCTGTTAGCTGAATGTAGGATGGTTTTTTACAGATATTACTTTTGAAAACACTTATTCGAAAATCCGCTTTTTATTTTTTGTTTTTTCAAACGTTTTTCAGAGAACTGTTAGTACTGAAATGGGTCTATAGTTATTGACACTCTTTTTATCACCCGCTTTGAAAACTGGCGTTACTACTGCTTTTTCAAGTGGCTTGGGAAAAATGCCGTTTGAAAACATGACTGAAAAATATGGGTCAATGAAGGAATCATTTATTCAAAAATCCACTATTATTCACGCTTTTAAGTACGTAATTTACTGTTTTCCACGCAAGTGCGGAAAAATGCACGAACTAACCCTCGCCACAATTTTTTTTTTGTATTTTTCATTTCTGAGTGGGAGATCGTAGTTGCCCAGTCTGCGAGCAGGCAGTTTTGCAGCCCACTGAAGTCTTAAAGGAAGGCTCAGTCCTGATATTAAAGGCAAATAAGGAACGGGGTGGGTTACTTAATTAGTAAAAGTCTGACATTTTCGCCCACTCCACCCAAGGGCGGGAATTGTCTATAGATATTTTTTTCCCAACACAAAAAAAGGTTACCTTGTTTTATGCCTAAAGAAAGATACTAAACCAATAAACACACGAAAAAAATGTAAAAAAGCACGTAAAACAAATTATTTACAACTCACACACTACAACACAGAAACTCCTCAAAATTCAGAGTAAACCAACAAAAAACTCTGAACAGCGACAAAAGTAAATTACAGCGAGACTTGTGCTGAAAAAATTCATTCATACACGGGAATAACCTAGTTCGTGAGTTGATGGTAGGGTTGGCACATCTGCGGTTTTTTTTATTATGGATAGGCTTGATGGTAAGCACTGATGTGGCCGTCGAAATAAGCCTAGAAGGAACCTGTTTATTCACTTCCCTAGAAAGCCTGGTAGAAGCCATGATCCGGAGCGAGGAGGAGTGGCAGGCGGTCGACCGCATATGGCAACAGCGCTCCAGACGCTGTCGGGATTCCGAACCCGATTTCCGGCCACCTTAAGCGCGGGCTTGTGGACGGCGAGCAATGGGTAGCTTGCCGTCCGGTCGTCTGGTAATAGTCCGGACCAAGCCAAGTCGTCGACAGCGATTATTGGTCCTAGTCAAACGTAAAATGATCATACTTATTTATTTTTATAATTTTTACTTCTTTATCGTACATAAAAACTTAACATTACACAGTATAAAACAAAGTTGCTTATCGCTGTCCCTATGTATGCTTAGATCTTTAAGAGTACGCAACGGATTTTAATGCGTTTTTTTTTAATAGATAGAGTGATTCAAGAGTAAGGTTTATGGGCGTAAAACATGCATAATGTATACAATACCAGTACTCGTGCGCAGCTGAGGCTGGTCGCTAGTTTAGGTATAATACACAGAGAAAAGACATTCAAAGGTGAGCTCAACTAAAGAATAATTTTTCTGTCAGCAACCCTTTGAGTACCTACCAAAGGGAAATAACATTCAAGAGTAAAATGCAGTGAACAAAATAAATCTATCTAAACTTTATTATTAAAAAAATATCAGATTAAACTTTACCACCGATTGTTAGTAAAGCTGTAGATTACAGGATTTTTTACTAATATTTGAAAGGTTTTTTAAAGATTTTGTGATTTTCTATAGGATGGCAACCTTAGCGGAAAGTTCAACACATACATACGCGCTGACTCGCGGGCGCACTCGACAGAACTGAGAGTTTATTTACATTTGTACTTGTTAGTTTAGTCAGTGAGGGTTTTGGATGTTGTCCTGTTTAGCTGCTTAATTGTTTTGGGAATAGCAGGGCTCTGAGTTTAATGAGCAGTGTTACGAAATAGAACACATATAAGTTAATAATTGTCTGTAAAGTTTTGGACTTTTTTTTATTTGATACTATACGACCCGCCCCAGCTTCGCACAGATACTGATATTGAATATATTATACAAGTATTGTGCACATAAACCTTCCTTTTGATTCACTTTATCTATTAACAAAATCGCATCAAAATCCGTTGCGTACTTTTAAAGATCTAAGTATACATAGGGACAACGGTAAGCAACTTTGTTTTATACTATGTAATGATAAACTAATGCTTGACTGCAATCCCACTTTTACCATCAAGTGGGATTGCAGTCAAGTAAACTAATGCTTGACTGCAATCCCACTTTTACCATCAAGTGGGATTGCAGTCAAGCATTAGTTTATCATTACATAGTATAAAACAAAGTTGCTTACCGTTGTCCCTATGTATACTTAGATCTTTAAAAGTACGCAACGGATTTTGATGCAATTGTTGATGAGGATGGACATTAGTTTATTAAGAGCCTATTAATTCTTAGTTCTTGCGCTATAAAAAGTGCGAATGCCACAATTCTACCTTCTGTATTATCATTATTAATTCAGCTGAAAAACGTCCACTGTTGGACAGCTCCCCAAAGTATCGCCCCAACGTTTTGTATCCATCATGTTTAAGCAACCATCGCCAGCTCATAGAAGAAGAGATCTTCCAATGCAGCGTCTTCCGGTACAGGGCCACTCCAGAGCCTTTGGACCCCATCGTTCATTTATTCTGCAAGCAATTACGCGAACATAAATGTACCGACTAGCAGATTTTTACCAGATTCTAGGTTTGGTCCGATAGTGAAATCTGGTGGTTGTCATGACTACAATCATGTGTTCATGTATCGGTCACTAATTACCAGCCACCCTATATATAATAATAATAATCCTTTTATTTCAGAAAACAATTCCATAAACACAAAAAAAATTAGTTAGTATTATAATCATCATTACATAGTATAAAACAAAGTTGCTTATGCCCTATGTATGCTTAGATCTTTAAAACTACGCAACAGATTTTGATGCGTTTTTTTTAATAGATAGATTGATTGAAGAGAAAGGTTTACATGTATAATACAATATATTTAATGTCACCATTGCAACTACGCGAAGCAGGGACGGGTCGCTAGTAACTTATATAACTATGTTAGTAAACAAATACCTATATAATGGCAGCATTCTATGTCCAGAATGACGTGTGTGTGTGTGTGTGTAGAAGTGGAAAGTCCGGATAAATATATCTACATTATGTACACGTTTATATAAAAACCCGTGAAACGCCTGCTCGTTAGTGCACCCCTATTGTGTTTAGTTTTATTTACACGTTCCAGTTAAAATCACTTCGCACTAGTTTTACAGAACTGTATTGTTCCTGTTTACGTACGTAGCTCTTCCTGTTTAAGTTTTTTATACTATTTATAACATAACTAGCGAGCCTCAGCTTAACACGGGTACTAATATCGAATATATGATGTATGTATTATACACATAAACCTTCCTCTTGAATCACTCTATCTATTAAGAAAAACCGCATCAAAATCCGTTGCGTACTTTTAAAGTTGCAAGCATACATAGGGACAGTGGTAAGCAACTTTATTTTATACTATGTAATGATAAACGCAAATTCTACAAGTAGTATGTTCAGGAAAGAATACTGAATCGATTGTAATTTATTATCCTCGCGTAATCAAGAATTATTTTAGCAGAAATATGAAGTAAAAAACTAAACTAAACTAAACTTTTTGTTTGTTGTGTTATGCCCAGTGACTGAGCCAATAAATGTTATTTCTTTCTTTCTTTTTTTTTCATGAGGTGGAACGAAAGACTCACTGACTAAAACCCAGCTGTGTGTGTGTGCTTTAGTTGTAAAGGGCAACTGTCCATTGCAACTGAAGGAACACAAGTGAGAGAACGCCATGTTAACTCTTTCAAACAATCCGCAACCTTGGCAGCTAGCTGAATATTATCGGCACTAACCTAACCCGGTCAATCTTGCTGATACCATTATTTTTGAGACGCGCATGGAACATAACGCATCGTTGACCTGGGTTTGGTCTTTACTGGTCTCAAAATAGCTTGTCTTGTTTTGAATGGAGCGAGCGAGAGAAAGAAAGAGTCAGAGTCAGTTTTTTACTCACTAAAAAAGGTGTCCGCAGGCAAATTATATTATGTAGTTGTCCTCTGCGTTCCAGGAGCACGAGGGTTTTTTATTTTTTCTTTTATTTTAATTTTTATCAGAAAATAATAGAGAAGTTGCGCTAAAAATAGAGTTGCACTTGTAAGTAGCTCAAAGTTGGTATTTTAGAGCGTGACTTTGAGTTTTTTAACATTTCTGTGAATGTGAAAATGAAAACATCAAGCCCATTTGCTCGAATGTTCACTAAATACCATAACAATGACGGGCGCCTTTAGAGTTTTTGTTTCGTGGCTATAAAAAAACACATCCTACTTGGCTTTCTTTCAGGATTGTTTACTGTATACAATTAACACTAAGGCATTGTTAATATGTACTGCAAATAAATATCGATTTGTATCAAATGTCTGACGTCATTAAATTGTAATACACTCTTTCACTTTTTACTCTCTCATACTTTTTTGTTTGTCAAAGACAGATGAAGATATTAGTATTTTACTACCTAGCAGCTTGACCTAACTTTGTCAGGTACTACTAAATAAATAAAATATCTAACTACTACACTGGACTGCTAATTATTATTTTAATAGTAGCTACACTATAACGGACAAGTCATAACATATCATCATCTTCCTGCCCTTGTCCCGTTTTATTTGGGGTCGGCGCAATATGTTTTTTTCTTCCATTCTGTCCTGTCACCCGTCACGCTATCACTAACTCCTCTGTCTTCCATATCACTTCTCACACAATCCATCCATATCTTCTTTGGTCTCCCTCTCCCTCTCCATCCATCCACATTCATACTCATGGCTTTCTTTGTAACATGCGTTTCATCCCTCCTTTTTACATGGCCATACCAAGACAAACGGTTCCCTCTCAACTTTTCAGTCACTGGCGCCACTTTCAAACTTCCTCTAATATACTCATTTCTCACTTTATCCATTCTCGTCACACCACACATCCATCTCAACATTCTCATCTCTGCTACATGCAATCGCTTTTCATCCGTCTTTTTCAGAGCCCAACATTCTGACCCATACAGTAGGACAGGCCTTATCACGGACTTGTAGATTTTACCCTTCAACTTGAGGGGCATCCGTGGGTCGCAAGTTGTTCCAGTGACCTGTCGCCATTTCATCCATCCTGAGTTGATCCGATGTGCTATAAAAAAACACATCACAGGACAAGTCATAACATATACAAATGTCAAATCTAACTTTTCATTTTATGAGAACTTTAGTGGTAATTAATAATTGCAAACTAACTAATATCTATAGCTACACACACCTTTAGCCCAGTTATTTTTTTCAAAAAATCTAATATTATAGTTTATGTGTCAATACTTTTTACAATACAAAGTTTTTTGACAAGTTTGATAAAAATATCCATTCTGTTTTCATGAATTTTCATGAAGGGACTTCAAAACGAATCAGTCTAAACGAATTCACTTAATAATAAAAAATAAAAAAAATTAAATCAAGAATCATAAACACTGCTCAATAAAATGAAAGTTGACTACAATCCAATCAGCTAGGGAACTACTAACTACGCCGTAGCTCGTAGCTCGTAGCAGCGCTACAGATTCGTAGCACGCGCCAAGTTTCGTAGCGAGTTAGTGACCGGAGAACACGGGCTAATGGAATTGTTTAGATATTTTGTTACGTGTGTTTTTATACGTGGGTGGGCTTTTTGATTTATCGTATAACTTATATTTTTATGAGGGATATTGAAATACCCACAATATATGAGTTACGTAAAGTGTGACGTCACGTTAATATTATTAAGGCAAACTTTTTTATGTATGCGTGTGTGTGTTAAACATAAAAATATTTACACAAACAATTAAAAAAATTAGCTCAATGTTAATTCCTATTTTATTTTTATTTTTTTATCCATACTAATATTATAAATGCGAAAGTAACTCTGTCTGTCTGTCTGTTACGCTTTCCCGCTTAAACCTCTTAAACGGTTTTTACGAAAATGGCACAGACAATCTTTAGACCCTGAGAAAGGATATAGGCACCTTTTATTGACGCAGACGAAGTCACGGGTACCAGCTAGTGTTTAATAAAAGGAACAGTAACAGACACAAAATAAAACAATTTCTATCATATACAGTCAGTGTTAAATAAATGAGAAAATATTTAGATTGGAGATAATGAATACTAACACAATAGTTGGAAGGTGATAGGTCAGATGCAGTAACTTTGTGGGGGTACTTGGAAGGCCTTATGATCAGAAATAGACAACTTTTGAGTTGAAACGATGATAATGATGAATTATAGGTTTTTTTTATGGTGGAAAAAATTATGTAATGACGAATCTCGCCCTTGGGCAGAGCAGGAAACAATGTAAGAGTTTTACTGATTAAACGACCTACCCCATTCCTTCTTTCCCTTCATACCAGGGTCACCTTCCTTTCTAAAACCAAACTAGGGCCCCAGTAGGCTTCTGTCCTGCATTTGAGCCTCTACATATGGTGAATCATAAGTACTGTACCTATTTATCAACATCAGTATTTCAACCGGAAGACTTAACTGTTAGATACAGCCCTCTTCCAAGTATCACCACAACGATCCATCCTGTGTATCACACATCCATCGGTTTCCGTACGCACTCGTCACTCCTAATGCCGGTCAATTCTGCAAACAATTTACCCTGCCTATTTCTGCTTAACTCTGGTAATTCATCAGACTTGGTAGGTAACTTTGATTCTTCTGGATACCTTTATTCTTGATTCTGGACCTATTTGGCGCAACCGTGACATATACCAGTAGGGACTCTGCGAAAGGGTCAAAGCCTGCTGGGGCCCAGGGTCTCTTTTTAAAAGGAAGGCATGGCCCCTTTTCGACAGAGACCCTGAAAAAAACAGGTTTAAGCGTACCCCCAATAAAACGGGACGAAAAGAAGTATGTCATATATCATCATCATCATCAGCCTTTTTAATGTTCCCACTGCTGGGACACAGGCCTCCTCTCTAGGAGAGGGAATGGGCCATGATCCACCACGCGGGCCCAGTGCGGGTTGGTGGATGTCACATGTCTTCGAATTTTTGGTTCTAGGACATGCCGGTTTCCTCACGATGTTTTCCTTCACCGTTTTGAGAGCAGTGGTGATGAAATAAATTACACAAAGTAATACGCCTGTCTGGGTTTGAACCCGCAACCTACAACTCGTAGGTCGGGGCCTTTAGCACTCGGCCACCACTGCTCTTCATGTCATATATATAATAATATTATTATTTCTTTCTTTTATTTCATCACGGCAATATACTCCGAGCGTAGTCCTGTCCATTTGAGTGACTTTAAGCCCTCTGATGAGGCTCATTGTGAGGTACTGTATGTATAATGGTCCTAAATAAATTGTGTAATTAATGAATACGTTGATTTTCAAGCAAGCCATGCTTGTAAGAGATGTTTAACAAGGTCAACTAATTTTTTGGCAAATTAATGAGTCCGCGCTTAATTAATTTCCGTCGCGCAATTAATTAATGATTTCACGTATCGAAAAAAATTTTTTTTACTCATTTTTCGTCTTAGTCATTGTCGTACTGCGTAATTATAAATTGTATTTTTACAATGTATACAGGTTGATTTTGAATTGTACATGTGAATGGAGAGGGAAGGGAGATAAAATATGTAAAACCGGCCAAGAGCGTGTCGGGCCACGGTCAGTGTAGGGATCCGTAGTTTCCCGTCTGTCACAAATTTCTCATAATGTAACAGAATTCAGTAGCCCATGTAAAAAGTGGATAGATCGTGTGAATAGTGATATGAAAGAAAAGAAAAGTCAATGATAGCGTGATTGCTGTCAGGGTAGAATGGAAGAAAAGAACGGGTTGCGCCAATCTCAAATAATATGGAACAAGGGCAATATTTTTTTATTGCAGAAATAAAAATTAACTAACAATCAACCCTGAACCTGCGAAAAATGAACCAGCGAACAGCTGTCAAATTATGTGAACGTTAGGGATGATTCTCATTAGAGCGGGCCGTGCCAGGGCCGGGGCGTGGACGAGCCGGGGCCCGTCCGTGCTATGCAATTTATTTTCGGACGCAGCACGAAAAATGTTCTGATTACGATGGGACGTGGAGGGAACGGGGCGGGACCGTGCAACAAACGTGGTATTGAAGTGCGTCGAGCGGGCCCGGACGGGACACGGATAATGCACTGTGTAATATAAATTGATTCATACAAAATATATGAAACAGATTAAAACCGTGCCCCGTCCGGGCCCCGTCCGGGCCCCGCCCCGGGCACAGCACGTTCTAATGAGAATCATCCCTTAAAATACCAAACAGTAGTTTTATCTCCTCAATGATTCTTCAAATTGTTTTTATTGATTGTTGACACTTCTACAATCCGGACTAAGCGTTTCGCCTCGTCTTTTATACCACGTACATAGAAGGACTGGAACAGTTTGCCTGCTGCAGTCTTCTCGTCCGATTATAGGCTCTTAATAAACTAGTACGCCTCGCTATCAACGATTGCATCACTGCTTACAATCAGGTGGGATCGCAGTTAAGCACAAGTTTATAATAATTTTTAAAAAATACATCTTATTTAGATCTTTCGCAAAAATCTTAAAGGATGGAGCAATCTATTGCAGTTAAAAGAAGTTAATGATTACACAAATACACAGACAGACACAAACTTTATTTCACTCTGTAAAAAGTTAAAGAAGCCATTTTAAATACAGTATCGTAAGTGCAAAAGCGCCATCTACCACTAACTTGTTTCAAAGAGAACTTTCCAGTTTCTACTTTAAGCTCAAAGATTCTTAATTGCTATTTCTCGTTAAAAAAACATTGATCGTTGACATTTTCCATTTTGTACTGTAATATTAAAAATAAAATTAATTTCTTGTTTCCTCAAACTTCCAAGTATTGATTCTGGGACGTGATTGGGTAGCTGGAATTACGTTTCGCTTGAATCCCTTGGGCGTGTCGGAGAGAAGCTCTTTCACTACTTTTTAATAACCTTTCTGCAGTTCTAAGATCAGAGACTACTTTTTTTTAGTCGTTAATAATCTTTAGGTTTGTGCAACGTTTGATTTTTCTTTGGTGTTAAGAAAAAATTGAGTGAACAAAGTTACTTTGATTTTTGGTAATGATTTTAATAACAACAACAATACACTTACACAGAATTTCAATCTTATTCCACCGTTTACAGACACTTTTTTTTGGTTATTAATGACGGTTTCCTCAACAATTTGAAAGCAATGGAGATGAAATGAAATATACGAAAGAAACCGCCTTTCGTGATATGAACCCGCGTCCTCCACTGATTCTGGGCCTTTACCACTGTGTATACCACTGCTCCCATATCATCCACTAAATAATAAACACGCATTTATAATAATAATCTTTATTTATTTATATAAAAACAGATTGTAGTATATTTTACATATTTTCACAATGTGGGTAGTTTTACATTTCTTTTTTTGTACTAGTATTTGTTCGTTCGTAATTATTTTGTGTGTGTAATTGTTTTGATAGTATGAATTAAACATGAACTAGGGTCGACCTAGATAGTTCTATAGTTTTAGTTAATTAATTTTCAAGGGTCCTGTTCCCTCAGGCTGACAGCTAAACTTTGTAAATTAATCCTAATTGTCTATATATCCATCTGGATGTTTTGTTTCAAGAATACTGCTCTAAACACGGTGAAGGAAAACATCGTGAGGTCATCATGTCTTAGAACCAAAAATTCGGAGACATGTGACATCAATCAATTGCACTGGACTCGCGTGTTGCATTACGGCCCATTCCCTCTCCTAGAGAGGAGGCCTGAGGCCTAGCAGTGGGGACATTATAGAATAGAATATAACTTTATTGTACACCAAAAAGTTATACAATCTTAAGGTACGTAAATCTTAACCTTTCGATTGTAATTACAGCCACAATTAAAGAACAATAGGGTTAGGGAACTATGGATACAATGGCGGTCTTATCATCTGGTTGTTATTATAGTCTGATACTTTTCCGTAAAAAAGAACGAATCAATATTGGGGCAATTAGATACAAAATAATCTCAACAAAATGCTATATTTTGAAGTGCCTACAGTCAAAACTTTTCCAAGAACAAAAATGAAATTAGCAGTTTTCGTACATTTTTCATTCTGCGCTAAAAAACCTGTCAGAAGTATACAATTACCATAAATCACAAAACAAAAAAAACTCACGCAAACTGAAACTACGAGAAATATTTGAACCGCTGCGAATTCCAAGAAATTCGTGGAAATTATGAAAACTTTGTAAAGTAACAAATTATGTTAATATCCATTCACTTTTCTCTTTCAACGGAAAACTACGAAGTTTAAACGTGACTATAATTTAACATAAATGCTAATTACCTATGACTGCCCTGTTAGTGGAGTGGTTAGTAGCCCTGCCTGCGAAGGAGGTTGTGACTTCGATTCTTGCCCAAGACGAATATTGTTTATGTATTAAACTCTTGAGCCTCGATTTATTTATTTAGTACAGCAAAAAAAAAGCCATTAACACTAAATTAAATTAAATTAATTAACCCTTTCACTCTGTCTTCTCACAGAATCGTAAGCTTTCTAATAATATCGCCTTCGTCTTCTATGCGACGCACTGGTCGGTTTTATATTTTCTGTTTTTTTTTTAATTTATTTATCTTTTTATTTACTTTTTTATGGCATTTATGTACTCATTACACAAGGTTTGTTTTGTTTTTTTTTTCTCTGTCGCATATCGATTCAAGACGATCTATAAAGAGAAAAGTAATATAATCATGACAGATGCTATAGACAAAACATATCATTTAACTGAGACCAAGGCAACTGTATTCTGCCTAATGTCTATTGTGCAACACATTAATACCTGGTTCACACTTGACTGACAGATTGTTGTATTTTGTGCGTCTATTTTGGACAAATTAAACATTGTTTTCTCTATTTCTTTATATTTAACGCAATTAAAATATTTGTCAAAGAATATTTAATTCAGACACGTCAAATCATTTATTGGCATTGCTGAGAAAGTTTTGTACCTAACTAAAAAGTATAAAGGTGCTGATAGACCTGAGCATTCATTTGTAACAGAACATCGAGCATTCGCCGTTTTTATATTTGTCGAACTGAACAACGAGCCGAGCCAAGGTTAGAGCCAAACATTGCTACGTACATTTTCATGAGCACTCTAGCGAACGAACTGTCCTACTCTAGAATGCTCGCCAGAATGCTCGCCAGAACGCTCGATAGAATGCTCGCTAAAATGTTCTCGTATTTTTCGATGATGTGACATTCGCAAGAATGCTCATTACAAGCGAATGCTCAAGTTTATCAGCACCTTAATGGCAAGGGAAGATCAGCGAAAATGGCGGATTGATGTTATGGATAAAGTTTGAAGCATAGTGGCTCAGCGACTGTTACTGTCGTCTCGATGTTATGAAATGTCTGAATGAGATAAAAGTTTTTAAGACGAAGAGAAGATTCTTCTAGCGAAATTTAAATTTAGGCAAGATTTTTTTTGATGTAGCGTTGACTAAAACTGACGACCAAAGATTGTAATTGTTAATTTTATTGGTAATGCTTCATGGAGCTTCTTTAAAATATGTTTGGTGACCGTAATATGGAATAATAATAAATTAAATTAATACAATGCTCTCAGTTCATCTAACACTATTAAATAGTTATTTTATGAAAAAGACATTTAATGGACTTAGATTATTTGTTTTTTTTTTTTGTTAATATGTTTTATGGCTTTTTACCATTCGATAAATAGTTTCTCACTTATTCTTTCAATTCTTCCGAGCCGCAAGTGAGTGTGTTATGGAACCGAGTGTTCCAGTGACAAATTTCTGATAACATGTACAAAACAACGTTTTTCAAACCTCTTAGAAAAAAATAAAAAAGGTGGCTTTCCCGCGCACTAGTGGGGGCTTTTATAAATCATTTATTTCTTAACAATGGAACATTGTGTTGAAAATAAAACAAAATATAAAAGGAAATATGCACCATACTACAAAATCCTATCTAAACAAGCTGTGCGGCAACTAGCTTGATACGATAATTACAAATTATAGCGGGGTGAGCCCGCGCACTTTTCTGCACTAGTGCGAAAAATAGTAAATATATTGTGTTCTTTAAAGCGCTCGCACATAATTTACGCTTTTATTAAATATTTATTTAACCTGATAGGAGTGTATTTACGACTAAGTGAACTGAAAATAAATAATCACAACCATTTCGAAATGACCCACATTTTTAACAAATTCGAAAGCTCAGTAAAAATCAAATCGATTCGCAATCACATCAAATAAATAAGTAATCGTACAGTTTATCACGCTGCAGAGGTTTACGACAAAAACTGAATCGTTTCGGCGTTAAACTGAAATGGCAGTAATTAAACCTTCTTAATGGAATGTGATTGAAATCGATTTACGAAGCGTTCGAATGAAAAACGAAGGTGAATGTAGTGAGAGAGTTCTATGTGGTGAGAGGAACTGGACTCCTCCTTTAATCATACTTCTTTTGTTTACATGATTATTTTTAGGATTATGTGCCTCATAGGGAAAAAACTAAACCTTAATAGGATCACTTTATTGTCTATCTGTCTTTAAAGACCTTTATCTCTAACGCGTGAAGGTGTCCGTTTGACATTTAAACCATATACTCTGCAGTCCCTTAGAAAGAAAGAAAATCAGTTTATTTACGAGTAATGACGCAAACTTAAAGGAGATGTCAGCAAATTGTAGGGGTTCAACAGGGTCAAAGCCTCCAGGGCCAAGGGTTGATGCGAAAGCGTAACACCAGGGCCCTGGGAATAAGGCAAGGAAGTAATGGGGTAGGTTTTTAGACAGTAACAGTCTGACACTGTCGCCCGCTCCGCCCAAGAGTGGGATTCGTCATTCAATGATTTTTACTTACCATAAAAAACCACGCGGGCCCAGTGCGGGTTAGTGGATGTCACATGTCTTTGAATCTTTGGTTCTAGGACATACCGGTTTCCTCACAAAAACAAAAAAAAAAATATGTTTGAATATTTTCTTTTAACGCTTTGGCAACGCATTGAATACGCAAATAATAGTGGCACAGCAATCCATAAGCACTCCTTCCAATCAACTGAATCTTTGGAATGTTTACCAAATAAATACTGACTCGCACGAAAGACGGAAAAAGAAGGGATACAAACATGCCGAGAGATTATTTCTTCTCCTTTATTGTATCATTGGATATCCATTCTTCCCCACATTGGATATTAAATTCCGATCATTCAATAGGGAGCGAGATAAAAAAATAAATGATATAAAATATTTCTGGATGAGAACCGGCCCGCCGTGTTTTATGCCCGGGGCGCTTCGAGAGCCTTTAATAAACTGTGAACGGCCTCGGTCCGGGGAAATGTATGAAATACCGGTTTTTTATATTCCTTTAGGTACCCTAAACTTTTCTGGTGTATGGGCTTGCTGATCGATTTTGGTTATCGCCTTTTTGTGGCTGGATGTTGATTATTGAAATTGGTACTTTGAAATTCTTTGTTTATTTTTGTTTATCGACTTATAGTCTAGCCAGTATTTTGATAAATATGTAATTTATCAAAATTCTGCTTTAGCGCTTCATTGAAATTATGTTGTCTAACAAGCATTTTAGACTTTTACTGATTAAAATTCACGTATCAGTCAGTTAGCTTTAAGTCTTGTACGTAACGTACGAACTAGGTACGTAAGTTGCTGACAAAGATGTTAGTAATTTCCCAATATTCAAAAGAACCTTTGTACTATGCTTTTTTTTATTATTGATTATATGTTCGCGCTTAGATAGAAAGCGACGATGCAGTCGACATTTGCTTTTTAACAAACAAACTTTCTATTATATTTTAAATACACCTATATAGGCATCATACCTATGTATGATCCCCATAATACGACGCTCTGTGGGCAGTGCCTGCGGCCCTAATTCGATATCTGTGAAGCGTTCCGCGGCTAGCTGGCCCAGTTGCGGTCTTTATCAACAACACACACATACAGTAACATAGTCATAAAGTAGGTTCTGTTGGCTAATAAGGCGTAAGTAACAAAAAAAACATTTTAAGAGGCTTCGAATTGCTGAAGATCACAATCGTTGGTAGCCAACAATAAAAAAAACAACCCTTTTGCAAAAAAAAGTACAACCAACTTCAATGTGAAAAGAAACACAAGTTAAAAATAAGTAACAATAGTTTAGGTGTGTCTATTGATTGACGATTATAACAATAAATTGATGAAATTGTAATTGTCAGACTGCGGATCTAATATTGTAAGAAAGAAATACAATTCTTATTTTATTTTTCGCTCAAATTCAAGTCAAAAGAACTTCATAATTATCAGAAAACCCGTGCTCCAACTTTTTTTTTTAATTCTACATAGGCTCACGTTTGACTACAATCTCACTTAAGTAAGTAAGCGATGATGTAGTCGTCGATGGAGCACTTTTATAACCTATTCACTCTTGACTTAAAGACCCCTAGGTTGTAGCAGTCAGGAAACACAGACGCCGGCCGGTAATTCCACTCCTTAGCTGTACGCATAATAAATGTGATCCCAAAACGCTTTATACTTTACAAAAAAATGTTGTACCTTTATAATCGAAACACATGCTGTCTCGTTCGTAAATCTTAAACGCGATACCTTTCCCAAAAGGCTAATACAACTCCACATAAACGAAAAGTTCCCCTGTCTCAAGCAACGCGTTACTGTAACAAGTTCGCTGCGAAGTTTCGAGCAGCTAATAACTTAGAACTACCCTCGAGCCTTTTAACATACGTCTTTGTAAGTTATTTTTATCAAAAAGCTTGGTTGGAGGACATTGATAAAGTTGGAATAAAGTATTGCTGTTATGGACTGACCGGTTTTATGAACTGGACGTGTGTTGGGTATTTAAACCTCTGAACCCAGAGCGAACACCGGTGTTCACACACATATTGTTCTTAAATAGTGCCTGTAATTAATAAAAAACCCAAAAAAAAAAGTATACCTTGAATGCGCAGTAACAGATGAGGGAGCTGTGCGTAACTTTAGCAAATGTTTCAACTTATTTATCGCGAAGATTTTGCCTTTGGCTTCAAAACCTATTTTTTTTATTATAGATAGGAATATAAAAAAAATAAGTTCTCACGTTTGACCACAATCTCACCAGATGGTAAGCGATGATTTGGTCGACAATGGAGCACGCTTGCCTAGAAGTAACCTATTCACTCTTGACTTAAAGACCCCTAGGTTGTAGCTATCAGGAAACACAGACTCTGGCAGGGAATTCCACTCCTTAGCTGTACGTATAATGAATGTGTTACTAAAACGCTTATTTTATTTAAAACTTAATTACATAAATAAAATATGTCATTTATAAACGACAAACCGCTACAACCAACCCATGTGTCAACTCAACATGCAGCTTTTTATGTTAAAAATTAACAAAGATTGACATGTTAATGCGTCAGGCATTCGTTAACGTCAAACAATGTATTTTAACACATTGTGACGTCATTCAATGTGTTATAATTCTGTCAAATTACGAGTGCCTGGCGCTTAAATAATTATAATGAAATTAATTACACTGCCATGCGAACGGGTTGCTGAAAGGCAACAATGATGTATGGGTGATACGTCAGTTAATGGATTCTGATATGTTCTTAAGGGACAAATATAAGATTTATTTATGATTTTAAATAAAACATCACGTCTAAACGACTTATTCGTTATTTGTCGTTGACCTCCTTAGTACTCCTGAGTTGAGCTATACGAGTACTGACAAATGCTTGCACTGACTGGACAGGTCCACTCAGAACTGTGTGGCTCTTTCTTCAAAAGACCATCCCAGACTCCAATCTGCATGGTTCTTATATGATTTTACCATTACATAATTTGTTAATAGGCTTTAAAAGAGACTTTGATCCCTTTTTTATTGTATGTAAAAATCATCCAATAACAAATCCTGCCCTTGAGTGGAGCGCGAAACGGTGTCAGACTCTTACTGACTAAACAACCTACCCCGTTCCTTCCTTGCCTTAATCTCAGAGCTCTGGTGTTACGCTTTCGCATCGACCCTTGGCTCCAGGAGGCTTCGACCATGCAGGGTCAGTTTGCTGACAACTCCAATGGGCAGATATACGATTTTTTATGATTTTAAATCCAACATCACGTCTAAGCGGCTTGTTGGTATGTTCTGAAAAAAAAAAAATGTTAAACTTCACTATTTGCCTAATAAATTAACATAATGAAATTAAACTTTTTGTCATAGAACTTTGCGTGATGTATTTTCAAAGTGATGTCTAACACAGATAAAAAAGCGAAGTTCGAGCAAAAACAATGCGTGAAATTATGAAACATTTACAAACTAAAAGATAATTTATTTAACAATCATTTTATACCCGTATATAATCTCTAGTCATATTTTGTATAATAAAAGAAAGGCCAAATTATTATTCGAATAATCTTGATGAGCGGGAAGTGACGCTAGCTCTTCTTTTATTCGTTCAAATTAGCTGGCATTGTGTGTTGCCTTAGAGGCTCCTACTCTAATATATACACAAAGTAATGCGCCTGGCTGGGTTTGAACTCACGACCTACAATTCGTAATTCGGGGCCTTTACCACTCGACCAACACTGCTCACCCCATCACGGTCACCCCGACTTAATAAGCTCAAAAAATACTGGGAAGGCCTGTGGCCTAATTTCTGCCCAGGATTTAGTTAATTATAAGGGTACGACACCAAAATATCAAATATTTGTGTCGCACAGATGTTAGCGGCCGCACAATATCTCTTTACTTCCTTAATAAAACAAAAATACTTAGAAATAAACTGGAAAGAGTTACATAACCAAGTTACTGACGGACGGACGCTGTCCGATCCGTCCGTGTCCGGATAATTTAATATTTACGTCCCGGACAGCTGTCTGGTTTCCGCTGTCCGGCTTCCGGACCGCGTGTAAACCTGTTCGTCGTTTTGTTTTTAATTGTGTGTTTTTTAATAAAGTTTTATGAAGTTGGTTTCATTTTGTTTTAGGTTTTGTGTGTCGATTGTGGGTTTATTTGCATGTTTTTTTGTATAAAGCTCTTGTGTTGGAGATAGAAAATGCGTTTAGCAAAAACATAAAAAAATATATATATTTCGAGCCATAGAATAAAATTTTGCTTTATTTCAATACTAAGGTTCCAAACTATCGCTATTTTCTGCACTCACAATATGTGGTTTTATCACTGAAAGCGATTTTTCTCTGTTGGATGGATTTGATAGAGGAGAATTTTGAATTTACGGGCTGTCGTTTTTTATTAACATAGTTACGTACTTCTGTTTTCTTTTCTCTCTCAAGCTCTGTTATCAACTAAAACTAAAATGGTCTCCGGTCCGATACGGCGAGCAATGGGTAGCTCGCCGTCCAGTTGTCTGGTAACAGTCCGGACCAAGCCCTTGGCTGGAACAAAGGGCTGGCTAAGGGCTGTACTGGAGTAGGTATAAAGGACAAAGAAGAGAGAGAACAGGGTCTACTAAACACCCCACCAGTAAGAGTCTGACACCGTTTCTCGTTTCTCCTAAGAGCGGGATTTGTCATTGGATAATTTTTGCCCACAATAAAAAAAAATTGTCCCCGATCGAAAGAAGGTTCGCAATCTATTTTTGAGTGCGGACTATTAAGATCACTGAAGTAAATGAAAAGCTCAAATTAAATCTTTATAAAAAAAAAAAAACTACAATCATTCATCACTGCACGTTGTTCAGTCAAACGAAGAGTCAGAGTGTCAGACCAACAAAGTGTAAAGCCACCTTCTACGTTATATTATTTCTGTTTACAGCAGAATAAAGTAAAATGTAACATTGTGCTCTACTTAAACCTAATAACTTTCTAACAATTACATTGCACAAACTCCCACACACAAAGTTCATTCTACTGCACACTCACATACAACTCTCAGAGGCGTCAGCTTTTAGAAAACTTCATGGGTGCTCATATTCATTTGATGACTCAAAGAAATGGCGAAGTGTGAGAAGTGGCAAATAAATAAATATCTTATTTACATACTGCGTACTTAATTACTAAATACCTATTTTACGAAAAAATATAATTTTGTATTTTACGGTGAAGGAAAACATAGTGAGGAAACCGACATGTCCTAGAACCAAAAATTTGAAGCCATGTGACATCCACCAATCCGCATTGGTCCCGCGTGGTAGATTAAGGCCTATTCCCTCTCCTAGAGAGGAGGCATGTGTCCCAGCAGTGGGAACATTGAAAAGGCTGATGATGATGGTAAATATAGTATAATATTTGGATACTAGATGGCGTTATTAGTAGAGCTCACATTCCTAAATCGCGCTATGGTTCATTACTCGGTTCCCCGAGCACCAAGCGAGCACAGGCATAGAGTAGCCAGCCTTTCGGTTTTCTACAAGATGCATTTTGGAGAGTGTCCGCGGGAATTGCACGATTTGATTCGCCATCTCAATTTTACCATCGGACATCCCGGCGTACGGCAAATGTCCACCCTTACGTTGCTGAGACATCCGCGATCCGGACTAAACGCCTTTGCGTTTATACCGCGTGCATCGACGGACTGGAACAGTTTGCCGGCTGCAGTGTTTCCGTCCGATTATAATTTAGGTGTCTTCAAGGCTAGAATGAATAGGCTTTAAATAAACTAGTGCACCTCACCACCAACGATTGCATCACTGCTTAGCATCCGCTGGAATCGCAGTCAAGCACTAGTTTATAGCAATTATAAAAAAAATCCCACGGCATCGGCGCCCCTGCATACACACACACACACACTACATAGCCACACATTGCTCAGTTCTGTTATTACGTGCACAGATTAATGTTCTTTTTCTTGGACATACTATTTGTTCTGTCCTGAGTACACTTTTATTTTATTTGTCCTCTAAAAAGAACATGTTGTAATTTCAAAGTGCATTTCTGCAGAACAGCGAACTACTCGTACATTTAATTAAAGGAGTGCTTAAAGTAGGTTTTGATGTGGTCCTTGTGTTGTTTTTTTGTTTTAGAATAAAAAAAAGCATAGGTTTGGCAAAAGTTAGGTACAGAGTAAAATGAGGTGAATAGAAACTCAGAGGGTGAACAGAAACAATTTTTTTTTATTAGGATTTTATTATTACATCGATTTCATATTTTTAGTTTTAACAAAGCGTTTTTGTTTTCAATATTTAATTTATAAAAATATTATATTAAACACAAACAAATGTTGTTTATATTCTCTCCGTTTTGTTTGACTAACGATTGAACACCTATTTGTTGATTTCCTTAACGTAAACTCGTATACATACCTACACGTTCAGAATAATAAGTTAAAGTAAAACTCGCGATTTATTTTTATCAAGCCAACTAACCTTTAACTTGTTTTAATTTTTTCCCCACACTGCATCATATAAGTAGTAAATTTTTTCAGTAATTACTTACCAGTCTACATATATATTTTGCGCATTAGAATATTCGCTATTAGCTTCATTCTTCATTATTATTATAAACATTGCTTTCATTCGCTATGAAATCGATGGCCAAGGATTTCATATGAATGAATATAAGATACGTACAGGAGTTTACGTAAATGAATTCAGATTCATGATTCATTCAGATGTAATGCGTTGTAATAAAAACTGATGTAATGTGAGAGAGAGATCAATCTCCCTCTCACATTACATCCAAATTTTAATTAATATAAAATTAATAACGTAATGTAACCAAGCACCTACTTACTGACACATGGGAATTACGACAGGCTAACATTTTCACGTTCATATTAAATATTAAATACTTTATATATTAATTCCGCAAACGATATCACTCCACGACGACAGATATTAATGAATTGCTATGAATATTAATGTCTTTACTGATGTCGGAATTTAAATATTTACATATTCCGGAATCCTAGAGCAAGTATGATATCGCAGTCCAAATGTCAACGCCGAATAATCTGGGTTTTTACAGCGGAAGGACTGAACAAACAAGTGTGTTGTTGTATGAGCCAGACTTTTAATTGTACTTTTTAAGAGCAATATTATGTTTCTTCATGTTGTATTGTATTGTATTTCGGGGTGATGTCCGCAACTCCACGACTAACACCAAGTTTTTGAAAGGCCGAATGTCATAGAGCTGATTGATACAACTGAAAAAAAACATCTAGGTTAAATATATTTATATATTATAATAATTTGGGATGCTGAAACGATGCTAAGAAAAAAATTATTAAAAGTAGTATTTTCAGGAGTAGATAATTAACACGTTTTCTGAGGAACCATTTTTCAGCCAGTTTGTAGGTTTTTTAGGGGCACAGTTGAAGTTTTGTGCAGTGCGTTTATACGCAACGTATTTTTTTCCAAGTAATCAAAATATTAAATGAAAAATGTACCAATGATTAAATATCATTCGAACTACTTATCAAGAGAACCATATTATGCCGAAAAAAGGTTTGTAAAGCGAGAATTTGTCAAATGAAATATTTACAGAAGAAATTGTTTGTGAAATAAAAGTAGAAACCTACCTAGATACATGAAAACGTTGGTTGTCAACCAAAAAAATTGTTAATTGTTTTGATTAAATATTAGTGAACCTATACTGTCCCACTGCTGGGTAAAAACCTCACAAAAAAACCATACACAAATATATTTATAAATACATAGGAACATTATCTTTGCCATTAAACCCTTAATTTACTTCCCATAATACGTGCCTTATATAAGAACAATATGTGCGCATTTAATATAATAATGTTCTCCTAAATTTTGACGCTGTCGAGAGAATTAATTAATAAACCTTCTCATATATTGAGTTTAGTATCTAATTAATTTGAAATTTAGTTAGAGGCGTGAAGAATTCTTGAATTCATCTGGTTTGAAATACCACCTCATTTGTTCTCGAGGTTAAATAATTCGCTGCAGATCTTAAACAGCAAAGTGCACGAATAATTCTGACTTGGAATATTAATTACTAGCTTTTTGCCCCGGTTTCCTCCGTGAAAGTAGATTTCTCGGTACAAACTTAAAATACCCGTTTCATCTTCTTAAATATTACGAGTATTTTTGAATGGGAAACCCGTG
The DNA here is from genome assembly GCA_029852875.1 of Mythimna loreyi. Classification (NCBI taxonomy): domain Eukaryota; kingdom Metazoa; phylum Arthropoda; class Insecta; order Lepidoptera; family Noctuidae; genus Mythimna; species Mythimna loreyi. Next base: position 21,836,780 of record CM056790.1, read on the forward strand.
ATCCTAAAACGCAAAAGCCAAAGAATGAAAATATTGATGTACACACTAAATAATAAAAGAACAGGAAAATAAGTACACGGGTGATGCTTATTTCTAAAGAAATCAAAATTTCATTTTCTCTTGAACTGGATCTGTAATGATTGTAGTCAGTAAAAGTTTGAGACGCCCTCCCGATATGTGCAAGAAGTCAATAAATGATTTAGCAAATACCAAAATATAAAACTCAAGCGCACTGCAATTTATTTTCTTCTATGGTTTCAACTAAACGCATCATGATAAAAAATAAAAATGATGACTTGATAATGATGATCCGGCCTCCTCCTTTGCTAGCATAACTGCTAAGGCTGTGGATTTTTCGAAATAGTTACCAACCGTTACCTTGCAAAGGTCAACTGCAGGAGCACTAAGGGTTTTAGTCCCCTCTAGTCTCCCTCTAGCTCCACCCAGGGCAGCAAAAAAAAAATTAATGAGAGAGCAAATTTAATCCAGAGTAAATTTAATGAAATCGTCGACGTGGCTCTAAAGGCTGCCCAACTTAAATGGGACAGAGCAGGACATGTCTGCCGCATGTCTAGCTGGTGGGCCCGTAAAACACAGGATTGGTGCCCGGACACAGCGACGCGAGGCCGCGTCCAATTCTCAAGGAAGACCTGGATGTCTTCCTTGAGAATTGGAACGATAAAGCGAGCAGTCGAGATAACTGGAATGAATGGAGGGAGGCCTTTGCCCAGCAGTGGGGCAGCACTAGCTAGCAATAATAATAAATTTAATGACTGCCCAGAGAAAAATACAAATCATCTTTTCTCGTATTGCCGGCCAGTCTAGTCCAGGAGTCGCCGAAACAGTTTAAACTTTAATTACATCGTCGCCATATCGTGACGTTCCGGTACGTTTAACACGTTCCTGTATCCGTGCCGGGTGGCCGATTTGCGAGCGACAGGGAACTATTGCTAAATATTATATGGTCTTGAGATACAGCCGGGAAAAATTATCTCTACTTTCCTTCAATTAAAAAATAAATATTTCACGGACCTACACTTATAAAACACCAGAAGCTAGCGCACTGTTCCAATTGGTCATACAATTATTTGCCTGTTTCAAGTCCGTCTAATTGTTATGGTGGGAAATCATAAAATTTTATTGCCTTTCCCCTCTCTAGGGGGGATCAAAAGAATGTTCTTGGGGAAACAACATAGACTTTTACTGACTAAAACCCTAAAATTATTTGAAGGTTTTTTTTTATTGGAAGGTTTTACTAGTGCCCATGTAGGCCTATATAAAATAAAAATATTTTGACTTTAACTTGATACAAAATTTAGTAATAAAAACTTTCATTATTCGTTTTTTTTTTTAATATTCGTAAAATACAATTTTATGAAAACATTCTCGCGGTCATGTCTAGTTAATTATAAACTATAAAACCAGTGATTAAGTTTTACCAGATTTTACTTATGCTCGCTATCCAAACTCACCCCCAAAAAACTTTAAACATTTACTCCAGCGATTCAATGAAAAACACTCAAAACTAGGAACAAAACAAATTGCTATCTGTACTTCATAATACCGTCACCGAAAAAACAGTTAGCAATTCGTATTGTGCAGTGTTTTGTTGTACAAAGCGCATGTTTCAGCCAGTGCCCTAATTCACGTAAAATCAAACAATCCCAATTCCATTGTCGTATGATCGTAGTCCTATCCAAAATCGGTATTCACGTGTTCCTTGATGAAGATTCGATAGAACGACAATCGAACGACTTCTAAACGACCTCTCTTCGATCGAACGAGTTCAAAATCGGTGTCGTTCTAACTCGATTGATGGATGAGAATACGAAAATGTCAAAGTCGCTACGATGTAGGGACCCTGCAGAAGGGTCGAAGCCAATTAGGGCCACGGTAGTAACTATTTAGTAATCTGTGCCACGGGTTTGCGTCTGAAAAGGAAGGCTCTGGCTCTGGTATGTATGGCGATGTAGGAACGGGGTAGGTTGTTTAGTCAGTAAGAGTCTGACACTTGTTTTCCGCTCCGCCCTAGAGCGGGACTCGTCATTGGATGATTTTTACCTACCATAAAAAAGTCGCTACGATATCGCTTCGGTTTTCATTACGAGAATTAGGCTACAGTACGGACACCCGCTAGTGTTTTGTTTCAGTTTTCCGGCACTCCTGGTTGAAGAGCCGTTATGAGCTTTTTCATGTCCTTCCAACAGGATTATTGTTGCAACGTTACTTTATGAAACGTTTTGAAATATTATAAACGCACGTCATATTGTAAACTGAGCACTTATTACTCGTCAGTTTATTTTTTATTTTTTTTAAGTGCTATAAACTAGTGCTTGACTACGATCCCACCTGATGGTAAGCAGTGATACAATCGTTGACGGTGAGGCGCACTAGCTTATTAGTTCATTAACCCACAAACAAACGCCGGTACTCGCACAACTATTGTTCTTTAATTACGGTACTCGAAAGGTTAAGAGCCTATTCACTCTAGCCTTAAAGACACCTAAATTATAATCAGACGAAAAGACAGCCAGCAAACTGATCCAGTTCCAGTCCCTCGATGTACGCGGTATAAACAACGAGGCAAAACGCTTAGTCCGGACCGTAGATGTCTCAACAACGTAAGGGTGAGTTTATGTTCGATCGCAATTTTTCTGTAACACAGAGATTGTGAATTTATCACACTAAAGGCGAAGGTTTATGAGTTGTGTGTATATGTGTGTGTGTCTGTCTATGTTTGTCACTTCTTCACGCTTGAACGCATTTGTATGAAAGGACATGGACAATTGGCAATATCCTTTGGGTTTTTTTAAAGATAGGACCATCTAATCACATTTCCTGATGAGAAAGGCTTGTAGAATTGTAGACCTAGGATCTACAACTCTACACGTCCTCTCACTTCAGAGAGCGCATCGTGTCTGCTTTTCCTGATTAAAACCAGACCTATATTTTTCCAGTTACTTTTTACTTAGGACCACGAGTATTCCTTTCTTACTTTTTCCCATGACCCTGGCAGACTGTAGCCTTGCTGGCTCCCTAATTAGATAGATAGATATACTCTTTATTGTAGGTACATAAATACAATCTTGTACACTAAAAGCTTAAAATTACTAAGATGTTACAATGGACGGTCTTATCGCTAAAAGCTATTTTTTAAAGATCTAGGCGCGTGTGGAATTCTTTAGGAGTCCTCTGAAAGGGGATTTACCGTGATAATCATAGCATGCCCAATGTAGAGCGTATCTTGGAATAGCAATTTTTATCCTGGGAGTATGTTCTGTTGGGAAAAAATCCACTTAATATAGTATATAGGGCTGGTATTCGCAACTCCACGTCTAAAGCGCGTATTTTGTGTACTAATAAAATCCACTTTCACGACGGCAAAACCAATGCCTGCAGAAAATAGAGATAAAAGAAAGAATAAAACCATCCAGCATAAACATTACAATGGTTGGCAAAATTTTAACAACAAAGACTATCGTTCAAGCCACTTTAGCCGCATAATCTTCGCTTTATACCGCAAACTATTCACCATTAAATCCTCAAAAAACGGTGGCCTTACCCATAATCCTCACCACAACACATCTAACAAAGATATAAGGTATTTAGAGACAGAACTTGGCAGTATTACCCTGCCATAACTTTGCTGTATTAGGGAGCTTGGCCAACGGAAATGTGCGAGGGAGCTGAGCGATGCGGTGCTGTGAATTCGTGCGATTTCTTTTTTATTTGTTACTAGCCTTCTGCCAGTGGCATCGCCCGCGTGTAAGTAGGGTTCTCCACACAAACTTTAGACCCCCATTACATCCCTTTAGGAACTGAAAAACTGTTTGTTAGTGTTCGCTTATATCATAAAAGGAAGCCTTGTGCAATTTTTTTTTTTCAAAGTAATCATTTATTGCACAAAAATAAAATTAAGCCCATAAGCAACATCAGCAAATGACACAACAAAATGACAGTGGCTATTTCACATAAATAAGATCACTGTCCTTCAAACTAGGAAATAATCCTGTATCTTGAAGAACACAATTTCACGCTCCTTGGCCCAGTAGTTTTGCCTATGCGTTGATATGTCAGACAGTTTCTCCTTTTATATATAAAGATAAAGTAATGCTTGACTGCGATCCCACCTGTTAGTAAGCAGTGATGTAATTGTTGAGGGTGAAGCGCATTATTTTATTAAAAGCCTATTCACTTTGCTTTGAAAACAACCCAAATTATAATCGGATGGGTAGACCGCAGCAGGCAAATTGTTGCAGTCCTTCAATGTGCGTGATATGCGCACTCCACTAAAGCTATGCGAAGCTGTGAAACTGTTCATAGTGGCTATCTCACCTATCGTTTTGGGAAAACATTAATCGTACTAAGAAGTAGAATTTCCAAACAGAATATGTGTTTTCTGATAGTGGAGGTCTTTCAGTCAAGTGTGGATAGGTTACTTCTAGGTAAGTGCGTTTTTTTTTTTTTATGGTAGGTGAAATGCGTACTATCGTAACCGTATCAGATGAAATTGTGGTCAAACGCGAGCCTATCAATAATAAATAATATAACAAAAAAATCTTTTCAGCAAGCTGCAGATAAAATAAGGTTTGATTGAGTGATAGAAGGCAACGGTACACGGTGAACAGAAACCTCTTTCGTCTGAGCCTAGTCTCCGCTAGTCTTTGTTCACTACCCAACTTTTTGGTGATTTTCGTCCTAGCGCTCCACCTAGCTACCTCGCTCGTCTCTGGTGGAAAGCAACCTTACCCAGAACGCTGCTAAATCCCATTCATATTTATATTTTCTGGCAAATGTGCGCCAAAGTGCTAAAGTAATAACCAAGCCTCGTTCAGGGATGCCTCGTGTGGAGACCAAGTTTAAATTAGCCAATTATGTAATATATTTTGGAACTAGAGCTAATTCAATGTTATAATATGTTTGGTATGAGTTTCTTTATCTTACGAGAAGAAGTTGTTGAAAGTTTGGCTAAAATAGGCTATTACTGTGTTTAGTTAGCAATATTTGCATTTTAGATGCGCTCTAGTCATTCCTGTTTAAACCTAAAACTTTTCACACTAATATTTATATTATAAAAAGGTGGAAGTTTGTTAATGTTTGGTACTCTTCAAGCGACTGAAAGGATTTGGATGAAATTAGGCACACAGATAGACCATGTCTAGAAATAGCACATTGCATACCTTTTATTACGGGAGTACGTTCTTTGGGAAAAATTCTACTTTCAGATGGATGAAGATCCCGGCAGCAGCTAATGTTATATTAATCCTGCCGACCAAATTTCCATCATGGTATAAATCTCAATGGAGATTAGCCAGATCGCAGAAAATAATTTTGCACAAATCCAGGTGCACTGTTTCTACACTCTCGTAGTCAGAGGGTAGGTAGAAAACCTCAATTTTGATTTATTACTCCATTATACCATTACTCCTAAGCATAATCAGTGCTGAAAAAAAGACTTGAGTCCCAGCAGGAGCCTAATCCCACTTCTGGGACTTAACTCTCCTCTCCAGCGGACGAAATGGGCCGTAATTAATCACGCAGGCCCAGAGCGTATCGGTGGATTTCGCTTCTCTTCTAATTTTTTAGTTCTAGGCCATGCTGGCGTCCTCAAGATAGTTTCCTTCACCGTTTTAAGAGCATAAGGTATCTACTCTTAGCACTAAGTTCATTTGAATAACAAAAACTTTGTAGTGGTTGTATACCAGCCCTAGAACCAACAAAACTTTCTAATGGTTGTTTGCCAGCCCTAGAAATAATCTTAGCTGTGCACAATAGCCTTACGATCTGGCTAATCCGGCATTGTTCAGCTCTTGAGCTCTAAATGTGACCGCAGCCAGGCGATACTGTTCATTTTCACATTCTAATCCCCCTTTTTGAATGCTAGGGCCTCCGGTCGCAGGTAACTAGGGAGTTTAAAGCAACGATAGTGCTTAGGTGAAAAGGGGAATTTGGAGAAGTTAATTTTTTTTCGCGAGTTTTTTTTTGCGAACCAGAAAAATAATTCGTAATTTAAACTGCATGTACGGTAGTGATAGGTTTAAACCGCTCAATTTTGATCACTTTAATTCCCTGGAGGGCTAGTTCGGTACATAATACGTGTATCGTATAAATTAATATGTATAATTAATTTATTAACATGCAATTGTAAATTTAAACATTGTACAGCCCATGGGTATGTGACAGTGATACTGTGTTGTAACAATAATTTTAAGATCTGAATTTCCACCTGTGACAAACCATAAATCAATCTTGAATCGATTTGTAACGATAAAATTAAAGAAATACCCTCACTCCTAAGTTTGTTTCTGTGTTTCTTCTCAGGGTAGTCAGCTAGTAAAAACCAGACTCATCTGGTTTAAACTGACGAAAAGAAATAAAAATAACGTGTTATTTTAAAACATATTTACAAAATAAATATCATTGATCACTTTTTAAACTCGAATCCTGGTTCTATAAAATAAGTAATTAGAGGTCAAAGATTTGTAATCCTCCTTTACACTAGCTACAACCTACGGCTTCACCAGCGTGAAAGTGAAAAATTGTCTCCAGAGAAGATAATTCCCGGGATATAAAGCATTCTATGTGCTATTCCAGGACATGGTCTAGCTGTATCCCTAATTTTATCAAAATCTGCTCAACCGTAAGTAATAATTTAGCATGCAATTTTATTGCAGCACGACAGAGATCATCTTTAAGGTTCTGTAGTTCTCTTAAAGAGGGCATTTAAGGCCTTTTGTTAGCCAGATTGTTATGGTTGTGGTTTTATATAGCCCAATTTGGGTTTTTATGAAGGGTTTAGATAAATAAGTATCTACTCATGCAAAGTGTTCTATAGCACCTCAAAATGTGAAGGTCAAATAAACCATTTGGAAAGTATTAGGCAGGTTATGTCCTATTTATATCTATTGAGCCAGGTACATTTGGGTAATTTTCTACCTTCACAATCCCGATTTCTGGCCACCGTAAGCTCGGGCTTGCGGACGGAGAGCAATGGGTAGTTTGCTGTCGGACGGTCCGGTAACCGCCCGGACTGAGCTCCAGTCGTTAACGTTCTAAGTGCCCATATAGGCCCGTCTACATCTACACTAATATAATAAAGAAGTAAAGTTTGTTTTTTTATGTTTTTGTTTTTTTGTTTGTAGGAAGTAATCTCTGGAAGTACTGGTTCGATTGCAAAATTTTTTTCACTGATAGAAAGCTGCTTCATTTCTGAGTGTCATAGGCTATATTTTATGATTATGAATAATATAATAACGAAGTAAAGTTTGTTTTTTTATCTCGAGAAATTGTATAGGAACAGAGTTAAATATGTTAAAACAAGAAATTTTCCACGGACGAAGTCGCGGGCAGAAGCTAGTATGAAATAAAAATACTTTGACTTTGACGCGTACTGGTCTCACGAGCCTCAAAGTGTTGTCAGCAAATCATAGGACCCCAGTAGGATCGAAACCTACTAGTGACATGGGTAAATGTGAAAAAAATGGGGTGGGTTTTTAGTCAATAAAAAAATCTTTGCCCAAGGGCGAGAGTTACATTAGATGATTTTTACCAAACATAAAAAAGCTTACCTTGTTGTTTGCCTAAACAAAAGTACTAAACCAATAAACACATAAAAAATGACAGACATAGAAGTTAGTGAATTTAATTTGATACTGGGGTGGACTATATCCTGGAACATATATGTTACTTAATTTATAACTCAGGATAATTGTTCCGTTTCGACAATTTCCTACCAAAACCGCTAGCATCTGCTGTTTCACAAAATAACATACGAAACCTGTTTCAAAATACGCTATTTCAAATACCCGGTCGACCCAGACTTCACACCTAAATTCCAAGTATTTCAGCAACAATTTTCAGGTCAGTTTTCAAGCATTGTACACTTTCACAAGCTCCTAGTCTCTCGGGGACGCTCGACGACACGAAATACCCGAGATACTGGTAAAAATAATAAAGTTTTACCACAGAAAAATCTGTGAAAATATTTCTTAGAGACACGAATGAAGATGCAAAAAGTATTTGATGATTGAGTGAAGATTTTCGTGTTATTTTTTTATGTGGGATTCTTTTTTGTCAATTTGTGGATCTTGGTTTATTAGGTCTCAGCGGGGTAGTTCGATAGAATTACTATGGAACGCAAAGCGCAACGTAAAAACAGGTTTTTTTAAGGTGTAAAATCACCCATTGATTTTTCCCGCTCTAGGACAGAGTGGGTGGGCTTTTACTAACTAAAACCATACCTATGTACCTTCTTCCCCTTACGTTCCAGGACCCCAGGTTTAAAAGTCTATTTATTGAAAACACGTTTTTTTAAGGTGTGAAATCACGGAAATCACCTATGTTTTGTCCCACTCTAGGACAGAGTGGGAGAAGTTTTACTAACTAAAACATCTATGTTCCTTCTCTGTCTGACGTTCCAGGATCTCAGGTTTAAAAGTCAATTCATTGTCCCCGTAGGTTTCGAAAGAAAACCATTACATACATCATTGCAGATATCTTCGATCATCTCATCTTTAAGACCGCTTGAAACAATACGTTGATAACTCGGACTTGGCTCGGATGTTTAGCGGACGGCCGAACGGCGAGCTACCCATAGCTAGCTCATTTTCCGCAAGCCCATGCCTACGGTAGTTAAAATTTGCAGTCGGAATCCTGGCGGCCGTGGAGTGAGGATGCCAAACCTTTCATGCGGTTGGCTGCCTTCTTCGCAGAAAAAGGCACTGGCGAGTTGTTCGTACGTTTTCCCTCTTAAAATGTTTATAATTTAATCGTTTAATTACACCTGAAATATTAATACAGTGCAGAATTTATTCTCTAAATACGATTTTATAAAGTCAGTTGCCCGAAACTCTTTCACCACCCCGCCCCTTTCACGTCCTCTAAATTGGTCTAATCTAGTAATGGTCCCTATTCTCTCCGGTCCTTGATCGAGTTGAACTCAGATGAATACAATAACAGTCACGTGTTTGAGGAGCACAATCACCCATAACTACGTACTCGTTCGGGGACCAGCGTCCGGTCCATTCATGCTGTATGGGGACCATGTTTCGTGGGAGATTGAATTCTTGTGCAGATAGATTGTACAGGTTAAAGATGAAATATTAAATACTATTACATGGTCTGGTCTATCGTATTTACATTTACCTACTTACTAATTTCGAGGATATGTTAACATTTTAATATCAAATTTCAAAAAAAGAAAGGAAGCAAGCATCATCAATATCATTACATAGTATAAAACAAAGTCGCTCTGTCCCTATGTATGCTTAGATCTTTAAAACTACGCAACAGATATTGATGCAGTTTTTTTTTAAATAGATATAGTGATTCAAGAGGAAGGTTTATATGTATAATACAATATATTTAATATCACAATTGCACCCGTGCGAAGCTTGGACGGGTCGCTCGCTAGTTAAGAATAAAAACCTGTTACATACTCCACCCCTAAAGCGCGTATTTTGCGTACCAACAGTAATAACCAACCTAATCTATTTTATCAATAAAAATCTTCAAGTATTACGTATTACACTATCAATGTTTCTATGCACATCGTCATAAGCCATAACCGAATGAACCTGTTTTTTTTGCTATTGGTTTCGCGCATTGAAAATCTCTATTTTTATATGAGGCAAAAAAGTAAAGCATGCCAAGAGTTTGCATTGGCTTTTGAAGAATGTTACAACCATGGATATGTTTGATATACCTATGGTTACAACAAAAAATAATTACTCTTCTTATATACAAGTTCTGTTACTTTTTCGTGTACAATAAAGTTTAATCTATCTATCTATCTCTTAAAGTAATAAAACTTTAAAAACCATCATCATCATGCAATGTTTCAGCTGACCAAACTTCTAGGAAACAAAACAATTTTGTGCTAGCTCAAAAAACACACGTATTTTTAATAATGTTTTTAAAAATACATACGTACGTCGAAATCCTAACAAAAGCGCGCCAAACGAAAAAGTTTAAAAAACGTTTGCCAGTCCCAACTAGAATTCCAACATGGCCGCCGTGCGGGGTCGTTTGGCCATACCTGCAATTTGTCCGGTCCCCCCGGACGGTTCCGGCAACGGGACGGTTATTATCCGTTTACCGCAACCGCTTGGTGTTAACCGCTTTTTAGATTACTTTGCTTTATTTGTTTTTAGGCTGAAATTCAGGTACGGAAAAGTTTTGAGGGGAGGTTTTTTATTAAAGTGCTTTTGATTTTAAATTGTGCTTTTGTTTGTTTAGCTAGCGTTTAGCCACTATAGTTACATCATTTAAAAAAAAAATTGCTTTTGCACTATGTTTAGATTTTTTGTGTTTGGTAGATACCTTTCTCTCTGATATCTGTATTCTGTATAATAATAACATCATCATCACGTAAGAGAGGTTGCTATTGATAAGTTATGAGCCAACAAAGTTTCGTTTTTTTAGTGATTTTACCGCAATTTGAGTGTAACTAGCTGCATCTTGGAGAATATAAGGAGTGTTACCGACTGGACCCAAACAATGTAATTAATTTACCATCGATTCGAATAGAAACTGAATTTTTTACACTTCTTCTAGTGTAAAATACGTAAAATTTCCAAAACGAAGTTGGTACCGACAAGAGCTCAATTGCCTAGTAGAGTCCTATCAAATTTATTTTAAATTGATTTATGTAGTAATTTTTTTTAAATACTAGCTTTTGTGAGCGGCTTCGCCCGCGTACATGAAATATAGCCACACAGGAGTAAAGCAGCTTTCTAATGTTGCTAATTTTTTTCCAATCGGACCAGTAGTTCCAGAGATTAACTCCTACAAACAAAAAAAAAATTAAGTCTACCTATGTATATGAAGATTAAATAAACACACACTTCAATTGATTGTTTTCAACAGGTAATTCCCTCCCTAAAGACACGAGCTATAATGAAATTAACGGCGCCAATCTTCTGAATCCAGCACTAAATCTACTACACTAGATCAGTTGCTCGGGATTGCTCGGGGAATTCCACGGGGTATCAAATACTATAAACGAATCTCAGATGAATCCTCAAGAGAATGAAATGTTACCTACATGACGAAGAATCACCAAACTAAAGTAACAATGGGTATAAAATAGAAATAGGCGCATTAACGAAATAGAAATGATGTAACTGTAAAATAATCAAAGGTATAGTACTTACATTGTGATACAAATGCAGAAAGTTTGTCATTGCGACCAAGGACCGATTTCCAAATAAATCTTTGACTTTTTGAGGTGAAACTTACACGAACCAATAGACGAGTTTATTATGGATCCATTTTTTCCTTTTGTGATACAGAACCCTAAAAAAATGCTTAATGTAAGAGTCGGGTATCTTGAAAAGTGAGGATATGTGTGATAGAATGCATATGTCCAATTTTTCATTGAGATGCCCTCTAGGGAATTGCTTAAGAATTGACCTTATATTTTAATGTCCCTTGGTAGAGAGGTAGTAAAAACTTAAGGACTATGTTTACTGGGAAAACAGAAACTTGGCACAGAAATAACAAGGTGAGTCATACAGTGTGGCAATGCTGCTAGCCTTTTGGGCACTTTACTAGTCGACAGCGACGCCGAAAAGATTTTTTGACGCCTTTTTAGATTAGGTACGTTAAGTTAAGTTTATAAGGGTTCATAAGGGTCACTTTTTTTTACTTTCATACGAGCGAAGTCGCTAGCAACAGCTAGTGAACACAGATATCAAACTTACACACCTAAAAACTTTCTTCACCAATTTTTTACATTCCTCTCTAATATTACCTTAATAACCTTCAAGAAAACACCTTAATAGAGCAAGCCTAGACAATCGCAAGCCTACACAATTTTATGAAAAAGAAAACTTTCCAGAAAAAATGCCACAACAATTTATGGGCATCATGATTTTCTTAGGAAATGTTGCCATCAACAAAATGTAAGTTAACCTTTCTAAATAATGAATGTAGATGATATAAAAAGTGTGCGTGCGACCTTAATGTTCCTGATGCGAACTTCAGGTGAGTCGCTGATCACCCGGAAACTTTGACTCTTAGGAAACTCTTATGAGAAACCCTTTTTCCCTATTAAGGTTACCTTCTGAAAGAGAGGAAACATCGTGCATATTTAAATAGGTACCTAATCTATCCCTCGCTTTCCGAATTAAGTACCTGTAGTAAGCTAGAGAAGAGGTGGCCGAGTGGTAACGGCCCCGACTTACGAGTTGTAGGTCGCGGATTCAAACCCAGTCAGGCGCATTACTTTGTGTAATTTATTTCACCACCACTGCTCTCAAAACGGTGTAGGAAAACATCGTGAGGAAACCGGCATGTCCTAGAACCAAAAATTCGAAGACATGTGACATCCATCAATTCGCACTAGTCCCGCGTGGTGGATTATGGCCCATTCCCTCTCGTAGAAAGGAGGCCTGTGTCCCAGCAGTGGGAACATTAAAAAGGCTGATGATGGTTAGTAAGCTTTGGAATAAATCGGTCCACCCCGAAAACCAGCGCCGTGGACACGTCGCACTATGTGTGTGTCCTCGGCTTTATGCTGAGTGGCGGGCCGTTTTGCGCGGACGTGCGCACTATTCTAATTATTTTTGTTAGAAGTTTTATGTAAATTATTATTATTTTTAATTTTTCTTTCTTTTTTTTATTTCTAAATGTGGTCCGCCATTGTACTTTGTGTTGTATGAAAAATACATACCTAAATGAAAGGCTTACAATGTTCTCCAGAAGTGGAAACATGATGTGGAGACAAAATGAACCGAAATCTACCACGCGTACCAGGTTGGAGCTGCCGGTTTGAGTGAAACTGTTACCGCGGCTCTGGGAATAAGGCAAGGAAGGTTCTGGGTAGGTTTTTTAGTCAGTAAGAGTCTGATACTGGTCTCCCGCTCCGCCCAAGAGCGAGTTTTGTCATTCGATGATTTTCACCTACCATAAAAAAAAATCACGCGTACCAGGTGCGAGTTGATGGATGTCATATATCTTTGAAACTTTAATTACACCGGCTTTCTCATGATATTTTTTAAACCATTTAGAGATCAGAAGCGTAAAAATAAATTACGGAAAGTAGTGCCCCATAGCGAATTGAAATTTATTATGAAAAATTACTATGAAAAAGTTACCTGTTAACACAGGTAACTTTTTCATAATAATTTTCACATGTCTTATGTGAAAATTGTTTACATTTTTTAAGATGAAGTTTCTAGACGGTGTATCTTATAAATGTAGGTAATCCAAAACTGATTAAATCACCATTCAGCTAAACTAAAGATGTTTTTTGTTTATTCAATAAACAAGTTAATCACTGTGATCCAACTTGAAATTGCGATTTTTAAAAGAGCACTGTGAAAAAAAAACACGCAAAATCTCGTATACCTATCGCCCCAGGGTAATAAATAAATTAGGAAATAAACCAAAATCCTTCTCCGTAATTCGGAGCTAGCATCTTAAGCCGGCGGTGTTGCCACAATAATTTGGCCGGCATTACGCAGCGCGCCGCGTAACGCGTATAAATGCGTAATGCGTGCCGTTACGCTAGATTATGTCGCCTAACGTAAATATAAAAAGTTTCGACGATGGCTGTAATTGCGGTAAGGTTTTGGTCGTAGTGTTAGCGGGATAATGAACTGTAAAATATTACTTACTATTTTGACTTTATAACCCAAATATAGTGGTTTTAAAATCATGGTTTTCAGGAATACGCGTTGTTCAACATTGTTATAGTCTATAGTAGTAGGTATCTATCGATCAATCGCATTTCTACGCGACTTACCAATAATTTTACCATTTTTTTTCAATGTCTGAAAATCATCATCATCATCATCTTCCTGCCCTTGTCCCGTTTTATTTGGGGTCGGCGCAATATGTAATAATTATATTTTCAATGTCTGAAAATATAATTATTTATTGCGTTGTTTGTATGATAGAAAAAGAGAAGATGTGATAGGAGCGGAGTGTAGCCATTTATCAAGCGAATTATAGTCGTAACTAAGCAAATATCGTGATTGTCGAACTACTCAGCTACATTTGTCGCGATAACGCAAATATTCGCCAAATTTCAAATTACAGGGGCTAAATTATCAGCCACTAGGGGCCCGGCAGGGTCGAAGCTTACTGGGCTATGGATAATGTGAAATTTTTAAGGTCATAGAAAGAAGTCATAGTAGGAGCGGGCTGGGATTTTTAGTCAATAAAAGTCTGACACTGTCTTCCACTCCGCCCAAGGACGCAAAATGTCATTGAACGATTTTTACCCAACGAAAAAAAAAGTAAAACAGACTATCCCAATTTCACTAGCAAAGATAATCTGAATTTTAAAGCCACGCCTGTATTTTCTATGGGCATAACTGTCCCCCGCTGTTCGCTAGCACTGTGACCACACCCCACCCACCCTTGCTACAGGTTGGCGGACGAGCGGACGTTTTACTTCTACCTACATAAATTTTATCATGAATAAACTTTATCTTTATCTTTTAGTAACAAGTTATTTGATCAACGTAATCTTCTATGTTGTTGTAAGATGAAAGGAAAGACCCCTTTTTCTTGTCGTAATTTTGTCTGGATCAATTGTTGCTTGTATGTGTAAGTTAGTTTGGTACTGTAAAACTTCTGCTGTGAGCAGAATTGACTGGATATCTAAAATAAATTATTGATTAAAATAAACTATTGATCACTTGCTGTAAAAGCTAAATGAACTGCGCGTTCAATAAGATATTTTTTTGGAATGCTCTTTTTTAGGGTTCCGCAATCAAATTTTTCTAAAACTATTCATTCTTCATCTTACCAAGTTCAAAATATTGTTTCTTTTTTTGGAGCGTTTATTTCTGAAAATATTTACATTATCAAGAAATTATTTTACGGGACCTTAAATATGTTAAATACCTATCCAACAATATGTCGTAACTCGGAAGCTTAGAGGCGTGATTGAAAAATTGCCATACCATGGGCTGTACCGGTTGCATTTTCAGGAAAATAATTGTAATCTTAGGTCAAGACGTGAACTCAGAGAGACGTTTATTAAGTAGACAATAACTAGCATAATTTCTTCGTTGGTTGAGTGCACAAAAACTAAATTTTAAATCTTTAGATATGGCCTTTGGCTGTATTTACCAATTTCTATACGTGCAAGATGAACCTGTCTCTCCCAAATTATTTATAAGCACATTGCAGAAATCGGAACATAATAAGGCTGATGCAATCAAAATACCAAAAAACCAGTGATTTTCCCACAAAACGTTAGTCAATATAACCGCTACACTTGTCCCTAAGCATAACTTTTTTATTCCTTTATCTCAGTTACTGTAACACCGCCACAAAGGATGCCGCCACATTATACAGGCTTCAACAACTCCTGATAAGGGTTTCAGCTGTTTTAGCGTTGGTTTATAAACTGACGGAGGTGTATTGTTGTTTTTTACCGTGGTACATTGTGGAGGTTATTAAGCGTAAATTTGTATGGGTTTGTAAAGGTTAAGGGATGTATTACAACCAAAAATAAACGTTTAAAATACAACGACCTTCTATTTTTTTAATACACATTTTGAAACCACCGGAAAATAATAAACACCGTAAGATTGTAAAATGTCGCGAGAAATTGTAAAAGAAAAATATTTTTTCTAAATAAAACATGGTTATATTGAACACTAATGAATTTAGATTTGATTTATCGTATATAAAACGATTTTTTCGATTAATTTAGTTAGAAATTATAACCTGGCCAAATAAAACTAGTCAGATCGTTTTAAACGTTAAGGTAGGTTTACACGCTTGCCAAGCGTTGGCAAGCCTCGGCCAATCGCCATTGTGTAGGTAGTCATTGTATAAATGGGGAAATCCCGTAAACACAATGGCGATTGGTGTAAACGTACCATTAAAGTTTGATGGTATTTGAATCCTCGTTTGGCCTACTTTCTTTAGATCTTTTAGTACCTACTATAGACATTCTACGTCAATAATTTGATCAAACTAATCTTTTGATTTAAACATCGTCAAATGATAGCGTTTCAACGACCTGGCCAATTTTATTTTGCCATAACATATGACTATGTTAGGAAGCAATTCGGCTTTAAAAACACATTGTTTCTACCATTCCACTGTCACTCAAGTTCCGTTGCCTTCGGTGGAACAAAGCCAACAGTTCTGCAGTAAGGAAGTGCAGCCAGGGTCTGGCACTGCGCCACATGGATAGCATCCTCGTCGTTTTAAATAACCCTTATTTATTCCGCCATTATAGCCGCTGGTGAGCTCTGTGTAAATGATTCATGATCATTTTGCTGTTTGTCTTGTTGTTTTGTTTTCGTCTGTAGACCAGATTATGATTATAGCGTAATTTTAGTCCACGATTTATATAGAACATGTTAGTATTTTTTTATTTGTGTATGAAAATGCATCTATTCCCAATGATATTTTTTCGTACATGGTCATTGTCTAGGCATAAACTGTGGTGTGTGTGTGGTGCTTGGTATGCACAGTATGAGGAGTAGGGAGAGAGAGGGTGGCCGTGCGTCCCGCACCTGACAGTCCTGGGCGTTAACAGTCATAGGGTTAATTTTAACGAACGATATAACTTATATATCTTTTTTCTTTATATTTTGTACTAGACGACCTTTAAGTTAGTTTAATTGATTTAGTGTTCCAATAACTGAATGACCTGTTTAAAAACGACGACTGTCCGTGACTATTTCGTCCACGTCATGTCAATTCAATATACATTTTTTTTTTTGCACGGCACCCTATTTAATTTTTGAAGTGCCTATAAATTGTTTTGGATATGACGCTCCCTTTGTTGTATTAATGCTGAAACTACAGACTTTTCTGTGGACTTCCTTTCAAAATTTCCATCAAAAGACACACACATACCTATAATATAAATGTTCATCATAATAACATGTTCTTCTCTTTCTTTCCAGCCACATCACGCGGACAGCTAGCTGGCTACCTCCAGCAGAGAGCTGGCCCACCGGCAAGGAAGGCAGCGGCAGTGGCAGCGAGCATGATGAGGAGGAACTGCCTTACGGGTGGGAACAGGCCCTCGACTGTCATGGGAAACCTTATTATGTCAAGTAAGTCCTCATCATCATCAGCCTTTTAATGTTCCCACTGCAGGGACACAGGCCTCCTCTCTCTAGGAGAGGGAATGGGACATAAACCACCACGCGGGCCCAGTGCGGATTGGTGGATGTCACATGTCTTCGAATTTTTGGTTCTAGGACATGCCGGTTTTCTCACGATGTTTTCCTTCACCGTTTTGAGAGCAGTGGTGATGAAATAAATTACACAAAGTAAGCGCCTGGCTGGGCTTGAACCCGCGACCTACGACTCGTAAGTCGGGGCCGTTACTACTCGGCCACCACTGCTTTACTATAATAAGTAAGTCCAACTAAAACAAAAAGGAAGAAACCACATCATACTCGTTCTCACTCTGGATTATCGCCTAACTGCATGCTGTGAGAGGTGCATGGCTCCGCCCAAGCGGAACATACCTCCACCGTATCCTTCCAGCGCAGCGGTGTCGTCGTTAATAATCGACGTTAACGTTAGGTGTGGCCACGACTTAAAGCGATAATTTGACAATGGCATTAACATTGCTGTTTGGCGTTAAGCGATAACTCAAGCAAATTTCAAGAGTAGCCACCCATTTTAGCGATAAATATCTAGTGAGCATTGACGTTTGACGTCAGTGTGGCCTCAGCATAAAAAGAAGAAGACGCGAAAAGGCTTTTGGTATAACCTTTTTATTTTTAAGCGCTAATTGTTTTTTGCTATGGCGTGAAATAATATTTATTCTATTTTACAATAGAGGTAACAGAGGTAGATTGTCAGACTGACTAATGGATAGATCTACCCGCTTTCACATTTATTTATATTTGTGTGGAATTGAATTTGAAACGGTTTTCTCCTCATTTGCAGCCACGTCAACAAGACCACGACGTACGTGGCTCCAGAAGGCTGCTCCTGCGAGTCTCCCCCAGCTCCAAGGGACGTGGTGCTGGAGAGGGATCCTGAGCTTGGCTTCGGCTTCGTGGCAGGGTCGGAGAGACCTGTGCTGGTGCGGTTCGTGACTGATAACTCGCCTAGTGTGGGGAAGGTAAGGAAATTGTTTGAAATAGTATTCCGCCACAGTTTCACCTAATGGTAAGCAATGATGTAATCGATTTTGGAACATTCTTACCCAGACAGATCTAACCCTGTTAAATATTGAATGAAATACCCCAAGGTTGTAGGTACCCTAGCTAAAATGCTAAATTTATTGTCAGTCAACTACCGGCAAGCTCAAGCCAAGCTACATTCAGGTCTTAATAACCAAGTGTTTTTTTTTATTTGATATAAACTAATGCTTACCTGCGATCCCACCTGATGTTAAGCAGTGACGCAATCATTGATGGTGAGACGCACTTATCAAGAGCCTACTCACTCTAGCCTTGAAGACACCCAAATTATAATCTGATGAGAAGACCGCAGCAGGCAGGTATTAAAACCGTACGAAGAAACTATGCATCTTGGGTATCTCCTAAATGTCCTCATCCTTACATCACAGACCAAGAAAAATAAAGTATTGTAACCAACCCATTAAATCCTGTACTACCAAATTTCAGTTGGAACCCGGAGACCAGATCCTCTGCGTCAACGGCGAGGATGTCAGCCTAGCGGCTCGAGAACACGTCATCACTGCAGTGCGAGCCTGCACCGAACGGGTCACCTTACGAGTCTGCCAACCGGCCAGGAGTGGGAACCCTGCCAGGAGATCAGCCCTACTGTCGGCTGCTAAGCGGGCGCGGTTAAGAGCCAGGCCTCCAAGGGTCAGGTTCGCGGATTCTGTGCAGCTAAATGGCGCGCCTATGTATCCTGTAAGTATACTTTAGGTATTAATATAGATATGTCAGTGGCAGTAGGCGGGACACATAGCGTGGATAACCGATGGCCGTTAGGGTAGAAAGGTTCTCGAATGGCGACCGCTTACCGATTGACGCTCCGTGGGTAGGCCCCCTACAAGGTGGACCGACGATCTGGTGAAGGTCGCGGGAACCCGCTGGATGCGGACAGCACAGGACTGATTGTTGTGGAGATCCTTGGGGGAGGCCTATGCCCAGCAGTGGACGTCGTCGAACGGTCGTCGACAACGTTGTTGATGATGATGATAGATATGCCATGCTCGTGACCAGATCGTAAAATTAATCACTCTATGATGTGATCGGCCATGCGGGTGCTCTTCCAAGCTTGAGGGTCTCTGAGCTTGGCCACTCCAGTGTTTAGGAACCTCTTAAGGTGCTGATACACTTGAGCATTTACTTGTAATGAGCATTCTTGCGAATGTTACATTACAGAAAAGTAACGAGAGCGTTTTAGCGAGCATTCTATCAAGCGTCCTGACGAACGTTCTATCAAGCATTCTGGCGAGCATTCTAGAGAAGGACAGTTCGTTCGCTAGAGTGCTCATGAAAATGTTCGTAGCAATGTTTGGCTCTATGCTAGGCTCGTCTCGTTATTCAATTCGACAAATTTAAAAACGGCGGATGCTCGATGTTCTGTTACAAGTGAATGATCAGGATCTATCAGCACCTTAGGGCACACTTAGCTTTGTGGCCGAAGCCTCCTGGAGCCGAGGGTTGGTGCGAAAGCGTTATACCGGGGCTCTGGGAATAAGGCAAGGGAGGAACGGGGTAGTTTATTTAGTCAATAAGAGTCTGACACTGTTTCCCGCTCCGCCCGACAAGCGGGATTCGTCATTGGATGATTTTTACTTACCATAAAAAAAAGCTTTGTGACCCCTCGGCACTGCCCTACCCAGGTCTTCGGTAGCTACACCACTACATATTCGGTTACTTTTTTGGCTATGCCAACCTAGGCTAGCTAATTGATACGGAAATGAGCGACACATTACAGTGTACGTAATCATCAATTATTCGCTCTAATAGATTGCTTAATATTAATTAGGAATCTAAGTGATAATTACAATGTGTTTCGAAATTTGTAATTAATGTTTAAGAGCGTCCAACCCAAGGTATATTTTCATACAGCTCTTACGTGATTGTGATGTTATTGCACATCTTTCTTCAGATATTTTGGATACACAGATATCTTGTGGATATTATCTAGGCTTCTATAGAAATCAAAACATAAATTTGTATAAGAGTAATCCAGTAAAGACCTCTGAAAATCAGATATTTTATACGAACTTTGAGTCTCCATAATGTTCTTATTAAAAATAAGTACTTCTATAGAAGCCTTGCGCATTTAATTGAGATTCTAAGTGAAATCAGTTTTTCTCGTTTAGTAAAAACACATATTTCCTGGAACAAGTTTTGTGAAAAATTCGAGTAAATCGTGGAATTACCGAATGCCTACGGGAATACACACTATTAAGATTCAGTTTAGTTCACTGTCTCTATCTCGTTGGTGTGAGACCTTGGCAGTAGTGCTCGCGTTTTGTTTCCCAGGTCATACAGTGCCGTAAGTAAGTAGGTACTGTCAGGTTTTTCCACCAGAAATTTCCCAGCAATAACCTAAAAGCCTGGATTTCTGTAAAATCTGGTTAAATTTAGATGTATTTACTTGCCTTTGAGCCGCCACTTAGAGCTTTTTTAGGTGGAAAAATCATCCAATGACATCTCCGCGCCCTTGGGTGGGGCGGGAAATGTTGTCGGACTTTTACTGGTTAAAAACCAACTCCTGTTTCTTCTTTGCCTTCATACCAAGGTCACGGAAGTTTTCACATTGCCCCATGGCCCAAGTAGGCTTCACTCATGCTCGGGGTAGCCCTAACTGTCCCTAGGGAAAATACAAGCGTTATGCCAGTTACAGGTGCCTTGTAGTTAGTGGTCTTCGTTAAATTACGCTGAACTCGAGCGAAGTTTCTGCCTCGAAGTTAGCAGCTGTGTTCTAGTTCCAAAGTTAGGGTACAGTTAGCATCAAAAGCATATAGAAGCATACTGAACAGGATGTGGAGTCCCGTCAACTGCCATTGCAAACAGAAAGATAAATAAATAAAAAAGATCTTCCTGTCTCGACTGATGCGCTATAAAAATGATTTAGTGACTGAAGTGTTCCATGCTGTGTACCTGCTTAGACGATATTGGGGGTTGGGATTTATCACTAATCTGTAGGGGCCCTGCAGGGTCGAAGCCTCCTGGGGCCATGGGCTAATGTGAAAGTGATACCCGGGCCCTGGAACTAAGGCAACGAAGGAACAGGGTGGGTTTTTAGTCAGTAAAGGTTTATAAAGATGAGTCATCATCTAGTTTAAGTTGGCGAACAAATGACGTGCAAAAGTGTTTTCAAACCTTCTTGTTAATTTTTTTTATTATTCAATTATTCATTATTTCTTTTTTTTTGTGATATCGGCGTTGTTCATGAAGTAAAAGTTCGTCATAATAATGAGTATTGCCAATGTTTTCACCTATTGTCGTATTTCTTCTTCATGTTGTATAAACAAATTAACATCCTATCAATAGATGTTTACAAATATTTTTTTAAAAGAGTAATGATTAGCCATTTACTGGATACTAACACTGATTTCAATACTTTTGTTCTGTATATTGTAGTTTTCTTGAAAGTGTAGAACCGTATACAAAAAATTTTGAATAGTCTATTTGCAGACATCGACAGTGCTTCAATTTTCAAATCTTATTTTAATAATACAACAAAATATTTTCTTAGTGTACAGTGAAAAGTAAAAGCATGAAAAAAACTAAATTTTATTTTGTAATGTAAATTGATTAAGATTATTATGTGTATTGATATTATGATTACAATATAAAAACATAAATTACATAATTTAATAAAACCTGAAATATAAATACATAAATTAATAAATCTTTTGTAATCGTGCTTGTTAGTGATCCTAAGTTTTCTTCTAATTTTTCAGTTTCTACTAGTTGTAATTGGCTTAATGTTTCATAACTATATAACTGTTATCCTTTTGTTATAGGTGTTGGTTCTCCTTCTAATAAATAAATAAATATTATTGTAATATAAATACATAATTAAATAATGTTTGCCAATAAATGGAGTGATCCGACAGAAATGTTAATTTACTAATACTTCTGTCACCTCCGCGTGAATTGTAGTTTGTGCGAACGTGATGTCAAGTTCGAAGACAGATAACAAGTAGCCTATATCCATCCTCGGAGTTAAAAATAGCTACGTACCAAATTTTATCAAAATCGTTTCAGTAGTTTAACCGTGACAGTGCAACAAATGTATGGATTGTAAAATTGTCTAAAACTACAATAAAACATTATTACTTGTATTTGATTAAATTTTAATAACAAATGCCTATCTGCTATTGATTGTAGAAGTGAAAATTTAATTACCCTTGTGTATAAGACATTCTCAAAAATTTTGTTTAAAGTGCTTCAGAGTATTTTTTACTAGATTTTAATATAGTATTACGGAAATCTTCATTTGCCATCTCGCAGTTGGGCAGTATAAAACTATTGTATGCTAAAAATAACACAACTTACAAATAAACTTAAATCAATGGGTTCTACGAGTAGACAACCTTAGATTTTTTATGGTGGGCAGAAATCATTCAATGACTACTGCCAATCTCTTGCGAAGCGGGAGAAATTGTCAGACTTTTACTCATTAAAAATTCACCCTGTTCCTTCTTTGTCTTAGTTCCACAGCAGTGATGTTACACTTCCACATTTACCTATGGCTACAGGGTCCTTAGAAAGGATCTTATGAACGTAAAATAATCCAGGACAGATTTTATCTAATTTATTTATTTCTTATTTATTCCAGCCATCAGCTTTCTCCCTCGGCGATCTCTGCTTACCTCCGATGGCGAATGTCCTAAAGGTATTCCTGGAGAATGGCCAGACGAAGTCCTTCAAGTACGATACCACGACCACGGTGGCTGATGTGGTGACCAGCCTTAAGGACAAGCTGTGCATCACCGCAGAGGAACACTTCAGCCTGGTGGTGGAACATGTCAAGAGTTTAAGGAGAAATAAGCTGACGTTACTGGATCCCAAGGAGTCTTTGGCTAGGGTAACTATAATAATTAAAACTTATATCAGCATCTTCCTGCCTTTTTCCCATGTTATTTGTGATCGGCGCAAAACGTTTTCTTCTTCCACCACTAACATCCTTTTCCTTCATATTACTCCTCACACAATCCTCCTCCTCCGTCTCTATCCACCCACACACATAACCCTTTTAGTAACATACATTTCATGCCTCCTCTTCACATGACCATACCAAGACAAACAGTTCTCTTTCAACTTTTCTGTCACTGGCGCTTTCAAACTCGCTCCAATATTAATAAAAACTTATATTGTGACTATAATATATTCAGCAATATGGAAGATTCCTTACCTGCAAGTGTCCGCTTGGTTGTGCAAAACTGAATATACCGTGCCACCATTGACATGGTACTGATGAAAAACAAAAATCTTACATCACGGTATCATAGTAATCACCGCGGCTAAGACATATATACCAGTCCGAAATACCAATCAGGTATAATTGCAAGTAAGCACTAGTTGTCATTATATTGGGTAATTGCCCGGGCCAGACACAAAGACCCGTCTGGTCGAAAGATTCTCTCTCCTCGAACGGAGTTTTGTAGGACTTTACACCCCATTCGGCCTATGCTTCTAAACTAGGATATCGTGGTGCAAGATTTTTATATTTTAGTTCCTGATTGGCGAAATAGATGTCGCTACGAGCCTGTTTTTTCTTTTCTCCGTTTTCTCATAAAATCCTTTAACCACCCGTATCGGATTAATCCGACGAATATTTTCGCGTCTTAGGGTCAGTACACAACGAGACGCGACGCAACGTTGCACGCACATTTTAATAGAGTGACTCAAAATAGAACTTTATTTACTACGCGAAAAGATACACATTTCATTGTGAGAATTTAGAATACGTTGCTCCAGCGCTGCGCCTCGTGAGGCCTCGCGACGCAGCGGTGCATCACTAGTCCGTGCGGCCATGATTTTACTAGGCGCCTCGCAACGTTACGATGCGTCTCGCAGTGCCGCGCGGTGCAGCGCGAAATCACTGGCCTCTCCTGCATCGTCGCGTCGCGTCTCGGTGTGAACCACGGAGTAAATATAAATAGGAGTTGTTGTATCAAGATTGTCCAAAGAAACAGCGCGTGACATTTTGCGGGGTGAGGGGGTGTTACACTCCGCCCATTTCTTTAATTTCCATCTGCCGGTCAATAGCCAAACTACTCGCTCGTTCTGTCGATTTTGTCTTGATGTTACGTAACAATCCATCAGTAGATGTCGCTAAGTACAGGGTTCCGTACCGTTATATTTTCGATGTACAAAAGTGACTTTTCTACAGATATATTATAATATACCATATTTTATTTATAGATTTTGATATCCAGCGTATTTATTGTTTTAGATGCAACAGCCACGGGACATACGTAAAATAATTGGAATCTAATTACGGACCTATCTTTCTGTTCTGTTTCTTTTTGTTGACGATAGATGGCGGCCTGTTTACGTTTACGAAGTTGTGCACAGGACGAACGCCAACAATACACTGACTTAAGCCACGCCGACCATGATGACGTCAGGACCGTGCTGAGAATCACAGTGCACAGCCGTTTAGGCCATCTCCTCTTTATATTTACTCCGTGGTGTGAACTGACCCTTATTCTCCGGGGTAGTGTTTGCCACTATGTACTCCATCTCGATCTTCTGTCCCTTATGGGGATTGTTCCGAAGGTGACCGAAGAGCTGACTAGATGGAGATTTTTGGTCGCGGATGTGTGGCCCTGTTGAAATAAAAGCGAGATTGTCGGTCGGATAAATCCATTCACAACAACAACAATCTCACTATATTTGTCTCGTTTTCTCTTTTGAGGTCTATAATAATTTTCTTAATTAATAATAGTATATACTTATACCTAAGATGCTAAGATTTCAACATTTCCCCCTAATAAAACACTTTTTTCTTTCTTTCTTTATATTATAATTGTGTATAACAGAGCTATATTTCTCATCCCCAGGTAATCAGTTGGGTAAGTTATGTAGTTCTTCAAATAAGTAATAGATTGGTTTATGGGTTTTATGATTTTCAATCGGTGGTGGCAAGTTGTAGCCATTCCTACGACTGAATGGCTGTAGTAAAACCATTAGATTCCAAATTATATTATTTTGCTTTAAATCTTAACAATTAGTTCAACAGTTTGTTTCTCTTAGTCCACTAAGAGTCGAAAGTCTTCGCATTCAGAGGTGGTGTTAAGGGTGCACTAGTCCGCGACTCCAATTGTGATTTCAATGCTACTTAATCTGCCCCCCTACTCAAGTTTATAACCTACAATTGTTAGCGCTAGTAGAAAACGAATTAAATCTATGAGAAATGATATCATCTCAACAAAATACGTAGCAAAGTTCACATCGTTCAAAATTACAGAATGTTTCTAAAATGATTATCGCTACATCTTTTAGTTTTATGATATTTATTTATAACTACTCTGAGGCGTAGTAGAAAGAGAATCGACGCGAAAGGTTCGCGACTTGACTAGGGGGGCTGATATCTTTTGTGAAAGTTAAGAAGGATCACAAGAAGACCGATTAAGGCACCCTTAAGTAGTTTTTTTTAGTAATTTTGTATTTGAGAAGGTGAACAAATTAATGCATAATAGTAAAACAATAATGCTGGTGAACCTAATAAATAATACGACAGACAGAAAAACAATCACCAACTTTAATAAATGTAATTATTAAACGTAAATTGAATGTAGTGTCTTCTTATTGCGGGGCAGTCTTTTATTTAATGATAGAAAATTAGAGCTTGACTGCTATCCCACCTGATGGTAAGCAGTGATGCAATCGTTGATGGCGAAGGGCACTAGTTCATTAGAGCCACTATTCACTCTAGCCTTGAAAACACCGAAATTATAATCACGGGAAGACCACAGCAGGAAAATGGTGGAACCATCCTTCGATGTCCCTTGTCCACTTTTTAACAGGATCTCCTGTTTGGTGTTTCAGATCGCAGCTCGCCCTGGGTCCTACAAGATGCGCTGTCTGTTCCGCATAGTCTTCATGCCTACATCAGCAGCAGAATTAGCTCAGAGAGACTTGGCAGCACTGGATTACCTGTACATGCAGTGCTGCAACGACGTGGCTCAGGAAAGGTTAATATATATTGAATTTATTATTAAAAATGTTACCAGCTACTTAATTCGTGTACTAATCTTAATTTAAATCGCAACTTTGAATGGCTATAAGAATATACATTTAATTATACTAAAAATAACCTAAATAAACTAAAAATACAATAATATTTACAAATGATTTATTGGGCATCAAAAAATTCATCCACATCGATATCAATGGGAAAAGTGCCCAGAACGCTGGCAGCATTGCCACGCTGGATGGCAATGCTGATTCGCTGACAAAAGTAAAGCCCAGCCCTCTGGTCACGCGAAGAGTCGACCAGCTGTTTGCTAATGTCGCGTACAACTCGATGAGCGCTCGGACCCCATGGCCCTAGTGTTTCAACCCCAAACGGCTCAAACATATAACACTTGATGGAGTGTTGCGGTTCAAACACCTCAGAATAAAGAAATTTGTTGCTTTAAAAATGTTATAGAATTTTCATATAGGCCCCGAATAAGGTTCTAGACAGACGGACCGCATTTCAACTGAAATCCAACCGCACGTGCAGTCCAATTGCAGTCAACCACACGCCGACTGCTCGTTTGATTTGCTGCAATTCCATTACATTCGAGTCAACTGCATTCGAACTGCAATTTGCGGTTGGATTGCAGTTGAAATGCGTCTCTCTAGAGACTTAGGCTAGACTAGATTTTGAGGGTGTTCCACGAAATAATTGCACAGTAAATTCAAATTTTCTTAAAATTTTTGCACTTTGCCTGTCAGACTATTTCATGATATCTTAAGATAAAACGAACTAAGAGAATTGTATCGATATAATTTCGTAAATAAATACATATTACTTATGCTAAGCTAATTATTTTTGGTATTAGTATGTTTATTGGTATTTTATCAGTTGTTCTCCTACCACAAACTCTGCTCAGTTTTAGACTAGGTGGCGTCGTGGGAAAGTTGTAAACATTATTATTCTTTTTATTTCACTTTAAATGCATGGCTTAGCTGAGTGACACCGATGAGTCACTATTGTCATAACGCGCGTCATAGGCCCTATGCCGATGCGCGTTTTGAAAATAGTGACTTATCGCTGTGAACAGATTATAAAATAAAACGTAAGTTTTTAAAGAAATAGTTTGATTCTAATGCACATGAAAGAGGTCGATTTGTTCAATCATTTTACCACATTACTTATTGTTCCTGCCAAATCATATAATAAGTTTAGCAGTCACAAAGTTAATTTTACTTTTCTAAGTGAGGTTTCTTCTATTGTACTATTTGATTACCTTTTTATTTCCAGGTTTGCGCCCGAGTTGCAGCCGGACGTGGCGCTGAGGTTGGCAGCCCTGCACATGCACCAACATGCGCTGGCGAACAATATGTCGCCGGCTAAACTCACTGTTAAAGCCGTCGAGTGAGTATAGAATCCATCTTGTTTTTTCAAATTAAGTGACTGAACATGTTTATTTAAATTGACATTGGTACAAAACTAACTTGTACTGTATAAAAGTATTTATATCGAATACTGATACCTACAATACATATTACTTGACACATGATCCGAAACATTTACTCGAAAACCAGCTTTTTTCCCTATCGCTTTTAGGCACACAATTCACTATTTTCTAGTTCAGACAAGTACGTGAGCTCACTCTCTTAACAATTAATTATATGTATCGTGCCATGCTGAGCGCTAAGCGACCCCCACGAATCGCGCGTCATCCTTGTATATTCATTACTTCGTAAATGTATTGAAAAACTTCGTTTGAATCACGAAGAATTTTTTTTTTCACTTCTACCCTCTCCACCATAACTCCCTCGCCTGCGACTCGGGGAAATTCCACCTGAGTCACGATGATAGACCAATATTTTTTACTTGTATTGAATAAAAGTTAAGAAAGTTAAAATATGTTAAAGCTAAAGATATAGGTACTAAAATACGTATATATAACTTTATTCTTCATCAATTCCAGGAGAGAGTTCGGTCTGGAGCGGTTCGTTCCCAGCGGTCTACTGGAGAGTATGAAACGCAAGGAGCTCCGCAGGCTGATCGCGCACTTCCTCAAGATGAACTCGCAAATGACTGGCAGCCAACGGCAGCTGACGCAGCTGCAGGTAAACTCTTCAGATTAGGACCAAATTTCAGGGCAGGGATAAAATACTTGATTGGCCTGTCAGCCTAGTAGTTAGCGACCCTGACTACTATGCCGGAGGTCGTGGGTTCGATTCCCACCCAGGACAAATGACTGTATGATGATGAGATGAGCACGATCATTTGTTCTGTATCTGGGTGTTATTTATCTATAGTATATATATATTTAGAAATATATAAGTAGGTTTATCAGTTGTCCAGTACTGGGTGCATACGGGGCCCCACCACGATCTTCGGGGCCCAAGTCAACCTCCCCTGCAAGTTGGGGCACCTGCCGAACAGCAGATGAGGCTCTGGCGCTGGCTTTCCCTTTTAGGGTTGGGAGGTCAGACGGCAGTCGCTCCCGTAAAGGCCACAAATAGCCATTAAACATGGATAGATTAGAAAGGTTTATTGCCACGGATAGGGCGCCGCCGCAAAACGGCGCGCAGGAGACTCGCCCGACTCCTGTGGCAAGTGGGCAAGGGCTACCGTGTCTGGGGCGAACACGGCCAAAGACGCGAGCCCCAACCCGTAAAATCCGCTTCGCCAGCCTCAACATTGGCACGCTGACCGGACGCGCGAGAGAGTTAGCCGATGTACTTCTTAGGCGAAAGGTGGCCGTGGCATTCCTGCAGGAGACTCGATGGAAAGGCCGCAGGTCCCGGCTCATCGGGAATGGCTACAAGCTGATTTACACGGGTGCAGCCGGTGGGGAGAACGGGGTGGCCGTTGTACTCTCCGAGGAGTTTCAAGACGCAGTCCTGGAGGTGAAACGCTACAGTGATCGGCTTATGGTCGTAGGTGTGCTTATTGACGGGGTTGTAACCCACTTGATAAGTGCCTACGCACCTCAGGTCGGTTGCAGCGACACTGAAAAGGCTGCGTTCTGGGATCAACTCGGTGGGGTGCTTCGTGGCATCCCGTTGTCACAGGGAATCGTCTTGGGTGGTGATCTGAACGGTCATGTGGGTGACAGGTGCAAGGAGTTTGAACATGTTCACGGTGGCTTTGGATACGGTAGCCGTAACGCAGAAGGGGAGAATATCCTCCAAACGTGTGCGGCTGCCGGCCTTGCCATCGTGAACACGTACTTCAAAAAGAAACCCGAACACCTGATCACCTACAAGAGCGGGAGGTACGCTACCCAAATCGATTTCTTACTCACACGGAGGCACCATATCAGTAAGGTAGCCAACTGCAAGGTCATACCCGGCGAGAGTCTCACTGCACAACACCGTCTCCTTGTCATGGACTTGTGCGTCAAGCCTAAGGTCAAGTTTGTTGAGCGCCAACAACGCCGAATACGGTGGTGGCGACTGGATGAAGCCACGTCCCAGTCGTTCGCGTCGGCCATCGGCGATAAGTGCGATGGAACCGATGGCGAACCGGTGCAAAGCCACTGGGACAGGATTCAGGTCGCCATCACTAAAGCGGCAAAGTCGGTGCTCGGCTTGTCCAGGGGCGGCCGCAAGTGTGACAAGGAAACTTGGTGGTGGGATGACACAGTCCAGAGGGAGATCAGAGAGAAGAAGGCTCTCTTCAAAACGTGGCAAGCTTCCAAATCTCCCGAAGACCGTGACGCATACAGAGCTGCAAAACGTGCCGCCAAGAGGGCCGTAGCCAGAGCCAGACGAGACCACTTACAGCCACTTTATGATAAGTTGGAATCGTCTGAGGGGCAAAAGCTCATTTATAAGTTGGCACGTTCCAGGGTCAAAGCGGCACTGGATATCACTAAGTGCCGCTGTGTAAGAGACCCTGACGGCAATCTGTTATGCGAGGACCTCGCGGTGAAGGAGAGATGGCGCTCGTACTTCCACGAGCTGCTGAACAAGCAGCACAAAGAGGTGCTGTCTCCGGTTCTCCCTCCAAATCAGGGACTTGTGCCCCCGGTTACGCCTGAAGAAGTGCATGTGGCTCTTCGCCGCATGAAGAACCGGAAAGCTGTCGGTGCCGATGGAGTCCCTATTGAAGCCTGGAAGGCGATGGGTCCTCGTGGTGTGGGCATCTTAACCCACCTATTTAACCGCATGCTCCTCACCGGAAAGATCCCGAGTCAATGGAGACTGAGTATTATCACTCCAGTCTTCAAAGGCAAGGGATCGGTGCAGGAGTGTGGCGACTACCGTGGGATTAAGGTTATGTCCCACACCATGAAGCTCTTCGAGCGGGTGATTGACTCTCGGATCCGACAGGAGTGCACCGTCTCGGGATGTCAATATGGGTTTCGACCAGGTCATGGCGCCATGGACCCCATCTTTGCCCTAAGGGTTACCATGGAGGGATACAGATCGAAGAATACGCCTCTGCACCTCTTGTTCCTAGACATGCAGAAGGCCTTCGACTGTGTCCCCCGTGATGTGATCTGGTGGGCGCTGAGATCCAAAGGAGTGCCCGAGACCTATGTTGACATCATCCGAGACATGTACCGAGACTCCGGTTCTGTGGTTCGGACCGCTGTTGGCGATACGAATCCCTTCCCCATCACCGTTGGAGTTCATCAGGGCTCTGTCCTTAGTCCGTTTCTGTTCAGCGTGGTGCTGGACGTGCTGTCTTCTAACATCAGGGACTTACATGAGCAGCCGCCATGGCTGCTCATGTATGCAGACGACATCGCGCTGGCGGACTCGGACAGTGGACGCTTGGTTCGACGTGTGACAGCGTGGAAGGAATCGCTGGAAAACGGCGGTCTGAAGATTAATGCGGCGAAGACCGAGTACTTGGCCTGTAACACAACAAACGCTGCTCCTGTTCGCATTGGCGAAGACACAGTCGAGCGCACGGAACAGGTCAGGTACTTGGGATCGGTGCTCCACGAGTCCGGGGACGTCGATTGCGACGTTGAGTCTCGTATCTCGGCGGCCTGGGCGAAATGGCGTGAGGTGGCGGGGGTTATCTGTGACCCCAAAATGCCGGTTAGGCTCAAAGGACAGGTCTATAAGACCATCATTAGGCCTGTCCTTTTGTATGGCAGTGAAGCGTGGCCTGTACTTGAGCGGCATAAGCAAAGCCTGCGTGTCACGGAAATGAATATGCTGCGCTGGATGTCGGGAGTGTCGCGGAAAGACCGCATTAAAAACTCCCGCATCCGGGGCAGCCTTCAGGTCCGTGACATAGCGGATAAACTGCAGGAGGGTCGCTTACGTTGGTATGGCCACGTTTTACGAAAACCGGCAGACTACGTGGGTAACAGATGCCTCGACATGCCGCCTCCGCCGGGACCCGGTAAACGAGGAAGGCCTAAGAGGCGTTGGATCGACGTCGTAAGGGACGATATGCGTGCCAATGGGCTTACGGCAAAGGACGCAAAAGACCGAGCGAAGTGGAGGCGTGCTTGCAGAAAAGCGGACCCCGGGCACCGAGGCGAAAGCCAAGGTTGGCAACCGGGACTAATACCGCTAGGATGATGATGATCAGTTGTCCAGTACTCATAATACAAGCTCTGCTTAGCTTGTGACTAGACAGCGTTGTGTGATAGTTGTCAAATATTATTATATTGTTATTATTATTTCTGCGAGATGTTTCGAAAGAGTAACATAGGGTAACTGGAGGAATTCTGTCACTCCCTCTGAGTTCGCCCAGAGCTGGAGGAACTAATTGATGATTTTTCACCACAACGTGAAGAGAGAAAGAGCACACGACTCGGTCTTTTTGCAATTTACTCGTTTTTGCGAGCTGCACATTTGTATAACATCTCATATATGAAATCACAAGTATATTATAGAAATAGATAAATAGATATTACTCTTTATTGTAGGTACACCATAAAAGCGAAAAAATATATTTATATTTTTTTATATAAACTTATAATGCTTGACTGAGACCCCACCTGATGGTAAGCAGTGATGCAAGTTAATGATGGTTTAGCAACATATTTGAATAGAGTTGTTATTACTGATCCTGGTAGAATAACACTGATTCTCCCTCTCTCGGTCCAACTAGAACAAGAGAAACTATTTGGTGATTTCCCATCTTAAAATATAGGAAACAATAATCTCCTCTACAGTTAGACAAATACTATTTTGTTATATACTATTTGATCTTAAAAGATCATTCTACCGACGGGCCGAAGCCTACCGAGGCCTTGGACCAGTTTCTGAAAGGAAGATCCGACCCTGGTACGAAGGCTAAGAAGGAACGGCGTGGTTCTTTTAGTCAGTAAGAGTCTGACACTATTTCCCGCTCCTCGCAAGGGCGGGATTAGTGATGATTTTTCCCACCATAAAAAAATATCCTAAATGTTTTTTAGCTCATTACGCTCATGCCCCTTGCAGGCTAAACTCCACTACCTGGACATCGTGGCTGGTCTGCCGAGCTACGGAGCCAAGTGCTTCAGCAGCAGCAGGCCAGAACGGGTGCTGCTCGTGTCACCACGGTTTGGGCTCAGTCAGATCGTGGGCAGGAGTAACTCTGTGGTAAGCAACATTATTAAACATTAACACAACTTTATTCTGTAATTTTTGGAGGAAGTTGAAAATGGTAGAGACGCTTCAGGTATCGAGAGTTCCGAGATGATCAGGCCACAATAGGCACGGGCTTTCGAATGGAGAGCAATAGATAGCTGGCTGTTTCAAGTATGCTTCAAAGATATGTCTGCAAAATTAACGAAGGCTGCTGGGACCAATGTCTCCCAGGCTTGCAGAATTATTCGAAAGAATCTTTGCAGCCCTGGAAACTTTACATTCCAGCTATGTGGTAACCTTCTGGAAGGAACCCGCGTTGTAGACGATGCTGAATGTTCTATAAGCGCATCAAAGAGTTTTCAGTAAATCTGTAGAATCCTAGAAGGGCCAAAGGCTATCAGGACTATGGAATTGCTTCCAAAAGGGGAAAAAACCAGAAGTTGTTGAACGCAAGACCAAAAGGGTGCAATTGGAGTCGGTTTTAGACAGTAAATGTCTGACATGCCCTCTCGCTCCACCCTAGAGCATGACAAATCATTGGATGATTTCCGACTTAAATAAATAGGCACTCATATTTTACTAAGTATTTCTAGCCCTCTCACTATACTTGATTTGCATCAGAACAAGCCAATTATAAATAATAATATTGGAGAAGGACGGTTCCTCTTTCCAGCCTCAACCCATCGCCTCTCTAGAAGAGGTGGAAGGTATCAGAGTGAAGCGCGACTGGTCCAGTGGCGGCGCAGACGTCGCCATCTTCCTGCAGCGGGACCGCGTGCTGGCGTTGTTGATGGATGAGAAGGATGCTGCTGAGATGCCCCTGATTATTGCTGGGTATGTTATAGATTTTATTTTTGTTTGATATAAACTAGTGCTTGACTGCAATCCTACCTGATGGTCAGCAATAATGCAAAGCGTTGATGGTGAGACGCACATAGTATATTAAGAGTCCACTCACTCCACCTTGCCTTTCCCTTGAAAACACCTAAATGATAATCGAACGGCAGCAGGCAAACGCTTACTCCCGACCGTAGAAATTTCAACAACGTAAACTTACATTAAACAGAATAAAAACTCAAAGAACAAATACCAATATTCTTGTAATTACAGACACAATTAAAGAACAATAGATATGCAAACGCTTGGGGGCTTAATGAATTAAAGTCATGACTGCGTCAAATTGGTCTAAATAAACATAAAGCCAAACAACCACGTAACAGTTACTTAACGCTGATTCAAGCCAGAAGACGTATGCAGACAGCTCTCATTTTGTCAGTACAACTGAATACTTTTTTATCTTTTACAGGTATTACCGCTTAGTGACTGGTCAAGATTTGAATGTCGAGCAAGAAAGGGAGCCCATGACTGAAGATATAGGTAAGTAAACTAAATAGTAGACGGTGATATTCTTGGAACTATGTGCCAATAAGCTAAATATTACCAAAATTCGGTAGCATTATCCAAATAGATACTAATCCTGCTCTTTGTTCTAGCTCCACCATACTTGTCTCAACACAACGTGGTGCCAGCTAAATGGAGCTACCTCCACTACGACGACCCCGCCACACTATCCAAGAAGCACTACGCTATCTTCAGCATGCCTCCCCCTTACCACTCCACGCCCGACCAGAACAAGTCGCTCGACACCAACATGAACACCAACATCAACAACAGGAACCATTCCAACAACTCCAGCCCACTAATAGGCTATGACTCCAAATCTGGCCTCTTAGGACACGATGTTCACTTCGAGAAATGCAAGCGGAACGATGAATTCAGACTCTTCGATCCCAACGATGCCTGCTACCTCGATGACGGCATGGGCTTCGATCTTCAAAGTGTTCTATCCATGGAACTCTTAGAGAATGCGTCGAATAACCCACGCCTAGTAGAAGCCAAAAACGAAGAGGTGCTAAGAAGAGTAGCAGAAATGCAAAAACTAGTAGAAAACTCCGAACAATATTTGACTGAGAATTGTGATTACGATGCTTATCATGAGAATTTAAGAGATGAGCTAGTTGGTAAAGAAACTTGTGTAGATAATGTAGAGAGTGATACAGAGTCTAATACTAGTAGGATGACGGATGACGCGCCGGGTATATTGAAACATAGTGATTCCTTGCTTTTGCTGACTGAAACTATAAACCAAGGTCTGAACGGTTTAAATGTACCGGAGAGTGGAAAAGACAATAATAGCTTAACCACGCGTCAATCACAAGGTCTCAGTGCTATTCTTAATAACTGTGGCCTGACTGATGCTTTGATAGCTCTGAACAATGATATATGCCATTCAGAGAGTGATAATGATTCGCTTTACACACCCACAAGTAGTCCGATACGTAAACATCAAAACAAAACGACCACAACCAAAGGCGTCAGGACTAGCTTCGGTCTAGTCAGCCCTGATGCACCGGTAGACAATAAGGAACCAAATCTAAAAGAATATTTGAAGCAACTTAGAGAAAAGAGTAGTAAAGAGGAAACGAGAGCGGCTGAGTACCCGTATCTATTTCAGGAAGGCGTAGTTGATAATGATGCTGAGCTTATAGATTTAACTTTGATACCTCCCCCACAAACGCCCGATGAATTAGACTGTGCTACGCAAGTGCCTCAAATTTTACCCGTAGTTCCGCCATCGTTCGCTGATGACAAAGTAAATTCACAAGAAAATTTGTCTAATGCACCAAAAGCGAATACGCTAGAAGAATTTATAGCTAATGTTACAATACAACCACCGACTGTGAAGGTCACGCCAGCGATAGAGTTGACTCCAGAAGAAATAATGTCATATATCATTCCACCTCCACCAGCTTCTAACTCATCCACGTTAGATAGAGAACAAGTTAGTTACGCTAATCATAGTCAAATACTTAAAGCAAAAAACGAGCAAGCGAATGCCGAAGCAAAACCGGCCAACGGTGATGTCGTGAAGGGAACATTAAGCGTCAGTGAGATTAGGAATATGTTTGCAGCAAAAAGTCTTAGCGACGCTAGAAATAGTCTCCTACTCAAAGATAAAAACAAAGTTTCCAATCAGACGAAATCAGATTCGCCTAAAGGCAAAAGAAAAAGTGTGTCAGGTGAAAAACAGGCGAATGGTACAGCGCATGTCATAGAATACCCCACAGTTGAAAGGAAAGGAATGTTCTCTTGCTGTAGTAAAGATAAAAATAAGTCTGAAGAGAATTCAGATGAAAATGAGCAAGTTGAACCTAAAATACAAAACTCAGATTCCATTCCCGACGTTTGTGAAATCAGACCACCGCCGAGAAGAAAAAACTCTGACTGTAGGAAACCGCCTGAAAGACCACCGAAGACGCCGCCTGTACCTGCACCGAGACCTCGGTCCAACTCGTTTACGTGCCTCAACAACGAGCTAACAGCTGTTGAGATATCTAACAACCACTTCAGTACCTTGAACAACAGGAAACTGAACTACAAAGTAGTCTGTGACATAAACGAGCAACACACGCAAAACGCACCACAATTGCCTCCGAGATTAGAAAACAAAGCTCTGTCACCACCACCTCCAATACTGCTACCTCCCAAAAAGCCACCACTACCTCCCGTACCAAGCATCGAAGTGCTACGACTGAAGAATTCTCAAAAACAGTCACCTATTAGGAACCCAGAGCAACGATTAGCCAGCATTGGCTCTCCACACTTTCAACGTAACCTAAACACGTATAGGAACCTTGAAATCGAGAACAGATTGACTGAAGAAGAGACCCAAAACATTCGTTCATCGCCGAACTACAGTTCCATGACTCTGCAGACGCGTCATGTGAGATCGAACTCGGAGACAAAAAACACCATTTTGAAGAACAACACAGCTTTATCGTTGTGCTCACCACAGATGAACAGGCGGTTCAGTAACCGTCCAGACTTATTGAACGGTGCTCCTGGCGAACGCGTCTTCAGTCCACCGTTGTCTGAGAGACAGTCGTTCCGTCGAGACAGCGCCAGTCCCACTCCGAAGGTCCAAAACCATGTGAGGTTCAAGGATGACGTGGTAGATGACATTCCAACCCCACCTTCTCCTCCTACGGTGAAGTTTCCTGAGTTTCAGTCAGGGAACAACGGGCACGTGTCGATAGAGAACCTGCTGTGTAAGACGGAGGTGGCGGTGGATGGACTGCTGCAGAGGCTGCACCAGGTCGCGCAGAAGTGCTCGCACCAGCACGCGCATGGAGGGGGCGAGGATATCGATGAGGCTAAGTTTCAGGTAAGTTGAAAAAATTGTAACAGGATACACAAAATTTGCTCATGACATATTTATCTTTTTCTTTTTAATTTCTCTCCTCTCCTTCATCTTTAAAAGTTTGTTTGCTACTTTAAACAATGTAGGCCGCAGTGGTGTAACTGAGGCCCGTGGCAAATTTATTGTGTGGGGCCCAAAAAAAATCATCTCAATGTGTTTGAATTTTACCTAATAAATTTTGTAATTTTGGAGTACTGGTTTTAAGCCCATGGCTTCTTAGGCTGGGGGCCTCGTCATACAGCCTTGCCACCCTAATGGTGGGCCGTAACGGAAATTTTCTTTTATATATCTCCACTTTATATTTTTGTTTCAAACGTAAGCCAATCTAAATTGCGCACGCTGAAAATGTTACTTTTTGTCCCTGTAGCGTGCCCGCAGCGAGCTGACGGCGTGCGCGGTGACGCTGGTGACGGCGTCGCGCGCGCTGGTGGGCGCGCTGGGCGGCGCGCAGGGCGGCGCGGCCGCCACCGCGCTCGCCGACTGCCTCACGCCGTTGAGAAGACTGTCTGACTTGGCGCAGGTGAGCTATCATGGATCGGTTAAGATGAGGACATGATCGACTGGATAAAAGTAGCTGAGAATTTAATGAAATTATATGTGACTAGCTTTTGCCCACGGCTTCGCCCGCGTGGTATTGGGGTTGGGGTTTCCGGGATAAAAAGTATCCTATGTCCTATTCCGGAGTGTATCCTATGCCTGTGCCAAATTTCATCCAGATCCGTCCAGCCGTTTTGGCGTGATTGAGTAACAAACATCCAAACATCTAAACATCCAAACATCGTAACTTTCGCATTTATAATATTAGTAAGATTAGAGGGAGATCTATGCCTTAACTGGGACGTTTAGGACAATGCCAACGATACTTAGGCACAGGGTATCATGAAGAGGTACAAAAATTGCAAAACAAGGGGCATATTTTGGAGCGTATTCGTAATAGCTCAGGAAAGGTTTAAACGGTGGAAACAAAAAAATCGGCGGTACAAAGTTTTGCCGGGACAGCTAGGTCATGTTGTATTTTGTTTTAAATAATCGCGACTAGTTGTATTGGTGAATTTGGCACTAAAAGAGCAAAACAGACATGGAAACAACCCGACATTTTAAGTTGCAACTAAGCAACGTTTATCTGTAGATCCCAACTCAGAAAATGGTGATTTATATTTATTTAAGTTCTTTTTACACTTTTCAAAAAATACTAACAACTCCGTTTTATTTGCAGGCCCTAGGCAGACACACATCAGCGCCACTTCAAACCCGAAACCTGGTCCTCCGAGTCCACGACGTAACAGCGGCCTTCAAAGAGCTGGCCGGCGCAGAAATGGCACAAATCATCCACGAGCACAACGCCAAGAAGACCCAAGGTCAAGGACAAGAGAACAACTCGACCTTGGAAGGTCAACTGGCCCTGAGAGCTGAATGTCTGGCTAATGTCCTAGCGACCTTACTGAGAAGCCTTAGGGTATTTTCTCCGTAAGACCTTAAGGACCAATTTTCGTCTTTTGAGTCTAAAGTTTTAAAATGGAATGAGGCATAATATTAATAAGAAGGTAATGATGGAAAGTAATTTAAGTGCAATGATAAATGGATGTGTGGAATTAGATAGGAATGATACTAATATTTGTATAGCGCAAATCATGACGTACAATTTCATGGCGCACGCGTCGTTTAGCGATTTTTTTATAAATCGATTTAGATTTTATTTCGAATTAATCGACTCACGAATCGATTATTAAACCATGACAAACCAAATGACAATTTTTATCTCATGTGAGTTAAAAATAATTGGAGAACAATCTGAAACAAACGAAATATGACGTTCAATATTGAACAGTTCCGATATAGGAAATCAAAAAAGCAACTTCTAAATACAATTAAAAAAAAACTGTAAATCCATTCTATGTATAGATTTAATTTGTTAATTGATTTCTGTTAATAAATGAATAACCGTTACTAAAATGAGACCAAATAAATTTAGGTACGTTTTTTAAATAATTCGAAAGTTTTTTCGTAGTTGGCAACATTTGTGTTTTTATGGCTCCTTTATACAATGATCCATCCTCTAAAAATTGGAATGTTATTAAAATAGATTTGTGCATGATGGACTTTCTTAATTTCTTCGCAAATTAAGTAAAAAGTTACTTTGAAAGTGACGTCACTGTATATTGGAACCATTAGTTCGTAGATTGTAAATTAAAATGTTAATATTCACATTTGTTGTTAATATAATTTTCGTGAAGTAATTTTAATTATAATTATCGCTTATTTTTAACTTGATGCATAGTTTCGCAATTGCGGTTGATATTAGATCAGTGTTTATAAATCTCTGGTTTATGATTCTTCATAAAAAACATCATATCGAGTCTAGGTAAAATTCTTCCTAGAAATTATTTAAACCATATCAAAAGGTACTAGAATACATAAAAAACTTGTACCTCAATCCTATATCATAAATAGGACTAAACTGAAAATATAAACCTCTATGCTTCACGTTAAAAAAAAAACTTATAAAGCAGAAAAACAAAACCACAGATAATATCAGTTTTTCTGGCTTCTATTATCTATGATTCCGTAGACAAAGTGTTACCATAGTTTAATTAATTTTACCTTTATTACATATCTATTTATACAAAAATAAAATGTATATTTTCTATTGTAAGATGTGTGATTGGATAAAAAGGTGCGAGCTCTGTAATCTTTCAGTGTCTACTTACCATATCTTAATACTTTAAGCAACTGTAATCAAAGATACCACTAATGCGTACCTATACTGTTGTTAAGTGCATATTATCTCTTCGTTGTTTTACACCTTAATGTACTAAAATACTTAAGAAATACTCCAGTAAGGGTTGTAAAAATATTATCGCGCGAATTTGCATAAAGTTTGGTGTTGCTAGCTATTAATTTGTTCAACAATGTTGCCAGCAATCGTTTTTTGGTACACGCGATGTGCTGATATTAAAATATTGGTGCTATTTTGAAAAAAAAGTGTACGTTTTCGGTATTGTGATCGGTTGAACTGTAATAATTATTTGCGAGTACATAAATAATAATTATGTAATGCACCAGCGATTTGAATTTTTTATGTAAATACCAAGTAAGGTTGTTTTTGCAACGCAGTAAACTAAACTAAGGCAAAGTAACGCAAGATGTATTGATCATTATCTGTTTCTATTTTCCTCGCCTGTTTAGTACAATTTTGTGTTATTTTCTCTGCTGGTATCCCAAAGCTTTTACAGGAACCAAAGACGAGAGTTTTTCATATATTTTATGTTGTTTCTTGATTTTGTTTACGAGTATCGTTCACTTTTGGCTTCATATAAATTTCTTCATGTATTGAACAGACTATAGTTCTGAAATGTTGAATAGATTCTCTTATTTGTTGAATTGATACACATGTTGAAACATTTGGACTAAGTTCCATTTTTTTTTAAATTCAATAACCGATTATATCCCTACTTGGAAAATGCCCTAACTATACCTCGATCCAGATAGTCGTTTCTTGCCCCATTTCTAACCGGTCTTCATGATGCTTCATAACGCTAGCGTTTTTTGAATCACCCTCTGGCACTCACTCCGTGGTGATATTTGGCCAACAGTCATTATTTACATGGCGATATAACGAGCCTCACCCGATCTAAAGTTAAATAACAAGTAACCTTTTTTTTGGTCAGTTTAAACTAGATGACTCTGGTGTTTCCTAGCTAACTACCCTGACAAGAAACGCCCCATTTTTAATTCACATTCGCTATCAGATTTCAGTAGGTACTAACTTCTACGTTAATGTTATTTCAATCACATAACGGCCAATTATAAATAAGTTATTAAACAATATTCTTATTGAATTCCTACAAGAACCAACCTTTATCCTTTCGAATACCGTAATTAGAGACATAATAAGAAGACAATAGGTTTTTTTATGGTTGGAAAAATAATCTGATGACGTATTTCGCCCTTGGGCGCGGCGGGAAATAGTGTCAGACTCTTACTGACTAAACATTCCTTCTTAGCCCTCATACTGGGGTCGGACCTTCCTTCATCACGCCGGACAGGACCCCTAGTAGGTTTTGGCCCTGCAGTGGGCCCTCTACATTTGCTAGCAACTCCTTGATTGCTGACAACTCCTTGAAGAAGAAGGAATACAATAGGTGTGCTAATAACGGCGTTCGCTTGGAGCTGAAGAGTTTAAACCGTATCAAATCAAAATAACCGATCATTCTCGACATTTATATCTTTCCATGTGTATCAATTGAACAACAGTTATGTGTATAAAATGGTTGCAAACATAGTTTATCGTTATACGAGATAACACACCAGTTTATTTATTGTTCCCAAGTAACAATGCAATGCATTTGATGTAATAAACGATATAAATATTTATTGCCATTTTATTTTTTACCCCAATATTGTGTATTTTTTAAGGTTAAATGGAATGGGCGATTTATCATCTGTGCTATATTAAGGTGTTTTTTTTTTTATGGTAGGTGAAAATCATCCAATGACGAAATCCGCTCTTGGGCGGAGCGGGAGACTAGTGTCAGACTCTTACTGACTAAAAAACCTACCCCGTACCTTCCTTGCCTTATTCCTGGAGTCGAGGTAACAGTTTTCACCACCCTCTAGGCTCCAGGAGGCTTTGACCCTGAAGGGCCCCTGCAGTTTGCTGACAACTCCTTGAGGCGCGCGGGAACGGTGCGCGCCGTTGACGACTTGGACTCGGTCTTACCAGACGACCGGACGGCGAACTACCCATTGCTCACCGTCCGCGAGCCAGTGTCTACGGTGGCCGGATATCGGCAGGATCGCGGCGGCGACGGCTACGACGAGTACGCTGTTGCCTTTGCCTTATGCGGTCGGCCTCCTCCTTTACGAGCATTACTGCTTCGCAGAAGGAGGCGACCGCCTGCCATTCCTCTTCGCTGCGGACCATGGCCTGAACCAGGGCCCGGCGCGAGAGGTCGCCGCCGCCGATCACCCCCACGAGGACACGGCGAGTGCTATATTAAGATGTGGCTTTTGTCTTATCTAAAAGGATTTGGTGATTTATCAGCATCACTTCATAAAGGTTTAGTTTTTGTCTTATATAAAAATAAAATAATAGGCTCACTTTAGCAAAAAGAAAAAGTTAAGTCTAATTATTCTTTTTCTCTACGAGCTTTTTATTTTGGTGGGCAAAAATAGTGTCAGACTTTTACTAATTAAAAACCTACCCCGTTCCTTCTTTGCCTTAGTTCCAGGGCCCTGGTGTACACTTTCACATTACCCATGGCTCCAAGAAGCTTCGAGATCGAGGCCCTACAGTTTGCTGATTACTCCTTGAAGCACGAGGGAAGAGTACGACTTCACACGGTCACCAAACAGCCGGACAGCGTGCTACCCATTGCTCGCAATCCGCAAGCCCGCGCCTATAGTGTCTGGAAGTTCCCAACTAGCTTGCAATCGACTTCTAGTCTAACCGAATTCGGCTGAATACTCATGTTTTACATGGAGCGATAAAATACCTATGAGATCTCCACAACGCAGTTACCCAGTAGATGATTTACTTTTTCGATAGATTTTTTGTCAACTACTAGGACTAGGAGCGTGAAATTTTGCACAACGCTTCCTTTTATGACGTAGGCGAACACTAAGAAAGAGTTTTCAAAATTCAGCTTCTAAAGGGATCTAATGGGGGTCTAAAGTTTGTATGGAGAATCCTACTTTCACGCGGGCGAAGCCGTTGGCAGAAGGCTAGTCTGGCAATATGTAAGTACCTAAAGACTGTCAAAGAGCTTCTGAAACTGACTGAAATCATTATTATTTATTATAATAGGTAAGATACGTGTCGCGAAAATTTATACTCGAAACTGTCGTATCTTATACAAATTAGTTACACACTGAATGCCAACAAACATTTACGAGGACATTCGCTCAAGTTGTGGGGAAATGCAGCCTTTAAAGCAATTTCTACCTTACCGAGTTGTACCAGCATGAAACAGGCTCCCGGAAAGTGTTGTGAAAGCGCCTACGTTGAACAGCTTCAAAAATCAATTGGACAAACTAAATATCTCCAAACTACACCGTTAAATTTTAGTCGTTTTAATCCCTTGGAGGATCGATTCAGTACATGAAACACTATCGATTGGTAAAGTTAGAATGAAAAAACAAAGTACTTTTTTTTAAAACTCGAATTAATTTACGCATGTTCTAAATTGATTTCTTTAAGTAAACGTCAGCTGGGCGAGTCCAATGACCAGTAGGTAGTTAGTACGCAACGATCGACAACTACCTACAAGGTCAATGACTCGTTTACTTAAAGAAATTAATTTCGTAAATGCGTATATCAATAAGAGATTTAGAAAAAAAGTACTTTATTTTTTTATTTTATCTACACAAATCGATAGTGTTTCATGTACTGGATCGACCCTCTTCGGGATTAAAACGACTAAAATTTAACGGTGTATATGAAACACACGCATCAGCTTGTAGCTGCTAGTGTGTCTTACCAAATAATAATAATAATAATAATAATTAGTACTTGATTAACTGCCTAAAAAAAAAGAAAATACATAAAAAGTTTCCTTTATGTATTTAACATATTTATGTTATGGAGAGAGGTTATACGAGGAATATATCTATATTTCGCAAGCTACCCTATAGCATTTACCTTTACACATTCTCTTTAGCTTACTACTAAGAACAATTTCTTAGGCGTTTAACGATAAAACACAATAACTTTTATCCATCGCTCGACTAAGTAGTTAAAAGTACCTTTAAACTAGATAATAGAACAGCAATGGACGTTATTCAATAGCTTTGGATAGCCAATATGTAGCAGAATTGAATTTGCGAGAGAGATACGCAAGTGATATCTGTTTAGTTTCTCATTCTGATAAAAGTAATGTATGTAGTTGGGACAACCATCTGTTGTTACTTCATGCTGCTCCAGATTTAACTATCTACCTTTTTGCGCAGTTTATTGAGGTAAAAATGTTTGTTAATAGTAGGTACATTCCGATGCAAATAGAGAAATTTTGTCTTTGCGATCGAGGTGGAATTCACCCGAGACTTGGCAAGGGTGTTATGAAGTTGAGGACTACAGTGACAAAATTTTGAGTGTGGAACCTAAAATAGAAACACGCCTGTACAATACCACTACATACAAACAGCTGCTCCTAGAGAGCACGTTTCGCCGAAAACTATGTTGAT
The DNA here is from genome assembly GCA_029852875.1 of Mythimna loreyi. Taxonomy (NCBI): domain Eukaryota; kingdom Metazoa; phylum Arthropoda; class Insecta; order Lepidoptera; family Noctuidae; genus Mythimna; species Mythimna loreyi. The sequence continues at coordinate 21,880,820 of CM056790.1, forward strand.
AGAAAACATTGTGCGTAAATAGCTCGGTCCATAGGACGTACTGTTGACAGAAATATAGAATCCACTGTTTCCAGATGCCTCGGTTCACAGAAAGTGCCTCGAAATTACACCCAGTCCCAGAACAAATGATCGTGCTCATCACACAAACATTTATCCTGGGTGGGAATCGAACCCACGACCTTCGGCATAACAGTTAGGGTCACTAACTACTAGACTAACAGGCCAGTCAACATATTCATATACAAAGACTTATGTAAATAAACGAGGCTCATGGGGGTTGAAGCGCAACTTGTAGGTGTCAACGCGCCGAGTTTGATACGATAAATGTAATAAAATTATGGCGGGGGCACAAATAAAATAAATACAGTTTTTCCGAACTCCCAAAATATTAGGTGGGTACTCAAAAAAAGAAAACATAATTTTTTAGGTGGTAGTTCCCGGTCCCGGTGTAAAGAGCTAAATGAACCCTTTAGTTGTAGTAGGTACTATTGCGGTCATTTCTGCCTAATCTCTTAACATTTTCGCTTGAATCCTGCAGCGCGCCACCACCAAAACTATAAATTTTTCAATACACTTACTCGAAAACTGCCTCTTATCGCACTCCTATTAGGTTCAATATAGCATGTATATCACCCAAGTGCTTTTTTTCAGTTTATCACAACAAGGGCTTTTTTATTCCTTCCTTATTGTCACGGTCACGGGTGATTATTTTGTTTTATTTAGTTTATAGAATCAGGCGCGAGGCGTCCCCCAGAGTCGCTGGACGTCCCCACGAAATTAGAAACTGACCAGAGCAGATTTGAATGCTATACTTATATATTTCTACTGTATGTTTGAGATACGATTAAATTTTTTTTGTTTCTTTCTTTATTTCACAAGTCGTAAGTGTATTGAAAAACGTCGTTTGCCACACGTGCAGATTTGTCATTGCAGCCCTCGGCTCCATAACACACTCGCCTACGGCTCGTGCGAATTTCGCCTCGGTCGCAATGACAAACTTCCTGCACTTGTATCAAAATGTACTATTTTGTTACGAGTGCAAACAAAAATGAGCTTAGCGGTCGTCAAGCGAATATGTATTCGATGGTACCACATACCAAAGAATATTACGTTTACTAACAACAATTGTGAGTTCGTAAAAAAGGACCAACTATTTACAACACTGGTCCTCATGTAATTAAGACAGGGGCGTAGCTACCGCCGTATCTGCCGTATCAATTATACTGTGGCCCCGTGGTACAGGGGCCCTGACCTAGGCAAACATTCGCAACGTGTTATTCACAACCGTCTCATAGGGCAGCCAAACATCTGTAATAAAAATACGTTTTTTTAAAACGGGGCCTTTTTTTTTATACGGGGCCCCTATGTGACTAGCTACGCCACTGAATTAAGAGTTCTATACCGCATCAGAGATAGGTAATCTGCTATGCAATAATTAATTGTAATCCGACAATTTATTTGTTTTATAATTAAGTAAGTTACCGATTAATTAGCAGAACAAACTGAATGTATTCTTACGCCAATTAGTAGCCCAACTGTTTCTACCGACAAAAACCAGAATTGTAGATAGAAATAAAGAAAAACATGAAGAAAAGAGGGATGTTTTAATTTATACAAGTTGATATGGTAAAGTAATTGGTCTTGGTAATTTAATGGTTTTGATAAAACTGTACATAGTTGATACTAATTAATAGAAAAGAGGGAATGGTAAGACCGATACGTTGGAAGATCGGATCCGATTCTGTATTCAGTAAAACATTGCAAATGTTTTTTTTTTGTTTTAATCTTTTGTTCATATCATGATATGCTTACATTTATCAAAGACTAGCGACCCGCCCCAGCTTCACACAGGTACTGATATTGAATATATTATGCATGTATTATGAACATAAACCTTCCTCTGGAATCACTCTATCTGTTAAAAAAGCCGCAACTGAGTCCGTTGCGTAGTTTTAAAGATTTAAGCATACATAGGAACAGGCGACTTTGTTTTATACTATGTACGAGTAATGATAACAATTTAATTCTGCCTTAGTACAAGTTTTTAAACCGTTGCTTTAACTGAAGTACACGATAACAGAATGTCGAAAGCCTGTTTTTTCTTTCAGTACAACATACGACGTACGAGTATTTACCAGATACCATAAACTTATATCTTAACGAAAGACAAGCACGTTCACAGAGACTATTTGTCTTCATTGACGTTATGTCATTTAACAAAACTTTTTAGGGATGATTCTCATTAGAGCGGGCCGTGCCAGGGCCGGGGCGTGGACGAGCCGGGGCCCGTCCGTGCTACGCAATTTATTTTCGGACGCAGCAAGAAAAATGTTCTGATTACGATGGGACGTGGAGGGAACGGGGCGGGACCGTGCAACAAACGTGGTATTGAAGTGCGTCGAGTGGGCCCGGACGGGACACGGATAATGCACTGTGTAATATAAATTGATTCATACAAAATATATGAAACAGATTAAAACCGTGCCCCGTCCGGGCCCCGTCCGGGCCCCGCCCCGGGCACAGCACGTTCTAATGAGAATCATCCCTTAAGCTTACAGCGCGAGCTCTCACACTGCGTGAACGTCAAAACTGTACCTACTAATGTCATCAATGTAAAGGTATGGTCTGCAGATCACCTAATTCAGGTAAAATGATTGTGCGGTATGCCTAATCTAGAGCGTAGTACAATAGGTACGGCAGTCGGATCTTGGTGAGTCTGAAGCTAGACTCTGCGAATTTTAGCGATTGAAAACTCGTACAAAAATAAAGATTAAAAAAAAATGCCAATAACAGTTTTTAACAGTAATAAAAGCTGCAAATAAATAGAGCAATAGAGCAGTGGTGGCCGAGGGGTAACGGCCCCGACTTACGAGTCGTAGGTCGCGGGTTCAAACCCAGCCGGGCGCATTACTTTGTGTAATTTATTTCATCACCACTGCTCTCAAAACGGTGAAGGAAAACATCGTAAGGAAACCGGCATGTCCTAGAACCAAAAATTCGAAGACATGTGACATCTACCAATCCGCACTGGACCCGCGTGGTGGATTATGGCCCATTCCCTCTCCTAGAGAGAGGAGGCCTGTGTCCCTGCAGTGGGAACATTAAAAGGCTGATGATGAACAGCTGCAAATTGCATTTATTTGTTAAAACCATTTATTTTTTTACGACTTTTCAAGCACTAAAATTCACATAGCCTAACTTCAGACTTGCTAAAAACCGATGGTCGTACGGTACTGGACTACCTACCTACTTTTTTAACTCAATGACATAAAAAACTCACCAAAGATTATTTGAATCAAAGAGATCAATTTAAGATCATTTACTAGGTTTAGGAATCAGGAAACACAGATTTAGGTAGGGATTTCCGCTTTTGGTACGTACCAATTTGCAACAATAACGTAATTATTGTCAACCGCAATTGTTCATTTTTGGGACCGTTATCATATTCCTGTTACCAACGCTCATTTACTTTTATTAAAGACAAGTTATTAATATTTGTATTACTACTAAAGCCTATAATAACTACCGGATCTTTCCTTTTAAACCATCTGGCCAGTTTCAGACAATCAATCACTTTTTGCGTCGAGTTAACACCAACTTCATTAAACTCGAATAAAATTATAATTAATGAAATCGTTCGATATAGCAGACGATAAACTAGACATACACCTTTACAGAAAGATACCAATTCAAGTTTGAATAGCCATGTATTATTTTCGCACCTTTAATTGAAAAATATGGGGTATCATTGATAGGTGGTTGACCAGTTCGAAGCAACGCCGAGGCATATAACCTACGTTCCTCGCTCCACACGGCCGTGGAAGGCGTTTGTCACGGCCACAAGTACTGACAGTCGCGTAGCTTGGCTTGGGTGAAGGGGCCCCACACCCATAGGGGCCTCGCGTAAGGAGGAGGCTGGGCTGTGTTCAAAAATGACCAGAGTAGTATAAAGTCGTTCTTTTATGACTCGAGTAGCTACCTTAGAGTTAACCCAAGTGACTCCAACTTCGAGTAGGGTAGGTTAATGTAAGCCATTGACAATAATAGAATTTGCCGTTTGCGTTCAAAAATGCGAGTGTAGGTTATCTACACTGTGACGTCATTAGAGTTAACTCCAACCTCGAATTTAAATTTAGGGCTGAGGAACGAGGCAGGAGTGTAGCTACCGCTGTATCTGACGTCAAAGTTACGGTGCCCCGAGCTACAGATACGAGCGACGTAGGCAAAAATTCGCAACATGCTACCCACAACCGTCTCGCAGAGTAAACTAAGCATTTGTATAAAGGTTTTATATGGGACTTGCTACGCCACTGGAACGAGAGTTTATATTATAATTGATAGTTTGGCATATGACCACTATTCCACCTAATAACTAGTAAGCGACGATGTGGTCGTACACTGGGCTACGACAGTCGCTGTCGTATTTTCAAATTTATTAAAGAAAAAGGCCTTGCTGATGCATCTTCGCCCGCGTCTAAATTAGTCGACACTACGCCTCTGAGTACTGGAGCCTGTATTATTTTCACACGATTGCTTACGACCGGTTATAACACATATAGAAAAATAAATTCAATAGAATAGATGCTAGATCGGTGGAATGGTTCTGTAGGGATCGGTTCTAGATATGTGTAATCGTGAAAAACTCAATATGAAGAGATTAAAAAATTGTCTCTTTCATCTTTTCTATTTGCAGAATTTTCTTAATTTTAAAGATTGTACGAAATTAAGGATACCTAGATTGTAAGAGATAGGCAGTCGCCTCCAGTTAGACTGAAGTCGACCCCAAGGTAATTAGGTAAATGCTAGAAAGATACAGGGTAAAATAGGGTGAATAGAAACTCGGGGGGTGAATAGAAACAAAAATTTTATTTAATTGATTTCATGTTTTTAATTTGAATAAAGCATTTTTGTTTTCAATATTAAATTTATAAAAATATTTAAATGATGCAAACAATTTTTAAATAACGTGAAAAAACAACAAAATGTTGTTTCTATTCACCCCTGATTTGTTTCTATGCACCCCGTTTTACGGCAATATTTAACAGCGCTACCTAAATTATTTACAACATATTCCGAAAAGGAAACAACAGATACTGGTCCCCGTATAAGCAAGAAAATTACTGTATCAATAATACTTATAAAAAAACTGTAACGAAGTAAAGTACTTTTTAAATAAATATTCAGAATAAACGGTTCAACGCTTATTAAATCAACCGTTACCATTATAATAATTGCTCGTTTAATCCAACATTAAGTTCACAATGTTGCTAACTAGAAAAATAATCGGTCTGCGGATCTCCGATCAGCCTGCGACTAGGCATACTAGCAAAAAGATGTCCACGAATGTTCACTAAAGAAACTGTCGCACATTTTGCTATTTTTTATAGCATAGCATATAACAAAAAAATTAAAAAAGTTGACCGTTGCCGGATTGACGCCCTTGAGATGTGGGTTTAGAGGAAAATGCGGTCGGAACATCGGACCAATGACTCTATAATAGCCGAACTCAAGTCACCAATGAGGCTCACCACCATGTGCCAAAGAAAAATTTTTGATTTCTTTGATCACATTGCCAGGAAGAGAGGTGATAACCTGGAAAAGTTGATGGGAAAAGATCAAGGGGCAGGAGTCCAATAAGTTGGTTAAACCAAATCCGTAGTACACTGGAGAGCACAGTCTGCGACGCCGTCCACATCGCCGAAGATAGGGCAACATGGCGAAATATAGTCCATCAAAAAATTATTCGCCGAGGTCACGACCCTCAGCATTGAAGATAAACGACGCAGGGAGTTCCCACTGCTGCGACTCAGGCCTCTTCTCTAGGAGAGGGAATGGCCCGTAATCCACTCCGCGGGCCCAGCGCGGGTTGGTGGAGGTCACATATCTTCGAATTTTTTGTTCTACGACATGTCAGTTTCCTCACTATGTGTTCCTTTACCGTTTTGAGAGCAATGGTGATGAAATAAATTACACAAAATAATGCGTCTGGCTGGGTTTGAACCCGCGATCTATAACTCGTAAGCCGAGGCCTTTATCACTGCTCCCGCACACACCTGCACTGCTAGCTCGTATACCAAAAGAAAACTTTATGACCATAAGAAAATACCTTTTTGCTTTATGAGAAACGGTTGAAAAAGTTAGCTTCGTCTAGAACAGGCGGGGTAACAAACTGATAAAGGCTTTGCCAATAAATTGAATGTAAGTTTCTTCAGTAAAATTAATAAATATTTATTGAAACGCATTAAATTTATGACTTCTCAGGCTCTAGTTACTTTGGAAATAAATTGGCTGGAGTCTACAAAAGAATCAACTCGTGATGAGGTTCGCAAAATGCTTTTGATGGCTTTTTAATGGTTCTGGTAAATTGGCGAGGTGAAATTCAAAGTCCGACAGAAATAGAAAGATGGGCTATCACCCGGATAATTCAGGCTAGGAAACAGCAGCCTCCCTAGCTAAATTACGAACGTTTCGTTAACGTCGAACGCTTTGAGTTCTTTACTTTGATCCTTTGTTTGACGTCATCTCAACGTCCTGTTACATGGTCAGAACTAAGAAATTGAAGGCCGAGCTTCGCCGAGATCTCTCGCGCCTTTGGTTGACGATGCGTACGCGACCACCATAGGAAGCCCTCCTACAAGGTGGACCGATACCAACCGAACCATTACCAGGTGGTAATGGTTGCGGGAATCCAATAAATGCGAGAACGCATAGGACCGATGTTAAAAACAATTTATAGCAACGCAACCACACTAGGAGCTCAGCTTTAAATATCGGGTGCCACCAATGTTTACAAATAAGGAGAGCTGGCCGTTTGTTCAACCCTGTGTTTTATATCTTATTTCTCTAGTTACGGGGCTGGAGCTTCAAGTGCCTCGATAACTAGAAAAACAACACCTTTATATAACATATTATATGTATCTAATGGCCGTTCGAATAAGTCGAAAAGACCTGTTTATGTTCTTGTTGGTGTCTATCTAGCTAGATTTTTCTTTTGTTATAGTCTAGCTAGTCCCTGCGACTTCGTTTATAACTCACTATTTTTTTCGTCCATAACTCACTATTTTTTTATGTTTATTTTTGCCGTAGGTAATCTTGGATACAATATTGTCTGCTCTGAAGAATCGAAGCCTCCTGGGGCCATGGGTTGATACGAAAGCGCAAAACCAAGGCCCTGAGATCAAACCAAGGAAGGAACAGGGTCAGTCGTTTAGTGAATAAGATAAGGAGTCTGTCAATGCTTCGCCGAAGGACGAGATTCTTCATTGGATGAATTTTCTCACTTAAAAAAAATGTCCTTGCATAATTTATCCAGTAATGTGGAAATATTGTGATGTAAACCACTTTTTTTAAAAGAGTAACCATGGAATTGTATGATGAGTGTGTATGCCGATCCTTCTCCTCATGAAACGACTAATTTGAAACCGTGACGCTGTGACGTTTTGAAAGCGCCCATGTAGGATAAATTTTAAATAAAAATATTTTGGGTTTGACAACAGAACAATTTTGAGTTTTTTTTTGCCTTGATTTCCAATTGTTATTCTAATAAGTTGAATCAGTTTCTAAAGTTTCGCGCAGCACCCCCCCGATTCGATTCGATTTCGATTGAACCCCGAAAATCGGTTACTACGCATTTAAGGTCAACTGTCAAGATGATTCAACTTGTGTGACGAGGATTTTTTTTTTATTGATTATTGGTTCGCGCTTGACCACTATCTCACCTGATGGAAAGCGACGATGCGGTTGACGATGGAGCGCGCTTACCAAGAAGTAACCTATTCACTCTTGACGTAAAGATTCCCGGATTGTAGCCATCAGGAAACACAGACTCCGACAGGGAATTCCACTTCTTGGTTGTACGCACAACCAATTATAACCAATTTTTGGGTCTCAATCACACCATCTTCGCCGCGGCCCAGCTCCCTCGGGTGTCCAATAAGTGATAATCTTCGCCCATCTGCCCGGGAAACAATAAGTGATAATCTTCGCCCATCTGCCCGGGAAACAATAAGTGATAATCTTCGCCCATCTGCCCGGGAAACCTATACCTATAACCTATAATACCTATAATATTCGACAACTATCACACAACGCCGTCTAGTCTCAAGCTAAGCAGAGCTTGTGTTATGAGCACTAGACAACTGATAAACATACTTAATATATTTCTAAATACATGCATATTATAGATAAATTACACCCAGACACAGAACAAATGATCGTGCTCATCACACAAACATTTGTCCTGGGTGGGAATCGAACCCACGACCTCCCGCATAGCAGTCAGGGTCACTAACTACTAGACTAACAGGCCAGTGTAACGTAAAACGATTTTATTTTTTATTTCTTTTCTAAGGATCACATATTACACAAACTAAATACTAAGCCACAGTATCTCTATTTGGCCGATAAAACAGTAATTCCAGATGGATTGCTCCAATTATTATAATGACAGTAATTTCAAGACATAGATAATTATTATGATATAGCTATTATGTGGACAACTGGACATGTCGGTATTTACATCGGCAGGCTGACTTGTCAAGTTAAACAAGCTGATGTATATTTAAACTCTTGAGCTCCCAGCAAACTCCGGCGTTCTCACACATATTGTCTTTTTATTAAGGTGATATCAGACGCTTCACTCGAGTGAACGTTCACTCAAATGAATGCTTCATTTTATTCCGCACTTTTGTTTCATTTGGAGTTCAGACGAATCATTTCGAATGAAAGATGCCGAATGAATGCTGCCAAGACTCTTTACCTAAAGATTCGAACGCGTGGAGGTACCGAGTTGAAATTTAAACCATTTACTAAAGTCTGTGGTCCCTTAAAGACGTAAAATAAAACTTTTAAGCTAAAGGAAAAAAGATACGGCCGTTTATTTCGCAAAAAACGTACATTTAGACCCCTTTAAATGATAAATAAGTAATAAGATAAATTATATTTATTTTTGCAAATAGGTTTCACATAAGGACTCTGCAAAAGGGGCGAAGCCTACTGGGGCTATGCCATGGAATAGAAGTTTAAATCGGTTGAATAGGCAGTAATAAAGGTTTCTTTAAATGTCTAGTTTTATGCGAATAGAGTATAGGTATATTATATACTAGCTTTTGACCGCGGCTTCGCCAGCGTACATAAAATATAGTCTATGTCACTCAGGAGTAAAGCAGCTTTCTATTGTTGCTAAAATTTTTCCAATCGGACCAGTAGTTCCAGAGATTACCCCCTACAAACTAAAAAACAAAAAAACAAACTTTACCTCTTTATTATATTACTGTAGATGTAGATGTCACTCAAGGGCAAAGCAGCTTTCTATTATTGCTAAAATTTTTCCAATCGGACCAGTAGTTCCAGAGATTACGTCCTACAAAAAAAAAAAAACAAACTTTACCTCTTTATTATATTAGTGTAGATAGGTAACTACATACGTAAATAACATTTTATTCAGATAATTGTTTTTACACCTGACTAAGTAGTTAAATACGTAAGTTTTTCTCCTCAACACCTATAGAGATAAGATGGCGTGTTAGTACTTAGAAACAACCCCTAACGACATTTAAAGTTCATAATTATGACGGCGATAGCTTCTTTATAATTAGGTAAACTGGCCAGTATTTTTTTATCAATTGTTTATTTTTTTATCCATACTTAATATTATAAATGCGAAAGTAACTCTGTTTGTCTGTCTGTCTGTTACGCTTTCCCGGTTAAGCCTCTCAACCGATTTTGATGAAATTTGGCACAGACAATCTTTAAACCCTGAGAAAGGATATAGGCTACCTTTTATTGCAAAAAAAAAGACGCAGACGAAGTCGCGGGTACCAGCTAGTTTTATATAAACTAGTAGTACGAGAGCAGATGTGGCCGAGTGGTAACGGCCCCGACTTACGAGTCGTAGGTCGCAGGTTCAACAAACCTAGCCAGGTAAATTACTTTGTGTAATTTATTTCATCACCACTGCTCTCAAAACGGGGAAAGAAACATCGTGAGGAAACCGGCATGTCCTAGAACCAAACATTCGAAGACATGTGACATCCTTCAATGCGCACTGGCCCCGCATGGTGGATTATGGCCCATTCCCTCTCCTGGAAAGGAGGCCTTTGTCCCAGCAGTGGGAACATTAAAAAAGGTTGACGATGATGAAACTAGTATTTGACTGCGATCACAGCTGATGGTAAGCGGTGATGCAATCGTATTAGTCAAAGGCGCACTAGTCAATGTAATTACTATTTCTCGTAAATTATTTAAAACTAATGAGGTTTATAGAAATTGAACAATTCAACTTAGACTGTGTTTTATTTATGCAGTTATTGGAAGTCATAATAAGGGAGAAGGCCCATTTACGTCCTCGAAATGGAATATTGACAAAAAGCTATTAAACAATCAGATTTCATTTAATGTGTAATTAAATTACAATTAATATAAAAATAATTATTAATCTACACTAATATATATCTACACTAATATAATAAAGAGGTAAAGTTTGTTTTTTGTTTTTTTGTTTGTAGGAGGTAATCTCTGGAACTACTGGTCCGATTGGAAAAATTTTAGCAATAATAGAAAGCTGCTTTACTCCTGAGTGACATAGGCTATATTTTATGTACGCGGGCGAAGCCGCTGACAAAAGCTAGTTATTTTATAGAATTAATGGGTATCGAGCGACCTCGCTTAAATCGAGAGCACTGTCTCGCCTGAATGCTCGGTATGTGTGAACAGCTCGGCCGAGCGTTTGCGGAACAGAGAGTAAAGTCCCACAAACATCCGTTGAAAAGGAAGCATCATCCTACCAGACAGGTGTTTTGTCTGGTGTGGCTACTGCCCACCAGACAAAACACCTACAACAGTTGCGACTACCAAAAATTATTAATCGATAGACGATTTTAAAGTCGTAAATTTTCAAATCGCGCGGAGAACTTTGATTGCGCGATGCAGAATCTCGTTTTTCTCTTGTAGTTCCTATGTGGCGCCATAGATGGCGCTGCAACATTAATAAACATACCTATAGGTAATATTAAAATATCTAAATAATAGACTGTATTATAACATTATTTGTAGATTCATCCCTGAAACTGTTTTTTACACGTTATTTTGTGGATCCCATCTAGGCACCCATGTATTTTGTGGATCTCATTTTGGCACCTATGTAGGTATTTTGTGGATCTCATTTTGGCACCCATGTATTTTGTGGATCTCATTTTGACACCCATGTATTTTGTGGGTCTCATTTTGGCACTTATGTAGGTATTTTGTGGATCTCATTTTGGTACCCATGTATTTTGTGGGTTCTATCTCGAAGTTTATGGAATATCTCGCCCTAGCAAAAACTATCCTGCGAGCCAAATGTCAACTTTAAAAAACCAGTTTAGTAGAACGAACCAGACTGATGACTCCAATAAAAAATTAAAGGGATATTTCGGCCAAATCATATAATTATTAATTAAAAATCTGTAAATCATAGCATTACCTAAGTAAACATAATTTTAAACATAGAGAAGACAGAGTAAAGTAACGATAATTTCAAACTTGTAGTACCACATTTTTAAAAGTAGACATTTGGCCTGCAGGCCTTTTTTTATGGTAGGTAAAAATCATCCAATGACGAATCCCGCTCTTGGGTGGAGCGGGAGACAGTGTCAGACTCTTACTGACTAAACAACCTACCCCGTTCCTACATCGCCATATATACCAGGGCCAGAGCCTTCCTTTCAGACACAAACCATTGGCCCTAATAGGCTTCGATCCTCCTGCAGGGTCCCTACGTGGCCTGCAGGCCTGCAGTTTTTGCTAAGGCGAGATGTTCATCTCGCAATAACCCCATCTCAACTCATGTGAATTTTATGGATTCTGTTATTCAATGCAATTAGCTATAGGTTACTAACTATACTGATATAGTACAGAAAAACTTTTTGTTACTAATACACTAACAATCTATGGACTATTATGGGTCTGAAATCTGTAGGGGCCCTTCAGGGTCGAAGGTCCTCGCGAGTCCCTTAGAGATAAATTTAAAGAAATCGATATACTGACTCTGCCTTCTCTTTATATCTTAGAAAGTATCCTGTATGTTCGTAAAAATTTAGGACTTTTTAAAATTAGAAGCGATATTCACAACAAGAATACGCGCAGTAAACACGAAATTGTTTTACCCAAATGGAGGTTAGCCAAGACCAGCAAGTCATTTTTAGTAAACAGCATACGTTTTTATAACAAGCTGCCAGAAGCGGTAACCGAACTTAGTGAGGGAAACTTCAAAAATCACATTAAGCGGGTCCTAACCAAAAAAGCATATTATAAGGTTAAGGATTATGTAGAAGACAAGCTTGTTTGGCAATGACTGCTCTGCACATGTGGCTCCCTGGTAACTTATTCATGTTGTGTAATTGTGTCTATTAACTGCTCCATCTTTGTTTCCATATACACATTTTTTTTTTTCTTGACACATTGCTTCTGCAATATTTATATTTAATTCAATTATAATTAATTTTGTTAGCACCCCGCAGTGTAACTGTTGTAGTGATTGATGTATTTTTTTTTCTCATACTTTTTTAATTTTTTTTTTTTTATATACAATATTTTTTTACAATTCACGTTGTAAAGTAAGAGCACTGTAGACTTAGTAAATCCTATTACGATTCACCTTTTATTTTTTATTATTATGATTATTTTTATTGTGCTTTTAATACAATATTGACTGGTCTACACTGTTCTTACATAATGATATAAGTACTGTAACAACGAATTATTGTAAGAAATCATTTTTTTAAAAGAGTAACCATGGAGTTTCTTGCCGGTTCTTCTCCATAGGAAACGACCAATTTGGAACCGTGCACTAGCTTCTGACGTTTTATAAGTGCCCTTGTAGGCCTATATGAAATAAAAACCTTTTTGATTTGATTTGATTTGATTTTGAAGCCTCCTGGAGCCGAGGGTTCAATGAAACTGTTACCGCGGCTCTAGGAATAAGGCAAGGAAGGTACGGGGTAGGTTTTTTAGTCAGTAAGAGTCTGACACTGGTCTCCCGCTCCGCCCAAGAGCGGGTTTTGTCATTCGATGATTTTCACCTACCATAAAAAAATGGGTCTGAAATAAAGATAAGTATTTTAATTTAATTTAATTTATTCAGCTGCCAAAACGGGACTAAACTACATAAAACGGTTAATTGGTACTTCTGCATTCTATCGGCTGCTCGTATTACTAGGTATTTAAAAGCCAGCGTGTCAGTTATTCGGTCGGTTTTTGCATCAGACCACCCCTCGCAGCCAAAGGTCACTACAGGCAATTAAACAAAAACATAGACGATATTATTATCTAAATGTCAGTGGCGTGAACTTTCCTTACCAGCGCAGACGCTATTAATTAACTTTTTGAAATGTGGCGGAAAGAATACGTCATTTCATAAAAGAGCGGATTAGGTTTTTAAACGGTTGAGCCCCGAGCAAACGGCGTTCGCATACCTATCGTCTTTCCATTGCCACTGCCATTGCCATTGTACCCATACCTTTAAGTTTTCATGTTACCCATAGTTTTAAGTTTTGTATAAGTTATGTTACTTTTTGGTGTACAATAAAGTATTAATCTATCTATCTATCTTTCTATGATGTCTCTAATTACGGTAGGTACTCGAAATGTTAATAAAATATGGCTTACTTTTTTCTTGTTTCATCATTATTTATGAGAGATTATGTAAGACATGTTGAAATACATACCTAAATAAAATAAAGGGAACTAATTTTTTGAGCAGTTATTTAAATATTTGATATGTTATTATGATCAGTTCAAAAACATATTGAGCAGTTATTTAATTTAATGGCAGTTCATTAATTATTGCGACAGTAAAACATGGACAGTAAAAAAAAAACAACTTGTCGGTTATTTTATCATACAATGTCAATATCTAAAAATAATTGAGCTGTCCAATAACTAAATGGGCAGTAAAAATGATGGAATGGGCAGATCGATAAGTAGATCGGCAGATCATAGCGAGCGGTGACACCCGAACTCAATTTCATTGAAAAGAGAGGTCAAATGTTCGTTACTTGGGCGGAGCTTATAGCGCGGGTCCATAAACGAAGGAGTTCTGAGATAAGAAATATAAAAAAATAAAAATACAACACCGAATTGAGAACCATCTCCTTTTTTTGAAGTCGGTTAAAAAAAGGAACCCTTATGGTGCGACTTCGTCCCTGCCCGTTCGTCACACCGCTATATTATTATCTCAACACTAATTTACAACCTCATTATTTATAGAATTGCTTAGAATGAGATTTATTTCCGACAAATTCTGATTTATTACTGCCCACACGTAACTGCCCATTCATTCATTTTTACTGCCCATTTAATTATTTTTCTGCTCAATTTTGTATTCACCGATCAGTTTTATTATTTTTTATTACTCATTTTTGTTTATTTTACTGCTTAGCTTTAACTGCTGAACTAGTTATTAAACCTCCCATTTATATTTTTTAACTTACCAAAACCGCTATTTACAACTGCTCCTTTAAATCAGTGCCTAAAATAAATACAAACATCAAAAGGATTCTGTAATCTCCAACATAACTTGTTAAGAGCGGCCAACCCGACGTACGTTTTCATACAACCGGTCGTCATTATGATGTTATTACACATCTTTCTTCAGATATTTTGGATACACAGATATCTTGTGAATATTATCTAGGCATCTATACAAATCAAAACATAAATTTGTGTAAGAGTAATCCAGTAAAAATCTGAAAATCAGTTATTTTACGTGAACTTTGACTCTCCATAATGTACTCGTATATTAAAAATATAGAAAAGTACTTTTATAGAAGCCTTGCTCATTTAATTGAAGTTCTAAATGATGTAGGTAATTTTTTTTTTCAATATCCTTAAGGCTTCAATACAAACACGTATTTTATTCGTATTTGGAACAAATTTTGTAAAACATTTGAGTGAATCGTAAGATAACCGAATTCCAACAGAGTTTTCAGGTGTTATCTCTCTTTTTTCGCATTACTTCTGCATCAAAGGCTTTTAAACCATACGCGACGTTGACGATAGGCGAATGAGGAATAAGGTGGGCCCATCTTAACATCAAAAGGCCAATTCTGTAATCTCCACGATAACTTGTCAAAACGTACACTCAATGCGATTTTGAAATTTTGCGACTGAGCTCCGAATACGACTAAGGAACAGTAAAAACTAAGAAACAGAAAATACGAAATTTCCTTCATCTCAAATTTCTCCATATCAACTTTGAAACAACAAAAATATATTAGCAAATTGCAATTACTTAAAAAAATCTATTCATCTTTAGTTCCTGTAGTATAATAAGTTGTGTTGCATAGTTGCATATTAGACCTGTCCAAAACTTTCCATATAAGAGCGACTCTTATGAAGATCTATCTTGATTAAACCATTTGAAATTGAATATTTCTCAAACTAAAAACTTGATAAGACTACCAAGAATCACCTTCACATGTTTCCCAGCTCACGGACAAAACAAAAAACCTAATTTGTATCAGTAATCATTGAATTACCATACTAGCCTTCTCTTTAAAACACCACCACGTCCATGTTTCCCAGTGTAAAACCTAGACTTTAAAAAAAGCATCTAGCTTCACCTAATCCAGTCTAAGCAGCATATCTGAACCTCATGACCGATGTCAATGAATCCCGCTTATTTTATCGCTAACCACCTAGTCTCCAACCAACATTCCTACAAAACCACACGTTAGACACTACAAACTATATTAGAAACTATTGCAAAACCTCAGAGAACCACGTTTCACTGACTTGCAGACTTGAATAGATTCCTCAAGTCTCAAAGTGCAGTTGTCGTAAACGCGCGCGTTTAGGTCTAGTTTCTTAGGGTTTGTGGCAAGGGTTGAGTCGGGAACGCATTCTGGAGTCGAGTTTAGGAGTTAGCGAGTGCAATGCGCCGCTCATGCAGTTCCCTAACCGGTTTCTAATCGTTGTATTTCGCCGCCGCCGATCGAGCTTTGTGTGCCTCGGAGAAAAAGTTAAAATAACTTCAATGAAAATGTTCCAGGTTGTTTCTTTGCTAGCCGAAATTCTAACAATTTTCAGTCACAGATCAAAGTTTTAAAAACCTCACACTGCGTGAAAATTTAACATCTAGAGCTAAAATAATCTAGCGGTCATGGAGAGGTATGTGGGTACCGTTTGCTAGCTCACAGTTATAGCCATTGTACAAAAATCACAATGACACCTAGGCAGAAAAGAATGGCTGGCTAGTAACTGACGGGGAGTTCTGTGGCATTCCTTAAACGTAATAATGCACCTGACGACGATATGGATTTGTTGTAAGTACGCGTTTGAAGTCGTGGTATGAGCACCGCATTTGTAGACAACGATCGACTGAGGTAATGTAGTGGTTAACCGACTGAACAGATCTGGAAATATCACATCCTCAAGGTGATGGTATACGCTAGCCCTTCAAATTCAAATGTAATTAAAATTAGCTTCTGCCAGCGGCTTTGCCCGCGTGAAAGTAAGTTTTTCCATACAAACTTTGAACCCCTCTTTCATAATTATGTTTTCGTCGAGTTTTCATTATTTTTATATAGATGTATTCTCTAGTCGGAGCGGGGACAGATACAATGAATCAAAATCCATGAAAATTGGTCTAGCCTATCTCGAGTTATAAGTGTTGTAACAAGCCCGTCCTTGTTTTATATATATAGATTATCCCCTAATGAATGGCCATGTCATGGTAAAGTCATTCAATAGTGGTAACTAAACTGAGAGGATTGTACTGAATAGTTTTATCATTACATAGTATAAAACAAAGTCGCTGTCTGTCGCTATGTATGCATAAATCTTTAAAACTATGCAACGGATTTTGATGCGTTTTTTTTAATAGATAGTCGGTTTATCCTTCCTCTTGAAACATGTATAATACATGTTTAATATATTTAATATCAGGAAAACATCGTGAGGAAACCGGCATGCCCTAGAACCAAAAATTCGAAGACATGTGACATCCACCAATCCGCATTGGGCCCGCGTGGTGGATTATGGCCCATTCCCTCTCCTAGAGAGAGGAGGCCTGTGTCCCTGCAGTGGGAACATTAAAAGGCTGATGATGATGATATTTAATATCAGCATTGCACCCGTGCGAAGCCGGTGCGGGTCGCTAGTTGATTATAATTTGGTAAATAAATACGTGTTACGGTCGCCAGTAATGTTTAATCAAAACAAAATTTGACACTGACCAACCCTACACTATGGCAATATACTGAACTTATTTATACCCTAGCGACAGACAAGCACGTTCATAGAAACTGTTTGTTAAAATATTGAAAAGTTAATACAAAAGTCCGTTGCAGCGCACCATTGGTATCATATCGTCTAACAAAAATTTAAAAACTTACAGCGCTGTCACGCTGCGAGAACGTCAAAACCGCACTATAGTTCGTTTTTTAATTCTAGACTACGATTTGACAACTCAGAATGTCATACTCTAGAAATATGTTCCCAATTTTCTGGAGTTTAAATCTAAAAAAATGAGTTTAGAATTAAAAACCGGCCAAGTGCGAGTCGGGCTCGCGCACAAAGGGTTCCGTAGCAGCAAATATAATAAACTTATTATGTCAATTTATACACCTGGTGAATGGAGCCTAAACTCTCCCGATATTTTGCCTTGTACTTATAGGTTCAGCCATCGTTTTCAGTGTAAGCACAATAACTTAACCAAAATTACAGTTAAATCAACCTATCTCAAAAACTATAAGAGATACTTTGATCAAACCAAAAATCGTTGAAAGAGTTAATTAGCATGCATCACCTCTATTTTTTTTAGAATTTTATACCCCGTAGTTATAAAAATAGAGGGGGGGGGACATACTTTTTACGACTTTGAGAGCTGATATCTCAAAAACCGTTCACTTTAAGAAAAATGTTTTTTAGAAAACTTTATATCATTTTAAAAGACCTTTCCATTGATACCCCACACGGGTATGTACATCGAAAAAAAAATTTTCATCCCTCAGTTACATGTATGGGGGGCCCCACCCCCAATTCTTTTTTTTACTATTTAGTGTCATAATTTTGTAGCGGTTCATACAACACATATTCCCATCAAATTTCATCATTGTAGTACTTATAGTTTCCGAGTAAATCGGCTGTGACAGACGGACAGACGGACAGACGGACAGACGGACAGACGGACATGACGAAACTATAAGGGTTCCGTTTTTGCCATTTTGGCTACGGAACCCTAAAAAACGAACTATAATCTGTGTGATCTGCAGGCCATACACCTTTACCTAAAGTACCTTTACTTGTAAAGTGACTAGTAGGTACGTTACGCCTAAACTAGTGCATACCTAGTACCTACATTAGGTATATCGATGACTGAACTTCAGTTATTTAAATGGCAATTTTTCGGTACACTGTTAAACTTTTTAATGTTGACATTGACTTCAACCCATTTACAAGTCGGTTGCCAGTCTTGGGTCTTTGTTGAAATAGTTCATATCTTTAATATTACTTTCTCATCGACAAAAAAGCATAGTTGCATTCAAAACTTCATAATGCTCTTCTGAAAACTTCACTTATTTTTGTAATAGTCCAACTTTTTTATGGATTCATTACTGCGAAATTCAATAAGATTTATACTATTTGATGCAGTATTCTTATTTTGCAAAAATAACAATCTAACAGGGAAAATATTTATATTGATTGTCGCAGAATGGACTATCTAATGGGTATTTGTTTTTAGACTTACTCAAATCTTTCAACAACTTGAACCAACCTTCTGACGTTTAATAAATGGTCATGTAGGCTAACATAGCATCTGCTTTATAATGTTCTCACAACTGGGAATCAGTACTCTTCTCTAAGAGAGGGAATGGGTCGTAAATCCACCACGCGGGCCCAGTACAGGTTGATGTCACATGTCTTCGAATATTTGTCCTCACGATGATTTCTTTCACCGATTTGAGATCAGTGACGGAATACATTACACAAAGTAATGGGCCTGGCTGGGTTTTATCAACGAGGTTAAAGCCTAACACGCAGACAGAGGTACTTTACACATTTAATTATTATAGTATACTAGCTTTTGCCCGCGGCTTCGCCCGCGTGGGTTTGGGGTTTCCGGGATAAAAAGTAGCCTATGTGCTATTCCGGAGTGTATCCTATGCCTGTGCCAAATTTCATTCAAATCCATTCAGTAGTTTTTACGTGAAAGAGTAACAAACATCCATACATCCATACTTACAAACTTTCGCCTTTATAATAGTAGTAGGATATTCTTAAACTCATCAAAACCTCAGAACAAACCTCGATACCCAACTCAAAATCCTCCGATCATAAAATATTCTAATAGCCAATCAAATCGTCAGTTATTATAAGTTAATCGTGGTTGAGCGGGCTCAGTCCAGCGCACTTTCGCCCGCTCCCGACATCGGCCGCCGCATTTCTCCCCAAGGACATTGGAACCTGTCCCTGTGCCGACAGATGAGATTGTCCATGAGCCTGTATCGAGGAGTATATGGCAGCCATAAATTAAGACTTTGTTTAGATTGAACAAGGCTTTTCTGTTATATTTTTGTATTTGTATTTTGCAGGAAGCACAATGAACTGAGCAATTAAATATGTTAACTTCTCTCATGACTTGGTCACGTGAAAAGTTAGAAAAAGATCTATTAGTGTGATAAATATGGTGACTAGTAATATACAGGATGTCATTGCCATGTTAACGCAAAAGAATACCATAGATTCAGTACATGATTCTAGACCCCCAGTGGTGGAATTCTTTTTTTTCATATTTTTTACGTTTTTTAAATTAAACTACGTATCAAAACGTCATTGTATTTTTTTTTGCGAAAATATGAGTGAATTACATTTCAAATTAAAAATGTTATCGGGTTTGATTAGAATAACGACTTTATTTGCCTCGATGATTTTTTTATTATTTATTTTTTTCTTTTTTTTCTAACAATATCATTGGGATTGGTTAGAATAACGATTTTATACAGGTAAAAAATAAAAAAACAAAACTTAAAAAAAAAAGACGAAAAATTAATAGTATTAATAGTATTCGTTTGCGTTAACATGTCAATGACACCCTGTATATTGTATGTAGTCATAATAACAAATAACTTTTACTATGAGACCAAACCACTATTGGTCTAGGCATCCAATTGGATGCCGGCGTTTAACAAACGGCTTAGGCGTCCAATTGAATGGCAAATTTAACCAGATAACTGCGATATACATATAAACCTTTTTCTGGAATCACTTTATTTATTAAAAACACCGCATCAAAATCCGTTACGTAGTTTTAAAGATCTAATCATACGTAGGAACAGACAGCGGGAAGCGACTTTGTTTTATGCTATGTAGTTATGTACGACGTCAAAAATTAGTGTCGATATCCGTGGTTAGTTTAGTTCTTAAGGAGTGGAATTTAGAGCATTTTTTCAGAGCATTTTATCTAGTCCTACTTTTGAAGTGGCCAATGAGATTTATATGTTGTATGCAATAGATCTATAAGAGCCTTAGTTTAGTATCTAG
Organism: Mythimna loreyi; assembly: GCA_029852875.1. NCBI lineage: Eukaryota > Metazoa > Arthropoda > Insecta > Lepidoptera > Noctuidae > Mythimna > Mythimna loreyi. The sequence goes on from CM056790.1 coordinate 21,901,340, forward strand.
TGTAAGACACAAGTGTTAGTTATAATGAGGCTGTCATAGTCGAAATATGACTAAATCCTCTAAAAAAAAAGAAAAAAGAGAGGAATTTCCCCACCACAGTCGGTTTTTCCTGATAGCTGTTGACCTAGGGGTCTTTAAATTAAGAGGGAATTAGTTAGAGCAAGCGTGCGCCGTCGTCGAGCACATTATAGATCGCCGTCAGGTGAGACGGTGGTCAAATGCGAGCGTGTCATTAATAAAGATATAAGTTTGGGGTTTTGTTTTTTTTTGTTATTGTCGGACTGTATGGTATGTTAGTTTAAAAAAACATTTATGACTAGCTTTTGCCCGCGGCTTCGCCCGCGTGGGCTTGAGGTTGGGGTTGGGGTTTCCGGGATAAAAAGTAGCTGATGTCCTATTCCAGATTGTATCCTATGCCTGTGCCAAATTTCATCCAGATCCGTCCAGCCGTTTTGGCGTGATTGAGTAACAAACATCCAAACATCGTAACTTTCGCATTTATAATATTATAAGATACGTTCCTTAAGAATGAGACATTGGTATAATGTCTCATTCTTCAACATATATAAATGTTTTTTTTGTCTTTTTTTTCTCTCCCTCCTCTAGTTCGTTTAATTATTTATGTCTGTATTTATTTTTAAATGTCGGATACCTAGTTTAATTAATTTTACGAGTACTTTTGTCATTCTAGTGATATTATTTAATTGTTCCACAGGTAATTTATGAACAGCGCTGTGGGCTACAATATTGTTTATATGTGTTGTGTGTTTTTTGTTGTAGCTGTGTGCTGTTCCTATTTATAAAAATAAAATAAAAGAATAAGCACCTTGAAAAAAACAAATTTCGACATTGAATTCCTTGTTGGCGTGCACGAGAGATTCTGAATATTTTTGTCTTGTGCAAGAAAAATCTGTTAAATATACATATAGGCAATACTTAGGTTTTGTCCGCTTCTTCGTCCGCGTCGAATAGTTACTTCGAGCAACTTTTTCTATTTTTAAAGTAGTAAATTAATATTTTGCAAATAAATATTTTGAAGGCCAAAGTTTGTGAGTGTCTGTATGTTTGTTACTCTTTCACGCTCGAACGAAAGCACCAGCCAACCAGCCAACCAATTTGTAGGTTTTTTTTTTATGGTAGGTAAAAATCATCCAATGACGAGTCCCGCTCTTGGGCGGAGCGGGAAACAAGTGTCAGACTCTTACTGACTAAACAACCTACCCCGTTCCTACATCGCCATACATACCAGGACCAGAGCCTTCCTTTTCAGACACAAACCCGTGGCCTTGATTGGCTTCGACCCTTCTGCAGGGTCCCTACGGTTGCTGACTGTTGTGACTGTTCCTTGAGGCGCGCGGGAACAGTGTGCGCCGTCGACGACTGGGCTTGGTCCGGACGATTACCAGACGACCGGACGGCGAGCTACCCAATGCTCACCGTCCGCAAGCCCGCGCCTACGGTGGCCGGAAGTCAGGATCGGAATCGCGGCGGCGTCTGGGGCGCAAACGCCGTTGCCTTATGCGGTCCGCCTCCTCCTTTGCTAGCATTTCTGCTTCGCAGAAGGAGGCGACCGCCTGCCACTCCTCCTCACTCCGAACCATGGCTTCTACCAAGGCCTGGCGCGAGAGATCGCCGCCACCGATCGCTTCCACGAGGACACAGCGATGCTCTGCCCAAGCGTGGCACACCTCAACCATGTGCTCCAACGTGTCCTCCGGGCGGTCCACACAGTGGCGACACCCGGGCGTCTCTTCCGCACGAACCAATTTGTAGGTGGCTCTGGGACTAAGTCAAGGAAGGAACGGAGTAGGTTGTCTAGTCAGTAAAAGTTTGACGCTTCACGCTTCGCCCAAGGGTGGGATTCATCATTGGATGATTTTTACCTACCATAAAAAAAGGCCTCTTTTTTACATGCGATATCAAACATCAAATAACCTCTCCACCTCTAGGTGTAGCACGAAAGAGTGTTACTTTAAAGCTGAGATTTTTTTTCTGTCGTTGAAATAAAGATTTGCTAACCAGGTTTTTAGAGCAGTGGTGGCCGAGTAGTATCGGCCCCGACTTACGAGTTGTAGGTCACGGGTTCAAACCAAGCCAGGCGTACTACTTTGTGTAATTTATTTCATCACTACTGCTCTCAAAACGGTGAAGGAAATGACATCCACCAAACCGACCTGGGCCCACGTGGTGGATTATGACCCATTCCGTCTCCTAGAGAGGAGGCCTGTGTCCCAGCAGTGGGAACATTGAAAAGGCTGATGATGAATCAGGTTTTAGGGGCCCAAGACTCTGCTACGATATACCCAAGGAATAATGTACACAGATACCCAATAAACGTTGTTTCTACTGGTATTCTATTAACACAGGTGCTTCATTTATTGATCTACAATTCATTGTGTTTATCACCTGTAGCCAGCTACTATTACCAATAAACTGAATTGTGGAACATGGCGCAATCGAAGCTCTAAACTTTCTTAACCGAGTCATTAAATTAATTGATAAACTGTCGAATCACAATTTATCATTTGTACCAGTATTAAGGAGCCCAGATTTTTTTAACAGGAGTTTTTTTGTTCTTCTTTTAATGAAGTTCAATGGTTGGTTTAACTGTTAGGAAATTTATTCCTAACTAGTTTTGCCTGCTGAAATGTTATATAGAAATGGCATGTCAAATGCCATGCCATATACATTAGTTAATTTCTAAACATCGTGTCAGCAACCCAAATTAATTTGACACAGCTGTTAATTTAACAGTTCATCATCATCATCATTTCAGCCGAAAGACGTCTACTGCTGGACATAGGCCTCCCCCAAGCGCCGCCACAAATACCGGTCCTGTGCGTCTTGCATCCCTCGGATTCCAGCAACACTGACCAGGTCATTGGTCCACCTTGTGGGAGGCCTTCCAACGCAGCGTCTTCTGGTACACGGTCGCCACTCAATTCAATTCTTTATTGCTTTAACACATGTGTTACAAAAGAATAGAATAGAATAATACTTTATTGTACACCAAAAAAGTAACAATTTCACAGAAACTTATATGAATGAGTACAAAGGCGGTCTTATCGTTGACAGCGATATCTACCAGACAACCTTAGGACCAACGGCGGATCCAGGGGGGGGGTCATGGGGGTCATGACCCCCCCCCTGGGCTGTTTCCAGGACTTAGGTGGACCACTCAAAATCTAAATCAAAATGTTTTTATTTCATATAGGCCTACATGGGCACTTATAAAACGTCAGAAGCTAGTGCACGGTTCCAAATTGGTCATTTCCTATGGAGAAGAACCAGCAAGAAACTCCATGGTTACTCTTTAAAAAAAAATTGTTTTTTTAAAAGAGTAACCATGAAAAGAATAACCACCTTCACTAATTGAACATAATGATTTTATTTATATGTTTGGCATCATACAGATTTTATGTAAGTAACTACATACCTTCAATATTTAATTAATTTAATCTATATACATGGTGTCATTGACATCGTAACACCAACGAATATCATAGATCCAGTACATGATTCTAGTGGGCACGCCATAATCTCGGCGGCAAGTCCCCTCTTTGAGGCGTGGCTGGATAGCTGAATAGACCTCACGGCGTCCTCACCTTCAGCATGAAGCAGGTTCTCACCGTACATGACAAGTTCGGGAGGTTCCTGCACCGGATTCGTGCGGAAGAGACGCCCGGGTGTCACTGTGTGGCCAGCCAGGAGGACACGGTAGAGCACACGGTCGAAGTGTGCCCCGCTAGGGAAGAGCAACGCCATGCCCTCGTGGGGGTGATCGGCGGCGGCGACCGCTCGCGCCGGGCCTTGGTAAAGCCCATGGTCCAGTAAGGTCACAGTGAGGAGGAGTGGCAGGCGGTCGCCTCCTTCTGCGAGGCAGAAATGCTAATGAAGGAGGAGGCCGACCGCATAAGGCAAAGGCAACGGCGCTCTCGCCGTAGCCGTCGCCGCCGCGATCCCGCCGATATCCGGCCACCGTAGACGCTGGCTTATAAACTGGACGTAGCTCGCCGTTCGGTCGTCTGGTAACAGTCCAGACCGAGCCCAAGTCGTCGACGGCGCGCACCGTTCCCCCGCGCCTCAAGGAGTTATCAGCGAACTGTAGGAGCCCTACAGGGCCAAAGCCTCCGGAGCTTGAGGGTCGGTGCGAAAGCGTTAGACCGGGAATAATCCCAGAGCCCCGGTGTTACACCAGGGCCTAGGAATAAGGCAAAGAAGGCACGGGGTAGGTTGTTTAGCCAGTGAGAGTGACACTGTTTCCCGCTCCGCCCAAGAGTGGGATTCATCATTGGATGATTTTTACCTACCATAAAAAAGTACATGAGAAAACCCGCAGTGATGGAACTTTTTGTAAGTTTTTATTTCTTAATTTTTTTTAATGATTTTTTACGTTTTTTAAATTAAACTGTATAAAAATGTTATTTTAACATGTTTTGCGAAAAAAAAAATGAATGCATTACATTCCAAATTAAAAATTTCATTGGGTTTGATAAGAATAACGACTTTATTTGCCTCAATAATATTTTTATATTTTTTTTTTGTAAAAAAAAATATATTTCTTTTTTTTCTATAAATATCATTCAGGTTGGTTAGAATAACGATTTTATACAGGTAAAAATTAAAAAAAAAATCTTTTTTTTCAAAAATTTAACAAAACCGACGAAAAATTTCACCACTAGGGGTTTAGAATCATGTGTCCATTGTATTCGTTTGTGTTACGATGTCAATGACACCCTGTATTTAAAAATTAATGCCACTTTTCATTGTTATTTTATAACTCAAGAACTGGCTCACCTATCCAAACCAAGGCAACGGCGTACTCGCCGTAGCCGTCGCCGCCGCGATCTTGCCGATATCCGGCCACCGTAGACACTGGCTCGCGGACGGTGAGCAATGGGTAGCTCGCCGTCCGATCGTCTGGTAAGACCGAGTCCAAGTCGTCAACGGCGCGCACCATTCCCGCGCGCCTCAAGGAGTTGTCAGCAAACTGCAGGGGCCCTTCAGGGTCGTAGCCTCCTGGAGCCTAGAGGGTATGTGTATACTGTTACCTCGACTCCAGAAATAAGGCAAGGAAGGTACGGGGTAGGTTTTTTAGTCAGTAAGAGTCTGACACTGGTCTCCCGCTCCGCCCAAGAGCGGGTTTCGTCATTGGATGATTTTCACCAACCATAAAAAAAAAAAACCTATCCAAACCAAATCTTTAGGCTTTATTCGGACTATTTAGTAGATAGTTTATGTGAAATCGGTCGGGCAGTTCTTCATTTATCACATTTCTCTGTTGCCGGGACCGAAGCCGCGGGTAAAAAAAAAAAAAAAAAAAGAAAAGAAAACATGTTTATTTGGCACTCCATGAATATAAAATAAACAATACTTATAAGAAATAAAATGAACAATAAAAAAAAAAATGGCAAAAAAAAAGGCAAAAAAAAAAAAAAAAAAAAAGGTAAAGGCTAGTATAATATAATAACTTTGTATGGTATTATTTAAATATATGTATTTTGTTTCTTGGAAACCCTTGTCGTTCCACCTCTTCACTTTTGCGGAGTTTTGCGTTATACCCCTCGAGGTACAAGAGCCAGATTTGGGTGGGAGGGAGAGGCAAGCCGGGCATTTGACTTGAATGGACAGTTCACCGCGCCAAGAGGAAGGCGGCTAGGGCGGTAGACTTGGACGTATCCATTAAGGTGGATGAGGTGGTGGCCGCAATCGAGGCGAGTGGGTGCAAGACCGATCAGGTTCAGGCGCGCATCATCTGCGCTGAGACGGTCAGATGCCCCGTTTCGGCAGCCAAGACCATCTCAGGGGAGGGCCGACGTGTTCTTTGCGCTGAGTCTCCATACAAGGGAGCTGTCGCTAGGTGTTACGTGGGGGCCTATTGCGCCTCATTGCGTAAAGTGGATCGCAGTGACCACTGCTATCAGCGTGGTAAGCCCGGTCACATGGGTGCAGAATGCTGTGCTACGTTGTACTGCTACGCATGTGCAACACGGCTGGCAAACAGGCCGACCACCACACTGGGAGCAGGGCCTGCGATCCCTCCGTCAAAGCCAAGGGTAAAGTCCTAAGGCCCACCCTAGCCAAATCAATCTCTCAGGATCTGTTGATAACTGACTGGGTGCAGGTCTTGAGCGGCTTGGTGACAGTAATTTCGTCAGTCGGCGCCGGTACATCGTCCCTCGAGGCCGTCACTAGGGAACGGGGTTGCGCGGTAGCACGGTTCGGAGACATTGCAGTGGTAGCCTAAGCGTCTACCAGTCCCCGAACAAATCTCTCGCTGATCTGTGGGATTTGATTCACTCCCCGTAGTCATTTGCGGGGAACTCAACGCCAAGGATTTGGCTTGGGGTTTCCGATTCAGGAACCAGCGGAGTCGTTGTTGGAAGACTGGGTTTGGAACTGGACAGACCTGGTCATCCAAATCCGGGGTTCTAACGTCCGTGGTGGTATAACGTTCGCCAGCCCCACATTGTTACTGCGTGTTGTCGACTGACGCGTCATGGAATGGGGGGACGTTCTCGAACCACCGTATTTACGTACATCTGTTTGACATCTCCACCCAGACCTCGCCCGCGCCGGCCCAACAGACTCCATGTAGAACAAGTGATAAAGGGTGGCGAAAATTATCTTTGCCGGGAGCGGCTAAATAGCTAGATTGGGCCCAGGACATACCACTAGCTGTTATGACAAATCATTCACCACGGGTATGGAATATAAATAGGCTGCCTCATTCTGTGCGTGAGTGCTTCTCTGGATGTCTTCAAGAGAAGATGGCATTATATATGTGAATATGTACAAGTTATTATGTGTTAAGTTTTTCAAGTCTACAATAAAGAATACATATTTTTGAGTACAGTACTTACGTACATTAATAAAATACCAACTCTTTATTTGCATCTATTATTATTAAAATTAAATTATAAGTTCTTGACTTGACCACGACTATGTGACCCCCTCCTGGCGCCAAAGCTGACCCTGGACCCTGTCGAGCACAGCAATTTTATAAAATTAAGTAGGTACTAGCGCAAATTAGAAAATAAATAACGTTGGATATACTACAAATCGAATTAAATAAAATAAAATACTAAATATGGCTGACACAGGCAGGACATAAAAATAGTAAATGTCGAAAAGTCATTAAATGTCTAAATACAAGTTTCGTTGTCAGAAGTAAATTCATTATAAAGGTCAACAAAATTTATCATCATCATCAGCCTTTTAAAGTTCCCACTGCAGGGACACAGGCCTCCTCTCTCTAGGAGAGGGAATGGGCCATAATCCACCACGCGGGCCCAGTGCGGATTGGTGGATGTAACATGTCTTCGAATTTTTGGTTCTAGGACATGCCGGTTTCCTCACGATGTTTTCCTTCACCGTTTTGAGACAAAATTTATATTCATTAATAAATATCAAAAATTTTAGTTTCTATGTTAAGACAAATTCATTAAAGATTCTTACAAATACGGAAAGAATTTTTATTGGAATGATAATAAATAATTCAATACAAATGTCAAGATAGTTAAATTCATTGTAATGTCAAAATTCAAGTCATGATAATTGTCAATATAAATTCATTATAATTATAAATTCATTGCCACTCCAGAACCTGTCGGCCCTAGCGAACATCTGTTCTACGATGTATCCTGCCCATTGCCACTTAAGTTTGGCGATTATTTTTAGATAAATGGCGATTAAACAATTGTGTCAGTCGAATGACAATTTAATTTTGATCGGGCTTTCAGAAACTCAGAGAAAGTAACCTTCATTACATAGTATAAAACAAAGTTGCCTGTCCCTATGTATGCTTAGATCTTTAAAACTGTATGTCTGTATGTGTGTGTGTCTAACTGTACTCTATCTATTGAAAAAAACCGCATCGAAATCCGTTGCTTGGATTTCGATGCGGTTTTTTTCAATAGATAGAGTGATTCAAGAGGAAGGTTTATATGTATAATACATGACATATTCAATATTAGCATTTCCCCTGTGCGAAGCTGGGGCGGATTGCTAGTATTTGTATAAAACATACTTTTGCTTGATAATATGATGAAGAAATTAACTTAGAAACTAGTATACTTGTTTAATACGCCTTATAAAAATGTAACAAACCGTTATACAAGTTTATACAACTTAGATTAAATTATTGGTCCGATCAGTAACTATAGCCGTTTCCAATCATTCAGGTTGTTATTCCAATTTTACGGTACCTGGGCAGCCTGGAGGTGGAAGCTATAATGCGCAAGAGACGAGCTGGACAATTTAGTTTAATATTATTATGAGACTACTTAGTCTAATAAATATACTGCCTTCTTATGACAGAGCTCTATAAATAAAAAGTATTGTCTATATAACCTTAAATATTAACTATAGTTCGTTTTTTAATTCTAGACTACGATTTGACAACTCAGAATGTCACACTCTAGAAATATGTTCCCAATTTTCTGGACTTTGACATTTTTATAATCTTAATGTTAATAATTTTGTGTGAATAATTTAATGTTAATAATTTTAATGTAATTTAATATATTTTTATGTTTCATTTTTAATTTAATTTATTGACATTTGTATTTGATTTATTGACATCTGTATTTGTATTAGAACATGGTTGCTTGAATCAATAAATTAATTGAATTGAATTTTAAGTTGTCAAATCGTAGTCTCGGATTAAAAAACGAACTATAAAGTATTTATACTAAAACCTAACTGTAGCATACATAGTTAGTTTTTAGTATAAATACTTTATTTTTTTATAGTTAAAGACCCTTGAACGGCATAAATACGTATGCACCGTTAAATGTTAAATTTTGGTTAGTTAGTACGCATCGACGCACAACTACCTACGGCCTTTGAACCCGCTCAGCTGTTCTTTACTTAAAGATATGAATTTCATATACGCGTAAATTCATTTTAGTTTTAGAAAAAAAAAGTACTTTATTTTTTAATTTTATCTTTACAAGGCGATAGTGTTTCATGTACCGGATCGATTTCCACGGGATTAAAACGATCGAAATTCAACGGTAATTTTATAATACACCTGGTTCGATTCCTCAGTCCAGACCGAGCCCAAGTCGTCGACGGCGCGCTCCGTTCCCGCGCGCCTCAAGGAGTTGTCAGCACACCGTAGGGGCCCTACAGGGTCGAAGCCTCCCGGAGCTGAGGGTTGATGCGAAAGCGTTACACCGGGGCTCTGGGAATAAGGCAAGGAAGGCACGAGGTAGGTTCTTTAGTCAGTAAGAGTCTGACACTGTTTCCCGGTCCGCCCAACAGTGATTTCGAGATTCGTCATTCGATGATTTTTACCTACCATAAAAAAAACCTGGTTCGATTCCTTCTGGTACAGCTAAGAAAAACCTCGTATTCTCTGTCGTATGAAGGCTATAACTTCAATTTACTTTGAAAAGAGATGAATTTATACATAGGATACTCTATTAAAACAAAATGCAGTGGTAAGTTGAAAATGCGAATCAGACTCGCATACTGAGGGTTCTGTATAAATTAACTTATGTAAATACTTCTTTTCCCGGATCGACTTTCGAAGATTTTTCCAAACTGATTTTTTTTTGTGACGTAACTACATTTTTTGAGTTTTCATATTTATTCCAATATTTATACTATTAAACCTTACAATAGACTTACTTTAAATAAACTTAATGGAGCAATTAAGTAGTGGCCAGGTGGTAAAGGCCCCGACAAAACTGTGAAGATGTGTAACATCCACCAATCCGCACTGGGCCCGCGAGGATTATTCCCTCTCCTAGAGAGGAGGCCTGTGTCCCAGCATTGAGAGCATATTAATTAGGCTGATGATAAAATAGGTTTAATATTAGACTTACCAAAAAACTATGAATTTTGATTTACACTAGAGTGTCGAAACATACTTTTTTTTTTCATTAATTTAGAAGTTTGATTTTTTTACAGCTTCAAGGGACTGCACTGCCGTGCAGATACTAAAATGCAGTAAAAGTATTGTAAAATACGGTATTTTACTGCGTTTTAGTGTCTGCACGGCAGTGCAGACTTGAATACCTATATGGCTTAAATTTCAACTCGATATCTCCGCGCGTTCCCGAGATAAAAGGTCTTGACAGACAGACGGACAAAAAAGTGATCTTATAATAACAATACTAATAATATCAGACTACAGTCCTTATCCAGTACAAAAGTCACAAAATTAAATTAACAAGATCAAATGAAATAAATTCAAATTGCATTATCAAATCAAATTAGAATAATTAAATTATAAATTATTGAATAAAAATAAAATTTTAAAACATAATAAAGTCAAGACCTAAATTATAACTGATCAAAAATTTAAAATGTATGTCAAAATATTTTAATTAATAATGTAATTACAATGAAATACCTACAAAACGATCATGAGGTTTCTGTTTTTTCCTTTTAAGGTGCGGAACCCTAAAAAAAAACAAGCAAACTGCAGAGCATTAGCCTCAAGCCATAACAGTTGACAAATTCTTATGCCGATCATAAAATATATTGCCCACAAATTCTAGCCAGCGGCTACAAGGTACAAGTCTCGGTTCTAGATGCATCAATATCTTTCCAATTAGAGACGATTTGTTAAACTCGTGAAGACTAAGAGTACGATATGTTTTTACATTCATTACATGGGTAAGCATAAATGTTGGTTCATTGGCTTTCACAACATATTCCTGTAACAGCACCTAAGAATTTTATCTCATAGAAACATCGACTTCTGAAATTTAAGAATTACTATTTCCATTTTTGTTTTTTTTTTACAATGATGTTAGTTGTATTTTGTTATTTTATTTTACACTAGCTTTTGCCCGCGGCTTCGCCCGCGTATTATTGGGGTTGGGGTTGGGGTTTCCGGGATAAAAATTAGCCTATGTCCTATTCCGGAGTGTATCCTATATGCCTGTGCCAAATTTCATCCAGATCCGTCCAGCCGTTTTGACGTGATTGAGTAACAAACAACCAAACATCGTAACTTTCGCATTTATAATATTAGTAAGATTTTTCTTAACGGCCAGACTTAAATTGGGCACGTCATAATTATGGGGGAAAGTCTCCTCTTTGAAAAGTGGCTGGAAAGAGCTCACGACGTTCTCACCTTCCGTATAAGAAAGAAAGAAAGAAAACAATGTTTATTTTGCCCAAAATAGACGCACATAAAACAACAATCAGTCGAGCGTGAACCAGGTATTAATGAATAGCACCATAGACACTAGGCAGAATACAGTTGCCTTGGTCTCAGTTAAATGACATGTTTTGTCTATGGCATCTGTCATAATTACATAACTTTTCTCTATGGATCGTCCAACACAGGTTATCACCGAACACGGTCGGTTCTGAAAGTTTCTGCACTGGATTCATGCGATGCCCGGCTGTCACCACTGTGTGGACCGCCCAGGGGACAAGCTGGAGCAAACGGCATGGGCACATATCTCGAACAAGCCAGATCCAGGCCTTAGTCAGTAGCGAGGAGGACTAGTTATTTTAGTATTAAAAGCCTTCACTCTAGCCTTGAAGATACCTAAATTATAATCGGACGGGAAGAACGCAGTATCATGCTCTAGCAATATTATTAGTTGACCATAGTACATTAGCCACCAGCTGAAGGTCTGAGTCCGTTCGTGATATATTAAGATCGTTAAGGCCAAAACAATATCTTTTAAACCACGAAAAATCCTGAAGGTATGATCCTCCTCCATTCAAATGATCAGATCGTATCCAGAAAATTCCCTTTCTAATTACCATAAAAATGTCTCCACTCCCTTCGTCAAGTCGAAAACAATGCGATAATCATTACAAATCAAAACGACCAACAATAATCACGTCCAACAAACTACCTGACGGCCAGCCTCGCTAACACAAGAACTTGCAGCCTCTGAGTACCAAACCACCACACCACATCTTCATCCACCATAAGGACTGACCACCCCATCGAAAACGCGACCTTCTTACGTCGAGTTTAAGTGTAATTTTGATGGGTAAGGAAGTGGTGGTTACGGTGTTCGTGTTGATGAGCCGTGCTGGTCAATAAATGTATGTAAAAAGTCCGGAGACTAAGACGACATTCTTGTGAAGAGTCGGTGAGACGTTAGCGACATCTAAATGGTTAGGACGCTGGCCCTAGTGTGTCTTAGTCGTCTGCGCTGTATATTATGAACATTTTTATACCATTCTATATCAATTGCTCTTGATTGGCCACAGTTTCTCATGTTAGGTGAGATGTTTCCACGTTCTAATTGTATTTTAAATTAGAACTGCTATTTTGTCCTTTTATGAACCTGTAATGGATCTCAGTTCTCCGTTCCCAGTAATTTGATATGGTTCGCAATTAATTATGTGTCTATGATTATCCTTCAATTGCCTCAGATGGACTTAAATAGCTGGGTACAGCGACAGTTATTCATGTTTTAAAAAAACAACCAGCCAATTTTTTTTTTTATTTTAGTTCTCAGACTGGACGTTGTAAAGTATTTAATAATATAAAGAAGGTTAATTTAACGCAATAGCAATTTGACATGCATTAGAAGCATTTAACTCGAAACCAACTATTCCCATAAAAGTTTGTCGCATTCTATTTAACTATCCAGTCTTACAAGCCCAATTTAACACGGTTCTAACTCGAGGCTAAGGTCTAAGACCTACAACAAGACGAATGGGACGCTACAGGACCTTATAAGGCGTATGTCAATTTATTGAACTTACCCGATCGCTCGTTCCCGCGCATTCGATCCAAGATGGCGATGGCGGCCATCTTTTTTACGCTTTTTATCATTTTATAATATATTTCTGTTTATTATTAGTTGCGTGTGGTGTTTGGTTCGTAATTGATAGACGCTAATGCAATTAGCAGCGAAGTTATGTTTAAAATAATATTGTAGAAATATAAAAAAGTTTTATTACTTACTTTTTTTGTGTTTTGAATGCAATGATGGCTAAGAAACTGCTTGCTTCTCATTGAAATGGTAAATACTATTAGATCTCATACAAATATATGGTTTTGAAATAGGATTACGTGTTTTTACGCAGACGTAATGTTTGAAACAAAGTTCTAGAGCATTCAGAAGCAGCTTTTATTAAATGAAATGAAAATTACAAGTTAGCATGAACCGAACGCTAAAACTTTCGCGCAAGAAGACAAATTCCAGACAGATATTATATTTCGGTGTACTTCTAAAGCTCACAGGGTCCTAGGATCACAATAGTAAAAATGTAAAAAGAAATCAAAAGCGCCAATTGCCTATCTTCCTACACTGATCGTTAAAATCGCCGAGGGCAACGGCCAAATCGTAAAAAAGGTTCAAGATATGAGTGCTAACACCTCTCTATTTAAGGCTTTATCGCATATAACCATTTGATTTATAAATGTGAAGATACCATTAGGTATTTTACCTCGGAGGAGTGAACGAAAAACAGCATGAAAGACATTCTGAACTACTCGTATTTTGTACATCGAGTGTAAGTTGGTATGATTGCCATAAGTCTGATAAGATACCAGAAATAATGCGTAATCCGAGAGTTTATCATTTAAATTTATTTATATAAGGAGAAACTGACTGACATATCAACGCACAGCCAAAACTACTGGGGCTAGGAACGTGAAATTTTGCACAAGGCTTCCTTTTATGACCTAGGCGAAGACTAAGAAAGGGTTTTTCAAAATTCATCTCCTAAAGAGATGTAATGGGGGTCTAAAGTTTATATGGACAACCCTACTTTCACGCAGGCGAAGCCACTGACAGAAGGCTAGTTTATTTATAAAAACTTCATGCAACACAAAGGTACACAGGCGGACTTAATGCCTTAGGCATTCTCTACCAGCCAACCAAGAAGAAGAAAAGAAAGGACAGTTGTGATGCTCTTAGAAACACGCTTTTGTTCAGAAATTGGTTGTTTTTGGGGAAAAATTCATTGTGCAAACCAGCTAAGGAATGGAATTTCCTGCCGGAGTCGGTTTTCTGGCAGCTTCGTAGCAGTTGGTGGTCTTTAAGTCAAGGGTGAATAGGTTACTTCTAGGCAAGCGCGCTTCTTCGATGTGCTTTCCATCAGGTGAGATATTGATCAAGCGCAAGCTTATTAAAAAAAAAAACAAAACCAGGCAAGTGTGAGTCGGACAAAATGTGTAAAAAACCATCAAAATTAGATGTGGTATTTTTTGCTGGGAAATCCTCTCGTCCTTGGGCGGAGCGCGTGTGTCTGACTTTTACTGACTAAAAATGTACTCCTTTTCTTTTTTTTCTTTTGTTTCATGACCCTGGGATTCATTTTAAAACACGTGGAATCTCTTTGCGCTGTCGACGACTTAGGCTGGATGGATACCGGATGATAGGACGACGAGTATATCTTGGTATATCTTAAAACTCTGTCCATCGTTTTGGTTGTCGTTTTCAAGGCCACATTTAACACAAATACTAACATAAGTGAAGCATGTATCAAACAGCAAAGACAAGTATAATTTGTAGCTCCTTCAATAATTCATGTGCAATCCGCTGCGCCTGCGCAGGTTGTCGCGACGTCTAAACGTATGTGGTTCACGCTCGCGGTAGCATTTATTTTGTTTATTACAATCTACAAATATTGTTTTATTTATGATTGCCTTCTTTTTCGGTGGCTATGGGTGCAGTTTCGCCTATCCTTTTTTTCAGGTTTTTTTTATGGTAGATAAAAATCATCCAATGACGAATCCCGCCCTTAGGCGGAACGGGTAACAGTGTTAGACTCTTATTGACTAAACAACCTACCCCATTCCTACGTTGCCATACCTATATACCAGGGAACGGGGTAGGTCCGTTCCTTCCTTGCCTTGATCCCAGGGCCCAGTAAAACGCTTTCGCATCAACAAATACTATATTTTAGGTGTAAAATCATCCAAAGTCACGATCTTTCGCAGCGAGAGCACGTGTCAGACTTTTACTGACTAAAACCCACTCCTGTTCCTTCTTTGCTTTCGATCCAGGGCCCCGGAGTTCTCTTTTAAACAACCCATAGTTAACAGCATACTTTTCTGTTTTTATTTGTTTAAAAGATATTCAGGAGATAAATTATTAGGAATTTTTACGACTGTCCTAACCAGGAGTTGCCAGCAAAACCATAGGGAGTGAACAGAAGGGTCGAAGCCAACTGGGGCCAAGGAGTTGGGGTCTGAAAGGAAGGCTCTGGCTCTGGTATAAAAGACAACGTAGGAACGGGGTGGAGGGTTGTTATGTCAGTAAGAGTCTGACACTGTTTCCCGCTCGCCCAAGGGTTATATTTAATACGTTTTAATATTGGAAATGAAATGATCGAGAGTGTCTTTGACCTTCAGCTAACACCGGCTAGTAAGTAAACATGAAAATAAGAAAAAGAAAACCGTCACTATCCATAAATTCACACTCGTTTAAAATCATAAACAACAACACACATTTTTTTCTATTCCGTCCGAGCGTGCAAACAGAAAAATAAGACCCACAGCAGGTTGATAGAATATTTACAATCGAGTCGGATCGGTAGCCAGCCTGCGGTCAAGCGCGAGTCGCGGCTCCAGCCCTTAGCTCAATGCTTTATGCATTAATCTAGGATACTTATAAACAACTATAACATGAAACTTATCTATGGATAAGCTCCTGTTAAGGGTATTGTGGGTTTGCGGAAAAAACGCTGCGTTTTTTTGCTATAAAGGATACTGTAATTTAGTTTAGTTAGATTGGTGTAGATTGTAAATACATGGATAATTGAATATACATATTATAATAATATTTTTTTTCTATATGGAGCTGAGATTTGGACGCTGAGGATGCAAGACCGTCGCAAGATTGACGCACTGGAAATGTGATGCTGGAGACGTATGCTTAGAATCCCATGAACCGCGCACCGAACCAATATATCGATCCTCAAAGATCTCAATATCAAAGAGAGATTATCGTCCTCTGGGCGAATACGAATCTACTCAATTGAGCGTTTAGTAGTGCAAGGGAAAATTAAGGGCAAAAGATCACGTGGATGCTCTCTAATAAGGTGGCGCAGGACTCAACCGACACATGACCACGACCACTCTGACAAGAGTGCACGACTAAAAAGAAGAATATTCAAATGAATAAAAATATTAATACAGTTAATTTAGTATTGAAGAAAAATATCACGAATATGCAAAGGCATATGTATAATGGTAGGGGAGCCCTAATGGGGATTTCGCGCGTTATTTGAAATGATATGGAGAGAAACCTTGCACCCTGTAATGTACCCTGTACCCATAATGAATGTGTTCTCAAAACGCTTTGTACGTATGGATGGGATGTCCACCATATACCAGTGGTGCAATGATGTACGTCTTCTGGTTCGAAAATGGAACTGTTGGCCTTGCATCACTACTGTTCATGAAATTTGAATCTTACTAATATTATAAATGCGAAAGTTACGATGTTTGGATGTTTGTTACTCAATCACGCTAAAACGGCTGGACGGATCTGGATGAAATTTGGCACAGGCTACACTCCGGAATCCTATTCCGGAGTGTAGCCTGTGCCAATAGGCTACTTTTTATCCCGGAAACCCCAACCCCAACCCCAATACCACGCGGGCGAAGCCTCGGGCAAAAGCTAGTAAATAAATAAATAAGTGACAGCTCGGTATCGCGAATTCGACCATCATCAGCCTTTAATGCTCCCACTGCTGGGACACAGGCTTTCTTTCTAGGAGAGGGAATGGGCCATAATCCACCACGCGGGCCACTGCAGATTGGTGGACGACACATATCTTTGAATGTTTGGTTCTAGGACATGCCGGTTTCCTCACGATTTTTTCCTTCACCGTTTTGAGAGCCGTGGTGATGAAATAAATTACACAAAGTAATGTGTCTATCTGGGTTTGAACCCGCAACCTACAACTCGTAAGTCGGGGCCGATACCACTCGGCTACCACTGCTCTGATTACGGTACTTGTCTTTAACTACGGTATTCGAAAGGTTACAATTATACCCTAACGTAATGTGACACGTATGCATAATATATTTAATATCATATTTATATATTTTTTTATCCCCATTGCACCCGTGCGAAGCTGGGGCGGGTCGCTAGTCTTACTAATATTATAAATGCGAAAGTAACGATGTTTGGATGTTTGTTACTCAATCACGCCTGATCTGGATGAAATTAGGCACAGGCATAGGATACACTCCGGAATAGGACATAGGCTACTTTTTATCCCGGATACCCCAACCCCAATCCCAATACCACGCAGGCGAAGCCGCGCGCAAAAGCTAGTAACATAAATATGACCTGGTGTTCTTTTTTCTGTGTCGGTAGGTCTCCATTGTAAAAGTTGCTATCATCAGAACGAAATAGGCTAATGAAATGCAAATAGCCGATTATCTGCACCTTTCACATTCACGGCGTAGTGTTCATGCATAATGCCCGCATACAATCTTTAGTTATTAAACTCATCTAGCTGCTTGTGATATTTAAATATAAAATTAATTACGCATGAGACATACGTGCTCGAAAGTTAGAGTCACAGTGATATTGGAATGCAAAGGGTAACTGAAACACCGGTTAATTTTAATCAGAAAATGTCTGAAAATCAATCGCTTCTTTGCGCCACTGGTGAAGTGTTAAGACGATTATTATCATCATAATTTCTGATTCAGCTGAAAGATATTCACTGTTGGTTGTTGCCTCCTCCAAGCGCCGCCACAACGACCGGTCCAGTGCATCTTGCATCCATCGTATTTCAGCTAACTTGACCAGGACATTGGACCACATTGTGGGAGGTCTTCTAGCGCTACGTCTTTCGGTACGCGGTCGCCACATCAGAACCTTTTTGGGCCCCAACGGTCGATCTGTTCTGCGTACAATGTGTAGGTAATGCCCATTGCGACTTAAGTTTGGCGATTCTTTGTACAACGTCGGCAACCTTAGTTCTCTTGCGGACATCTTAATTTCTGATTCAATCACGCAAGGATACTCCAAGCAATAGTACTTTCCATACGACAACCTTCCTCAGTCCTTAACTCTTGCGCTGGCGTCCACATTGCTATAGTCTTTATATTGTGTCTCTAATTACGGTATTCGAAAGGTTTTGTAGCGCCATCTATGGCGTCACATAAGAACTACAAGAATCCTGCATCGCGCAACGAAAGTTCTCCGCGCGATCAGAACATATACGACAGCCCGAAGTCAACTATCGGGCAGTAGCCCACCAGACTATAACACCTGTCTGGTCGCAGGATCCTCCCTTTTCAACGGTGGTATGTGGGACTTTACTCTCTGTTCCACATACCCCCAAAGTTATAATTATACCCTAACGTAATATCACAAGTTCAACAGCCAGCTCGCAAAAAAACCGCCGCTTCAAAAACGCAGCGTTTCGCCGACTAATGCGTCGTCTCCCCTACACCCCGAGAACGTGGTCCAGCCGCCGTAGAACCTGTCCCCTGGCAGTTATTAGAAGTTATTAAAGAGCGCACTTTTTGCCTCCTGTCGCTCGCCCAGCCACCAGATTGCGCGTCTAATTGCACGCTGCGTGAGAATAACAAGAGCAAGTGCGCAAAACGTATCGTTTTCAGGCGTTTTATTCATGAATTGCTTGTTTACAGGGCTGGGAATCGTGCACGTTAGGTCTATTTCACTAAAAAAAGTCAATTTGTGAGTTTTAAAACAATCCAGTTGCCAGACAACACGAACCTAGTGCGAAGACCAAAAAGAACGCCTAATAAGAATAGAACGCTTAATAATGTAATGTAATTTTAATTTTGAATTTGTGGCTTAATCTAATAATAATAATGTTCGATAATGTATTGTAATTTTAAATTCTGACTTAATCTAATAATAATAATAACGTAATACAATTTTAGTTTTTGACTTAATGTAATGATAATGCTACTTAATTTAATGTAATTTACGATTTAATGTAATAATATCTAACGTTATTTTAATTTAGTCTGAGTAAGTTTTTTTTTTGTAAACAATTTTTTCAAATTTTTAATCTAATAATGGTAATTAATTAAGACCTAATTAATAAATGTTGTGCATACCTATATGTGACTTTTTTACACAGGATGCCCTTATAAATATATTGTATTAAATGTTTTGTAAATGAGTCGTTGGTGAGCCTAAATAAATAAATAAATAAGAGGTGGTAAATACAGAAAATAAGTTCCATTGGTACCTGTACCAAAGAAAAACATTATATCACAGACACCAGTATCTATGAAAATACAAAATATATGCATTAAAAACAGTACAAAGACGATTTACACAATGATATACCAGTAAAAATTTATATTACGAGTTATAAAAACAACTTTTATAACGATTTCGAGAAAACATATAATATTGATATTAAAATAAAGTTATGGAGAATCACTTTTTGTATAATTATAAGCAGTATGTAGTAATAATCACTACATAGTATAAAACAAAGTCGCTTTCTCTGTCCCTATGTCCCTTTGAACGCTTAAATCTTTGAAACTACGCAACGGATTTTTTTTGCGGTTTTTTTTAATAGATAGAGTGATTCAGGTTTATATGTATAATAACATCCATTAAATAGTGGAAAAGTACTGTTATTTTTGAGGTTTCTAATGTGATGTCGTAAATAGTTTTTTTTTTCCGCTTACATTGCAAACGCAGGCTGAACCCTACGAGTTTTATCAAAATAATTTACTAAGTATTGTACACATTGAAAAGTTCTACAGAAAAGTCGGTGATGGTATATGTCTATCTCTTATGGATAACCCATAATAACTTTTTTTTTCATTTACTTTTTACGACAAATAATGGCTAATTTTCGAAGCGATTTTAACCAATACAGCATTAATCCTTAACCAATTAAATACCTTGAATACATTGTTCATTTAATATAGATCTATATGGCCCTTTACACCGTTTGATTTAAGTGAATATTTTTGAAGGTATTACAGATTTAAAAATTGCGGGACGCGTTTGCGGCGGTACCGGCCGGCCGCCCGGTGCGGCAAGAGCGTGCCTCTAAATAGCGCGTCTGAGGCGCGGTTTTGCCTGTAGCACTTTGAATTTAGCAGCGATCGGACGCGTTGGTGTAGGGAAAGGGGAATTGTTTTACTCCAAATTTAACGCGTGCGGGCCACATAGGCTATATATTTTATACCAGTGCGAAGCCGGAGCGGGCCGCTATGTTTTTATATACAACGTTCACAGTTTTTCTATAGTGTCTCAGTATCAGCATTGCACCCGTGCGAAGCCGGGGCGGGTCGCTAGTTATAAATATAATGGCTAAGCCTTTTGAGTTAGTGTAATGTTTATAGTTAGTGTATAATAATCTTACTAATATTATAAATGCGAAAGTTACGATGTTTGGATGTTTGTTACTCAATCACGCCAAAACGGCTGGACGGATCTAGATGAAATTTGGCACAGGCATAGCATAGCATAGGATACACTCTGGAATAGGACATAGGCTACTTTTTATCCCGGAAACCCCAACCCCAACCCCAATACCACGCGGAAGCCGCGGGTAAAAGCTAGTGATAACTATTATGCTATAAGCATAAAATATGAATTCAATCAATTCTAGACTCTAATAAAGTTTTAGTTTTATTTTAAGATTTGTCTGGACTGCTGGTTTAGTGGTTAGTGACCCTTACTGCGTTTTGTTTAGAGCGAACGCTTGGAGTTGGCCACGCCTCCAATTCCTTTGTTCTGATCAAGTGACTGAGCGCTGAGATGACGTCAAAACCAAGTTTGGGAGCGTGACCAAGTCCAAGCGTTCAAGCTAAACGAAACGATTGTAACTTCGCTAGGGGAAATGCACGTAGTAACGTAGTCATCCACTGTGTCCAAGAAGTTTGACGAGATTCGAAAAGAAGGAGAGGAAGGTCTTTGAGAACGTAGGACTAAGTTATGATTTTTGCCGCTTTTGTTGGCTCTAGAGTGTGGTTCATGTTTTGAACAAATGCACCGCACCCACGTTGTGTATTCAAAGAATCTATGAAACCTTTTTCGCCAAGTTATGTTTGCAGCGGCCTACCTGGAGACCCCACTACCCTACCCCAAAGGCTTCGAATACCCTACTAGGCCCCTACGGTTTTACTGAAATTTCCTTGAAACACGCGTGGAATACTACGTGCCATCGTCCGGACGGTTACCGGACTGCCGGACGGTGAGCTACCCATTACTCATCATCCACAATCGAATGCATAACCTATTTAAATAGTTATACACCGTTAAATTTTAGTCGTTTTAATCCCTTGGAGGATCGATTCAGTACATGAAACACTATCGATTGGTAAAGTTAGAATGAAAAAGAAAGTACTTTTTTTTAAAACTCGAATTAATTTACGCATTTTCTAAATTGATTTCTTTAAGTAAACGTAAGCTGGGCGAGTTCAATGACCTGTAGGTAGTTAGTACGCAACGACCGACAACTACCTACAAGGTCAATGACTCGTTTACTTAAAGAAATTAATTTCGTAAATGCGTATATCAATAAGCGATTTAGACAAAAAGTACTTCATTTTTTTATTTTATCTACAGAAATCGATAGTGTTTCATGTACTGGATCGACCCTCTTCGGGATTAAAACGACTAAAATTTAACGGTGTATATATATTCGACGACCATCACACAACGCCGTCTAGTCTCAAGCTAAGCAGAGCTTGTGTTATGAGTACTAGACAACTGATAAATATACTTATATATTTCTAAATACATACATATTATAGATAAATTACACCCAGACACAGAACAAATGATCGTGCTCATCACACAAACATTTGACCTGGGTGGGAATCGAACCCACGACCTCCGGCATAGCAGTCAGGGTCACTAACTACCAGGCTGACAGGCCAGCCAAATTTGTGCTTTCCATATAGACCACGTCCGAATTTTTTCAATTCACGTCCAGATGGAAAAAGTTTCAAGAAGTAGCATGGTGGCAGCCAAGTAGGTAGATATTCTTCCAAAAGCATATGCTATGAGACGTAACGTTTAGCAAAGCATAGCATAGCATCTGCCTTATAATGTTCCCACTGCTGGGACTTAAGCCTCCTTTGTTCTCACAATGAATAATGGACAATGGGCCGTAATCCACCACGCGGGCCCAGTCCGGGTTGGTGGATGTCACATTTATTCTAATTTTTGGTCCAAGGACATGCCGGTTTCCTCACGATGTTTTCCTTCACCGTTTTGAGAGCAGTGGTGATGAAATTACACAAAGTAATGCGCCTGGCTGGGTTAGAACCCGCAACCTACAACTATTCAGTCCTGGCACATAACGTTTAAAAAAAAATTACTTAAACTAAACTGAGTAAATAACACATCTTCATACAGCCTCTTATACAAAAACAAACAAACAAACATACAAAAAAAAAACTTAATTGTGCACTAGTTATTAGGAGTTTTCTTGAGAAAAACATAATGAAATGCAGGACAAGTAGGCACCCTGTTGAGACCCGTCCTGGTCTAGACTTGTTGGGACGTGGACTTTATCAGCTCCCGTGACGCCATTAGCAGCAAGCAAGCTCACGCAATCTATGCAATGTTCAAGATATTGTGTGACACGCGGGTTTGGCTGGCATATTTGCAATTTGATGTCATGATTGGCACACCGGTCGAGCTAGAGTGGACTGCGACACCACGTGTCGCGGTTTCGATTCTTAAACGGAACAAATATTTGTTCAAAGATTCAAAAACATTTAAGTATTTCTAATAAACCATTTATATTCATGTGAAGACTGATATGAAAGAAAATGGAGTTAGTGATAGTGTGATGGGTGACAGGACAGAGTGGAAGAAATAAACATGTTGCACCTACCTCAAGTAATCTACACTATCTACACTATAATAATATAATATATAATATAATATAATAAAGAGGTAAAGTTTGTTTTTTTATTTTTTTGTTTTTTTGTTTGTAGGAGGTAATCTCTGGAACTACTTACTGGTCCGATTGGAAAAATTTTAGCAACAATAGAAAGCTGCTTTACTCTTGAGTGACATAGGCTATATTTTATGTACGCGGGCGAAGCCGCGGGCAAAAGCTAGTATAGGATAAGGGTAGGATGATGATGATACACTTTTAAATGGTCTGATGGACTATACGCATTACTTCAAAATTTTTAGGCAAACGGTATCAACCCTTCGATGTACACGGTATAAAAGAAGAGGCAAAATGCTTAGTTCGGACCGTAGAAGTTCCAACAAAGCAAAGGGCGGATATTCGTTTATTACATAGTGACAGACGGTAAGATATATTTTATATGATCTAGATTAAATATTAGAAATACACGGCAGCGTTGCTTCTCGTATTATTAATGACACGACCTACGATGCTCAAACTTACGTATAGTTTTTCACACACTGCTAGTTTTTACTTATGGCGCTGTACGCAGCAAATGTTTAGGTAATTCCGGGTGGTGCATCGCTGCGAACAAATAAGGTTGAAAATGGCTATGCGTTTGATTTTAGTTGAATCTCGTGTCCGCTAAAATGAAGGATTTTTCGCAGTATTTTATTATTTAAAAAAAAAAAAAAAAATAATAATAATAATAAATTTATTTATTGTTTACAAGGACCAGATTACACAAATGGATACAATAGGCACATGTATGAGTAAAACAAGAATCTAGTAAGCGGGTGAAGCACTGTACTCCTAAATAGGCTACAAAGCAACCTGAGCTTAGGAGAGACAGGACCGATCCCGATTATACAATATGAATATGAAGGTCTTATATGGCGCAAGACGTGCTACATTTTATAATTAGGTACATAATCCCAGTAACAATAATATGCATGCAGAAAAACAAAGAGAAATGAAAGACGAATCAGTAAATTTGTTGTGTGGGTATGTGTGTGTGTGTAGTGTGTATGTGTGATGGTATGTGTGTGTGTGTAGTGTGTATGTGTGATCGTAAGTGTGTATGTGATGGTGTGTGTGTTTGAATGGTGTGTGCGTGTGTGTGTCACGGTAGAAAAGATTCTGTTTCCTTGTACGTTTTGTTTAAAAGAAAAGAGCGGACTGCTGACTTACATTCATGGTCAGGTAAAGAGTAAATTGGAATATTTGCATTAATTTTGTTGTATAAGTAAGGACCAAGGTAAAAGAAAAATTTTTTTGTAAAAGAGTAACGCGTCTGTGGAAGGGTACAAATTAGATCTTTACGACGCTTGTTAAGTGTAACAAAGGGAGTTAATTGATGTTGAAGCAAGATCGTTTGGAACACAAACAGTTGCCGTACGTTCAAAACATTGCAATCCTTATATAACTGAGTGGTGGAAAATAATATTGGTCGAAAAGTTGCAACCTTTAATACTGCTCTGTGTGCAATCTCTAAAGGAAGCAATGTGGTTTTGGAGGCCCCACCCCAGCAAGAAATTCCGTAAGATATAACTGACTGACAAAGTGCGTAGTAGACAGTGCGAATAATAAATTGGTTAGCTACAAGTCTAAGTGTTTTAAAAATGTATATCAACTTACGCACTCTGCTCGTTAATGCTTCCACATGGTGTTTAAAGTTTAGAGTACTGTCTAAAATTATGCCCAAGTATCTAATATTATTTACCGACTCTATTTGAGCGCAGTTACAATTTTGCCTAATTTGTGTGTGACATGTGTGAGCTTTGAGCGTTATACAACTTTTGGGCTGGGACGTTGAGCTAATAGAAAAGGGAACAAATTTAGTTTTGTTTGTATTTAGTGTTAGAGTGTGAGCCGTAAGCCAGTCAAGAGTGGAGTTAAGACCCTTTTGTGCCACAAATTGAAGTTCAGACCAGGAGTCTGCGTAAAAAGTTATAGCAGTGTCGTCGGCATAAGTAACAATATTAGAATTTGGAATATTTAAATTGCAGAGGTCGTTGATAAAAACAAGAAATAATGTAGGCCCAAGAATACTCCCTTGCGGCACCCCATACTCAATAGCAAGCTCGTCACTAACGTGGTTCCCTATTTTAACCACTTGTGTTCGACCTGTGAGGTAACTTTTGAAAAATGTTAGTTGTGAGCCTCTGACACCTATATTTTCGTACAAAAAGTACAACGATTTGTTAAAATATTTTTACATTTCTCTTTAGTTAGTTAAATTTTAATTCTGGTAGTTACAAATAAAATAATAGTTATCACTCAAAATACTGAGTATTTCGAGACGAAAAATTGTTTTCGTGTACTTTCTTACGATTTTTTTTCTCAAAATTCTGAATTACTTTTAGAAAATGTTTTTGCATAAGTCTTTTACTTATATATTAGACTATACACTGTATTTTTTTGGTGTTTGTACTGTGTAGCAATACGGCTAACTTCGCAACGAAAAAGAGGACGTTTGAAGGCAACAGTCCTTGCACGATCTGCGCGTGGAGATGCAACGCCGGGGCGAAACTCCGCTGCCTGAACATGTTAAGGCATGGCGGAAAGAGCTCCGGCGGGATCTCATGGTGAAATGGAAACAGCGACTGTCGCAACCTAGCGCTGGGCACGCCATAATTTTGGCAGTAGAGCCCTTCTTTGAGGCGTGGCTGGATAGACCTCACGGCGTCCTCACCTTCCGCATGACGCAGGTCCTCACCGGACATGGCAAGTTCGGTAGGTTCCTGCACCGGATCCGTGCGGAAGAGACGCCCGGGTGTCGCCACTGTGTGGCCAGCCCGGAGGACACGGTGGAGCACACGGTAGAAGTGTGCCCCGCTTGGGAAGAGCAGCGCCGTGCCCTCGTGGGGGTGATCGGCGGCGGCGACCTCTCGCGCCGGGCCTTGGTTCAGGCCATGGTCCGCAGCGAGGAGGAGTGGCAGGCGGTCGCCTCCTTCTGCGAGGCAGTAATGCTCGTAAAGGAGGAGGCTGACCGCATAAGGCAAAGGCAACGGCGCACTCGCCGTAGGCGTCGCCGCCGCAATCCTGCCGATATCCGGCCACCGTCGACACTGGCTTGCGGACGGTGAGCAATGGGTAGCTCGCCGTCCGGTCGTCTGGTAGCAGTCCAGACCGAGCCCAAGTCGTCGACGGCGCGCACCGTTCCCGCGCGCCTCAGGGAGTTGTCAGCACACCGTAGGGGCCCTAGAGGGTCGAAGCCTCCTGGAGCCTAGGGTGGTGCAAACTGTTACCTCGACTCCAGAAATAAGGCAAGGAAGGTACGGGGTAGGTTTTTTAGTCAGTAAAAGTCTGACACTGGTCTCCCGCTCCGCCCAAGAGCGGGTTTCGTCATTCGATGATTTTCACCTACCATAAAAAAAAACCCGTGTACCTACCTCACGATAGGTTTCCTCGGGTTCCGTCTCCTACCGCCGAAGATGTTGTTATGTTGTTCACGGCACTACAGCGTTCTGTAGCAAGTGTAAGACCTGAAAAATACAAAGCAGTATATTACTTTACCATTTTTTAGTTTAACCTTTCGAGTACCGTAATTAGAGATATAATAAAAGACAATAGGTGTACGAACGCCGGCTTTCGCCGGGTTATGGGACATCTCGCCCATGCAAAAACTGGCCAGCGGGCCAGATGTCTACTTTTTAAAATATATATGGGTAGATTCGCCCGGACAAAGTCAAAGTCAAGTCAAAGTCAAAGTCAAAATCTTTTTATTTCACATAGGCCTACATGGGCACTTGTAAAACGTCAGAAGCTAGTGCACGGTTCCAAATTGGTTGATTCCTATGGAGAAGAACCGGCAAGAAACTCCATGGTTACTCTTTTAAAATAATTGTTTCTTTTACAATATTTCCATATTACAGTATTATGACATTGATTATGTAAGGACAGTGCAGACCAGTCAATATTGAAATTGTACCATAAAAGTGGTAGGAAGTAATCTAAGATTTGCGTCTACAATGTTCTCACATTCACATGATTGAAAGAAGCTATACAAAAGAAAAATAATCACAATTATCTGTAAGACAATTACATTATATTACGGATCTATAAAATGGTAATCTAGGGAATATTGAATATGTCAAAAAAAAAAAAAAAAATGTCGTATAAAAAAAAGGAAAAAGATGGAACAGTTAACAGACAATTACTCAGAATATTGATAAGTTACCAGGGGGCCACATGTGCAGAAGCAGTCATTGCCAGACAAGTGTGTCTTCGACATAGTCTCTAACCTTATAATATGCTTTTTTGGTTAGGACACGCTTAATATGAGTTTTGAAATTCCTCTCGCTAAGTTCTGACACCCCCTTTGGCAGCTTATTATAAAATCGTACGCTATTTACTAAAAATGACTTGCTGGTCTTAGCTAATCTCCATTTAGGTAAAACAATTTCATGTTGACTACGAGTATTTTTATTATGAAGATCGCTTCTAATTTTAAAAAGTCCTAAGTTTTTACGCACGTATAAAATACATTCTAAAATATAAAGTGAAGGTAAAGTTAGTATATCAATTTCTTTAAATTTATTTCTTAGGGACTCGCGAGGCCCCATCTTATAAATTGCCCGGATTGCTCTCTTTTGCAATATAAAAATCGAGTCTACCTCAGCTGCAGATCCCCACAGTAAAATGCCATAAGACATAATACTGTGGAAATAAGCATAATAGACTAACCTAGCTGTGTCAACATCTGTTAACTGCCTAATTTTTCTTACTGCATATGCAGCTGAGCTTAGTCTACCCGAGAGAGTTCTAATATGGGCTCCCCACTGCAATTTGGAGTCAATAGTAATGCCTAAGAACACAGTTTCCGTAATAATATCAAGTTTTTTACCGTCAAGAATCAGACTGACACCAACATGAGGAACATTTGGTAATGAAAACTTTATACACTTAGTTTTATTTGCATTTAATAAAAGGTTATTAGCAGCGAACCATTTCGAAAGAACAGCCAGACTTTCGTTGACATGTAAGACATCCGCATCTTTTCTATCTACTTTAAAGATAAGGGAAGTATCATCAGCAAATAAAACTATATCGGCTAAATTAGCCATCATGTAAGGAAGGTCATTAATATACACTAGAAAAAGGAAAGGGCCAAGGATTGAACCCTGAGGCACGCCCATTTTTACAAAAGAGCCGGAGGACGTTGCCCCATTAATGGTTACTTTTTGCTGCCTATAAGATAAATAGGAAAAAACAAGATCAGCAGCTTGTCCACGAATTCCGTAATGATGTAATTTACAGATCAGAGTTTTATGGTCAACGCAGTCAAATGCTTTAGAGAGGTCACAAAATATGCCAATAGCATCCTGTGATTTCTCCCAGGATTCCAAAATGTGACTGATGAGTTTCACTCCTGCATCCGTCGTCGACCTTCCTTTCGTGAAGCCAAACTGGTGACTATGCAAAATCCCATTTGCATTAAAATGACACAACATCTGGTCCAGCATGATTTTTTCGTAGATTTTACTCAATGCTGGAAGCACAGATATAGGTCTGTAATTAGAGGGATCACTCTTACTACCTGATTTAAAAATTGGTACTACTTTACTGTGTTTCATTAAATCAGGGAATGTACCACTGTCCAAACATTGATTAAATATGCCTGTTAGGACAGGAGCAATTGAATCAATAATATCTCCCAGAACCTTAACCGATATACCCCATAAGTCTTCAGTGTTTTTTGTGTTAAGACTTTTGAATGTTTTTTTAATTATATCAACAGTAATACGTTTAAATTCAAAGGTAGGTATATCCTTAGTAAAATGTTCCTTTAAAAAAGATTCGGCTAACCAAGAAGAAGAAGGGAGAGATTTAGTAACTTCTAATGGAATGTTGGTGAAAAAATTTTCTAATGCTTCAGCAACCTTTACCCTATCTGAAATGATTTTATTATTAATATCTAGCGACAATTCATTCTGGTCTCGTTGGTTTGACTTTCCAGTTTCTTTGTTTATAACCTTCCAGACTGCTTTTATTTTATTATTAGACAAGTTTAGTAAAACGGGCCAGATGTCTACTGTTAAAAATTAAAGGGATATTTCGGCAAAATCGTTTATTTATTCATTAAAAATTTGAAAAATCTGTAAATCACAACATCAAATGACAATAATGATATTTTTTAATTAAATATCTGTTAAATCTGTAAATCATAACATCAAATGACATAACTATCAAAATACAGAGCAAAGTAACCCCTTTCGCCCGGGGCTCAAGAGTTTTGTTTTATTGCTATAATCTAGTGCTTGACTGCGATCCCACCTGATGGTAAGCAGTGATGCAATCGTTGATGGTGAGGCACACTAGTTTATTAAGAGCCTTTTCACTCTAGTCTTGAGACTAGTTTAAGGTATTCAAATCGTTTGCTTGTCAACGTACCCGTTATTTCAGGCCTACTTGATTGCAATGGACGGGACGGGATGGCGCCTCTTATTCCCATTACACAGGGAAATAAGCAGTTAATAAGCCTCCGGGTGGTTAGACTCTTATCAAACATTACTGTAAAATCAAATGGACAATTGAAAAATGTACCACAGTTTTAAATGATATCGTTACTCATTATTCTGAATGATTATAATTACAACAATGATTAAATTTGCGCTTACCTTCAATGCTTGTCGTCCTCCTCTAAAATATATACACTACTAAATAAAAACTAACTTTTATAATTGTATATAATCTACACTAATATAATAAAGAGGTAAAGTTTGTTTTTTTGTTTTTTTTATTTTTTTGTTTTTTTTGTTTGTAGGAGGTAATCTCTGGAACTAATGGTTCGATTGGAAAAATTGAAGCTATAATATAAAGCTGCTTTACTCCTGAGTGACATAGGCTATAAATTATGTATATAACATGGATATTAACCGAGCTATCACTACTTTTGTATCACAAATTTTCCGCGGACGAAGTCGCGGGCAGAAGCTAGTTATATATATTTTCAAAATCCACCCGTCGCGCACAGTTACCTACAGCGAACTAGTGTGGAGGTAGGTAGTCCGAGATTACAACCTAAGTCATTCGAGATTCACCTACCTACTTTTTGCATCTTTATATCTATCTTATTTTATTTTATTCAGGTAACCAACAGCGATCTAGACAACGCAATGCCAATGAAGCGCTGCAGCGGACTTTTGAATTAACTTTTCAGTATTTTGACAAATAATATCTATGAAAGTGCTTGTCTATCGCTAGGATATATATTAAGTCGATGGGCTAATATATCTGGTTTATAATACCTACGTATGCACAGATATAACTATGGCTTGCGGCTTGCGCCCCCAAGCTGTTAAACCAAAACCATGACGAACATACAATTAAGATTGTATTATTTAATTTTATCGTAAGTGCACGTAAAATGTTGAAATTAATTAGAGGGAAATATATGAGCCTGTTTATTTTTGACTTGTGCTTGTAAGAAAGGAAATTCTCACGAGATAAATTAAAAGAAAAGAAGGAATAATGCAGACTCGTGACTGGAACGTGTTACAATCAAAGACTTTCATTTTGACCGACTTCTAAAAAAGGAGGAGGTTATGAAGTCGTCCGATTGTTTTTTTTTTATCTTATTCAGCGAAATGTCTTCACCAAATGTGAACAGATTTAGATGATTTATTTCATTTTGTTTTGAAAAGTATTTCTAGTGAAGTCCGTGACAAAAAAACGAACGAACAAACCAAAAACAATACGTTCGAAATTAGTCATCTTGCAATTTTTTTCAAGTCGTTTCATTTTTTTATGTTTTTGTAAAATCCTTTTTGACATATTCAAACTTTACAGACATCAGAAAATGGTCTTAAAAACGAATTATTTTAGTTTAACTAATAAAAAAAATTGGTTTGAAATTATCGAAATTACATTTTTGCCGAAAATACTAGTTTTACCTATAAAAACAATTTTTTGACACGTTAAATAATGTGATGGAATTGTATAGCGAATATTCTTTTGGCGCAAATGTCAAAACGAACCACATACATTTTGACAACTTTAATTGAAGAGGAGAAGGTTGATTTAATAAAACAATAACTTAGTTTTAAACAGGCCGGAAACATGCAAGAATGTTTAATAACAAATGTTTGACAACCACTGGCAGATTATCTCCGTTGATTAACCTGTTGAGTAACTCCTGGCTAGTGAGCAGTGACTGCGCCTGCGCCGACATAAGGCCACACACCACACCTCACCGCCAGCCTAAGGGTAGCGTTATCACCACTAATTATATGTCTAACAAACATAATATAATTTACTAGCGACCCGCAACAGCTTCGCACGGGTACTGATATTGAATATGTTATGCATGTATTATGCACATAAACCTTCCTCTTGAATCACTCTACCTATTAAAAAAACCGCATCAAAATC
Organism: Mythimna loreyi; assembly: GCA_029852875.1. Taxonomy (NCBI): domain Eukaryota; kingdom Metazoa; phylum Arthropoda; class Insecta; order Lepidoptera; family Noctuidae; genus Mythimna; species Mythimna loreyi. The sequence goes on from CM056790.1 coordinate 21,932,495, forward strand.
CGTGGCGTACTTTTAAATATCTAAGCATACATAGGGACGAAGCAACTTTGTTTTATACTATGTAATGATTCTACAACTATCACACAACGTCGTCTAGTCCCAAGCTAAGCAAAGCTTTTGTTATGAGTATTAGACAACTGATAAACATACTTATGTATTTCTAAATTCATACATATTATAAGTAGATAAATTATACCCAGACACAGAACAATTAACGACCGTGCTCATCATACAAACATTTGCCCTGGGTGGAAACCGAACCCACGACCTCCGGCATAGAAGTCAGGGCCTCTAACCACTAGACCAACCGTAATAGGCCAGTCGAACATGAAAGAGCTAAATAGAACAATCGACAAGTTATTTGAGAAGACAGGTAGAAGAGTTGGAAAAAGAGACTGTAATAGAGAGAAGATTCAGAGAGTAGTCAAGTTTTAAGCCTCTTTTTGAATAATATTTGTTTGTTTAATGGAAGAAAAAGCGAGGTAACTAATAAAAGAATCACAAATCAATCTCTTTTTTATCATCGTCATCAGCCTTTTAATGTTCCCACTGCTGGAACACAGGCCTTCTCTCTAGGAGAGGGAATGGGCCACGATGTTTTCCTTGGTTTTGTTGTTGTTTATGATGTTCCTAAGCAGTGGTGACCGAGTGGTCACGGTCCCGACTTACGAGTTGTAGGTCGAGGGTTCAAACCCAGCCAGGCGCATTACTTTGTTATTTTTTTATCACAAGTGCTCTTAACTTGACTACCACCAGGCCCGCGTGTTGGATTCCTCTCTCACCTAGAGAGGAGGCCTGTGTCCCAGAAGTGGGAACATTATTAGGCTGAATTATATGCTATGAACTATATTATATGCTATACGTTCATAGCGATTTTCAATAAAGTTACTTTTTGATAATAATATTATTTAAAAAAAAATGACTCAATTATAGTTGCCAAAAAAAATAAAACATCCATTTTGACATTTGATGTTTTTATTATTCACGACTTATAACCATTTGTAATCACACAACACTTTATGTAATAAATTATTATTTTATTGTTTCTGACAGTTTCGTCCCAAGTTATATTCTAGGATCTTTCTCAAATGTCAAAATACGCCTTTTATTTTTCAACGAGTTTACCCGATTCCCTCCGACGACATACCGAAGAGTCTTGACGTAACTAAACCCTAACCATGTTACGAAAACCTATGCAACATACGTTAGCCACTTCCTGACTGCAGCAGAGATCCATCAAGTCTGTGTTCTCTCTTAACCCATGGGATTTACGTTGCGTCTCGGTAAACGTAATTACGATTTGTCATTTACATAGAAGTCTTGGACTAGCTGAGTTCGATGCGAACCCTTGCAGCGGCCGTCTGTTACACCGAAGCGTCGGGAGACTGGGGTTGGCGAATGTTCGGTGTTACTGCTGTTACAAGTCTAAGTTTTGAAACTGGTCAATATTCTGAAACAAGTAAATAGTCTTTAGGCGGCCTATCATGTTCTTGTTGGCATAATTTGTTGGCACGGTTTTTTTTTTATTTGCTATAAAGTAATGCTTGGCTGCGATCCCGCCTGATGTTAAGAAGTGATGCAATCGTTGATGGTGAGCCGCATTAGTTAAAGTCTATTTACTGTACCCTTGATTTTAATCCCAAGATGATTGATTTGATTGACTTGATTTTAAGACCCAAATTATAATAGGATGGGAAGACCGCAGCAGGCAATGGCAGGTTGGCAAAATGGTTGAGTAAATGGCTGCTGCACTAACTTTTGCGGATTCTTTTCCGGAAACAAAGTTAATGACGAACAGCAGAAACATAAATTATACATCGAGGAATTATACATGGAGTTGAATATGTCCATGAGTACATATACCTCGACCAAATAATCTCTTTCCAGGCGTAAAAGAAGATGCTAGATGCAATAAGAACGCCTGGAAGAGCTATTGGTTGATGAAATACCTGATGAAGAATCACTTCCACTTACCCTTAAAAGGAAACTCTTAAACATGAGCATCCTTCCCACCTTCACCTACGGAACGCAAACGTGGTCATTAAAGAAACGTCAAAAGTCTGCAATCAGAGTTTGTCAGCGTGCAATTGAATAAAGTATTCTTGGAGTCAAAAGAACAGACCGCATAAGGAACAGCATACTTCGTTTCAAAACTACAAATCGCAGACGTAAGATACTCATTCGCTAAATAAAATGGGACTGGGCAGGCCATATTTGCACATGTCGCAACAAAGTTGGGTGAAGGCAACCAATGACTTTTTTTTTAATGGTAGGTAAAAATCGTCCAATGACGAATCCCGCCGTTGGGCGGAGCGCGAAACAGTGTCAGACTTATTGACTAAAAAGCTAACCCCATTCCTTCCTTGCTTTATTCCCAGGTCGTGGTGTTACGCTTTCGCATCAACCCTTGGCCCAGGAGGCTTCGATTCGACCCTGTAGGGCCCCTACAGTTTAAAGGCAACCTGGATCCCCTACAGCAGGAGCCGGTGACGCGGTAGGTCTAGCAGGAGATGGCATGATGAGTTAAACTCATTTCTAAAGGATTGGCCAGAAGTAGCCAAAGACAGAAAAGAGTGGGAGAATGGAAGGGAGGCCTATGCCCTGCAGTGTGTCACTAACAGACTCATAGTAATAAATACATAACAATTTATAGGACAATATATTTTTCAGCGGGTATTTTAGATCAATAAACTTCAATTAGAGACATAGAAGAAGACGGTTATGAGATGAGCGTAGATTTTTGCTGTGTTTGGCGCAGATGTATTTAAAATGAGAGGCTAAATAACGAGGGGTATTAGGAGAATCGAGAAATGAACTAAGTACTATATTGGAGGTCGTGGGTTTGATTCCCCACCGAAGATAAATGTTTGTGTGATGAGCACCATCATCGTTCTGCGTCTGGATATAATGTATCTTTAATGTGTATGTATTTAAAAATATATAAATATGTTTACCACTTACGTACCTATAACACAAGGTATGCTTAGATTGGGATTAAAAGGCGATGTGTGCAAGTTGTAGAAATATTATTATTATTTTATATTTTAATGGATTTATTCGCAATTAACTAAAAACTAGATCATCAAGAATATTTCTGTCTAATTCCGTTTTATTTTCCAGTCACCAAAGTTTTATTTACTAAAAATACTTTCTTCAACAAAAAAATAAACACTGTCAGCTACACTTCGGTGTGACATGCACCACTGCAGCTGTGTGCGATGTGTACTTAGGCCACGCACACACTGACGGCATTACGTGAGCGAACATAATAAAGTCGCACGCACACAGCGGCGGGGCGGGCAACGTCCCTAACTCGCTGTACCTACCTACCCGGCGCGATAGTTATGTTTTATTTATACTTTCTTAGCTTAGGGGGTACCGGCAAGCGACGGTGACTGAGAATTTCTTAGTGCCAACGTCCAGTTAATGGAGTTTGGATTGAGCTGGATAGAATCATTGGATTGTTTTTTTTTTATATGAAAATTGAATTTTGGATGGATTTAGTTTTTTTAGTATATTGTAGTAATTGTCAAATTAAACCAATAAAATTCCAATAAGAATATGCTTTTATGAAAATTTAATTTTGGATGAATTTCGTTTTTTTTTTTTATATATACTACAGCAGCATTAACAAATTTACCAATAAAAATCTAATAAGAATAAGCATTATAATTTTCCCGTAATGATAATACACTATTTTTTTTTTCTTTTACTATTTATTTTAGACATTAACAGAATAGTCGACAAAAATAGAATAGACCTAAGCATTTATTATTAGTTTAATTTTTTTAATATATTAATTAAGAAATAGGTCGGTAACTACTAAAAATAGTAAGCACCTTATAGCTAGTTTGCAAAGTACATTGGCTGATTTTTTATAAATAATAATAATTATAAGCCTTTTATTTCAAACCTAATTGCAGTTTTACAATTATTGACTTAATATAACCTTTTTTATAAATAATATTATACTTTATATCAGAAATCGAATTTAATTTTATTATTATCACAGTTTTGCGGTAGTAGGTATTGTCAAGTTAATCGATATTTATTACTTATTAGTTTTTAATTGTATTATAAATGGTTTTACAAATCTTGTAAATAAAGACAGTAAGCACTTTTTATGTCGTTTTTAATAACCTCCTTATAGGATGAAATAGTTAAAAAGACAGTTCATTTTATATTTTACTAGCGACCCGCCCCGGCTTTGCACGGGTACTGATATTGATTATATTATGCATGTATTATACACATAAACCTTCCTCTTGAATAACTCTATCTATTAAAAAAAAACATCAAAATCCGTTGCGTAGTTTTAAAGATTTAAGCATACATAGGGAGAAGCGACTTTGTTTTATACTATGTAATGATTATATATATTAGATTTTTTCTATAAAGTTTTATGTCACATTTATAATCTACTGTGAAATACTTTAACTTATTATTATACGTTTAAAGAGTATTATTATATCTTCTCATTCTTCTAATCTAGTCACAATAAACTGAAAAACTGCTGGATTTTCGTGTGGTTTTCATCAATAGACAAAGAGATTCATGAGGAATTTTAATATAGAGAAATACCAAAAATTACAAAGATTTGTAACATCCTTGTGAGACTAGAAATATTTTAATGCTGTTTTGTGTGCACCTTTGCCTTATGAGAATTTCGAAGCAAAATTTTTTTTTTAATAATATTATGGATAGGCTCGCGTTTGACCACTATCTCACCTGATGCTTAAGCGATGACGTGGCCTACAATGGAGCACGCTTGCCTGAGTAACCTATTCACTCTTGACTTAAAGATCCCTAGGTTGAAGCTGTCAGAAAACACAGATTCCGGCAGGGAATTCCACTCCTTAGCTGTATGCATAAAAGTGTTCCCAAAACGCTTTGTAAAATGTTTTTGTTAAAATAAATAATTTTTATTTGAAGGTTATTTTCATTTCTAATACACTACAGCATTATTTGACAGAATTCTTATAATTTTATAAGAGTCCAACAAGAAAGGAGTCTTTAACGAAAAAAAAGTAAAATTTCACTAGCGCCATTTTTCCTTGACATTCACATCGGCATTAGGAGCGGCGTCTGTGTCACGTCTCCCGGCGCTCATGTCTGTGTGTGTGTCTGTATGTGTGCGTGAGCGACTCTTGCGCAGGTAACCGGGATCGTCTGCGGTGCGCGGGATAGGCAGCGTCCATACTACTCGGTACTAAATCGTTAGATTTTTTTCGTCTTAGAAGATTCTTACTGGGTTATTTAAATCTGCTTTCAGAATTTGTGTTAGAATCCCTGCTATTGCAAAGTGAAAAAGGAAGCGTTAAATAAAGCAAGGTGTGATCTAAATTAATTGAACTTGAAGACGAGAATGCGCTTGGACTGCTAGAGTGAATGTACTACGTATCTATATAACGTGTTCTTTCGCTTGAAATAGACATTCGAATTATTTCTATTTAGTCAGTAGAATAGAACAATCAATCACATCCCATAAGACAATAACATTCTTTACATGCATTCTTATTAACAAAAACAAAATACATTTACAAAAATTAAATCATTTAAAACATACTTCCAACGATATGCACTTGAAAATGGCTACCCATTATCGCACGAAAGATCATTTATTAAAAAAAAAAAATCGCATCGCCAAAAATCTTACAAGAAATTAATTACAGAAAAAAAAGAAAGGGGTGTGCTCGGCCAGTGTGCGCGCTGACGTAATTTCACTGACGGCTGGAGTGCGCAGGCGCAGTGGCCGCCCGGCCCTCGCGCGTCCCGGACGGGCGTCGCGCAACCCAACCTAACCTTACAACTTGAACAAAATATCTTCACATCAAAAAAAAAAGAGTATTTTTTGACATTGACAACTACAAACTATGTAAACGATTTTTTTTTTCTTCTAATTTTTGTGTTTTTTTTTTGACGTTTTGTTTGATGTGTCGATATTTTCTTCAGCCACACATCACTCCACACAGTGTTGCACATCGCCGGTGCACGTGTGGTGACGTCAGCAGCGGCCTACCCGGAGGGAACGAAGTAAGTTTTTTTTTAACATCTAATACCTTTTCTAATAAGTTTCTAGTAAGACAATTATGTAAAATTTTTAGGAAAAATAGCCATTTTTTTTTTCTAAAACATTCCTAATTTCATCTTACTTATTTACTTACAGTTTTATTTAAAACATGTTCTTTCTTCGATTAACGTTTTGCTCTAACGTAAAATAAAATTTACCTAATCGGGTATCTATTTGAGAAACAAATCCATTGTCATTGTTTTACGGTACTTCTAGATTATTTAACTAAACATCTGACATAACTATAACTTTTAATAGTTACCTAAGCTAATAACCGTTTTCAATATTTTATAAATCATCTCTCGTATTTTAACTATTGATATAAATACTAAAAACTACCTCACTAATATTACACCGTCTATCACGCAAGATATTTTTTTTAATTTTCCTAAACACGTGACCGAGAATATGATCCAAGTTTTAATTTAAAAATCGAACGTACCATAAACAAAGGGTCCCAACATTGAAAACTCTTTAAAAAAAAGCATTTTTCCCGGCATTTTACCATTAGAAAATGGCGGCAATTCCACGTCACCGCTAGTGGTGACGCGCGGCCTAACCTAGGCCAACATAGTCGATAGGAAGCACAGGTCAATACACCCGGTCATGGTCATGCACTTTCCCGGGAATAGAATTATTCTTGTTTAGTCTTATGTAGGAATTCTAATTAGACGCTGAGCATGGCAGACGGCGTACGAGTATTGTTTCTGTTTTATTGTAAGTACCAACCGCTTGCATATTGGAATTTTTAGTTTTTGTGTAGGTTTTAAGGGGTCTTTAGAAAAAAATGTGAATTTCACAGAAGAAAAAAATAAATTTGTCGGAAGTTAATGTTAATAGCTAGTTAGAATTATTATCTATCTGATTAAAGTGAACGTTTCCTAATTGGAAATAAAACTGCAACAAAATGCGACTATATTTTTATAGTACCTAAGTAAATAAAACAAGTCGGAAAATAATTGCATTCGATGTTCACTTATCCAAACGCGACATTTACTTATCTGAAATAGAAATAAAACATTTAAAAATAGTGTAGTTTACAAAAAGAGTCCAAACAATTTTTTTATCGAAAAGGAGGTTTTATGTTCGGCTGAATGTATTTTATTTATAAAATTAACAGATTAAAAATAACAAACTAGCAAGATTCTCAATATAGATTTTTTCCTATTTTTATGAATTTTGCTTACAAAGCCTAACAAAGCAAAACAAAATTCACCCAACATTCCAACTCACACAAAACGAAAAGCAAGCCCACTGCCAACCCTAGGCTGCGTTAAAAACAGTTTCTAAGTCGACTCGAGCGCACTCATAGTTGCATGTTATCCTAGGTCACTGGCACGAGCTTTCACGATCATTGACGAAGGCGCCCGACGACGCCCGAACGCAGACGATGTCAAACGATAGACATGCAATAGTGTTTTGTAGTAGGTGACTAATTCATTCATAACTTGCTGGAGATATTTGGAACGAGTATTAGTTTTTGGTAAGCGCTCGTTTAGATATCATGTTGGCAGTTTAGGCATTCTTGTAATGATATGGCGACGTTAGTAACTAGATACTTAGATATTCTGCTTACTTCTGGCCACGTTGGATGCGCCTACGCTTCTTTCATACATTCTTTCTCAAGATTTTATCGTTATATCTTCTGAGAACGTAATGTTTTAAGTAACATATAGATATACGTAGTAGGTATAACATGTCTACTTAGCTGTCTCCCGTAGTTGCATCCGCGTCTTTTTTTATATTGCTTTAAACTAGAGCTTGACTGCGATCCCACCTGACGGTAAGCAGTGATGCAATCGTTGATGCTGAGGCGCACTAGTTTATGAGCCTATTCACTCTAGCCTTGAAGACACCTAAATTATAATCGGACGGAAAGACCGCAACTGGAAAATTGTTTCAGTCCCTCGATGTACGCGGTATAAACGACGAGGCAAAACGCTTAGTCCGGACCGTAGATGTCTGAACAACGTAAGGGTGGATATTTGCCTTAGGCCGGGTTGTCTGATGGTAAAATTGTTACTGTTTTGTTCTTGTACACTCAGACGCAGAATAAATGATTGTGCTCATCACACAAACATTTGTTATGGGTGGGAATCGAACCGTCAACCTCCAGCATTGCTATGCTGTCAGGGTCACTAACTGCTAGATTGACAGGCCAGTCCTAAGTTGAACTGAAATCTTCTTCTTAGTCGTGCACTCTTGACAAAGTGGTCGTGGTCATGTGTCGGTCGAGTCCTGCGCCACCGCCTCTCGCGATGCGACGCCATGAAGTTCTATGTTTGGCGGCTTGGGAGTTTTCGTTGACGCTGCAATGCGTCACCGATTTGATGAGGTCTGTCCACCGTGTTGGAGAGCGTCCACGTGATCTTTTGCCCTCAACTTTCCCTTGCACTACCAGTCGCTCCATTGAGTCCTCGTTACGGGTGATATGCCCGAAGAACTTGAGAACTGAAATCTAACTATGTATATATTTAAAGTCCGACTCAAGCTGTTAGTCAATGGGATTTTCCTACCATGAAAGTTCCTAGAATAAAAAAATAAAATAAACCGGTGAACTTCGAGTCGGACTCGCGAATTGTGTTTCGACGATTTTTCCCATAAAAAGATTTTTTTATGACATAACTACAAAGTAATTTACAGATGTTTTCCTATACTCGTACTATAAGACCCTGCTTCAGGCCTTTCAGGATTCTTGGTCCAGAGTATGAATTTTGAGTGTCTAATACACGTTTTTTTACATCATAAACGTCCGTAGCTTTTTTCCTTAACTTAGAAGTTTGATTTTTTCACAGCTTCAAGGGACCATGGATCTGAATATAAAGTTATAATTTCAATTCAATACCTCTACGCGTTCCTAAGATAAATGGTCTTGACAGACATAGAGACAAACAGATAGAAAGAGATCCTATAGGGGATTATTTATTTATTTTTTTATATAAACTAATGCGATCTAACTGTGATTCCAAGTGGTGGCAAGCAGTGATGCAATCTTTTTTTTATTCCATGGGTAAAAATCATCCAATGAGGAGATAGTGTCAGACTCTTACTGACTAAAAAACCCGCCCAGTACGTTGTCTTTTATACCAGGGCTAGCCTTTCAGACGCGAACCTTTGGCCCTCGTAGGCCTCGACCCTTCTGCAGGGTCCCTAAGGTATTCTTCCTTTTGCGGTACGCAACCCTAAAAAAACAAATAAAGCATAGACCAAGGCAATAATAAAGAAAACAGTAGCGTTACTGTATCCTGTAATCAACCAGCACTTGTCTCCATAACCAGTTTCTCTGTCGTCTGTCAGTTTCTGGGAAAATGAGGACCTGTTTCACTTATTGCCTTCAAGTACCCATTTCCTAACTAGTGTAAAAAAAATTACTACTTATATGATTTTTGTTTTCTTTTTCTGTAAATGTTTTGTAAATGTAGGTACGTAGGTACTTGGTAGGTCTTTGTCGCCACAGTATTTTATCATTTATGTTATGCATTTAGAAAAAACAAAGTAAAAAGAATGTGCATTGTCAGAACAATGCAGATTTTTAGACTTACGAGTTGTAGGACGCGGGTTCAAACCCAGCCAGGCGGATTACTTTGTGCAATTTATTTCATCACCATTGCTCAGAAAACGGTGAAGGGAAACATCGTGAGGAACTGGCATGTCCTAGAAACAATACTCCACCAACCCGCACTGGGCCCGCGCACTGGATTACGGCCTATTCCCGCTGCTAGAGAGGAGACCTGTGTCCCAGCAGCATATTTGAATGAATACACTCGTGGTCTACTTGCGATTTCACCCGCGTTTAATAGTGCCTGCTCCACTCCTAATGGTCATAGCGTGATGTTATATAGGTTCTAATATGGTTGTAATCGTTAGCCTAACTCGATAAGTGGACTATCCGACTCAGAAACATTTTTTTGATTCGATCCTTAAACTATCTAGGTCTTTTACGGTGGGCAAAAATCATCCAAAAACATCTCCTGCCCCGGAGCGGGAGGTAGTGTCAGACTTTTACTGTCTAAAAACCCACCCTGTTCCTTCTTACTCCTATGTAGGAGTAAGAAGGAACAGGGTGGGTTTTTATGTATGCCCCGGTATGTACCGGGGCCGGGTTTCGTCATTAAAACCTTCATCATAGAAAAAAAGCTAAAAAAAAAATGCATAAAAAATATACAAATTAATCCTAATTATCCAATTCAAATTCCATCATTTAACATTCGCCATTATATTCCGCCATATCGGATTAAACTAACCTAAAAAACTAACGTCAAAAGGCCAGTTAAGGGTTACATATGGCCATAAACTATAACAATTTGTCCCTGCGAGGGGCGGGTGTAAGCAGGGTGAGGGGGGAGGGACCCTACCTGGTGAGGTCATGAGTGACCACCAGACAGGTTTTTTGTTTCCAATACTAGGGATGGGGGAGGCTGTCAGCTGTTTGAGTTGAGATATCGATACTTTCGAATAAATTTGGAATTTCAGAGTTTAAAATTAGAATGTGTAGCAATCAGTTGCATAATCTTCTTGCCGTTGTCTTTGTCTTGTGTTTTATTTGGCATCGGCGCAACACAATTTTTCATAGTGTTTGTAGTAATTAGTTGCATAAACGATAAAATAAGCTATGGTAGATGGTTAATTTTATTGACCCCTAAAAGACATTTTGCGTTGTGTAAATTACTTATTAGATTTTGCAAGATTTTTATGAAGTATGCAATATACGTGTGCAGTTACGTTGCGTGTGTTATGTAGTTTGTTTGTATTGATCTTTCGCTAGTAACAATTGACATGCCTACTTACACTTGTGTTTTTTAATGATCCTACTTATTTTCTTTATCATTAAATGAAGTGAATTCAGTGGTGGCCTTATAGTAACGGCTCTGACAAACAAACCCAGTCAGGCACTTTGTGTAATTTATTTCATCACCACTACCTACTCTCAAAATGGTGAAGGAAAACATTATGAGCAAAGCGATATATTCTAGATCCAAAAATCGAAGACATCTGACTTGCAACAATCTATACCAAGCCCAGACAGGCCTAGACAGGCCTCTTTCCCTAGACAGGCCTAGACAGTAGTGAGAACATTAAGGCTGACTATGTAAGCATTTACGTATGATGAAAGATGAAAATCAAAGATATCAAATTGTAAAATAATCATCATATTCCTACCCTTGTCCCGTTTTACTTCGGGTCGGCGCAACACGTTCTTTTCTTCCATTCTGTTCTGTCACTCGTCACACTATGCTATCACTTACTCCTTTTTCTTTCAAAGTTAGGTCGAAAAATTCATCGATATTTATCGACATTGGCACATCCTTACGCACACATGCCGACAGCCGACATTTCACTGCCAAGGTCCCGCCACCCCATGCTCTATAGAACACAAACATTATATCGCCCAACGTTTTATTGTGGCCTTTGATGCCAGACCATTGAAACCTGAAGGTCAGGATATAGTTTTCATGGCGACACATTTATATCAATGTTTCAAAGGATCCATTTTTGGCAGTATGGCTGTATGGTTAACGTTTTTATCAGGCTTCGGAGAGACGAAATTGAAATTACGCGTAATCTTTTCTTTTGCAATTAGCGACTGAAATGGCCTCATTATTTATTAGAGAATACTTTTCGTCTGGTTGTTTCATATTCTATACATATATTATAAATATAGACACGTTAATAATATTGAAGTATAGACTTGCGGCAAATAAGTTATACCTACCAAGTTCTTTTCTACTTTAATCAGAAATTTCAGATTTATTTTATATAATTTGTGGTATAAGACTTTGCTTCATGTCAAATTTCAGGATTCTCGGTCTACGGGAAATATCCATGAATTTTGATTCGTTTGAGAGTTTCGAAATATACATTTTTTGCGTCATAAACGACCGTATCTTTTTTCCGTTAACTTTTAGACGTTTAATTTTTTCACAGCTTCAAGGAACCGTAGAAAGGAGCATATGGTTTAAATTTCAACTTGATACCTCCACGCGTTCCTGTGATAAGACAGACAGTCCTTGACAGACAAACAAACAAATGGACAACAAAATGATCCTATAAGGGTACCATTTCTTCCATTTGAGGTACGTCTAAAAACTGCACATTTCCCAAATTAAATTTTGACGCATAGCCAACAGTATTGAGGCGGGCACCCCACACCCTCGACTCATAAACAGTGTTTGTTGTGACTGTAACACATGGCGGAAGCAGATGCCTCGTTATTAGTAGATACAACACGTTATTGCTTTAATTTCGGTAATTACTTGTCTTAGAAGATGGAGCTGGTAATAGGAATGAAGCTGACGTACAAAGCGTTTTGGGAAGACATTCATTATGCGAAAAACGAAGTGGTATTCTCTGCTGGAGTCTGTGTTTTCTGATATGTACAACCTAGAGATCTTTGTCTCTTGGGGCCGAGGGTTGAAGCGAAAGCGTTACACCGGGGCTCTGAGAAAAAGGCAAGGAAGACACGGGGGTAGGTTGTTTAGTCAGCAAGAGTCTGACACTGGTTCCCGCTCCGCCGGATTCGTCATTCGATGATTTTTACCTACCATAAAAAAGAGGTCTTTAAGTCAAGAGTGAATAGATTACTTCTAGGCATGCGTGCTCCATCGCCGGCCACATAATCGCTTACCATCAGATGTGATAGTGGTCAAACGAGAGCCTATTCACAATAAAAAAAAGCATGAAGCTGAAGATGATCTTAGGCAGGATCCTTGGTGAGCAGATTATATCGTACTGGTGATCAGCTGGTCTAGTAACAAAACTCTGGATAGTTCTTTTATCTGACATTGTTCTAGCATTCATGTTCCAATACCAATTTTTATTTTATTTATTTAACCGTGCTATAATAAAAGATTTAATTAGCTAAGATTCAATTTTGACATTTCAAAAAGTGCCTGTAAATGGTCTATTTGAAATAAATGATTTTGAGTTTGAGTTTGATTAGGAGGAGACAGAAAAATAGGTACAAAGGTGATGCTATTTCTACTTTTGATTGATATTATTTTACACGTTTTCATTTAATTAAATGTTATTTTGATTTAATTCTCTTAGGTATGTTTGACTCCATTGTATTCTATCTCATTGTTGACGTTATTTTTTATTAAAAATTATTATTATTAATAATTTTTTAGGACCTATGTATGCCAATAAACACTAAGAAGGGCATTCCCTCAAGCTATAGAGAAATTCACCTAGTAAGAAGCCTTTGAATTCCTCAATCAAGCATTAACATTCAAGCAAGCAGTCCTAATGCTTGACTGCTTGCTTGAATGCGAATGCTTATAGTAAATAATAAAAACCGGCCAAGTGCGAGTCGGGCTCGCGCACAAAGGGTTCCGTAGCAGCAAATATATTATAAAGATTTTATATCATCGCGGATTTTTAAAGGTGTACAATACTGTAGTATATTTTTTGATCTATCTTATAAGGTTCAGCCATCGTTTTCAGTGTAAGCACAATAACTTAACCAAAATTACAGTTAAATCAACCTATCTCAAAAACTATAAGAGATACTTTGATCAAACCAAAAATCGTTGAAAGAGTTAATTAGCATGCATCACCTCTATTTTTTTAGAATTTTATACCCCGTAGTTATAAAAATAGAGGGGGGGGGACATACTTTTTACGACTTTGAGAGCTGATATCTCAAAAACCGTTCACTTTAAGAAAAATGTTTTTTAGAAAACTTTATATCATTTTAAAAGACCTTTCCATTGATACCCCACACGGGTATGTACATCGAAAAAAAAATTTTCATCCCTCAGTTACATGTATGGGGGGCCCCACCCCCAATTCTTTTTTTTACTATTTAGTGTCATAATTTTGTAGCGGTTCATACAACACATATTCCCATCAAATTTCATCACTGTAGTACTTATAGTTTCCGAGTAAATCGGCTGTGACAGACGGACAGACGGACAGACGGACAGACGGACAGACGGACATGACGAAACTATAAGGGTTCCGTTTTTGCCATTTTGGCTACGGAACCCTAAAAAATAAAAAAATCATAATAGCATTGAATAGGCTTCCAGAAAGTGTTATGACAGCTCACACAGTGAACTACTCTAAAAATCGATCGGACAGATTAAAAGTGTCTTTGTCTTTTAAGCTATTTGAGACACACGTATCAGCTAATTAGCTGCTAATAAGACTTACTAACCAATAATAGCAAGTTGTAGAAAAATCCAATTTGAAAAAACTGCTAAATACAGAGACAAATTAAAAAATAACAACGAAATTCGAACTTACTAAGCCCAAGTTCAATGCAACCAACATCCCCGTGTTATTTATAAAATCGATACCAACCTACAGAAAAAAAAAGCGATTAGAACTTACCTCGTAAACGATCTCCATTTACAAACCACGCGTTCTATAAATTCAAATGATTCCAACTGATACTATAAGCGACTAAACATTACATTTTATATTCGACTCTCAACAAAGGGCCCAGGCAAGGCTCTCGGTGTGATAATAACCACTCGATAGGGATGGGATGGCACCGAAACCGGTATCACTCCGATACCAAAAAAAATAGACCGCTTTAAACAAGTCTAAGGGCTCAAAAAAGTTGGATACTTGAGAATAAAAGGCTATTTGTTATTGAAAGTATGGACTGAGATGCTACGATGTGAGCTTGATGTTTGCAGCATGCTGTATCTGAGATAATAATACAATTTACATATTTGATATATGTAATTTAAAGGAGAAATTATTGACTTCCATATCAACGCATAGTCACACTGACTCATCTAGTTTAAACTGACAAAAAAAGTTGCCGTGTAAAAGTGTTATGGAAAACCTATTTGCAAAAATAATATCATTTATTTCATCACACAGAAACTACTGTGATTAGGAGTGTGATATTTTACCTAAGGTTTCCTAATATGACGTAGGCGAGTACTAAGGGAGGATTTCCTAAAATTCACCCCCAAAGGGAAGACATGTAAGTCCAAAATTTGTGTGGAAAACCCTACTCAGCATCGATTAATTTATAAATTATATTTATTAAACCCTGTTTTAACTACGATTACTTTAAAAAATCACTTGATCGTAAAATGAATATTTGTTTGTATAAAAGCTTAAAAGATACTGAACATAATTTAATCACTGCTTTTACTAACTCCTTTTATTGATATAATCACGATAAACACAAAATTCATAATCTGCAATTTCATAATCTCACGTTTATTCTTTGTCATAATTGCATGGAACTTAATGTTAAACATGTGTGCAAAAGTTAACAATAATAATAACTTGTTAATATTAACAAGTTATTAAATAAAATATTAAAAAGACCAAGAAGAATACATAGGCAATAATCCTTGTTTATTGCAAAATTATTGGTACTAGAGAAGACCAGACCGAACTGGTTTCGGTAAGGTAATAAGTTTATAGCAATATTTTTTAACTTAACAACCTTGATATTAATAGGAATATAGAATATAAATAGTATTATAGAATATTAACACTCGTTTAACATCATTGCAAGTCATTTTTATGATCATATCAATTAATTATTTTATTTTAGTATAGTCATGTTTGATAATACGGTACAAGTTTTACGAACTTATTGTATTAAGTTTGCAAGAATACCTAGCTAGTGCTAGAGGATGTGGATTTTTCGATTTCGAAGAGTACCTAACGCAAAATCTAAAGAAACAGATTAGTTTTAGTTTATCTATTCTAAAAAATCTGCTTGTATTACCATGCATTTTTAAGTAAATATCCACTCTAACTTTTGTTAGAGTGGATATTTACTTAGGTTACTTTAGGTACTTGCTAGGTAAGCACTTGTGCACTCTTGTATCTATTTTTTGTTTTTTTTTTTTCAAATTAACAGATTTTATATTTTCAAATTTGTTAAATAATTATTCATACGTTGTACGTAAGTTATGATTAACTTTATTCCTAAGTAGTACAAATTGAAAATTCAAATTTAATTATTTATTAATTTTATTCATTCAGGCATCATTGTAATTTATAGATATCACTGTTAAATTTTACACTAATATTTTAAACCTGTTACAATTGCATTGCTTAATCTAAGGTATTACACACCCGAATATTAAAACCGCAATCTGTACCCGAAATATCGATTCAGATACCGAAACTAAGGCCTGGTATTTCTATATAATTGCATCACTACTAGGGCATGCAAAACCGGAAAGTCATCAAAACCGGTTTTGAACATCGTTTTTTTGGAACCAAAACCGAAAACCGGAGCTAGGTCCGGTTTTGGCAAAAAAAATCGAATGTAGTATAATTAAAAAAAAAAACATCTTTTTTTTTTAATACCCACTAAGTCTACAAATAAAACAAGTTGTATGATACATTTCTTTTTGGAACAGACTTAAGTGGTTTCAAAATCATCAGGAACAGATTAAGATGGACATTTTGGCATCGCATAAGGCATCTAAAAAAAATTCTCAGTTCTGGAAGTTAACCAGTAAGCTGAAGGTTGGGCCGGGCCGCCCTGTGACCGTAGGGGAATGTGGTTTGCCGGAGGATATTGCCAATATGTTTAGAGAACGTTTTATGGTATCATCACTGCTAGGGCCAGCTGAGGGGCGATAATGAGATCAGTTGTGATTATGAGCCAATACTATTTTTCGGCCAAGGAGGTAAGGAGGCAAATTATGAGTATGAAGGGGGAAAGTCTCCTGGTCATGACGGTTTCAGCATCGAGCACCTCAAATTTGCTGGGGTTCATCTGCCTAGAGTGTTGACGACGTTCTTTACGCTTTGTGTGAGTCACTCGTACTTGTTATCTGAGATGTTGAGGACGGTGGTGGTACCAATCGTCAAGAATAAGACTGGGGATATATCGGACCAGGCGAACTACAGACCAATTTCCTTGGCCTCTGTTATTGCTAAGGTGTTGGACGGTCTGCTTGATAGACAGCTGGACAATTGGGTCACGTTACATGACGCGCAGTTTGGGTTTCGGCCTGGACTTTCACGTTTATATTGCACTAAAAAGAAATCAATAATCAACTATGTAGGTATATTAATTTAACTAAAGCATAAATCACTTGTTTTCAAGAGATCGCTGTTCTTAATTATGTGATCTCAAGAATATATGTGCATCCAACATTCGATCAGACAGCGAACTTCTTATTTTGTTACAGAAACACCCAGCACTCAACAATGTTGATAAAAATCAAAATGTTAATCGCTACTCAATAATGGGAAAACCGGAGCTGAGTTCGGTTTTGGCTCTCAAAACCGGTTTTCTAAAATCGAGAAATTTTGGCCGATTTCCGGTTTTGCACAAAACCGGAAAACCGGTTTTGCATGCCCTAATCACTACGTACTCCTAACCTAACCTAACATTTTACAGACTGAAAAAATATTACTGTCATACATTTTTGAACGTGGGTCGGTGAGCCCTGTACATCATTATAGAAACCTCATATCAGATTATTCTATCATCTAAATTCGAGTTAATCGTGTTCACCATATTTGTCAGCTTTTTAAACTGTAGGTAATTTTAGCCCAATATCACGTTTAAAACATCTCAGGATACTTCAAATAAGAACTCATTTAGAACTATCCAGAAACAACTACAAATTCCAATCCTTCTAACTTTTATAAAGCTTCAAAACTGAGTTCTCTAAAACCTGTCCGAAGAAACCTTTCACTTATAAAAATATTCCCAATCGTAACGCATCAGGACCTATACTAAAACGTACTCTTGCTAAAATATTTGAATATACACTTCCAGAAAACTATACCCTTATGATTTTATACTTTCTTTATGTTACAACAAATTTCATGCTCATTCTCTCGAAATACAACTATTTCGTCGACGCAATACATTTTATTGTTCCAATCCATATGATATTTCAGCAGAACTAACCCAATGAAATTGTTTTGTTAATTTCAATCTCAAAGGACAGGAACCATTTGAAACAAGCTTTGATCTGGATTTAGCTTTCATAGGAATCCAAACTTATAAATTTTACCACTAGCTTCTGCCAGCAGCTTTGCCCGCATAAAAGTAGGAATTTATCCCATGGGCTCCTAAGAAAAAGAAGTTTTTATGATAACGTTAATAAGTAATGAACACACAAACTTTTGGCTCTATAGTGTGATTATACTAATCTACTTTACGTCTGATCAGTTGATCGGATTTAGATGGAACTTGCGATACGGGTTAACCACCTGGCAAAATAACTAATCTAAGAAAGAATAAAGCACAGTTTTAATTAATCCCACCTTTAATTAAGATCTATTAAAAATACAGTCATTTATCTTGAAATGATTTACTCACAACACATCAATCTCCAGTGAACATCTTGATACAAATTAAAAAGATAATACCATTGAGCTTGCAAACATTAAACTGACACAAATAAATAAAACTTGTACTGGCTATTAACAGTACATTCAGACTCATTTTATTACAGACTTTAAAAACACTTCATTAATTCTGCATATATCAGTTTTAATAGTATTTTTACATCAACTCTCCTTATAAAGAAGAGATGCCATCTCAAATTGACGTGAATCAAATTCCGCGTTCCGAATGGGAAAAGTGGAACAATAGTGGGACCTGTCCCGACCCTATGCTAATATACATTGTAATTAGAATCCAGTCTAGTGTAACAACTGTTTTATATAAGAATTTAAACCTTAGCAACTCATATTTAGAGTTGGTTTTCCAAAGATAACTGTATAAAAAAATATAAAAATGTTATCGTCTATCTTTTTGAAAGTGATTGTAAATTTTCTGAATATATTCTGCTGGTTTTTATCAACGATTTTAATTACTTCAGTTTACGGGAGGGGTTTAATATAATTTATGAATTCGTATTGCGTATCGATTGGGAATTCATTTATTTTATTGCGAGCAAATAAGCCTAGTGGTAACGGCCCCGATTTACGAGTTGTAGCACAAACCCAGGTGCAAAACTTTGTGTAATTTATTTCATCAACACTTTTTTTTTCATATATATTGTTGGTGCACACTACATATCCATCAATCCGCACTGGGCCCGCGTGGTGGACTATGGCCCATTCCCTCTCTTAGAGACAGAGGAGACTTGTGTCTCAGCAGTGGGAATATTAAAAGGCTGATGATGATGATGAATACACTACATGGGTCTATTTGTTTGGTTGTTTGAACCAGATTCACACTTTCCTCCGTACTCCGTACACTGCTCTCAAAACGGTGAAGGAAAGCATGTCTTAGATCCAAAAACGGTGGATTAGGGCCCATTCGCGCTCCTAGAATTTAGACCTGTATCCTAGTTGTGGGACCATTATAAGATTGGTTATGCTATTTGAATTTGGAACATTTTGCATAATGGATAGTGTTGTGGTGATTTCCTTTTTTGTCTCAATAATGGATTTTTTGGAAATCAAGTCCAGTCCAGTCAGTTTTAATCAGTGGTCCAGCTTGTGGGCTGATGCATGCTTAATTTCAAGTTCAATATACAGTAGTGTAGCTAGAGTCACGTTCAGTAAACATGATTCTCAATAATGTACGTTGAATGGTAGGTTCAAAAGTTCTTGGACATTTGTAAAGGGCCCTAGTCTGCTACCAGTTTGCCCTGGTATTATGTTTTTTTAGACTGTTTTGTAACTTTTTTTTTACACTCGTAAATAAACTAGTGCTCGACTGCGATCCCACCTGATGGTAAGAAGTGATGCAATCGTTGATGGTGAGGAGCACTACTTTATCAAGAGCCTATTCATTCTAGCCTTGGAGAGTTTGGAGACACCAAAATTGTAATAGGATGAACATTATAAAGCGGAGTATGCTACGATATCCTACGTCTCATTGAGATATTCGCAGATATTTGCATAGACTACCACATCAGGTTTCAGACAGATGTTAAATCTCAAAAACAAATGAACGAAGTAACTATTTCGCGACATTCTGCCGACGTTCCTGTCACTCACACGTCAGTCTTCAGCTGTTACTTAAAATTAGTCTAAAATAATTACACTACGACCCTTTTCACACATGTTGTATTGGTGCTGTCAACATGTACAAGTTTTGTGACACAGAAGGAGTTTTTTGTGACAAAACTGAGAAGTAATGTGTGACGTGACATGTGTTTTACACACACAGCTACATAATTTGTGACAAATCGGAACAACTATACATTCTGCCTGCGTACAATATCTATAGTCTGATTTCTTTAATTTGATCACATATTTCGCAATAGGAAATATGCATGCATGTTTGCTAAAATTTGCTCTGGTTAACAAAGTTGGAAAATAAAATATCTTCATCCACAATGAAGTTATAAAGCTTCAAAGCTTCTAATAAGAAACAGAAGTCGGATATGATTTTAACGTCAAATGCCATGACACCCGTACGGCTGCCATAGAACACGGCGTTCTAGCGAGAGAATCAGATATATTTGTTTAAAATTATTATATTATGTTGTTTGCTCTGCTGTTTTGCCGGTTTTGATATTGTGTTTAAAATTAGTATCCTATTTTTGTATATGTGTACATATATACATCTACCCTATTGATTTCGCAGTGTTGTAGTTAAGGTGCTACCGAAACTGCTACCTATTTCTTTTTGTAAAACTTTCCTCTCGTATAACACTGTCAAATCATATTTATATAGTCCCCTATTAGATCAGGAAATGAGTCTTGAATGTCAGTTATTTTTATCATGCAAGCAATTTCAATGTTTTATTAAGATTGGTTTCCACAATCTTCAGATGCTTCATAAACCAAGTGATATTTTTATAAATTTTCATCATCTTTCCAATAGCGCTTATATCTATCATGAACACTTAAATCATGCCAATTTGGTTCGTTCACCTGTTTACTAACAGTGTATTTTCCGTGATTCCTGGGAACTTGGCTCTTTGCTAGTCAATAGGTGTCGGTTAAGGTGCCAACATGTTCCTCATTACTCATTGAAACATGCTGTTCAATGTTTAGGACATCTTGATAGATTGATTTGTTACTTGTGCTTCCAACTCTCGAAAATTCTTATTGGATTTAAGATTCTATATGCATAGTAGCATTAAGATGAGCGTCTTAAAGTATCGTTTCATGATTTAGAGTACTTACTTATCACTTTTTTTTAATTAGGTGTGCATAGGTTCGGGTTTTGGTAAGCGACAATGTGGCCGATGTTGTTGCACTCTCGCTTAGAGCTAACCTATTCACTCTTGACTTAAAGAGCCTTAGATTATAAATTATAGCTATCAGGAAACACAGACTCCGGGCAGGGCATGCCACTCTATTGTTTTTTAACATCTTGTGAGAAAAGTTTTGACTGCATATGTTACAGTCTACTGCCAAAAACTCTGCCATTCAATAAAGCATTTAACCTTCGTAATAAAGGATAGCCTCTCAATTGGACCATTATTCACTGGATCGCCAACAGTGTTGTAGGTACCTATACGTATAGTTAGGACATATACCTACAGCCATCGTTTCCAATCGTCATCTTGGTCAACA
This sequence comes from Mythimna loreyi, assembly GCA_029852875.1. Classification (NCBI taxonomy): domain Eukaryota; kingdom Metazoa; phylum Arthropoda; class Insecta; order Lepidoptera; family Noctuidae; genus Mythimna; species Mythimna loreyi. The sequence continues at coordinate 21,954,000 of CM056790.1, forward strand.
TGTCACCTAGCAACACCAATTCCACCGGCTATTGGTTCAAATCTCGCCTAAAAACAGTCAAACACAAGAAGGACGAAACAAGTTTTACCAAAAACGGGTAGCCGGCACAACACAGACATACCTCCCATATTTGTTCCACCATTCCACTTGACAAGAGCAAATACTATACAAAGAGGCTGGAAAGTGGAAAAAAAGTAATGAAAGAAAAACAAAAGAGAGTGTGGTGTGGAATAAGAATAGGACACTGTGTGTTAGTGAGTTTTATAAAATAAATCATTATGTATTCCAGCCACGAACGCTTAGCAATAATAATAGCGCAGCACGGGGTGGACACAGGGCTGTCCAAGACCTGCATGAAATAGTAGCTCCAAATGGATCTGGAATAAAATATTTCTTGAATTTTGAACAGGTTTTTGTTTGTGTAGATTCGGCAAGAGCCTTTGAAAGCGTCTATAGCGACACAGACAGTATTATTGAAGTAGATTACACGAATGAAAGTAGAAAATACTGAAATGAAAGTATTTACGAAAATTGAAGTCTTACGATGTTAAAAATCATTGCTTTCTGAAACGCAAGCCGTGGTAGAATGGAAGCATCATAACGTTATTAATAGTGAATTGTCAATGTCTTTTAATTAAAATAATTTTGTTATACAATATAGACTTTGCACTTATGCTATCAAAATTGACATTAAATAAATTAAAATTTAACAAATTTAAGTAAAAGTCTTACTGTATCATAATTTATTATTTATATTTGCTTTTATTTTACACAAATATTAGTGGTGCTACAATGGTTCTTGTACTAGAATATCCTATCAGAGGGGCCACAGTGAGAGGCAACCCTACTCAAATATCACATAGCTAATAATATTTGTAAAACTTAGAAATCGTATAGTAATGAAGTATTAAAATACCATCATACATTAATGCCAGCAACTTGGTTCAATTAACAACAAAAAGCTTGCATGAGAGCTTTACAAAAAGCTGACACCCCTAACGATCCAGTTGAACAAACGACGCGCGCCGTTGCGCTTGCGTCGCCCGCTCATTGGCCGATGCAACTCGCTGCGGCGGGCGTGCGAAAGAGATGGAGCTACCTTTCAGCTGTAGCGAGAGTGAGATGGAGGACTGCAGTCGACGGATGCGAGGGTTTCCGATCATTGACTCCTTTCAAGGCCACTGGCAAGTAACTTTTTTGTTGTATGTCATCGTAACGCTTGTAATACGGAGTAAAGTGACCTTCACTACTTTCTTTTGAGGTCGTTTTGGGGACGGACGCCTTTATATTTAAAGATGTTATTAATAAACCGACCTTTGGGGAAAGTTTTGCGATCAAAACTGTCACTGCATTTTGGTGCATTTTAAAGAAGATTTTGTAAGATAAACGTTAATAAACTTATTGCACACCCATAATTATTAGCCTTTTTTTTTTTGTTAGCCTGTTCTTTCCCACTCCTGGGCAAAGGCCTCCTTCCACTTCTTCCACCCATCACGGGTCTGCGCTTCTTCTTGCCAGTTCGGGAGGAATCTGTCTAGCTCATCGTGCCAGCCTTTAGCTTCCACTAAAAATAGGGCTCAAAAACTAGTTAAATAAAATATTGTTTAAGTTGTGCAAACAGCAAAAGCTATGGAGGAGCGGAATCCAGGCTCCAATCACAAACTTAACTAGTTATTCATAGAATCTTCTAGTTATAGAAACAAAAATTTTGTTTTTTTTTGTTTACCGCAAATCGAGGGCTCCAGGTTTCAGGAGCCCTGACTTAATAAAGTCATAACATCTTACAAACTTAAACTCTTAGATATTAATGACCTAGGCTTGGAAATTGGCCTGCAGTGACAATTCGGTGTTATTTGGACTCATTTCTTAATCATTACATAGTATAAAACAAAGTCGCTTCCTGCTGTCCCTATGTATACTTAGATTTTAAAAACTACGCAACGGATTTTGATGCGGTTTTTGTTAACAGATAGAGCGATCCAAGAGGTTCTTCTTGAATCGCTCTATCTTATATAAACCTTCGTTTATATGTATAATACACATATTTAATATCAGCATTGTACCCTTGCGAAGCTGAGGCGGGTCACTAGTATAAACTATTTCTCTTTCGGGTACAAAAGATTCTCCAATATATTTACTGGTCTCTTGGTCTGGTGTGTTGTGGTCGTGGATTCAATTCCCCTAAAGATCTATTTCATCGGTAAAAAAAACTAGGGTGACTGTCTCTACAATGTTGGTTGCATAGCAACAACCTACACCAACCGAAGAATCCAAAATACCGTACCCTACGACACACACTTTCGTTTAACACGTCGCGCCACAGCCTATCCATGCCTATCCCAATTCCGGTTCCCCATAAAAATAGATAAGTAACGTAAACAGGGGTAGGTAGATAGTACGGTCTTCTGAGGTCAATGCTTTCTTATCTGAAGTTTAGTTCAGTTTTTAGAGAGATTGATTCAACATTTTCATTGTTAAAGTTGTGCGTGATAGTAATTATAGGTGTATATAAAAGTAAAATACAACGCATTGATTGATCACGAAATCTCAGCAACTATAACACCTACATACATTTAGCGACAGATTCCTAGAGTGGATGTCTATTAAGAACGGATTTTACGGAACTGGGTTGAGTTTCGTAAAATTCTATGCGTAACCCTGCAGAATAGTCGAAGTCAACTGGGACCAAGGGGTCGTGTCTGAAAGGAAGGCTCTAGCCCTGGTATACATTGCGACGTAGGAACGTTTAGTCAGTAAGAGTCTGACACTGTTTCCTGCTCCGCATAAGGGCGGGTTTCGTCATTAAAAGATTTTTACCTACCTTAAAAAAATCCCAAAGGGAGTATACGGGGTTTAAAAAATTGTATAGTGAAACCGACTTCCACGCGGGCGCTGACAGAATCTACCTAGTACATAATATATTCCACAAATACCACATAACGCTATCAACCCAGTTCCGAGCGGTTACATTTTTTTTATTAGCGCTAACGTTACCATAATTATTTAATTCAAAGCATGATTCACACATTTAATAGATATTTCAAATAGAATATAGTATCTATCATCAAAAGAAGATCTATCAAGCAGTAGCTTCTATTAAGTGGCTCCCACATGAACCTTCATGTAGACCTACCTAAAAAATCATCCCAAGAGAACAAAATTCCTATGGCATGTGCTCTTCCAGGACTTGGTCTACCAATGTGGCAAACTTCGTTCTAATCTGTTCAGTCGTTTGCTTGTGAAGATGTACACTTTCGTCCTTATAATATTAGTGCAAACCTTAAAAATATTATAACACAAAATACTCCACCGCTTCTCTGTTCATTCGTTGTTTGTCATGTTCGTGATAAAATTAAAAACTACTGACCTGATTTTCATGCGGTTTCCAACAATACACTGATTGATTCAAAAGAAGGTTAGGTGTAGTACATGCATAATTATATTACCGTAATTATATACATAATAAAAAGACAATAGGTCTACGAACACCGGCGTTCGCTTAGGCTCGAGTTTAAAGAACAGTCGAGAATTAAAAAAAAAAATAATAACACTCTGAAGCATTTTCGCTAGTACTTCATTAGATTTGAATTGTATTTTTTTATACATTTACTAGTATACTACCTTACCGATTTTTTATAATATACTACTAGTAGATACTTAACTGCGATCCCACCTGATGGTAAGCAGTGATGCAATTCACTACATGCAATCGTTGATGTTGAATCGCACTAGTTTACAACACACTCACTCACTCTCATCACTCTAGTTTTCAAAACATCTAAATTACATATCATCATGTTACATCGCATGACTTCTCCGACATATGTAGGACAAGGAAGCTAAAAGAAAACATTAGAGATTTCAGGAAATCTGTTAAATCTCATAATATTATTACTACAGATACTAATATAATATCTAAAGGTAAAACAAAAGCTGATGCACCTACAATGGAATCTTTGTATACCCAAGTAGAACGTGTCGTACAAAGAATTCCTCAAGCTACTTTTGTTTATAATAACTTTCTCCATTTTATAGGAAATTCCTTTGTTTCCTTCATTCAACATAAATGAAGGTATCAATACCGTCATCGCGAAAGAATTCAAACCTATTATCCTTTGATTCAGTTCTTGTTGATTAAACATAGTGTTCGTGTGATGTATTCATATAGAAATTAATTATTATAGTAATATCACGGAAACACGTGTTCATTTTCAATAAGAAGACATTCTTGGATTCATAATATATTTGTGGTAACGCTATGAAATAGTCATTCATCATTGGAACCCTTAGTGGGGAGTGCATAGTTAGTGTAATACTAATAAGTTTTTGTTAAGCAGCTTGCGAAGAAAATACTGTGGTAATTACAACAATAACCTTTATAATTTCATTGCTCGTTGTACCGCAATAAGGGGAGCCTTCTTTATTCGTTTTTTTTTAGGTCACGGTATCATAAACTTGGACTCAGAAATGGGGCTAATTAAAACTGAAGCTAATTTGAATTTAGTATCTAAAGAAATTGCTTTTATTACTGACTTTTGTCTTTAACTTTGCCTTTTATTACTTGTTATTTCATAGTTCTTTGTCTGCGACTTGACAGACATCTTCAATTTAAACGTTATGAACGGTGTGCAGATAGAAATCGATCCTAACCTAAGACAATTTGAATTCAATTTCACTAGAAATAATAGGTGCTAAACATAACTCAGACAACAAGAATTTAATGAGCATACAATCCTATCAAACCTGCCAAACGATTTGTAACCCTGTTACAACAGCAATAAGTGTCAAGTAACTGTCCATTTATAACAATTCAATGGCCGTTGATGCGCCCACGCTAAAAAACTGTTGACTCACAATGTGAAATGAATTTAGTCGCACCAGCGTTACAATTTTATCTTATTGTCATTTAATATTACTAACCTACTGCTAGCATTCATGTCATCATCAGCTAAAAGAAAAAAAAATACAAATAGCCTGGGAACAAAGCAACATAACTTAAATTGAAACCTATAGATTACGAGTCACTTAGATCTTGGGTTGAAAAATCTTTCAAATGCTTTCGATACGGTTGCTACCTGATTTTAGAACCATTTTATACAGAAATCAAATAATTTAGCATTCAGAAACGCGTTGTAGATCTTATTTAATTATATTTGACTCAAGTTGAGCATTATTGGACGTTTGGAATGCCTAAGGCATTAAGTCCGCCTTTGTACTGTGTTATGTGCATAAAGTTTTAATAAATAAATAAATAAATAAATAAATAATATGCAACCAGCTTGTTTGAGGTCTTTAGTCGAAATGGGCGTGCTCTAAGTATCCGTTCTTGGCCCTTTCCTGTTGCTTCCCTAGAAAAAAGTATTGTGTGACAAAAAACACGTAACTTCAGTTCAGATTAAAAAAAATAACTGTACAGTTGTTTTCACAGGTTAAAACGAATCCTAACTCAGCTCAGAATTTCTGTTCCTACATTATTATAATGTAATATCACCTAAGAATCTTATGGGAAAAGAATGTGTGAATGGGTATCTAATTTACGTGGCTATCCAGAGCCTAGCTTGTGAGAGATAATACGGCACATATTATTTAAGTAGCGCTTGTTACAATTTTACCTCAGTATTCTGTGGGAAGCGGTGTAAATGTTTCTAGGAAAAGTTAGGCCTCCTCTAGCTCCCTAGGTACTCTAATTATAGTAATTGCAGAATGACTTCTTCATCTTCGTGCTTACTGGTACTATTTGCTTAAGCAAAAGGACTAAGAGAGTTGTAAGTGTTCTTATTAGCTATTGTGGTTAACTTGTTAACATTTACAATCATTATTTGAGTTTAAACTAAAATTAGTTTTTAGAAATGTAAAGTAAGGGTAATAATTATATTGCTTGTTTTGAATCGTAATGAAGTAACAAAGGATTTTTGGAAAATAGGTATCTGAATTGTACATCAATAATCTAGTTAGTTAGGAGAAGAATGTCTGGAGGTACTTGGGGGAGGCCATTGCCCAGCAATTGGACAGTAACGCCTAGTAAAAAAAAAATCTAGTGAGTAGTCTTCAAGAAGATTTATTCCGACTATTCCCAATGAGGTCCGATATTATGCCGCCATGTTTATCAAAAGATATTAATAATACTTTTTCACTTTTCAGATATTCCTGTCCCCAAGATCATCGTGCTTCTATGTGGAAGCTGTTGGATCTGGATACATTCAATCTTAAAAAGATTTAAGTATCTTCTTTTACCTTTACAAAGAACTACTAGCATTCATATCCTCTTGCCCTTGACCTCAGCACTTCGTATATTCCATTATTCCACCAGTTTCAAGTCCTTCTCTTTGTCCTTACACCACAAAGGAAACGAACGTCAAAACATGTGCTACTACTAACCTACTTTTATTGCTCAGACTATAATTAAATCGCCCTCAGTATTCCGCCCTTCAAGCCAGCATGCCAATAAACCACAATTAAACACCCTCCCAATAAATAGTTCACATAATCAATTTAGATCGACACTCGGTAATTTATTTACGTGCCATCTTTATTACTCAGGCGCTTCGAAGTGAATTAGCTAATATAACTCCACAAAGGCTGCATACAATTATTAGGGCATTATTTTATATCCTTTAGAAACCCAATAGGTCCATGAATTAAACAAACGAACCCGATCCAAGATGGCCGCCAACTCGAGCGCAGCTTTTTCGTTCCTTTTTTGAATTTTGAATAGGCGGTCGTTGTGAAGGGGTGAGGGAGAGAGCGGATCGTATTCCAGTTAGTTAGAAATATAACACAGTGTCTAACTTGAACGTAGGTTTCTTATTCTAGTGAATAACGATTTTTTTTTGTGTTTGTACTCTATAAATGTTTAATTTTGTGTGAGCTGGTTATGGAGTTTTAATTATCCAATGCATTTTTTTGACTTGGATACTAGTCCTTTGCCCCATGGTTTTGTATGTAAAAGCTGATTTGTTTACAATTAGAATACACATTCTAATGTGTTTATGTAATATTTGGCAGTAAATGTATCAAGTCGACCTTCTCGTTAAATTCCACTGAAGTAGTCAATCAAAACTTCAATAAAATTCTCTGTTCCTTTTTGCTGAGGTCGCGCTTGTTTTAATAATTTCAAAAATTGTACAGTTGCACAGCCACTTGAGATACATAACTACACCAATACATAATTACATCACACTATTCACTTAAAATCAGTTTGTGAATAATTAAAGTAGCCATTGAACTTCACTCGTAGAAATTCCACCAAAAATTTAATCCAAAGCAGTAGATAATCTTGACCGGTCGTTGTGGCGACGTTTGGGGGAGGCCTATGTCCAGCAGTGGACGTCTTTCGGCTGAATTGATGAGATAATCTTGTATAATTAAAGCCTAGGCAGCCCCCCATCGTTTCGTTAACATCGAACGCTTGGAATAGGCCACGCCTCTAATTGCTTTATTCTGTCCATGTGACTGACTATTGAGATGACGTCAGAACAAAGGAAATTGGAGCGTGGCCAATTCAAAGCGATCGACGTTAACGAAACGATCGTTAATTGGCTAGGAGGGCAGGGCAGATCTGAGGATTGATGACTTCATGATGTGGCCAGCCATTTCATGAAATGGCGCTACTTCGGCTAAACGCATTATTATTTCATGATATAACCAAAAATGGCTGATTAAAGTAGGTAATTTTACACTAAAATGTACCCTTCTGCGTGGTTTACAAAATATGTCTTGCCCTTCTAACCTAACCTATACGGGTTGGGGTGCTCCCTTAATATTTGTAAAAAGTTATTTATATATTTTTGAGTACAATAAGTATTCATCAGCATCAGCCTTTTTAATGTTCACACAGCTGGGACTCAAGTCTCCTCAATTACACAAAGTAATGCTTTGAACTTAACTTAATGGTTTGAACCCGCGACCTACAACTCGTAGGCCTTTACCACTCGGTCATCATTGCTCTTAATGTGGATATATCAGCAAACATTAACGTTTAAACAATCTGGCCAGGTTTAGTTGGCCATGTCATGAAGTGATCAATTCTAAGAGCGAGCCATGACATACAGGCTATTATCGTCTGTCCCTTGTCTGGCTTTTCAATAAAAACGTACCCACGACTTGTCAATGAAGTTAAAATTATAGCGTACGCAGTCAGAGGGCCTATTAGCCACAAGGCCACAGTCCACAAGTGCCACACACCCCATTATAGCGTTACGGTCACTTGGCTCTTCCCCAATTTACGCGAAATAATAAATGTTGTTAACATTACTGTTTCCGGTAAACGAAAGTTTAGGATCCCTCTTAATGTAAGTGTCATAAGGGGTGTATGTTGACTTATGGTTATGAATTGAATAACTTTAAATATTTAGTAGCTTTGTTTCCGTCAATAAGAAAAGGTTTTTTTAATGGATAAATTTTATTAATTTTAAGGATATTTTATCTATTTTAAGGATTTTTTATGGGTCTTGTAAAGGTACCCTACGATCTCCCTAAGTATAAAAAAATCTTGCTTTAAACTAACTAAAAAAACAATTTCGATATATTTTATCAAACTACCATTTTTTTCCTCAATTAAATGTTAATTGACTACAAAAAGTCAACCCACACATTTTTTTTTAATTATTTGTAAATGAAAACGTTTGTTTTGCTAGATTCTTGTAAGAATGTAGCAAAAAATCTGTCTTAGTCCATATCAAAGAAAAAAACTGGTTAGAATAGGAGAACATTTTTACGAAACCAATACGTCCTAGAATCAAAAATTCGACGAAATGTGACACATACCTACCAACCCGCACTGGGCTCATGTGGTGTATTTCTACGACCCATTCGCTGTTTCTTGCGAGAGAGGAGGTCTGTGTCCCATCAATGGGAACATTAAAAAGGCTGATGACGATTCGCTCTCCTAGAGAGGAAGTCATTCCAGCAAACAACATTATTGTGAGTAGTGGGAACATAATATAAGCTGATTATACTTTGCTATATTATTAAACCATAACTAGCTTCTGCCAGTGGTTTCACCCGTGTAAAATTAAGTTTTTCCAAATAAACTTTAGACCCCCGTTTCATCTCCCGGTACAATTTACAAATATCTTTTTCTAATTCTTTAAAGTCGTCATAAAAATTATCTATACAAAAAGCGAAATACCACTCATTAATGAATCAATATCGAAATCATTGTTGAAATCTCAGGAACTATAACACCTTTGAGCTTAAAATTTGGCAAGTTTTATTTGGTTCCTTATAGAGTGTTTTTTTATGATAGGTAAAAATCTTCCAATGACGAATCCCGATCTTGAGCGGAGCGGGAAACAGTGTCAGACTCTTACTGACTAAACAACCTACCCCGTTCCTCCCTTGCCTTATTCTCAGAGCCCCGGTATAACACTTACGCATCAACCCTAGGCTCCAGGAGGATGATTGTACATTAAAAAGTAACTACCAGACAAGGTTAGGATGGATCGTAAGAACTGTTGTTACTCAATCTGTTGGCAGGCAATGCAAAAAGCCACATTAACACGACCCATAAAACAAAATTACAACTATTTAGACATTTACATCGTTCAGACTACCAGTACAGTATATCTCTCGCTTTATCAACAGTGATAGTAAAGCCAGCCAAGCGTACCCTGTACCCACTGAACGGAAAACATCAGCCAATCGCTGAGAAAACTGTTGCAAGCCAAATGCGGGTTCCGGCGTTCTACGAAATAGTATACTTAGGTATATGGTTCTGTACCCAAAAGGGTAAGGTTTAATGGAACTCTTTTGTTAAAAGTCTAATGTCCTGCTATCTGTCACCAGGATATATCTCCGTGATAGGTAATAGACATTCCGACTGTGAACTGGCAACTGGTACTATCTCAATTTAGACGACTTACAGTATGAAGAACAAAATAGTTTAAGTCCTTATTATAGCATCTGGTATAAACCATAAAATTACGTATTTTTTTGTAATGTTTTCATTATACAACTTATTTAAACACCAAATGCTTCTTTTTAATATAAATCCGAGATAGGATAATATTATAATTGAACAAAAGAAACAAAAAAAAAAATAGATAAAACCGATTGCCAGCTCACAGTCGATTTGTTTTTGTGTCGGTAAAAGTCATCCAATTACATCTCCCGCTCTTGGAACCAAGAAATAGTGTCAAACTTTTACTGAATAAAAAACCCACCCCGTTACTTCATTTATTTTCATACCAGAGCCGAGCTAAATGGTTGCACCACACTAGGAATAACTCTTGTATCGCGAGTGCGTTCACTAACATGTAAACTCGCATACACAAGACATTTAAACCCGGAATATCTATCTATAAGCTATATAAATATTTGTTCCGTGCGGTAATCGAACCCGTGACACGCAAGCACCAGCCGTGCCGACAAAATAGAACACCTACTGAAATTATATTTCCTTATTTATATTTTACTAGCGACCTGCCCCAGCTTCGCACGGGTACTGATATTGAATATAAGTATTATGCATGTATTATACACATAAATTTTCCTCTTGAATCACTCTATCTATTAAAAAAAACCGCATCAAAATCCGTTGCGTACTTTTAAAGATCTAAGCATACATATGGACAGGGCAACTTTGTTTTATACTATGCAATGATGATTATCTGACTTGTAGCCGGTACTTATATCTCATTTGATGAATACGCTAGCCTAGAAGTTCCCTTTTTACTCTTGACTAAAAAACTCCCCTGGTTGTAACTTTCTGGGGAGGACCCCACCCTAGTACGTTAGGACATCACCGTTCCTATCAAATAACATCTTCATGCTATCACTGACTCCCTTTTCTCAGTACCTATTAAACAGAAGCACTATCTACCTAGTCATAGACATTAACAGTCCGAATTTAGTGGATTTTAAGGCTAATTGAAAAAGGAATATTGAGAAAAACGCCATCTAGCGACACTCGCCCGTAACTTTTGCCCTTTAAATACCTAATTTACATCCATTTTATGTTTTTCCTCGCTCTCCCTCTCCATCTAGCAACATTCATATTCCTAATTTTATTCGTCACATTATCACTACATAATAGTTTTCTGTGATTCTCAAATCCCTTTAAATATATTTTTCAGGGTTGTCTGCTACGTAACACTTTCTTGAAGGCAGTAACTACACGTTCATCACCATATGAAGGTCTTCGTCAACACATTCCGGGGCGTACCTACCTACTGCCTACCAGGTTCATCATCAAGAAGACCTAAAGATCTTCGCCAGCATATTCTGGGGTGTTCTAGAAGCATCTAGAAGTTCTCCAGACGTAACTGGGCCTGGTAACTCCACCACCGTTGGCTGTGCTCATGCGCCAACGGGGGCGAAGTTCCTACTCCTAGTTGCGAGTTCCGACGAAAGAAGACTGACAAGACAAAAAGAAGATGCAGAAGATACAAACGATAAATATTAGGTATTGTTACTCTGACAAAATTGTTTGTTAATTGCTTTTTTTTATTTTATCTATTTAATGATGATTTTAAATATGAATGTAATTTTATGAATTGAATTCATATTTAAAATCAAACTAATCTCAATTTATTCTATTGTTAATATTTTGCTGGCATTTCGATGTAATTTTCAATTCAATTCAATTTAAATTTATTCGAATCCAATATTCTCAATGTAATTTAATATTTACTAGCGACCCGCCCCAGCTTCGCACGGGTACTGATATTGAATATGTTATGCATGTATTATACATATAAACACTCTATCCAGTAAAAAAAAAACCGCATTTGATATAAAACTTTGTTTTAAATATAAAACAAAGTTGCTTAATCCCTATGTAATTATGCTTAGACATAATATGTAGGTAATGATGTAATTACAACTTTTTATAAGTTATTATATAAAAGTGCTGTGCACGCCGCTAAGTGAAAAATTCACAATATCTCTTAGTCATTTACAAATTTCCTTTTTTTTGTATAATTAACTAGTGAATGAGTCGTTGATGTGTGAAATAAATAAATAAACTGTCTTCATTTCCACTGTTCTGTTGGTCTTGTCGCGTTTATGTAATAACCATGATCATTTGTTCTGTGTCTGTGTATAATTTATCTATAATAATATGTATTTAATTGTCTAGTGCACAAAGTCTGCTAAGTTTGGGACTAGATGGCGTTGGTTTAAGGTTGTAGAATGTTATTTATTTAATTACTGTATTAAAAAAAGTTTTATTCTGTTGGCAAATTAGAGGGTTTGCCAAATTAGGTTTGCCTCTCAAGATAGTGTTTTATAGGTCAACTTAAACCGTCGCAGACTTTTTGTGCCCATTTATTCAAAATACAAAAGGATATTTTTTTTCCACACCTGTATCGTCGTAGGAACTCTGCAAAAGGAACGAAGCCAAATGGGGCAGTAGGCTTCGACCCTTTTGAAGAGGCCCTACGGAGGGGAAGACAGATGACTTACCTCTAGCGTGTGGACCGCTGAGATCATACATAGCATGATTTCTCTCCGTCGCAATCGGGTGTTACGCAAAAAAACATTGTTTTTAAATTTCGCTTGCACTACAGCGCCAGTTCTTAGCTCTAAGCTGTATTTGTCTATCAGTAAATGTTTTAAGTTTCCGACCGATGATGATGATGACTGATCATAGATGTTAGTGTTAAGTTCAGGTTTTCTGATTATGATGTTAGCGCATAATGTATCTTGCCTTATAATATATCAAAGATGAACACTGTGTGTTTTATTTAAAAAAAGTCTGACACTCAGCTTTACTCTTTAAGTAAATAAACTTTTTAACCGCTTACGTTGCCGTCGGATGAATCTGACTAAAATATACAAGGTGTCATTGACATGTTAACGCAAACAAATACCATGGATCCAGTACATGATTCTGGACCCCCCATTGGTGGAATTTTTCGTCGGTTTTAAATTAATTTTAAATGTTTTTTTTTTTATTTTTTACCTGTATAAAATCGTTATTCTAACCAATCCCAATGACATTTAAAAAAAAAAAATTCATAAAAAAATCATCGAGGCAAATAAAGTCGTTATTCTAATCAAACCCGATGACATTTTTAATTCGGAATGTAAAGCACTCATTTTTTTCGCAAAAAATGTTAAATTGACGTTTTTATACAGTTTAATTAAAAAAACGTTAAAAATTCATTAAAAAAAAAAAAGAAAACCGACAAAAAATTCCATCACTGGGGGGTCTAGAATCAAGTACTGGATCTATGGTATTCGTTTGCAACATGTCAATGATACCCTGTATATATTTTTTTTTTGGTTATAGGTTTGCGCTTGACCGCTATCTCCTGTTGATTTCAGGCCCATTTCGCCGAGTTGTATATTAACGACCAAAATATTACTGCTCGTTTAATCAGCTTTTTTATTAGGGTTCCGTAGTCAACAAGGAACCCTTACAGTTTCGCCATGTCTGTCAAGCTAGGTAGCTACGTTAACTGTAGCATTCTACTAGGTCTAGGCAGTATTTTACTAGGTCTACGGAAAGTAGGTACCCTATGAATTTTAATTTCTTTGATGAGTCGAAATGTACGTTTCTTCGCAATATAAACGTCCGTATCATTTTTTACTATGAGTTTTTTTTACAACTTCCAAGGAACCGCAGATTTATGTGTAAGTACGGTAATTTCAATTCGATATCTCTCGTCTTGACACACAGACGATAGACAGATAGACAGACAAACAACAAAGTGATCCTATAAGGGTTTTTTTTTATGGTGGGCAAAAATCATCCAATGACGAATCCCGTTTTTAGGCGGAGTGGGAAACCGTGTCGGTCTCTTACTGCCTTCCTTTCAGAAAGAGACCCTGGGCCCCAGTAGGCTTCAACCCTTTAGCAGAGCCGCTACGGTTTTGCTGATAGCTCCTTGAGGCGCGCAGGAACAGTGCGCGACGTAACCTATATGGGTTCCGCTTTTTCCTTAATAGACAGATCCCTAAAGGGTCACAACAACATTCATTCACATTATTTTTTGTTAGTTAAGGAAGCCAGCTTATAATTTATAAGTTTTTCAACTGTTTATTTGATCAAAGACATGCTATAGATGTAAGTACACGAATATATATTTTTTGCCGAACCAAGCGTTTTTTATTTTATTACGAAATTAGTAAAACATTTAAATGTAGTAGAACTGTTTTTATATCTAATTAATTCGACGGTCGAACAACTGAGAAAAAAAATCTCACTAGTTCTACGATCGAACTAATGAATAAACGCAATGGAACGCACAACAAGACAGGGAGTCAAAAGAAACATGTTTAATGACTTCTTTTATTAAAAGTATACTTCTATTCTCACTACCATTAGACAGCCCTCAAAGTCTGCTACAAAATCCATCCGCATTTGTCAGTTTCTTACTTTTCTTAGTGAGTGTTCCCACTGCATTGTGACGAACAGACAAATTTGATCTATATTACTAAGCTAATAGGGTTTAAATTACCACGGCATGATTTATCCGAGATATGTTATTATTATTACTTTTTTCTGACGTCACAACGCATTGGAAATATTGCCTTAGCGTACTCAAATACTTGCTATGATACAGCAGATTAAATTATGGCTATGACTCATGATTATATATCAGTTCTTGTAACTAAATTCTATGTCAAAATATATTATAAATATGTATTATTTTCCAATATAAGTTTAGCTAGTCTCTCCCAACACTCTACATACAAAATATCTTATTACACCTTCCCTTCTCTTAGCCACCAGTTTTTATTATTAAACATACAAACTAAAAAATACCGAAGGAAAATCTTTTTTTGTAGTGACAACCCCAAAACGACATCATAATACAAACATACAAAAAGGAAATGAAAATAAAATAAACTTGGCACCTCGGTGATAGTTTGCACGTAAGCAACTGCAGTTTGACATCAGTGTACTACGTACTAAAAACGGATTGAGCAAAATATAATAATTCTACGAATAACGCGCGGCGAATAAGTTGAACCATTTCCTATGGCTACGCGCCGCCCCCTATTTAGATTGAGTCCCGTCGATTGAATCGGTCACACAAGTTGAACCAACATGGCGGTTTATCATTTATGGTACGTAAAAAACATACAATGACGAATCCCGCCCTTGGGTGGAGCGGAAAACAGTGTCAGACTCTTACTGACTAAACAAACTAACCCGTTCCTACGTCGCCTTATACACTGTTAAATCATGATAGTTTTAATCCCTTGGAGGATCGATTCAGTAAATGAAACACTATCGAATGGTAAAGTTAGAATAAAAAAACAAAGTACTTTTTTTTTAAACTCGAATTAATTTACGCATGTTCTAAATTGATTTCTTTAAGTAAACGTCAGCTGGGCGAGTTCAATGACCTGTAGGTAGTTAGTACGCAACGACCGACAACTACCTACAAGGTCAATGACTCGTTTACTTAAAGAAAATTAATTTCGTAAATGCGTATATCAATAAGAGATTAAGAAAAAAAGTACTTTATTTTTTTATTTTATCTACACAAATCGATAGTGTTTCATGTACTGGATCGACCCTCTTCGGGATTAAAACGACTAAAATTTAAAGGTGTATACCAGCCTTTCTTTCAGATACAAACCCTTAGCCCCAGTTGGCTTCGACCCTTCTACAGGGTCCATATGGTTTGCTGACAACTCTTTGAGGCGCGCACTGCCTCAAGGAATTGTCAGCACACCGTACTATTAACAGACGACCGGACAGCGAGCTACCCAACGCCCACCGTCCGCAAACCCGTGCCTACGATAGCCGGAAATCGGACCATCATGGCGGCATACGGGCCATTTCCTCTCCTACAGAGGAGTTCTGAGTCCTAGCAGTGGGAACATTATAAGGGAAACATTATAATTACTCTCAGGACTCAAAACCATTACCCAGCAAAAAGAGAAGAAGAATCATCGTGGCCTTGAAACGCGAAGAGCAACTAACTAAAGGAACATAAGTGGGTATTAGTCAGTAAAAGTCTGACACTCCACGCTCCACCTGGAGCAGAAGTTATTCATTTTATAATTTCCCACGTCTAAAAAAATGTATATAATACATATTTATTAGATAAGTCTGTATAAAATCGTTATTTTAATCAACCCAATTACATTTTTAGTTAAAAGTAATTACAGTACGGCCATGGAGTCTGAATTTAGGCTCTGTGAATTTTAGCGTCTGAAAAATCTTACAAAAATAAAGGTTTTAAAAAATTAATGCCATTAACAGTTTTAACAGCAAATAACAACTGCATATTGCATTTATATAAAAAAAAAATTGGTTTAATTAAACAAACCAATTTTTTTTTTCGAGTCTTCAAGCGCTAATATTTGCAGGGCCTAACTTCACGGTCGCCAAGAACCAACGGCCGTACAGTAAAACTCACTGATTTCACTAAAATATACTACATAAATAAAACTATAAGGCGAATTGAAAAAAGCGAGTTAATTACTTCTTTATAACTAACTAGCTTTTGCCCGCAGCTTCGCCCGCGTACATAAAATATAGCCTATGTCACTCAGGAGTAAAGCAGCTTTCTATTGTTGCTTAAATTTTTCAAATCGGACCAGTAGTTTCAGAGATTACCCCCTACAAACAAAAAAACAAACATTACCTCTTTATTATATTAGTGTAGATATGGCTCTGATTAGAATAACGATGTTATGTACGCTCTAAAAGAAAAAAGGACATATTTTTTTAATTTAATACGCTGACGAAAAAAGTCGGGGGTCCAGAAGCTGACTAAATAAAAAGATTATTAATAACAGACTGCTACAGTACTTCATAACATCTTACGTAAAATACATAACATCTTATAAAAGATATTAAAAAAAAAAAGAAGAAGTCGATCCAGCGACTTGCACTAGCCCCGTCACTAGAGTAAGCAATCCGGATATTCTAATAATCGAGATATTTAACACAAACAACTAAACTGATATCCGAATCATATGTATATTACTCAATTATCACAGTAACCGAATATCCCAATTGTCCGGATATATCAGTCAAATATCACAGTATCCGGATATCCAATTTGTCCGGATATTAGTCAAAAATAAAATCCGGATATCGTGTTTTCTACTACCCAAATCAAGTAAAAAAAGGAGTAAAGTTCCGAACAGATTTTTAAAGGTATAAGTTAACAACACAAATTTTATAAATGAGTAGAAAGAAGTAGTTCAGTTAGCGATATACTTCTAAGGATATAAGAAAAACAAGCCTTTTTTCTACATACAGTACTTACTTAAACGCTTGTGCACTCGTACAAAAATAAAGGTTTAAAAAAAATAAATGCCAATAACAGTGTTTAACAGCAATAACAACTGCAAATTGCATATATTTGTTTAAACCATTTTTTTTTACAAACACAAGCGCTAAAATTTTCCGTTAAAAAGTTCCGACGGCCGTACTGTAAGTTAAATTAAAATATTACACCTAAACCCTAAATAAATGGAATACACAAATTCGTATACCTCGCCTCTAGTACGTAGCACAGAAACGTCTTTGAGTATAACTTAAAAAGGTGGAAAATAACAATAACGCCGTAGTAATAATTATATGTAATAATGTATATAATAGTAACTATTTACAAATGACTCGAAGTGATGATTACAATGTCTCTTATTGACCGCGCTCCTATAACGCCTATAAATATTGTTTAATAATTTATTTTCTGTTGTTACCTGAAATTAAAAATGTTATATTTGAATACAATGAATGTTATATTTAAACACAGCAACTTTTTTTATATTAGCCTATTGTATGTCCCACTGCTGGGCAAAGGCCTCCCCTTTTTCCTTCCAAACCTCTCTGTCTAGGGCGACCTCAGGCCATGTTTGCCCCGCGAACAAGATGAGATCGTCACTCCACCTTCGCCGGAACATTATTAGAAAAAAAAAGTTTTTTTTTGGTTTAATTGAATTAGCATGAACTTTGACCCTGGGGTATAACTTTAGCACAAGCTAATTAACCAATAGTAACATAGTAAACACAGTTTCTCATGTTCCTATTGGTTGATAATCTGGTGCCAAAGTTTCCTTTACCTCAGGGCCAAAGTAACCCTACTTTACGTTATGCCATTGGCTTAGATACTCAGTCCTTTAAGCCATGTCTTCATATTAATTAATAATTTATTTGTTTATTATCAGAACGTTTTTGCAGTATTTTTTTATGGTGGAAAAAGTCATCTAATGATGAATCCCGCCCTTGAGCAGGGCGGGTAACAGTGTCAGACTGTTTCTGACTAAACACCCCGTTTCTTCTTAGCCCTCATACCGGGGTCAGACCTTACTTTCAGAAGCCGGTAAGGCCCCAGTAGGCTTGGGTGCTCCAGTGGGGCGTCTTGCTCACAGCTCCTTGAGGCGCTCGCGAACAGAGCGCGCCGTCGACGACCTGGTTTGGTCTGGACTGTTACCAGACGACCGGACGACGAGCTACCCATTGCTCGCCGTCATTTTTGCAGTATTTGACAGCAAAGGTATCTAGTCATCCTTCTTGGTAAAGTTGTGTGAAGTAAGATGTACCTAGGTAGGTCTGCAGGCAGGAGAGTGCAGGTCGCGGTCGGCTCCGCCCGCGAAGCTGATGTTGAGGAGCATGGCCTCGAAGGGGTCGCTGCGCATGCGCTGCTGGTTGGCCTGTGCTGCCGACCCCGCGTCACGGATGATGCGCGTTTCTTCTTTACCGTCCTAAGAAAGAAAGAAAAATGTTTATTTGTGCCTCACACACTATACATAAACTAAAAACAATACAATAAAAAAGTACGAAATCTGTGCGAGGCCAAAAAGGCGCCTAACTCAGCATATGCTGCGTTATTTAAAACGATAAATTTCACAGCGCTGGTATTCTGTTAGGACCCGCTGTGATGCCACGAACCCAGTTAAAATAATAAATATTATAGATCCCCGTCGTATAGTATATATTAAAGCCCTGATGGTGATACAAATGTCAAAAGATGTAATACTGTTTATGCAAAGGCGTGCAAAGAGGCTGATTGGTGATCCAGATTTGGTTGGATCCAGTCTTCAAAGTCTCGAGCACAGGCGCAGAGTAGCCAGCCTTGCGGTTTTCTACAGGATGCATTTTGGAGAGTGTGCGCAGGAATTGCATGATTTGATTTCGCCATCCCAATTTCACCTTCGGACATCCCGGCGTACGGCAAGTATCCACCCTTATGTTGTTGAGACACCTGCGGTCCGGACTAAGCGTTTTGCCTCGTCATTTATACCGCGTACATCGAGGGATTGGAACAGTTTGCCGACTGCAGTCTTTCCGTCCGAATATAATTTGGGTGTCTTCAAGGCTAGAGTGAATAGGCTCTTAATAAACTAGTGTGCCTTACCAACAACGATTGCATCACTGCTTACCATCAGGTGGGATCGCAGTCAAGCACTAGTTCATTGCAAGTAAAAAAAAAAAAACACTAGCGAATTCGGTTGTCTAATATCTATGTGATCACATAAAAGAAACAACAAGAGTGTGACCTTGATTTTATAATGCTACGGCCACACTATTGATGATTTGCGTTGTCGCGACACGTCTGGCCAAAAAATCGTCGTATCTCGAATCATCATCGCGAATACGAATGCATTTCACGTCGCTGTCGGTAATTGCCGCAAATCAAAGTGTTTTATCGCGACAAAGTTCGTGCGATTGACTTTGCGCGCTTCAGTTGCCTGCGAGGCGCCGAGCGGTTTGAAAGTTTATAGTTTACTAGCTTTTGTCAGCGGCTTCGCCCGCGTACATAAAATATAGCCTATGTCACTCAGGAGTAAAGCAGCTTTCTATTGTTGCTAAAATTTTTCCAATCGGACCAGTAGTTCCAGAGATTACCTCCTACAAACAAAAAAACATTAAAACAAAAAAACAAACTTTACCTCTTTATTATATTAGTGTAGATAGATAATTATCGCGATGTAACGAAGTTTTATTTTGATGTAGCCAAGCTCTTCGTCGTCGATCGAACACGAAGTTTTATCGTGACAACGCGAACACGATTCTTCGTTTTCAAGTCTGGCCGTAGCATTATGATGTGGTGTTTATTGAACCGTTTTCTCCATCTATATCGGCGTTTTAAAACATGCAAATACCTTTACCTTCGAGATTCTGACTAACTAACATACTCTGAGACACTGAAAAGCCAGCGTGTAAGTAGTGCCCGTAAATGATTGACTTGAAATAAAACCTGCTACCACTAGAAGACTTGACACTCTCCGACACGATA
The DNA here is from genome assembly GCA_029852875.1 of Mythimna loreyi. Classification (NCBI taxonomy): domain Eukaryota; kingdom Metazoa; phylum Arthropoda; class Insecta; order Lepidoptera; family Noctuidae; genus Mythimna; species Mythimna loreyi. Next base: position 21,974,156 of record CM056790.1, read on the forward strand.
AAGATCAAAATCTTTCTACAGGATGGCTGTTGGTAGACACTGGTATGGATAAAGTTGTCTATCCCTGAGTCTGACAATCGCACAACGGTGACCAGCAGAATGTTTAACCATCTCAGTGAGGTCGCTAATAAAGCTTTGCATCAGCACCCAGATGCACAGCTTGCAAAGCCCTTTTTTCCATATCAGAAGACCAACGACGCTGGGAGAAAAGCGCGAAACTTTGCGGTATCGTTCTTACCGATGAAAGTAAGCAGTCGGCGTTTCTCACCTATTTTGACTAAGGGTTGATGCGAAAGCGGAACACCAGATTTGGTTGGGTCCAATCTTCAAAGTATCGAGCACAGGCGCAGAGTAGCCAGCCTTGCGGTTTTCTACAGGATGCATTTTGGAGAGTGTGCGCAGGAATTGCACGATTTGATTCCGCCATCCCAATTTTACCTTCGGACATTCCGGCGTACGGCAAATATCCACCCTTACGTTGTTGAGACACATGCGGCCCGGACTAAGCGTTTTGCTTCGTCATTTATACCGCGTACATCGAGGGACTGGAACAGTTTGCCGGCTGCAGTCTTTCCGTCCGAATATAATTTAGGTGTCTTCAAGGCTAGAGTGAATAGGCTCTTGATAGACTAGTGCACCTTACCATCAACGATTGCATCACTGCTTACCATCAGGTGGGGTCGCAGTCAAGCACTAGTTAATTGCAATTTAAAAAAAAAAACACCGGGGCCCTAGAACTAAGGCAGGAAGGAACAGTAGGTCGTTTATTCAGTAAAAGTCTGACACTGTCTACCGCTCCACCCAAGGGCGGGATTCGACATTCGATGATTGTTCCCATCATAAAAAAAAAAACTATTTTGACTGGGTCGGAACTTGTGATTGACCGCAAAGCTCCGAATGTGAGAAAGGACTACAAAAATGCACTAAAGAAAGGTCACTTCGACCGCATTACCCATATTGGTACAAACCTCTCTGCACAGCCGTCCAGTAGCAGAGCTTTTTCACTTCATGTTTATTACGCGTATTAATGATAAATTCAATTTTTTTACAAACATACAAAATACTTTCTAAGATAGTCCAGTACCTCAGGCCTTGGGCTCCAGAGCCGCACGACGGTCTCGATGCCGCTGGTGGCGAGCAGGAACATGGAGGGATGCAGCTGGATACAGTTGAGGATGCTGTCGTCGCCGCGGAGACAGCGGATGATGTTGCCGGACTTGCGACACCAGATGAACAGACTGCCGTCGTCAGAACTGGAACAAACATTTATTTATTTATTGTAACACTTAATACATATAACGGTACAAAGGCGGACTCAATGCCTTAGGCATTTTGTACCGGTTAAGCTTTGGGTGAGGCAGAGAAACATGATGGCAGGTACAATAAAAAGAAAGAAAAATCATGTGAAAATAATAGATAGGTATATGAAATATATATAATGTTTCATCATCAGCCTTTTTAATGTTCGGTCACAGGCCTTCTCTCTAGGAGAGGGAATGGGCCATAATCCACCACGCGGGCCCAATGCGGATTGGATGTCACATATTTTCGAATTTTTGGTTCTAGGACATGCCGGTTTCCTCACGATGTTTTCCTTTACCGTTTTGAGAGCAGTAGTGATGAAATAAATTACATAAAGTAATGCGCTTGGCTGGGTTTGAACCCGCGACCTACAACTCGTAAGTCGAGACCTTTACCACTCGGCCACCACTGCTCTTCATCATGATCATCATCAGCCTTTTTAATGTTCCCACTGCAGGGACACAGGCCTCCTCTCTAGGACAGGGAATGGGCCGTAATCCACCACGCGGGCCCAGTGCGGGTTGGTGGATGTCACATGTCTTCGAATTATTGCACTGCTCTTATATAATATTTATATGCACACAAAAGTAAAAAGGTGGACTAAACGCCTCCAGGCATTTTCAACCAGTCAACCTTCACAACGTGGATCATATAACTCACCCGGCTGCGATATAATTGGCATCAGGGCCCAGAAAGCTGGCTTCCTTGATGTCGGTGGTGGTGTTACAGTGTCCCAGGAACCGCTGCGAGTAGTCCAGGGCGGCGGTGCGCAGCTGTCTTTCTAAAACGCTGGTTGGTTGGCTGTCTTCAGATTCCGCGGCTGCTGGAGTCGGAAACAGAAGTTAGAATACAATACAAACTGCAGTTTTGAAGATGCAAAATATTTTAGGAGGTAATTGTGTTAGTGATTCTCGACCCGAATCATCAATAAAATGAGTAGGTATTATAAAGGTTTTTTTTTTTAGATAGGCTTGCGTTTGACCACAATCTCACCTGATGGTAAGCGATGATGTGGCCGACGATGGCGCACGCTTGCCTAAAAGTAACCTATAGGAACCCGTAGGTAAACTGAGTGTCTGTATGATTGTTACTTCTGAACAGATTTCGATAAAACTCGGCTCATGGGTAGACCAAGTCCTGGAGTAGCATAAGAGATTAATTTTTACCTGGAATTATGTCCACTTAGCAAATGTTCTACTATAAGTTAAAATACGCTTTTTTCAAAACCTGATGGTAAGCAATGATTTACATTCCATCCAGAAAATGCCCCCCTACCTTCATCAGGCGTCGTCTCCATACTTTCCAGCGCGACGTTGATGTCCTTCTGCAGTAAGAACACCGCATGGCTGGTCGCGTGCCTGGGGAACTTATCCTTAAAATACAGAAGACATTCATGGGCCTCCCGGGCTCTCTTGAGATCCATGAGGCCCTTGGCCAGCCGGAAGTGGGATTTGACATGGGAGGAGTCCAGCTTGATGGCTTTGTAGCAGTCTTTTATTGCGGCGTACGTGTCGCCCGACCTGGTGAGGAGAGAAGATGGGTTGAATAGTTTGTTCTGAATATTGCAGGAATAAAGTTACTATTGCTTAATTTCTTAAGACTTGTGAGACCACAATAGACCAGTGCTGATAATTTTTGAAAGGCAAAAAATAGTAGTAGAATGAAACCCAATGGAAAAGGAAGCGAATATAACAAAACACCATAAGAAAATAAAGATTTCAACAAATATGAAGCCTCGGTGGGGGTTCTTTTTCGTTCTTTAAAAAAAATTACATATTTTGACGTGACAATTTTCGATTACAAATTAGAGTGTTTTAAAACCGCACCACAATCCACTTCCCGACCTTTGATCGACTGTAATTTATTTTTCCTTTAATTTTTGTTATATTCCCTTACCTTTCGAATGGGTTTCATTCTACTACCATTTTACTTTTTACCATATTCAAAGCAATTTGCACTGCTCTACTATCAGATAGTAGTTCAAAAAGACCAATGCCTATTTTCATACATTTAAAAAATAGTAATCATAGATAAATTACAATAAAGGATGAAGACGGTTGCAAACCAATGCCCTTGACAAAGGTTATCTTGTTAGTTACAATCTGTTTAAACAGCAGTTGGAAACCATGACCTTCAAAGTCTCTTGGGCGCGACTGACACAGCCGTAGTGACTCATTTGCGAACGTGTTGACGTCTGGTTACACATACTAAGCTCGCTACAAAACGCTAGTTTGCAACCGTCTGGTCCACCCTTAACAATGGCCTAATCATATAAAAATTCTAACCATAATTATATCATTAGAGTATTCTAAATCAGTGTTTCTCAAACTCTTAGATGTAGGACGATTTTAGACTCTTTGCTAACCAGAAGTCTAGAAGACAAGCGAGGTATGTGGAACAGAGAGTAAAGTCCCACATACCTCCCTAGAAAAGGGCGGATCCTCCGACCAAACAGGTATTATGTCTGGTGGGCTAGATAGATGATTTCAGGCTGTTCTATATTTGAGAACTTTAAATGCGCGATTTTTTTTTAATTGCAATAAAACTAGTGCTCAAGTGAGTGAAAGAATTAGTTCTTAAGTGACGCCAAAGATGTCGCTACAAGTTCATGTTCGTATTTTTAAAAAACAATACCGTAGACTTACCATCCGCGCCGCATGAGCGCGGCGGCCCTGTTGGAGTAGAGGATGGCGCAGTCGGGGCACGCGGCGATGGCCTCGTTGTAGAACTCCACCGCCGCGGAGTAGTTGCCTTTATTTACGTAGTCATTCGCCTGCAACATCAACGGAGAAACGATTTTTATAAACTGGAAGGCATGGACCGATGGCCTGGTGAGAGTCACGGTAATGCGAAGGATGCGAAACGCACAAGACCGTTCGTTATGGCGACACTTTGTCCAACCGTTTATGCGACGATGTCAATGACACCTTGTATAATTTATCATACAGTTCTCTTTTATTTGAAGTCCCGTAAAAGCCTATTCACCGTATTCACAATCGCCATAATTGTCAGAAATGGTTTTTGTCAAGAAGAGAATACAGGTTTTAGAGCATACCTATTAGAATGCCCAAAATGTTCTTACAAATGCACGCTGGAGGACCTTAAAAATGCCACTGAAGGTACTATAAACGTGGCAACCTACTGGCCCCAAAAACTTTGAGGGAAGTTGAATCCATCGATTCGACAAGAAGAAGAAGGCATCTGTGTGTAAACATGAAGTGATAAAGTTTAAGGTAGTGGTTAGCCAGTTAAGGTTATATAACCACAACTGACTAACCATCACTAATTAATCACCATTAACTGGAAAAGGTCAAACTTGGTCTTTAACTAATATCCAAAAGTCCAAACTCAAGGTTTGCCAACGAGCAATGGAGCGCAGTATACTTGGCGTTAAATTAACCGATCGAGTTAGAAACACCACATTGCGCTCCAAAACAAAAATTGTGGATGTGGCTCAAAAGGCTACCCAACTGAAATGGGACTGGGCAGGACACGTCTGCCGCATGCCCGACTAAGGGATGATTCTCATTAGAACGTGCTGTGCCCGGGGCGGGGCCGGGACGGGGCCCGGACGGGGCACGGTTTTAATCTGTTTCATATATTTTGTATGAATCAATTTATATTACACAGTGCATTATCCGTGTCCCGTCCGGGCCCGCTCGACGCACTTCAATACCACGTTTGTTGCACGGTCCCGCCCCGTTCCCTCCACGTCCCATCGTAATCAGTACATTTTTCGTGCTGCGTCCGAAAATAAATTGCATAGCACGGACGGGCCCCGGCTCGTCCACGCCCCGGCCCTGGCACGGCCCGCTCTAATGAGAATCATCCCTAACTGTGGGACAAAGTTACACAAAGTTGGTGCCCTGAGACAGTGTGACGGGGACGCGGTACACCACGAAGGAGATGGCGCGATGAGCTAGACAGATTCCTTCCAAACTGGCAAGAGGAATCGCGGGCCCGCGATGGGTGGAAGGAGTGGAGGGAGGCCTTTGCCCAGGAGTGGGACAGAAAAGGCTAACAAAAAAAAAAAAACTGGAAATGGAAAATTAACAGGAAGTAATTCTAGAAGAAATCGTTTTTAAATTATCCAGTTTATCTCACCCTCTCCTTGAGCTGTCGCACGTTGTCGGGCAGCTGATTGGGCGGCGCGAGCGCGGCGTGCGGCGCGCTGGTGCCGTTGGTGCCGTTGCGCGGCGCCTGCTTGCTGTCGCCGCGGTTGCCGTGGTTGTGCTGGATGATGAAGCTCTCCACCAGCACCGGCCTCCGCGCCGAGTTTATGTCGAATAAGTATACCTGGGGTAAAAAACATTATTCCTTTTTTTATATAAGGATCAGGAATTGCAGTCTTTCCGTCCGATTATATGTAACACCATCTATTGCGTCACATAAGAACTACAAGAATACTGCATCGCGCAATGAAAGTTCTCCGCGCGATCAGAACATATACGACAGCCCGAAGTCAACTATCGGGCAGTAGCCCACCAGACTATACCACCTGTCTGGTCGGAGGATCCTCCCTTTTCAACGGAAGTATGTGGGAGTTTACTCTCTGTTCCACTTACACCCAAATATAATTTAGGTGTCTTCAAGGCTAGAATGAATAGGCTTTTAATAAACTAGTGCACCTTAACATCAACGATTGCATCACTGCTTACCATCAGGTGGGATCGCAGTCAAGAACTAGTTTATTGCAATTAACAAAAAAAATAAGACTTATTGGTGCTCAAACGGAGTTCGTGTAAGAGAGTTTAGCAACGTTAAAAGAACAATACGTTTGAACTTTTTGAGTACTGTAATTACAGACACAATCAAAAGACAATAGGTGTGCGGACACCGGTGTCCTTTTGGGGCCTTAATGAATTAAATACGAATAGGGTCGATTGCGACGGGGTCGCGGCAGACCACGAAAGAGATGGCGCGATGAGCTAGACAGATTCCTCCCGAACTGGCAAGAAGAAGCGCAGGCCCGTGATGGTTGGAAGAAGTGGAAGGAGGCCTTTGCCCAGGAGTGGGACAGAACAGGCTAACAAAAAAAAAAAAGGATCGATTGCCATGTAGTGACGTCACGTCATACTGTTTAATGTCTTTTGACAAAATTGAAGAACTTAGAGATAGGTAAAATTGAAGAACTGGATTCTGATTACGCTTTTTTCGTTCACAGTTCGTAAATAAATTAAATTTTGTAAATAAAATAAATTAGGTTTTGTCTAGTTAGTTCACCCTAATAATTCTTCGATTTAACAGTATCGTAGGTATGTACATCCATTAGATACCGAAACTTCTTTGTGTCTCATCAGAGTTCAAAAAAACTTGATTTAATCTTTTCATAGAGCTGTTAAGACAAACAAATCCTAGTAGACAATACAAAACTTTATGAAATAATCTTATTGAAATTAATTAAAACGAATTTAAGCTTTAATCCATAAGTAAATTAGGTACATATTGGATTAGAATGCACATTTCGTTGTACAAGTATGAATCATTAAAATTACGCCGCATACAATATCATACAATGTTGCAATTTGCGTAAAACTCAAAACAAAATGCGTTTAAACGTAAATTCCTCAGATCTGTTGAAAGACACATTACAAATAGAATAAACTCTGTTACAAATACACAACCGATCTTTCACATATAATTTACTTTTGATAGCAATCGTATTTTGAACCTATTCGCTGGGTGCGCGATGACAGCGCCAACTAGCGGTTGCAAATACGGTGGCCTCCGAAATGTCAAATGCCCGGCTATCATTACGACGAGTTATTTACAAACGAACAATTTTAATTTAATGTTGTAATTTACATTTATTCCAATAAATATTCTAAATCTATATAAGGTCAGTCTTTTCTATTTTTCGTCTAAAATGGCACAATCAATAGATTTCGCTTAGTACATTACGGATTTTTCATGGCTGTCGTCATGAGAAGTAAGTAAAGAAATAAGCAAATTTCATCGAATAACGCATTTCATGTAAATAGCAGACGATTATTTATGAGAGCTTGTGCTCTCAATAATCCATCCTTTTGTGTATTTTCAGTTAAACATGGCCAAATTAATCATAAAAACTGGATTCCGACCAATCACACACGACATCATTTTCCAACCACAAACAACATTGAAAGGAAAACAATTAGTTTTAGCTCAACATGATTGTGCAAGATGTGAAAGAATTTATTGAAGATAATTTTTGCAATTAACTACGCAGCAAGCTTCGTGACTCATGTTTATTTACTAAAAACGTAAATCTCGCTAGTAAAAAGTGACAGCGTCGGCCACCGAAAGTTCCTTTTTTGGCCATGACGGGCGCTGCGATCGTTTCGTGGTACCCCCACCTTATACTTCGCACCCAGCGAATATGCACAAAATAGCCACTGAAAACATCTGTCTTATCTTGTCGTTAGACTAAGTATTTCGTGGTTAAAAATCATCAATGGATCCCATTTTTAACCTTGGGTACGCCGCACGGGACCCTAAAAATCGAGGGAACCCCATATACGTGTAATGTATTAATACAACACAAAACGACAAGAATAAAGATCACTGTGGTGTGCAATAGCTATCTACATTATCCTTCATGAAGCCACGGATACCTTTCATATTGAAGTGTAAAATCTACACTTTTGTAATGAAACCTGCCATACTATATGGATTTTTTTTTATGGTAGGTAAAAATCATCCAATGACGCATACCGCCCTTGGGCGGAGCGGAAAACAGTGTCACACTCTTACTGACTAAACAACCTACCCCGTTACTACGTAGCCATATACACCAGGGCTAAAGCCTTCCTTTCAGACACGAACCCTTGGCCCCAGTTGGCTTCGACCCTTCTGCAGGGTCCCTACGATGTTATATGGATCATAATTTTGGTTTTTGACAAAGAAGGATGAAAAAAAAATGTTGCATGTAGCAGAGATGAGAATATTGAGATAAAATGTAAAATGATATTTTTATAGTAGGTAAGTTTGAAAGTGACTGGAAAGTCAATTGGGATTGTTTGTGTTATGGTAAAGAGGAGGAATAAAAAGCATGATACTAAAAGAGTTATTGTGAATGGGTAAATAAGGAGGCCAAAGAAAATTAGGATGAGTTGTGTGAGAAATGATATGAAAGAAGGTTTAGTTGTGGAACGGGTGACAGGATAGAATGGAGGATATCACGGGGCAAGGGCAGGAAGATGATAATCCTCAGTCAGGATATAAACTATTGTGTCAGCTGAATACTATCAACATTATTTTATTTTATATATCTGTTTGTTTAATTACAGTGATATTATCTACGGTAGGAACGAGATTATTTGGAATAGTTCGTTGACTCTCGTACGTCTATTAAAATTGTTAATTTCAAAAACAGAAATGAAAACACAAAACTGTCTCGAATCGACGTATAACATTTTCTTCTACATTTTGTAGATTTTTTTGTTTTTGTTTTTAGAGTTTCTACGCTAAGATATTAGGGAAAACTTAATGTACTTTATATTTAATTTATATGCGTCTATTATAGTTACCTGTTCGGAACCCAGGTTGACGAGTAACTCGTTGCCATCATTGCTGAACGCAACGTATGTCGTCGCCTTCTTGGGAAACGTGTGTTCATTAGGCTCCATTGAAAGGTGTCCTGCGAATAGAATAAAACTTTATTGTATACAAATTTAATAACAACTTTTGCCAGCGGCTTCGCCAGCGTACATTAAATATAGCCTATGTCACTCAGGAGTAAAGCAGCTTTCTATTGTTGCAATTTTTTTTTTCCAATCGGACCGTTATTTCCAGAGATTACCTCCTACAAACAAAAAAACAAACTTTACCTCTTTATTATATTAGTGTAGATTTCACTGAAACTTATATGAATGAGTACAAAGGCGGTCTTATCGCTGACAGCGATATCTACCAGACAACCTTAGGATGGAGTATAAGAGCTGAAACTAAAAAGAGGGTAGTTTGCGTTGTACTGCTCTAGCAAAACAACAACAACAAACAAGGATGTGTAGGTCTAGTTTCGGAGCAAATTGACATTGAACTAAGGCGCCACTGTCGCTTGTCCTATTAAGGTGGAGGTTTTTATTCAATAATATTGATTTATCTTATATTTTATATGTATATTACTGATTTGGACAAAGGTATTTTTCAACTTTCAGATAATATAACCCCACACAGATTTTTGGGTACAAAAATACCTATACACGTTTTTTCACTGTGGGTAAAAATCAACCAATGACAACTCTAGCCCTTGGGTAGAGCAGGAGATAGTTTTAGACTCTTACTGACTAAAAAACCAACCCCGTTCCTACGTTGCCTTTCATAGCGGGGCTGAGACTTCTTTTCAGATGCGAACCTTTGGCCCGTAAGGCCTTTCTGCAGTCCACGACTTGAATTTGGTTCGGCTTGGGCTAGGACCGTCTTATACCTCTTGGTAGAAATCTATAGGTCTACAACAAAAGTAATATAAAATATCTTACCAGGCGCAAAGTAATGCACGGCGGCGCGGGGGATGTTGTTGTCGGGGTCGCCGTGTCCCGCGCGGGAACAGCGCATGTTCTGTCGCTCCCACATCTGACGCGACGCTGGGGCGTTCACCTACGTACCAGAGCACACACATCACATCACAATCCTCATTTTAACACAAATACTGGACTAGAACAATTTGCGAGCTGCGGTCTTCCCGTCTAGTCCGTCCGTAAAGTTATAATCTAACTTGGGTGTCTTCAAGGCTAGACTGAATAGGCTCTTAATAACCTAGTGCGCCTTACCATCAACGATTGCATCACTGCTTACCATCAAGTGTGATAGCAGAACAGGGAACACCAAATCCCCTTATGGACTTGGAGCCTTGTGTAAACTGAGAACTTTCATCTGCTTTTGGAAATAGGCTGGTTGGAATGAAGGCCACCGTGGCCCACGAACTATTTTCCATAAAGGACTAATTGCAGAAACCAGAACAAAAATAATAAATAAGCCGCTATGGTTAGGCGCAGCATTACTTTGATTGAGACTCAAAAATGGGTTATAATCTTCGTCACACATGTTGAACTATCGTGGCGGTCGACCTTGAATGCGTAGTAACTAAAATTATATTTATTAAAGTTTTATTAATTAAATAGAAATTAAGAGAGAATAAGTGGATTTTAAGTATGAAAAAAACAATAAAATTAATTATAATTAATGGAATTAAAATAAATTGAATTAGAATATAATAAATTATACTGACTTAATAAAATAATACTACATTAATTATCATTTTGCAAATATATAATTGTAATGACTTTCGTAGAAGGCAGTGTATTCCAGTAAACTCTCACCTCAGTCCTTCACTTCTGTTATTCTTATGTTAACATAATGTGGCCATTGGAGTGGGTTCTATGTTTCTGTATTTAGTCTTAAGGATTCTCTTGTATTACTGTTTTTTCTCCCCAATAAAATGAAAAAATAATCGAAGTAGGGACTGAGTGTAATCATGGTAACTGTTTCAACTTATTCGCCGCGTACTTTAATTTAAAACCTTTCGTCATCAGCTCTCACCTGTAACCTAGCCAGCTTGATCATCCTGGTGTCATAGAGGCGCACGTAGAAGTCGTTCGCCCCCACAGCCAGCTGGTACGGGCGGCGAGGGTTCACAGCCACGCACTTGGCTTCCGCATACCGCCCCAGGTGATTCAGAAGGTTCACCAGGACATTCGCCGAGTCAGGGTTACAGCTATGCGAGGTGCGCAGGTCGTGTTGCCTGGGGAAGAGGTCACACTTCACTTTTATTGTTGAAAATCGTTTTAATTAGCTTCTAGCTTCGATCGCACAGTCGCAGTTGGGTGAAAAAATAGCCCCTGTAGTTATCCTTGGAGTTCAAGGTTCCTTCGTAACTTTCATCAAAATCGGTTCACAGTTCAACTACTGAACAGTTACTTTCACTTTTTTTTTATTAGCAAGGTTTTTAATCACCGCTCATTAGAATATTATTAATCACTTATTTATTAGTTTTATTTTATGTGATGATTGATAATCTACACTAATATAATAAAGAGGTAAAGTTTGTTTTTTTTGTTTGTAGGAGGTAATCTCTGGAACTACTGGTCCGATTGGAAAAAAATTAGCAACAATAGAAAGCTGCTTTACTGCTGAGGCACTACATAGGCTATATTTTATGTACGCGGGCGAAGCCGCTGACAAAAGCTAGTAGTATATATATATAGCTCTTACCGTACTTTATTATATTGGTGTACAATCAAATATAATAATATATATATATAAAAACCGGCCAAGTGCGAGTCGGGCTCGCGCACAAAGGGTTCCGTAGCAGCAAATATAATATACTGTAGTATATTTTTTGATCTATCTTATAAGGTTCAGCCATCGTTTTCAGTGTAAGCACAATAACTTAACCAAAATTACAGTTAAATCAACCTATCTCAAAAACTATAAGAGATACTTTGATCAAACCAAAAATCGTTGAAAGAGTTAATTAGCATGCATCACCTCTATTTTTTTTAGAATTTTATACCCCGTAGTTATAAAAATAGAGGGGGGGGGACATACTTTTTACGACTTTGAGAGCTGATATCTCAAAAACCGTTCACTTTAAGAAAAATGTTTTTTAGAAAACTTTATATCATTTTAAAAGACCTTTCCATTGATACCCCACACGGGTATGTACATCGAAAAAAAAATTTTCATCCCTCAGTTACATGTATGGGGGGCCCCACCCCCAATTCTTTTTTTTACTATTTAGTGTCATAATTTTGTAGCGGTTCATACAACACATATTCCCATCAAATTTCATCACTGTAGTACTTATAGTTTCCGAGTAAATCGGCTGTGACAGACGGACAGACGGACAGACGGACAGACGGACATGACGAAACTATAAGGGTTCCGTTTTTGCCATTTTGGCTACGGAACCCTAATAAATGAGGCGAGGATTTGAAAAATTTGAAAAAAAGTAATTAAAAAGATATAAAAACATTTTAGAGCAGATTTTTAGAGGTTTCCTCCTTGTTTGTTGAAATTAAATAGATGGCTCGGCAATGGAGATAAATTACAGCAAAATAACAGTTTCAATCTCTGTCCATTCTCGGTTGCCTGGAAGAAATCGCCTAATTCGATTAGGTTGCCAATTGTATGTTCTTAGTATGATACTTATTTTTTGTAAATTGTAATCTTGCTGTGTACTAAAGCTTATAAAATGAATAATTATTTAAGATGCTTATGAGCAAATCGTATACCTATCATAATGGTCTAATTATGATTAATTAGCTGTAAGTTTTCCTAACAGTAATGAAATAAAATAAAAATTTTAATAAATAAAATAAAGGTTATTATTATTATATATTATTGTTATTATTATAAATAATGTTCATGCTCTGCCGACCACATTAGCCTCTGTCGTGTGTATTATAGTATTGACGAGATGATTAAGTTTTTACAACATTAAAAATTAGCTCATACACTACAGCATTATTATATAATCAAATCACTTACAGTATGAGCCCGTCTTCTCCCGCTGACCATAGTAGATGAGGGTTGTCGGGCGCGGTGGCTAACCTCTTGACCCTGGCGCAGTGGCAGACGCACTCCAGCAGTGGCGAGTTGGCGCGGATGCTGCGCGCGCGCACCGTGCCGTCGGCCGCACACGTCGCTATCACGTCCGGAGACAAGAACTGGAGACAACGGAGGTGGTTGAGCAGGTCTTCAATTTCGAATAAGGGTTAGGAAATGCATCATTACAGACAGGTGCTAGGTACTAATTTTATTTTTAAACTAGCTTTTGCCCGCGGCTTCAACCGCGTGGTATTGGGGTTGGGGTTTCCAGGATAAAAAGTAGCCTATGTCCCATTCCAGAGTGTGCCAAATTTCATCCAGATCCGTACAGCCGTTTTGGCGTGAATGAGTTACAAACATCCAAACTTCGTAACTTTCGCATTTATAATACTACTAGTAAGATTCTCGTCTTTTCTATACAATATGTATGCATGTATGAACAGAAATCAAAATCACGCAAACAGAGTGACTCATAGTAATGCATAGTGAATAATGCTTAAAGTTTCACCATTGGATAGACGTAGGTAGCATTTCTGTCATACTCTGTGTCATACAGACACGCAAACAAAACACGTGACAGAAAATATAGCTTCTATCCAGGAAACAAAAAGCGAGAAACCATGATCGTTAGGCTGGACTCACACATCCGGAATTGGCTTGACGCTACCTACCTGACCTATCTTGACGGTACCTTGTCAATACATCTATGAAAATATCATGTATGTTCGGAAAAATATTCATCTTTTTGCTAAGATAAGTGACAGGCTCAATTTTAATACCAGAAATAGGGACAAATTAGATCAACCTCGGTTCAGATTGGCCAAAGTACGTAGTTCGTTTATGGGGTGCTGTATTAAATTTTATAATAAATTACCAAGTGAGATTATTCAATTGAATGAATCCAAATTTAAAACTTGTATTAAACGCACGCTATGTAGACAAGCATATTATAAACTGGAAGATTACATTCTTGATAATAATGCTTGGTTAAATGCCGTTTCTGCTCCACAGCCACAGTCTACTTTTGCCTTCTAATTTGTTTTTTATTGTTAACATATTTATTGAAAGGATGGAAGTTGTTGCCCTTTTTATATTGGCTTTTCGTAATAGTTTTATATTTTATTTGTTAAATTGAAGCTCATGACCATCTACAATTACTATATTTTTTTTTATTTGGATACAATAGCATTGTATAATGTAGAAGCACTTTGTAAATTTTGTAAATGTGAAGTACCATGGAGCATTTTTCGCTAGGTTGCAACTTATTTGACATTCGAGCATGGCAGCTGAGAGTTTGTCATGCTCTCTCAAATGTCTCGCTGATGGTGGCGCGTGTGTTGGGTCATTCTGTTCCCTCTAAAATGGTTGAGCGGAGTGGGGCTGATACATGCGTCATGCTCGTGAACGGGTGCCGTCAGTTGAGACCGGTCATCTCTTGGCTGCTAGGCGCTTATTTGAATTTTTTTTTTATTATTATTATTTTACTTTTTGTTAAATACCGCTACATCGTGCTCGCATATTAGAATCAACATTTTATAACCAAGTAATATGTAAATATAAATTTTGATTTAAAAGAGTGCCCATGGAGTTTCTTGCACGTTCTTCTCCATAGGAGTCTACGCCTTGGAACGTGCAAACTAGCTTCAATTTTGACATTTCAAAAGTGCCTGTAAATGGTCTATTTGAAATAAATGAGTTTGACTTTGACTTTGGCTTTCTGAAATCAGATTCTGATCTCAGATTCTTAATTCCGGCGCTTGACCTCACACTGTTCTTAATAATTCAGATTGATTAGTAGTCTCTTGATTCCCGGCACACGCAAACGTCAGTTATGGAAGCAGAATTATTACTTATCGCATTGTGTTTGGCTATACATAATAAAAAAAAGAAATGCAAACGCAAATACAATCAGTGTCTTTGCGTTTTTTTGCGATTCTTATTTTTTCAGATCCGAAATTAAGAACGCTCGTCAGTACCATTTTGTAAGATCGATCTGAGAAATTAAGAATCATTCAGAATCTGAATAAATCAGGATGTGTGTGGAGCATAGTGATTTTGTATGCCATTTCGGACGTTCTTAATTAAGATTCTGAATTCCGGATCTGAATTCAGCAAGCCATTCCGGCTGTGTGAGTCCAGCCTTAGATCTTTCTACAGGAAGAAATCATGATCATCATTAATCATTCATGATCGTTATTCTTATAAGAAGGACTTTTCCCGGCAGTATAATAATTATAATTTATTATTTTATGAACTAAAATTATTACTTAGATTACTTCCTACCATTTTAACGGTAGAAGTTCAATATTGACTGGTCTACACTGTCCTTACATAATTTATGTGCTGTAATATGGAAATATTGTAAAGAAAACAATTTTTTTAAAAAGAGTAACCATGGATTTTCTTGCCGGTTCTTCTCCATAGGAAAAGACTAATTTGGACCGTGCACTAGCTTCTGACGTTTTATAAGTCCCCGTGTAGGCCCACGCAAAATAAAAAAAAATTACTTTGACTTGACTTTATCTTTTGACTTTTAATGTACATTTACTGGCTCCGACAAGCGTACACAACAAGCGTGGCCTGTACTTGAGCGCCATAAGCAAAGCCTTTCGGGGCAGCCTTCAGGTCCGTGACATAGCGGATAAACTGCAGGAGGGTCGCGTACGCTGGTATGGCCACGTTTTACGAAAACCGGCAGACTACGTGGGTAACAGATGCCTCGCCAGTCGCCATGCCGCCTCCACCGGGACCCGGAAAACGAGGTAGGCCTAAGAGGCGTTGGATCGACGTCGTTAGGGACGACATGCGTGCTAATGGGCTTAAGGCAAGGGACGCTAAAGACCGAGCGAAGTGGAGGCGTCTAGGAAGGAAAGCGGACCCCGGGCACCGAGGTGAAAGCCAAGGTAGCAACCGGGACGGGCGCTAGGTTGATGATGATGACTGGCTCCGACAAGCCTTAATAATTGTATACTATTAGACTTTTGCTCACACACAATAAAACATAGTAAGTACGCGGCAAATAAAATGAGCAAGTTGGTAAGGTTACGCGCAGCCTCCCACCCCGATTAACGGGCGAAAATCGTTTACTACATTCAAGTTTGACCCGCCATGATGGTACAGTACCTACAGCAGTCGGATCTTAGCGAGTCTGAAATTAGGCTCAGCGCATTTTAGCGCTTGAAAACTCGTACAAAAATAAATGCCAATAACAGTTTTTAACAGCAATAACAACTACAAATTGCATTTATTTGTGCTACTTACTTATTTTTTTATGAGTTTTCAAGCGCTAAAATTCGCAAAGCTTAACTTCAGACTCACCAAGATCCTACGGCCGTACTGTACGTCGTTCATCTACTTAAGAAGTATTGTTCTATAGAAGTGTGTTTTTTTTTATGGTAGGTAAAAATCATCGAATGGCGAATCCCACTCTTGGGCGGAGCGGGAAACAGTGTCAGACTCTTACTGACTAAAGAACCTACCCCGTACCTTCCTTGCCTTATTCCCAGAGCCCCGGTGTAACGCTTTCGCATCAACCCTCAGCTCTGGGAGGCTTCGACCCTGCAGGGTCCCTACGGTTTGCTGACAACTCCTTGAGGCGCGCGGGAACGGAGCGCGCCGTCGACGACTTGGGCTCGGTCTGGACTGCTACCAGACGACCGGACGGCGAGCTACCCATTGCTCACCGTCCGCAAGCCAGTGTCTACGGTGGCCGGATATCGGCAGGATCGCGGCGGCGACGGCTACGGCGAGTGCGCCGTTGCCTTTGCCTTATGCGGTCAGCCTCCTCCTTTACGAGCATTACTGCCTCGCAGAAGGAGGCGACCGCCTGCCACTCCTTCTATAGAAGTGTGTAGGAGTTATAAAATTGATATCAAAGAAAGCTGAATGAATTCGTGCTGATCCGCTGATGCTATCCGACGACCGTACTGTACAACTTATATTGCCGAAATTGTACCTTATTCTTCTTTGAGTACGAATTTTTGTCTTGTTGCTAACACAGTCTCATTTACACAATCAGAGATTACCAGATTAGAATTCAACCGAGACACTAATTAGTCAAGATTATGATTAGTTTACAATTTATTTTTATACTTTTGGTGTATTCTAATAAAATTTGAACTCTGAATTAAAGACTGAAACATTTTTAGTGTTTTGTACCCGAAAAAAAATAGGACCCTTATTGGATCACTTTTTTTTTAACAAAAACATTGCCCCACACTAGGAATTACTCCTGAGTCGTGGGCGCGTTCACAAATATGTAAACTCACATACACGAGATACCCAGACCCGGAACATCTATCTGTAGGCCATACAAATATTTATTTCGTGCGGGAATCGAACCCGCGACCCTCAGCGCGGCAGTCAATCGCTCAACCACTGCACCAGCCGAGCCGTCAAACTTTGTAGTCTGTCTGTCAATCAACACCTTGTATCTGGAGAACGCGTAGAGGTAACAAGTTGAAATTCATAAAACCATACACCTATTTCAGATGTGCGGTATTTTAAAGGTGTTAAAACATGCCTGAACGAAAAAAAGGTATGGCCGTTTATATCGCAAAAAACGTACATTTCGACATTCTCAGGGGAATAAAATTCATTGGGTAATTCTCGTTGACCTAGAATCCTGAAATTTGACGTGGAGTTAGATCGTTAAGTATAAATATAGGAAAAAAAATTGAATACTGTTAATTTGTAGTTACTTTATCAAACAAAACTTTTTTTTGCAATTCGGAAAAATCTTCGAGACTCGATTCGGTAATTGAACTGATTTCATAGGTAATTACTGCGGAATCTTCAGCGCGTGAGTCCGACTCGCACTTGACAAATAGATGGAGAACATTCAATGTTTATTTATTCTTCATGTACAGTAGTGGTACGTAGGCGGACTTAGATAATGCTACAAGGCGTTCTCTACCAGTCAACCTTTCAGTTAAAAAAGACAAAACTGTGGTAGGTGTAAATAAATAAATACCAGATATTTATATTATAATAAAATGTATTATGATTAAAATAAATTACTTTTATTTTATGCAATGTTTTGCATTTATTTTGTTAATAATTTTCTTTATGTACTAGAATTTCTCTAGTGGCGCCAGTGACTGATAAGTATTTTTTTTAACTTTTAACTTTTTAAATAATCTATAAACTATTCCTTTTTAACTTTTTAGTCACTGCCGCCACCATGTTCAACTTATTTTTCGCCATAAGAAATGATTTTCACAGCCCACTAAATAATTTAACGCAACATCATCTTTCCTTCTTCAATTCTGTCCTGTCACACGACATGTTATCACTAACTTCCTTTTCTTTCTTTTAACTCAACAAATAAGTAAATATTCCATTGTAGATAACTATACAAAGACTACACTAAAGACCTATACAAAATCTCTCTATGCAGCGTCGCTACAATTGCTATTGACACATCAATTGCTTTTGAATGGAAATGTTTAATCATTGACATCTTACTGCTATCTCAATCAGACTTGTTCTCTCAATCTGCCCATTGAATTTTGACACAGCATCCAGCACGAATTTATGTGTCATTCATCTTTCTTTGATATCAATTTTATAACTCCTACAAACTTCAATAGAACAATACTTCGTAAGTAGATGAACGACGTACCGTACGGCAGTCGGATCTTGGCGAGTTTGAAGTTAGACTCTGCGAATTTTAGCGCTTGAAAACTCTTAAAAAAATGGTTGCCTGTAAAGTCGGTTTTACGGGCGAAGATTTTACGTGACAACGTCTTTTTCTCGGTAGAATATTTATTGCGCCGATTCAATGCGCCTAATTCTCTAGTGCTGCGCGCGCGGCAGACCGATCATAGTTGAGTGGGAGAGAGACGCAAGGCATTCGGCGGGCCTCTCTCTCGTTCGGTGACTCATCGTAACGTTACCGAGCGTTACACTTTTTCATAAGTGACTCCCAGCCGCAACCTAATTTAAGACGTTGTCACGTCAAAAAAGAAATGGTTTAAACAAATAAATGCAATTTGCAGTTGTTATTGCTATTAAAAACTGTTATTGACCTTTATTTTTGTACGAGTTTTCAAGTGGTAAAATTCACAGAGCCTGACTTCAGACTCGCATCGCTTCAGATCCGAGGGCCGTAGGTACTGTACAAGCCTTATAGCGCGGCCGCGGTTTTAAAAAGCGTCTGTTTTACTCCTCGGCTTGTTGGTGCTGATCGACTACCGAGTAAAACAGTTTTGAACAACGAGACGAGTAAAAACGAACGAAACACGACTAGCCGCGAACCAGGCTCGACAACCGCCAAGATTTACCGTCAAGCCATAAGATCGCGGTTTTACTCTCTCATCGATCAAGGCCTTTAGGATAATCTAATCTTGCAGGAGGAGCAGTGGTGCCTTAGTGGATATAGGAATAGGAATAGCCCCGCGACTTACGAGTTAAAGGTCGTGAGTTCAAACCCAGTCAGGCTACTTTGTGTAATTTATTTCATCACCACTGCTAGGAAGTTTTGTAAACCTGTGATATCCACCAATCCGCACCAGGCTTTCATGGTGGATAACGGTGTATTGCCTCTCCTAGAGTGAAGTGGGACAACCATACGTTTTATTTATATGGAACTAGCCTTTTGCCAGTGGCTTCGCCCGCGTGAAAGTAGGGTTCTCCGTACCAATTTTAGACCCCCATTACATCCCTTTAGGAGCTGAATTTTGAAAAATTCTTTCTTAGTTTTCGCCTACGTCATAAAAGGAAGCCTTATGCAAAATTTCACGCTCCTAGGTCCAGTAATTTGGGCTATGCGTTGATATGTCAGTCAATTAGTTTCTCCTTATATATAGATAGATAGACAACAAACCAGCGTGACAGCAACGCTACTGACACTGCTGTCGCGAGGAACGGCTAATTTAAAGACGCTAGAAGGCGTGAGTCCCAGCAGTAGAAACATCTTTGCAGGGGCCCTTCAGGGTCGAAGCCTCCCGGAGTCTAGAGGGAAGTGGGAAACTGTTACCTCGACTCCAGGAATAGGGCAAGGAAGGTACGGGGTAGGTTTTTTAGTCAGTAAGAGTCTGACACTAGTCTCCCGCTCCACCCAAGAGCGGGTTTCGTCATTGGATGATTTTCACCTACCATAAAAAAAAAAAAAAAAAAAGCAGTAGAAACATCATAAGGCTAATTAAACTATAACTTGTAAAATGGGGCATAAATTATTGCACAGCATTTATGTAATTAAAAAATTAAAATAGACACAAGTGTAGGTCATGATGAATCATAATGGGTTATCAGTACATAAGTAAACATAACATTCTCTTTATCATAAACATAACTAGGTTATGAGACTATTTTTTAAATAAAGGGAAACTTTGCCAATAGAGTTGGGACAAAAACCTACAACTGTCATGAACCATAGACACAGACTAATATTTTGTTTTATTCATTAGGGAAAACTAACAATTACACACTACATAAGATTAACAAAGCTTACAATCTAGGTAAATAAGTGTAACTAACTACGTACTAATGTCTTTCCGGCATTCACACACCTATTGTCTTTCTTTTATGTCTCTAATTACAGCATTCTAAAGGTTAAGATTCAAAATACAAATATTATTCAAAAAAATCTTGTCTTATACACCCTACCCATTTTTTTTTATTTGACAGTTATGACATCACAACATGGCATAAATAAAAAGAGATCCTAGATAGATATATTGTGGACATATATCTGTCATACTAAACATAAAAAGAGAGCATCAGATAGTAAAAAAAGAGTTCTACTTATACAATTTATGAGCTTATTGATCACCAGATCATTACAGTATACACTGCTACACCAGAAGTTGTGGTTTGATTCCCAAACACAACTTAATGTTTGTGTGATGAGTACAATAATTTGTTCTACTATTAATGTGTGTAATTATGTATTTAAAAATATATACCTAACTATGTTTATCAGTTGTCTAGTACTCATAACACAAGCTCTGCTTAGTTTGTGACTAGATTGTATGAAAATGTTTTAGAATATAACTATTATTAACATCTGATGCTTAAATTATTCAGTTTACTACATGATAATGACAATAAAAACTTGACAACTCATTGTTGTCATGCTTTTGGAAATGCCTAGTCATTTAGTTTGATTATAGGCATTAATCATTTTCAAATAGAAATGTAACAGTAAGGTTCTGATAACATTAAGCATAGAAGTTATTAGAATTCACTGACTGATTATAAGTAGCTGGTATGTTGACATAAACAAATGTTTTGAACAGTCATTTTGAGATAGTATGTGTAAATATGGTATTTTATAATATTCTGACTCACCTTTACAGAAAATATGTTCCCAGTATGTCCAGTAGCTATGTTCATGAGCTCTTTGTAGCGGAAAGGATCCCACAGCATTACATGGAGATCATCAGATGCTGATGCCAGTATTCTACAATTATATTCAGGATATTTGTACCAGTTTACAAAAGTTAAGTGCATGAGTGGTAATTTTGGTATACTTACGATCCATCGTGGTTCCATTCTAAGCAGTTAACGCAACCCATATGCCCGTGAAGCTCCTTTTCCAGGCCCAATCTGTCGATCATAGGTCGGGTTACCGTAAGCCGAGTCTGAAATTTCCTGTTCAGTTCCCCACGCTCCCTGGCTGCCACCAGCCCCACGGTGTTGCTGGCCCATGCGGGCTCCTCTCTTCTACCCATTTTCGCTAAATAACTCGTCAATATGTCTGATCAACCATCACAATCAGACGATTCATCAAACTAACTACAGATCAATCTATTTATAGTGTTATACATCGTCCTTTACATTACAAGTGATGTTTGCGAATATAACCACGAAAATAATTAATAGTTTAATGCGAAATGCACAATGAACAAACAAATACAATCAACAAAAAGCTTTATTCTCGAAAGAAGATATTTCTTACGAAAATAAAAGTGGAGCTGTCAAACAGCTGTCACCGAGTTGCCAGCGAATTCATTTCTTTTTTTTCAGTCTATGGTAAAATGCATTTCGATTTTATTAAAAAGTTGCACATTCTAGTCAAAAATAAAATTATTTTGTTATAAAATTATTATTGCCAAACATAATTCGTTACATTAGTTCAACGGATTACTGGGTAATGCAGAATATTGAGATAGAGCAGGCTGATTCTCGATTCATTATTTTTTGGCTGACAACACCGATTATGACTTTGGAGACAAATGTCAAAGTTAAAACATTTAATTGTCGATGGCTTACTCTCTCCGAATCATTCGAATACTAAGTAGAATAGTAGCCAACCCTAGTTGCATTTAGAATTCACTCGACTCAAGGGACAAAAGCCTAGCCAGCTGTGTCAACTCGGTCAACTGACTCAAAAAATAAATAGTTAGCTGAGTCCACTCGATTTATCGAACATCACATCGATAATGAGTTAATGATTATCAATCAAACGTTTGCGTCAGATCAACTAGACTTAACAGGACAAATTGTTTATATAAATATGTAAAATCTGACAAGAAATATTACCCCAAGTAATATGGGTTAAGGGTAGGATGATGATAAGTAAAATTTCTGTTCTTAATAGTTTTATGTTAACTAATATGATATGCTTTACCAAAAAAGTCCAATCCTATATTTTTCTTCAAATTCTGTCCCATTTCTGCTTTTCTTTGCCTCTCCAAAAGCTACTACTAAAAATGCACCTTCATCGCAAAAAGAATCTTCTTAATCCCTTCCAGTCCGGCTTCCGTTCTGGTCATAGCACCATTACAGCGCTTCATTTAGCTTATTATGGATAATAATAAATAATGTATATGTTTATGATGAGCAATGGAAATGGAAAATCTGACGGTTTTGACTTTACTGGTTTTCAGCACCTAGTGCTGATGTAGACCGTATAATTATATGACTGGAGCAAGAGATAAGGGTTTAGAAGTGAATCTTATAAAAACACAGGTTACTGTAACGGGAGAATCTAGACTAGAACGAACTCAAAGATAGATTTCAAGTTATTCACAGATGTGAATAACTTGAGTTACTTGACTGACTTAACACGAGTTCTACAAAGTTGATTCTCGCGTCGTTTTATGACTTTGTAAGTACCTAAATGTAGTTTCAGGAAAAATGCAACTCGATTTGATTCGATTATTATTTGTATTCAAATACTCAGATAAATTTACTCGTTTGGCGCAGCGCTAAAAGTAATTGACATTTTGATATTATTGACACTTGTTGACATGTTGTTGACCGACCGTCTGACATTGACATTTTATTTATTCGCATTGCGGAGTTTTCAGTTTTGGGAATTTATGTATTACTGAATTTGCTCAAACGATATATTTAAGATTTTGATACTCAAGAAGTGTTTAAAAGGTTTACATTTTCTTATTAACTAGACATACATTTCTACTCTGTGTAATACGACTAATCTGCAGTGAAACTTAGAGGAGGCCTTTTCTAGACAAAACTAATAAATCTGATGAGATTGCATATTATAGAAAGATAGATAGATTTACTCTTTACTGCACACCAAAACTAAAATTAAAATAAGAACTGAAAATTAATATGGTGGTCACTGTGGCCAGTCTTTTCGCTGAAAGGTTTTATGTAGGCAACCTTTAACCTGATTTTAACATTTGCAGACTAAAAGATGGGTGAACGTAAGGGCCAGAATCTTTACTACCCCCCCGACTACGACCCTAAGGTCGGGGGGTTGAACAAATTTATGGGAACCCATGCTTTACGAGAGAGGGCTAGGAAGATCCATATGGGGATCCTGATCATCCGTTTTGAGATGCCGTACAACATCTGGTGCGATGGCTGTAACAACCACATTGGTATGGGAGTGAGGTACAACGCCGAGAAGACAAAGATCGGAATGTATTATACTACTCCGGTATACCAGTTCAGAATGAAGTGTCACTTGTGTGATAATCATTTTGAAATCAAAACAGATCCCGGCGTAAGTATTATTTGTGTTGAAATAATACACTTCTCATCAAAAAAATCGAAACACTTCCGTTTTCATTGTTTCTGTCCGAATTTAACACAAAAAAGAATTCATACGATGAAAAAAAATACATATATTATAGCTGGCAGTTTGGCCATTACAGTAATAAGCGAAAATTCTAAATTCAAAATTAGAATTTCATTTGTTTATCTTATAAACGAAATGAATCACTGTTTTGAGACAAATGTGTGTTTAGGGTTGGAGTACATTTAGCGTTTAAAAACTAAAAATTGGCGCCTATCCTTAAACTTTTTGTTTTTTATTTCAATACTGTGACTTTGGGACGTCAAAAACGAAAACGTATGGATACTTCGCCCACAGAAGCCGCCCAAGTTGTGGCATTGCTGGATTCTGGCCTTAGTCAGCGTGTTGTGGCTGCAAGACTGCATCTAAGCCTGTCATCTGTTCATAGAGTCTATAAACGTTATCGGGAGACTGGTTTGTTCACGCGCCGTTCAGGATCTGGCAGGAATCGGGTCACTTCTGAGCGAGATGATCGATTTATTGTAACAACTTCTTTAAGAAATCGACGCCTTAACGCTTTTCAACTGCAGCAGCGGCTTCGTGTTGTACGAAGGGTGGCTGTAAGTGACTCTACAATTAGAAGAAGGTTGAAGGATCGTGGACTGGTACCGCATAAGCCAGCAAATGGGCCGAAATTAACTGCAGACCATCGAAGAGCGCGCCTTAACTTTGCACGTGAGCACCTAAATTGGTCATACCTACAGTGGAGCAAAGTTCTCTTTTCTGATGAGTGTAAAATTATGCTGTATGGTAACGACGGAAGGAACAAGGTCTACAGAAGAGACGGAGAACGCTATGCACAATGCTGCATTGAAGAAAAGGTCAGCTATGGTGGCGGTTCGTGGACGGTTTGGGGAGGAATCAGCGCCGACGGTAAGACAGAGCTTGCTTTCGTGTCTGGGCCACGTCTGCCTGCACTAAACTGTCATCGGTACGTCGAAGAGTGTCTCGAGCCTCATGTGATGCCCTATGCACATTTTATTGGCAACGGCTTCATATTCATGCACGACAATGCTAGGGCTCACACCGCGGGCGTCGTACGAGATTATCTTAACGAAGTCGATATCTCTATTATGGAATGGCCAGCAAGAAGCCCGGACATGAATCCCATTGAACATCTATGGGATGAATTAAAGAGACGAATTCGAGCAAGAGATCCTGCCCCAGAAACACTTAGCCAGCTGCAAGATGCAATCCAAGAGGAATGGGACAATATACCACAGCATGTGATCGTGACTCTCATCCGATCGATGAAGAACCGTATGGAAGCAGTAATTAGAGCTCGGGGAGGGAATACAAGTTATTAAATAAACGTTTTTTAGCTTTTTTTTTCATTTACGTGTGTTGTTTTATCCATTTCCTTTATACTCCATACGGAATGAAAATGACTCATTTAACAAAATACGAAACCTATGAAAAATTCATTTAAATTTAGAACATTAACATTAAGATTTGATAAGCTCATATTACTCACTATTAAACGACATTTAACATTTATTCCTAAATGTACACATTTTTCTGATAATCCTGACAAAACGTAAACTTGCAAGGTGTTTCGATTTTTTTGATGAGAAGTGTATTATGAAATTAAATTTAGTATTTAGTGACTACCTTAACCATTGCATGACTTTGAAGCATGTAATCTCAATTGTGTAACATATTAATAAAACTTCAGTGAAGCCTTTATTCAGTTTTAAACTGAGGCATAGCTTGACTAATTTGTATGAGGCTGTCTATATTTAAGTGAGTCCTTGGGTGGTTTGAAAATACCATTGAACAGCACCAATTGGGTTCTCAATTTTCTTTTCTCAGTTAGCAGACATTATTAGCCAGAACAGCCGAAACTTGTGGTGCTGAGTATTATATTTTACAGAAATAGCATAATTACAAAATTAATTGGTTTTGTCTGTATCACAAATTTTAAGTTATAGATATATTATTCTGTAGGAACCCCTCTGCAGGTTAAGGCCTCCTCCAAACGGAGCAGTTTTCTATGGATTGCTTTACTTATACTGGATTACTTTACTTTTCCTTAGGGGAGTTAAAATAAGAATTGTCTTGTAAATTATTCTTGTATCCTCTTTTCAGAATTTAGACTATGTCATTGTATCTGGTGCAAGACGTCAAGAGAACAGATGGGATCCCACAGAGAATGGCCAGATTGTGCCAGAAACTAAAGAGACTCAGAAGAAACTCTTTGATGATGCCATGTTCAGGCTGGAACACAAGACTGGAGATGAGGATGCTGCTAAACAAGATAAGCCACGGCTGGGACGGCTGGTGGGCAGGAACGAGTCGGTTTGGAAAGATGATTATGAAGCTAATTGTTCCTTGAGGAGAAATTTTAGAGTGAGTAATTATTTTACCCAACTGAATAACGAATTTTTTTTTCGCATTGCATCAGCCTCATAATTTTCCCACTGCTGGGACTTAGCCTCCTCTCCAAGAGCCCATCAGAATGAGAATAGATATTTATACAAACCTTTTTCCCTGTCTTTTCAATCGGTTTTGACCTCTATTTCATTGACTTAAACATAAACATAAGTGATTTTTGTAATTTTTTTATAACATAATAAGTGTCTAAAACCATATAAGATGGCATTAAAAGCTGAAAAGTACAACTGAACTATTTACTGCTGCCACCAAAATGATTAAAGTTGAGAATTTGAGATAAACACTGCACTTTGTACTTATAACCAGCAAAACATGATTGGGTAAAACAACAAAGTCATGCAGTATTCACATTATACCCACCAACATTGAAGTTCTACGCTGTGTTAAGTGGGCGCACACTTGGTCCCATACAAGATCTATCCGTCCGGAATCACCACGCGGGCACCCGTCGCGGTCATTAGCACCCCACGGCCCCTTTGCTTCGTAATAATACATTAAAGTTCTCCGATATCACTACATGCACACTGCTAAAGTCAACTAGCTAGACTGTGCAGGTAATCCGGTTTCCATTACTAGGTCCGCTGCACACGATAGACGCGCATAGTCACGTGACGGCTGCTCGCGAACGTCAGCGCGTGCACCCTAATCAGTTCACAAAATTATAGATGAGAGATCTTTCTACTAATTGTATTTATTTTCAAATTCCAGAAAAGAAGAAAAGAATTAGAAGAAGCTTCAATCAACGACGGCCTGCTGTTAGCCAAATCTTCTCTCAACATCAATCTGCTGCCCGAAAATGAAGATGATAGAAACATGGCTTCCCTCCTCGCTCTCAGACCTTCAAAGAGCATAGAAGAGTCTCAAAACACCACCAGAAGTAAGATCCTCAACACACCAGCTCTACCCAGCTCTAGTGGACTTCTAACCAGCTTTGGAGGATTAAAAAAGGAAGAATCTTTAGGTAAAAGCACTTTGTTAACTAGACAGAATTTAGGCATCACTTTTAAGAGAACTAAGGTAGAAAATAATAGTCATTTGCATAAGCTAAAAGATACAATAAGTAATGTGGCAGATGATAAAAGTGTTATTGAGAAATCAGATGACATGTTTAATAGTGATAATAAAGTCAAAGAGAATAAAGTAGAAGGAAAAGTTACAATAAGTGACTCTGAACT
Source organism: Mythimna loreyi (assembly GCA_029852875.1). Classification (NCBI taxonomy): domain Eukaryota; kingdom Metazoa; phylum Arthropoda; class Insecta; order Lepidoptera; family Noctuidae; genus Mythimna; species Mythimna loreyi. The sequence continues at coordinate 22,001,549 of CM056790.1, forward strand.
AAAAGAAACAGATAAATCGGCTGTGGGAAAAGATGAAACAAACAATGAATCTAAAGAAAATAGCACCATCAAAGAAAAAGAGACAAAAAAGATATCCTTAGTTTGTGATTACAGTTCTAGCGGAGAAAGCTCAGAAGGGTAAATTGAAATAGAAACTGTTGAACTTGAAACTAATGAATATCTACAGGTTTATGCTATGGAATAAATCAGTCTACTAGCTACTGTTTATGCCCCTAGAAGGGATGAGACTTTGGAGTTATAAGGCCTTTTTTTGGGGTGGAAAACCATCAAATAACTAAGAGAATGTCAGACTAAAATTCACCCACATTTCAGAGCCAGTTACTCTTTAAAAAAAGCTTGAAGTTATAACCCATTAGGCCTATTGATGGTACCCCAAATAGCTAAGAAAATGAGAATAAGGAGAAATCACTATTTATTTATATGTGAATTATTATAGTGCAATAGTGATATTGGTTATAATTATTTGAAGACATTATATGGCCAGCAATGCCCATTGAATGCTGTGCGACTGTGGTCTTTATGATTATACTACTTGAGTATTTTATTTGTTTATAGATTCTATCTATTGTAATATTTTGCGATGAAGATATAGTGACGTCATCAGTGCTACTGCTAATTTACAATTTATTAAGTTTTAGCCCTAAACATGAGTTATTTATTCATTTGGTCAAAATAAAAACGGGTTTCTAAAGACAATATTTGTGTGGACACTGGTGTTTGTGGCTTAAGTTTGGTCAAGGGAGAGGCCTATGTCCTACAGTGGACGTCTTGCGGCTCAAATGATGATGATTTGGTCAAGGGGCGTGGCTTAGCTGCGTGACAACGATGACGTCATTATTTCTTAACGTTATTAGAGAATGAATATAATTTATCATTATACGATTTATCCTAATACTAAAGTCGTGGTTTGAATATTATTATTTATTGATTAATTAATTGCTATGAGAAAATAAAGTTCAGATATGCACAAAGGTTTCCTGTGTAGCATAATCTGTAATTATTGCATTTAATCTGGCCTCCTTTATATTGTACTCTTTATTTATACTTACATTTTTTCCTTATATGAACTGAGCGCCTGATGAATTAAACGAGTATAAAAAAATGTAACTACACAAAAATTATGTATTTATTTATTGAAATAATTAAAAATGCCAAACATCAGAATCACATTTTATTTTCCCATTTAAAAAACATTCAAGTTTCATGATTTAACTTTCGATGTAAGCAATGTACCCTTAACTCGCGTTAGATGAAGCTTTCTTACGTGTGGCCAGCCTGTTAAATAAAATTGGAAACATCTACACCCCGCCAAGCATCCTCAAATAGCTCCAAAGGTCTACAATTTACTTACAACTTACAGAAAACGTGGGCAAAATGCAGCTAAAATTATCTCTATATATAATAGAATAGGAAAGCCTGTGCTTTTGTGAATGTTTTTGGCCTGGATACTAAGTCCTGTAAGCCATTTATTTGGGGAAATAGTGCATTAGTTTAACATTAGAATGCGGGTGCAACTCATTCTAATGTTTTTGCTTATTTTGGCAGCAAATTTATCGAGTCAACCTTATTAACTTCGCCGAGGTAGCCAAAACTACATTGAAATTTTTAGCTCCATGTTACAGAGAGCGCACCTGTTTCGCTGATGCCATATATTGCCGAGATGCGCAGGCAAAACTACGCCAAATTTACATCACAAAATCCACTAGGATAAGTTTGCAAACCATTAAAACAATCACTAAACTTCACTCGAAGAAATCCCACCAAAAACTCCGGGCTGTGCCTCACTAGGACACCACTTTCAGTTCGCTCAGCCAAGAAAATGTATGTAGCTCTATGGTGCGTACTGAACTACTTGGAGCAATACGATTTTATATCCCATAGTCTAAGAATTAAAATAATCTACTTTTTGCATTTACATAATATTACAAACGAATGCCCTTTAGTAGGTAGATTAAAAAAAAAAACTGAAAATATACCAATAAAAATGCTGTTTTTCTGGTCAAAGAGCCGTTTTTCTGTGGAGCTGACTTTGACGTCAAAAACTATATCTATTTGAACAGCTAAAAATGATTTAATTTAGCAAAAAAACAAATGCAAGATAAAAAACCTTGCATTTGTATGGAAATATTACGTGCAACCTAAATTCAATAACAACTGTGGCCTTAAAGATGAAACTATATGAGAGATGCTTGATGGAGTCAACTAAAATATTTTGTGCATCAAGACAACACATTTGTCTACTTTAAAACATTCAGGACACCAACGGATATCATCTATAGATTGACACCAAAGAATCGAGAGACACCCAATCTCTGTCACCCTATGGGCAAACAGAGCACAGTAGTACCCAGCCGGTGATATGGTACATAGAGTTTAATGAGAAAGTTAGCAGTACATACGAAATTAGACCTTATTTTTGGTAAAAAAGATTTATATTCGAATGAAACTGTTGATTTCTTTCGGTATTACCAATATGAACGTTTTCACATCGAGTTTTATAACAAAGTGGTAAAATGAAAATAGACTCTATTTTGGTACCAATAAGATTTATATTCGAATGAAACTCTTGATTACTTTCGGCATTACCAATATGAACGTTTTCACATCGAGTTTAATGACAAAGTTAGTGGTACATAAGAAAATAGACCTTATTTGAGGTACCAATAAGATTTATATTCGTATGAAACTTTTGATTACAAATATGAACGTTTTCACATCGAGTTTTATGACAAAGTTAGCGGTACATATGAAAATAGACCTTATTTCAGGTACCAATAAGATTTATATTCGAATGAAACTGTTGATTACTTCCGTTATTACCAATATGTAATAACTTTTGATCTAGACAATGAAGGTCATATTCGTATGGAATGCTCACTTAGCTAAGTATATTCGTAGATAGATAGATATATATTATTCATCTGTGAATCCTGCCCGAAGAAAAAATTCGAGAAAAGACTAAGCGTCGTTTCAAATATTATAAAAACTCAATGCGCCATGTCAACACCTGGGTACTTACTTTTAGAAGTCAAAATACTGGTAGGTAACTACTCTAACGGCAAATGATTATATGTATTTATTTATTAACAGATAACGAGCTTATATACTAAAGCTTAGAGATCGAATACATAAAATAATATAATATAAATATTTATGTAATTTATTATGAAAATACTTTAAATTTAACATTTATTACAATATCAGTGAGTACTAAATTAATTAGGCAATGAAATTGCACAGTTTAATATAATTTGCGCTAGGTGGCGACACTTTGTTCGCCGATAGTTTCTACAAATTCGTTTAAACAACATCCAAGTTACAGATCACGACAATTAGTTAATTTAATTTAATCGTAGGATGTATTATTCCGATGTTTAATTTCATTTATAAATATGGCAGCAAATGTTATAACTGCTATGCAAAGCTGACAGCGAAATTAAAAAATAAAACTGTCTTTTAGCTGCAGCTGAAAAATATTTGGCGCCAACATCGCAAAAATATACTTAAAAAAATAATAGGTCAAAATAAATGTATGCTGACTAGACTTTGAGATCAAAATATATAAGTTAGGGTAGAAATATTGTTCAAATTATTGTCGTTACAAAACAGAAATAAGGCTCAGGATGTTCTGATATGTCCCCTGCATTATTCCAAACGAAAATCGATGAATAAGTTACAAATTATATAAATATGAGATGATTTTTCATATAATATCCCTGTTACATTATTCTATGTGATAAACAATTTATATAAACACCTATTTCAATTTGGCAGAGGGAATTTTTGCCTTAGTTTTTTTTTTCTGTTCATAAACAATTATATGGGGGCTTAGTACTTAGAATATTTACTAGGAAGCGCCACTAATATATGAAGTTTGGCTAGAAATTAATGTTAGATTTATTTTCAGAAGCCCTACTAGCTCTTAAAACGATCCAATTCCATCCTCCTTTCTCGCTCGCACTCTTCTTTCTCACCTGACATTTTCAAACCTCATGGCTTACTATGACATGTCCCAAGATTGATTTCTTTAATTTAAGTTTTCCATACAATTGGAGCACCTTCTAGTGACTAAGAATTAGTTTCAGGAAAGAAAATTGCCATAAAAAGGTATGTTACATATTTTAAACGCTCCTTATTTACATATACCGGCACGAATCTTAAACGCAAAGAAAGAGCAAAGATCGCTTTGTTCATCGTACAAGTGAGCCAATCACTAGTACAAGGACTGCACCCTCCGCCCCCGCGTCTCACTTCATATCACTAAAGAGACCCGATATTTCACTTCTGCGCAGGTGGAAATCAGCTTTGAAGCAAAAGTGAGTGCTCAAGATCCGTGCCGTTACTTGTAAGCAGGTTAAGTGAATTTTCAAAAGCCAATTGCACGACTAGTCTGACTATTAAACCTTTCGACTACCGTAATTACTCAATTAAAAGACAATAGGTGTGCGGATACCGGAGTCAGTGGCGTAGCTAGTCCTAGTCGTTTTTTTTTATTCGGGGCCCCGTATCAAAAGTCCTTCGGGGAACCCGAATAAAAAAAAACGTATTTTTTACGCGGGGGCCCAGTATAATTGATACGGCAGATACGGCGGTAGCTACGCCCCTGACCGGTGTCCTCTTGGAGCTTAATGAATTAATATTGAAAATATCTTTCCAGAAACTGTAGGTACCTAAGTACTAACCCCCATTTCCAAATACAATATCAATATTAAAAAGTTTACTTAGATTTTATTAGGTTGGTAGTACAAATTGTTAGCTACAATAGTACCACCCGTATAGTGTAGTGTATAATCAGTGTAGTTCAGTATTAGTGTTTGTCTACTCATTAGATGCGCAGCGTTTGTCTTCTAAGGCCAGGATGAGGGCGCATTCTATCTTGGAGTGAAGCCACTTTAACACCTCTGGATCTGATACTTCTATCACTTTTTCGTCCGTTGAGAAGTAGTTTACAAGCTCATCCTGGAATTATTAAGAAACACTCATTTAAAAAAGGTAAATGCGAGTCAAGCTTAGCTTAGGCCTATAAAACCTATTAAGATCTACAAAACTAATGAATTCCATAAGTTGCTACTCGTATGTTGCTACATATATAGCTGTCTTCCTCTCTGCTAATTTTCGCTGTGCTCGACAGGGTTCAAGGTCTGTGACAATTTTGAACACCATCAGTGTACACATATGGATTGCAATAAAATATTGAGTATAACCGCATAAAAGTAAGTATTTTGTGAAGTAATTACAAAACAGTTTTCGGATCTTTGCCTTTATTTACGAGTTTGTCACATGGCTTTGCTGCCAAATGTTATAATTCAAGCAACAGGGGAATCGGACCCTTCTGAAAAATAATAAGTGAAATGTCTGGACAACTGCTACAAGTAACTGATACTTGAACTTGATATACCAGACACCATCATGATCATTTTCGCTGGAAAACGTCATCTGCTGGATATATTCGAACCAGTCCACCTCTGTTCAAAAGCTGACAGGCCTCTCAGAGGTTTTAGAACGTCAATAAGGGAGATTGGGGAGCCTAAGGTTCGTGTGCGTATATCAGTGAAACCTATGCAGTCCAGGAGCACATGTGCGATTGTCTCCTCCCCACAAGCACGCTCCTGTACCTTTCAGCCCCATCGAGCATCTGATGCCTTACAAACCTGCTTAATGTTGAGCAGCAGTTTCTCGTTGGTGACGATGGGTGAGCCGATGACGTCATCCAGCTTTACCGCCCACTCCACGTGCCAGGAGCCGCTGGTGCCGCTCGCGCGCACCATGAATATGTGCCTGAAAAGTTAGTTGTAAGAATGTCAGAAACAACTCTACTACCAAGACCTTTTTTTTCGGTGGGAAAATCATCAAAATCAAAATGGTTTTTATTTTACATATATGCCTACATGGGCACTTATAAAACGTCAGAAGCTAGTGTACGGTTCCAAATTGGTTATTTCCTATGGAGAAAAACTGGCAAGAAACTCCATGGTTACTCTTTCCAGTGACATCTCCGCGCCCTTGGGCGGGGCGGGAGATAGTGTCACACTTTTACTGATCAAAAACTCACTCCTGTTACTACGTTGCCTTTTAAAGGCATATGGCGTAGCCTTCCTTTCAGACACGAACCCTTGGCCCTAGTAGGTTCGTTCCTTCAGCAGGATCCCTACGGTATACTTTTGAGGTACCTTCTTTTCAGAAATTGATCCTTGGCCCCAGTAGGCTTCAGCCGTGACCTGACCTAGCAGCTGCAGCCCCAGCGCAGCGTGCTGCGAGTATGTACGCCCTGGAGTGAGGAGATATCATAATACTTACTGTGTGGATACAAGCAGCGTGCAGTTGGAGGAGGGCCCGAGGTGCGCGTGCGCGATGTACGCGTCCGTGTCAGCGTAGTGGCCGCGCCCCAGCAGTGTCAGCAGCTGCAGCCCCAGCGCCGCGTGCTGCGAGTATGGCCGGACGCCCTGGAATGACGAGATACATGATCCATTATTATAATAACTTCAACTTATAGACTGATGGCCAAATCTTCCAGCCTTTGAAATCTAAATAAAATAAATGACACCACTATTTTAATCATAGCAACTCATTTTAGTCAGTAAGAGTCTGACAGTCTTTCCTGGTTCAACCACCGTAGGGGAGGGTAGAACTTGAGAGTAACTATGTAAAGAAGTCAGTTCCAGTCATTCCATGTAAGAAAGTCAGTCTCCAGTCATTTTTATTACACCTGGTCCGATGGTCAAGTAGCTACGACGCCATCTCGGCTGCTCCTGTATTCTTCATCACTCCAGAAACAGTTGAGTCTCTTCAGTTTGGTCAGAGCGTTTACGAGTGAACTCGGTGCTCCCAAGGTTCGTGTTCATAAGAACATGAACCTCACCAAGCACCGAGTTGCTCAGAGGGAGCGACGAGCACATGCGCTTTCGCGACTGGTTTTGTATTTCGGATTAATATGTACTATTTTATCTTCGGACTAGTTGGTACTACTTAGTTTCTGTCTATACACAACCACGACGTTTATTATAGATTCAATATTTAGCTATCAGAACAAGTATCTATAATTGCTAAATAATTTCTAGAGCCTCTCACCTCAATAGGATCGCAGTGTCTAGGCAGCCGGCGTCTCGCCAGCAAGCGTCCACCGCTTCGCTCCACGCAGGCCTTCAGAGCACTTTCAGCACTGCTGACGTTCAGCTGCCTCGATAAAGATGCGCGAGCAGCCTCGCGGCAGACATCTGGTGAACAGTAGAAGATAGTGAAATGATGATTACGAAACAGAAATCCAATTTAGAAGTGCATTAGGACAGAATATAGACCACAAACGAATAGCGATCCTTCAATCCGTACGGCGGTGTGAGAGCAATCCCCAAATTAACGGGGTTGTTTTAGGGAGATCTTGGGCTGTCCAGCTTTTCGTGTGCGAGGTAGGGTAGCTAAGCAGTGAAGCTAAGTTGCGAAACTACAGTGTCTACCACCACCCGTGCTAAGAAGTGTAGCAAACCGTATAAATAAGAGCTGAGGTAATCCGCTTGCGCGTGTAAAAACAGCTTCGTCGATCTCTTTTTCAACGGAGTCTAGCTAGCTATCATACGATCCGATTGGTGTATCTCATACTCAGTAGCTTAGCATATTTAAGACCTATGCAGTCAGGTACGGCAGGACAAAGGATTTTAATTTTTATCAATGGACATTAAAAAGTAGCAATATTTCAGATGAACCCGTGGCTTCGAAAGGCATGGCATTGAAAGACGCATACGTGGTGCTGTAGCGCGTTGCGGTAGCAACGGCATGCCGAAAGATGCACTTCGTCCGTTATTAAATAGACTAGTATGACCGAATACTAGGTATCGGGCAATAGAAACTGTCGGGCGGGGAATCTTTCGACGTGCCGTGAAATTCCGCGGTATTATAGTGGCTATTTAGTGTGTGCCGACTGGCGGCTAAATGCTTTGCCATGCCTTTCCATGGTTCTTTATGGTAGAATGTCAACATAAAACGACCACAATACCTAAAACACCAGAACCTCACTCCATAAGCATAAGCGTGGCATAATCAGCCTTTTATATTCCCGCTCCTGGGACTCAGGCCTCCCCTCTAAGAGAGGGAGGCAGAGACCGCATCACATTTGGATTTATTTGTCTTGTTCAGCTAGCATTTGATTACTATCAGTGGCGCAGCGTACCACAGTCTCGTATCAAAAACAAAAATGGTTTACCTTACGAGGCCGTTGGGGATAATATGTTTCGAATACGTTACGCCTACGCCTACGCCTACGTCGTTCCCTGTAGCTTGGGGGGCCCCGTATCATTGATACAACGGTAGCTACGCCACTGATAAGTATTAAATTGCAAGTACATGCTCATGATAACAAAGCAGATAGAAATGCGTGCACTACGATACTCACTCCTCACGACAACACAGTCGTCATCTGTCCGCATCGCAGACGAGAACAAACGAGAAACACTGTTAATGTCTACATACAAACATACAATAATTACAGAAATATAATATATCACTGGAAAATTGCAAATGCGCACCGCCTTAAGATTGGAAAAGTACTAAATACTAGTTTGACCACACATCATGATATTTGTTATAGTTTTGAAGTATAAACCCTGACGCATAATAATTACGGGCTCATGGTTATCGTTAAATTCCATTTATGCCGTACTAGCGAATCGTCCTAGCTTCACACGGTGATATTAAATATATTATGTATGTATTATACACATAAATATTTCTCTTGAATCACTCTATCTCTTGAAATAAAAGTAGTTTTAAAGATCTGACCATACATAGGGACAGACAGCGGGAAGTGACTTTGTTTTATACTATATAATGAAAAACGATTTTTCATTACTCATACTCTGAAAGTAGGCGTAAAGTTGCCTGCGGATAGGGTTGGAAGAAGTACTTTTACTCCCTAGGGAGTTTTACTTTACAACTGACAGTTGTTTTTTTAATATTTAGACAGCAAATATTTAAAAAAAAACTAGTTCTATTTTGACATTTCTATTGAACCGTGACCCGAAACTTTATACCGAATTAAAATGACATAGAGATAGAAATAATTTAAGAATACTTTTTTTAATGACTTTATTTTAATTTACTTTCGATTATTTCATTAAAACTAATATATATTTGAGAAAAATGTTGACAGACCCATTTTTACAATGACAAAATGAAAAATATTGACTGAAAAGCCAGGGAGCCGAACACTGAAAAAAAGAATTGGCGGGTAAATGGTAGACTCTCTATAATCTGTGGCCGATTTGATCTTCCTTTTTTTTTCGAGGTGTATAGTTTTGTTTACATTTTGCTAAATCTCTGTTACAAGAAATTTTATTAACACGATAAGTTCATCAGCTTCAGTTATAAATTTAACGCAAGATTCTTAAGAGGAGAAAACCGCTTACCGCCTAAATCAAAAGAAATATATCTACCTAAAAACATACGAAGACCTTTGACGAGGACTCAGGTTTTTATCATTTTTATTTTCCTCGTATTCGTAATGAAAAGCACAGTGTTTACCTCGGGTTCAAGAGTTATTTAGTCCCTCGAACTATTAGCGACCTCGCTGTCGCTCGGTCGCCAAGAAATTTCTCGGGACTAAATAACTTTCTTTCATCCCTCGTATAACAATGTACTATTTTCAGGACATTACCGAGAAATTACAAATAATAAAGATTTGTTACAATCATACGGAATTTGCAATTATCCAGTAACATTTTATACACATAAATATTAATAAAAAATATGGTAAAATAAAGATAATGATTATCTTCCAATCAAACACACTCATGCATATAAAGATAGGTAAAATAATTAATTTAATTTCTTATAAATATTTTACAGGATTCCCAAAAAAAGGCATGCTTACAATGTTGAGAAAGAGTGGAAAAATATGTAAATACCTAAGTATGATCTACAGAATCCTTTATCCATAAAAAAAATGAAATGAAAATGGTATTCTCGATTTCAAAGCTTTAATACTCAGCTGAGCGGGTTCAAAAGCCATAAGTAGTATCGTTCGACCGAGAACTACCTACAGCCATTGAACCCACTCAGCTTATCTTAACTTAATGATATGGATTTCGTATGCGCGTACATTAATTTTAGTAAAAAAAAAGTACTTAATTTTTTTATTGTATCTTTACAAATCGATTATGTTTCATGTAGGTACCGGATCGACCTTCCACGGGATTAAAATGACCAACATTTTACGGCGTATATCCGTTTTATCTGATAAACACAAAGTATTTACGTGGTTAAAATTCCAAAATCCAAATAATAGGTGTGTACCTTTTTGAATTCAATCAACCAAGAATCCAAAGTGGGCCTGGTCAAATTAAGGTTGAGTACCACTGCCTTAGGTTCAGCTTAGGTCTTTAAATGAATCGCGTCTCGTGGTAAGGTCACAGGTTACAACAAAAAAAAAAAGATTAAGTTAAGAAGAAACACAAAAAAATATGAGTTTTTCTTCTAACTCACCGAAAGTAGGTCTTGCAACAAGCGCAGTGAGGGCTAGCGCGATGCTGGCTTGATTACTGCTGTCACCTTCGATCACGCTTTCTGGGATGTCGTTGCTTAGTTGGGGAACTTCACCTGGTGAACAAGTTCAAGAGCACCAGCTTTATTTACGGAGCTTGGTAACACAATCACCACAAAAATCGGTCTTGTGTATACAAACTCAAAACAGTAAACTCAGAACAGTACTACAGTAACACTAAGTATAAAATTGTTATTTTTTTTAATGGGAAAGCACCTACTGACTTCTCCTGGAGGGCGGATCAGACTTTTACTGACTAAAACTACAGTTCACTAGCCCTTTGTGTTCTAGGGCCACGGGCAACTTTTTCAGATGTCAATCTATGGCTTTAGCAGCCGAAAGCCATACTGGTCCCTACGGTTTTGCTGACATCTCATCTTACGTGCGTGGAACACTACACGCAGTCGTCGACTCAGTCCAGCCGGACGGCGAGCTACCTATTGCTCGTCGACACAAGTAAAGATTTGTAGGATACCGTCTGCGACCGAGACTGTAGACGTCCAGTCCGTAGACGGACACCGACTACGGTAGATGCATATAATTAGTCTTAGAACTTAATCAAATTATTGCTCCAAAATCCCTCTAATTTTGACTATAGTTCTCAGGTATTAAGCTTAGGGAGATCTATGTTCAATAATGGACGTCTTTCGCCTCTAATGATTATGATGATGAAGAGGAACAAACCTGGTTTCCTTCTAGGTGTCTGCGGTTTAGGCAGATCATCAAACATGGCGCTGGTCCTAGTACTGGGGCTCGCTCGTAATCCTAGCAAGGCTGCTGCTCCATCTTCCAGGCGGGAAGCCACATCCATCACCTTGCGACCAAGAGCTGTGCCCTGGGGAAGAAAAAAAGTCGGTTATTTGAAGTTCGATCAGATGAAGACGTGAACAGGTTCCATCAGTTGAGACGGGTCATCTCTTAGTTGCCAGGGACTAATTTCTATTAATTAAAATACGTCTTTTTATTTTTACTAGCGACCCGCCCCAGCTTCGCACGGGTATTGATATTGAATATACTATGCATGTATTATACTCATAAACCTTCCTCTTGAATTATTCTATCTATTAAAAAAACCGCATCAAAATTCGTTTTCTTTTGTTTTCTCACCAGGCACGGCTCATAATACTGCTTCAGTCCTCTGGAAAAATCTCCAATATTGCTATACGGGTTTCCAAGGATGTTGAGCCCGAGGACCAGGACGTAGAACTGCTGCACCAGCTGCGTCCAGTAGTGTCGGGAGGCCTGGTCTACCAGGGTGCAGGCCGTGATGGGAGCATTGCGGAACTCCAGGTAGGACATTCTGGAATTATCAATATAAGTTAAACATGTGTAGCTTGTCATCATTGTTCAGACTCATTGAATAACCTTAGCGGCTAGGTTTCAATCCCCGACATCCGCAGCTTTAGTAATTATGCTTCATTCAGCTGCACAAAATAAGGGCTTGATGCAAATGACGAAATGGCAAGGTAAAGACCTTAAGACTTCTCCAAGCTCCCGCTTCGCTTTCATAAAGATGAAAGCGAAGCGGGAGCTTGGAGAAGTCCTCATCAGAATGCTCCAGTCGGATAAGGGTCACCACAAGCAGAGACTTACGCCTATGCTGCCCTACTACAGACGCTCTGGTTCAGTCAAAGCATCTTAATTGATTAGGAATAAATATTTTAAAATACATTTGCAAGAATGGACCTAAACATTTATAGTAACGTTGCGAACTTATAAAAAACCACTTACTTTATAACCACATCCTTCATATCACACAGCGAGGATCCCCAGGAATTGAACAGATACTCCAGCAAGTCACTGTTGAACAGTTTAGGCCTATTCTCCTTCTTGTTGCCAAACTTTGTCTTGCTAGGACTGTTGGCAGTCTCCGCAGAATACCCTCGAGATGACAGGCTCAACACCAGCTTTACAGGAGATAGATGAACATACTCAAAGAGCACATTCTTCTGCGCATTTATCTGACTCTTTATAGCGATCATTGGTAATGGCATATGAACCAACGCAAGGTCCGCTCTCAACCTTACAGCGGGCTTCTCCTGAATCTTCCAGTGGTTCAGAATATCAAAAACGTAGTTAACAAAACCACGGTCTAAGTTCACACAGTACTCCTGCACTAAGATCTTGACGTATTTGTATATGTCCTGGTTTAAGCTCGGTCGGTGTTGCTTTAAAGCGACTATCTCTATGCAAGGTTTCAGACCCTTACTTGTCCTGACGTCGTTGGGTATCGGTGCTGGGTATAAAACACTTGGAAACACAGCTTCGTGTAGCTGGTTGTCGATTTGTAATCTCTGGCATTTCAAGTGACAGTAAGTATAAGTATCAGATTTGCGTAATTGTAACCAAACGCCAGGATTATACGTCCTACGTAGTTCAGAGAAGAATGGTTTCGTCATTTGCATCTTCTCCAAATCTAAATGTATATATTCCTTTAACTGGCATTTCTTCTGCTCCGTTTGGTACTTATCTTCGATCCATGATGTTAAGTCTGGAGATAACTGCTTCCATTTGTGGTTAACATTTACTTCCCATCTGGGTAGAGAGTCAGTCATGCTGACATACGCCAGTTCCTTCACTCCTGTGTGAGTTGGCACGCAGACTGACAAACTGATTCCTGATAAAGACATGTAGACTTCGTAATTACTCCGTTCTGCGTTGATCCGCATCCTGTACTGGTAGGCTATTCGTTCGTCTTGAGCCAGGGCAAAGACTCTCTGATATCCATCCATGTATGATATCCAGTACACTATGACCTTATCTTTCCTCATCTTCTTTGTCTTGGCGTGTGTTTCTGGGAGGTCTGAGCTATCAGAGTCATCACTGCTGGAGGAGCAAGGTTCTGGAGACTTGGGTGTGAGTCTCTTGAGGGTAGAAGATAGTTTCGATGTGACACTGCTGGTGGCTACCAAGGTTGAATGCTTCACTGAGTGGAAGCTTACTTTTTCTTCACCATACCTGAGAAAAAAGAAAAAGTTACAGATTTTATTTACTTTGGAAGTTCTATAAATTGGTGTTTCAAACTAAGTATTAACGACCGTAATTCAAGCTTAATTAATGTCTTATATATGTATTTATGTATGAACTATGAACGTTATAAATAAAGCTTATTGATAACGAACAATGTGATCCCACAATGGTTATTAATTTTAAAAAACTCACCCATCCTGCCCAAAAGCAGCATCATAACCTTTGCCCTTATTATTATAAATATTCCACATCAGTTTCCTATCCTTGGCCGGATCATCCCAAGTATAGAGCAATGACTGATAGGGACTCAGCAGAGCCACCTGGCCGGAGTCAGCCTGGTGCAGCTTCAGGAACAGGTCGTCACACAAGTTGTCTATGCGGACTGGCGAGTCCCCTACAGTGTATGGCTTGAAGGTTATGGTGAACGGACGGTCTGTCCCGCCTGTTACTTCTACGCAGATTGCCGTCTGAAAAGAAGAATAGTCCATGAATTCTTAATATTTAGTCTTTTGGAAGATAAAGATATGCTCTTCTGCGAAGATGAAGAGACTGACTACAAAACTTGGTACAAGAAATGCGGTCACATACATAATATTACTTGTAATACTTATGTAAAAGACTATTTTATTCGTAAGCTTAACTTGAAAATCATCTACGGCAAATATTTATACAATTCAAATGAATAGATATATTTGACACCCTACTTCCCAACTTGGGAACACAAAAGACAAAAATGTCCAAGTAAACAATTCACATATCCGCGTAATAATACGTAGATCATAACATGTATCATAAACATGAAAGCCGTCACGTAACGGTTACATCAACGCGACCGCAGCCGGGGCGCGAGCACTAACTCAATTAGCACTCTCTACTTTCATCTCAAGTTTTATAAGACCCGCACACATGCACACTTTCCCTCAGTTTTCAGTAGACTACAGAACATAATGTACAAAATAGTGCTATTCCTAATGTTTTTGGTGTTGTGTGTGGTTAGTACGCAAAGTGAAGATGGATGCAAGCACTCAAGATCGTACACCAGAGTCAAACGAGGAAGATACCCGGGCCCACCGATAAGATTCTACAGTCGACCGCCCATGGCCTTCCCTATCAAAGGTGTCTTCTCCTACACACCCCCGCCGTTCATGCAGGATGATGAACCCCCGTACCCCGGCAGCAGACCCTACAAGGTTAGTAAACGTCCCACTAACCAATATTTAGGGGATGATGATGTTAGTAACCTAGTTAAAAATTTATCTAAACAAGACTTGGACAAGATACTCGAATTCGCATCCGAGAAAGATAAATATTCTTACAAGGACAAAGATATGGACTTTGAATACAATCGACCGCATAAGAGAGAGAATACACAAAGACCGATGTATACCAAAGATTTTTATAAAGGAAACATTGATACCAAATATAATGCAGAGAAACCTTATGAAGTAGAATTTAAAAAATATGTAAACTATGTGACTGAAGCAACTCCTTATGCTATACAAGATGACAGAAGGAACCCATATTCAATAGAAAACGAGCCTAATCAAGTGAGTTTTTATGTACCTCAGAACGATGGACCACCACCCTTTAAAGCATACAGTGAACAAGAAAATGTACCACATCCATACCGTTTTGATCCTCAAGAAGAAGGATCTACTCAACACAAAGGTGTAAGATTTCAAAACAGTCAATCTGATCAGTACAAGCCTTTTGCTTTTCAAGTTGATCAACCCTCACAATTTAAACCATATGGACCTCAAGATGAACCTAGTAACAGTCTTACTAGCCAGAATTTTGGAAACCATCTAAGACCTGACGGTTATTCAAGCATGGGTAATTCAGATATTCCTGAGACAAATGAAGAAGAGAAGCTTCCACCACCGACAAACATGAGAGAAGAAGATTTTGATGTTTCTTACACAAATAATGTGCCAACAATAGTAAAAGCAGATCCAGATTCAGATTCGTATCAAGTGCAGAACTTCGGTGAACTGCCGCTGATGAACTATAATTCTAAGTTACATTCAGTCAGTTCTTATCATGTCCCGCATTATACTGTAAGTATTAGATATTATTTAAAGGGTCTAGGAAAATTAAATACGTTACTAACTACTAGCCAGCAATTTCTTCCGTATGAATGAAAAAACAAGTATAAAAAAACACAGAGGCGGACTTTTCTAGCAATCAATCTTTGGGTGATTCAGAGAAAAGTAGTAGATAGATGAAAAATATAAGAGGGAGAAGAAGGTGAATACGAAGATGTACAAATAAAATATAGACACTAGTTTCTGCCAGCGGCTTCGCTTGCATGAAATTAGAAACGTATCTCAAGGGAACATACTCCCGGGTTGAAAACTTCAAGCGTAAAGATGTTACAAATATACACACTTACAAATTTTCGCCTTTACAATATGTGATGTGACCTCCAATATAACTGACCTCACCTACTAATGATCAATTAATATGTTCTATCTAATTAATAACAAATCTTTTTCTGTATAAAATAATATCTACGTTTCACACGATCATAAATTACAATAATTTATCAAACACTAGCATCTTCCAGCGGCTTCGTACGCATGAAAAAACGGTTTCTTCATACAACTTCCAACTCCAGTTTTGCCCCCTTAAGGGCGAATTTTCGGAAAATTTGTTCTTAGCGGATATTTACACCTTATAAGGAACCTGCCTGTCAAATATCTAAATCTGTGGGTAAAGTCATGAATGAATAATGAATTCATTAAAACAGCAGTTCTAATAAAAATTTATGGATCAAATATAGCAATATAATTATGAAGACTCGAAAATCCCAAACAAGAACTTGAAAATTTTGTAAAAGAATTCTTTCTCCTAACTGTTATTTTGTTCCAGGTAACACAACCAAAACCACAATCAGCACCATCATCATCATTTGCATCATCACAGTCTTCCTCCTCATCGTCTGGCCTGAAGATATCTCCAGCAGCCGCCTCCATCAAAGCCCCACCTTTCGAGCCAGCCCCACCGGTATCAGCTGCTAAAGAACAAAGCGACGCTCATCTGAAGGCTATCAAGATCTGGTCTCATAAGTCCAAAGGAGCGGCGTACACCTTGCATGATGACGGTACCTTGACCCCGGAAAGGCCGAGGCCACCGAAGTATGGGAAATAATGTTCATCATCATCATCATCATTTCAGCCGAAAGACGTCCACTGCTGGACATAGACCTCCCCCAAGCGCCGCCACAAAGACCGGTCTCTCTCTGTCCGGTGGAAATAATGTTATTAAATTGTAATTATAGTTAATTTATTTTTTAGTTGGTTGTTTTATTTAAACTGAACGAGACTAACTGACTGAGCCGAGTGGTAACGGCCTGACTTACAAGTTGTAGGTCACGGTTTCAAACTCAGCCAGGCGCATTACTTTGTGATACTCTTTCATCTCAAACCGGTGAAGGAAAACATCGTGAGCAAACCGGCATGGCCTAGAACCAAAACCTTCGAACACATGGTACATCCACCAACCCACATTGGGCCCTCGAAGAAGATTACGGCCCATTCTTTCTCTGAGAGAGGAGACCCCAGTCCCAGTAGGTACTGGGAATAGGCTGATGCTATGCTATGCATTTTGCATATTGTTGGATTTTGTATATATTTTTTTTGTCTATTTTGCAAAAAAACTACTAAAAATACAAAATACAAAAAGACTTCAGCTTATACTCGTACACAAAGTACTATAGGTAAAGAATAAGTGCCCTTATTTCATCAAAGCCAAAATCTTAATATTTCACATGGGCCTACATGGGCACTTGTAAAACGTCAGAAGCTAGTGCACGGTTCCAAATTGGTCGTTTCCTATGGAGAAGAACTGGCAAGAAACTCCATGGTTACTCTTAAAAAAAAAAGTTTTTTTACAATATTTCCATATTACAGTATTAACACATAAATTATGTAAGGACAGCATCAAACCCTTTTCCAAAACTAACATCATAACTTTATCATCATCGTCCTACCCTCGTACCATATTACTTGTGGTCGCCGTATCAGTCGTCTCGCTATCACCGATTCCCTTTTCCTTCATATCTCTTCTCGTACAAACCATCTTTTGGTTTTTTTACCTCCCTCTCTTTTTCCAGCCATCCACAAGTGTGAGCAGCGCAAAAACTTACTTGATAATGTTTTTTGAAAGAACCTAGAAATTTCAAAAAGCCTCAGAAGTGAACTCACCCCCTTATCCATCCTCAACACAGTAAAATGGTTCCTAGTGATCGGGAAGTGTTGAGACACCACAGTCGAGTCCCGGTACTTGCAGTGCATGGACATGGAGTCCGTCTGCGGCCAGAACGGCGTGCACTGCTGCGGGGCCAGGTCGTTCCACAAGTCTGCTGCTTCGTTCTCCTCCATGAAGCGCAGGTGGCGCTTTGTGTCGTTGTAGACCAAGAAGTATGGCAGGAGAGTCACGATTTTTGTCAGTTGAGGACACAACTCTGAAAGGGTTACCTGTGGAAGAAAATATTTATCAGAGAGCTGGATGGATATTTGAGCTCGCTTCGGTCAGTCATATTTTGTATGTCATATCAAATAGGTGCATTTGTGCGGACAGAAACAATTTAGGTCTTATCAAAAAAAGTGTATCTTGTTGTGTTCATTATCAAGTCAGGCTATTTAGCTCTTACGTATGTATTACTAGCGACCCGCCCCAGCTTCGTACGGGTGCTGATATTGAATACATATATTATGCACACCGTTGCGTAGGTACTTTTAAAGATTTAAGCATACATAGGGATAAGCAACTTTATTTTTTATAGTATGTAATTATTACATATTACATATAAATGCAAGATGTAATATAAAGCTCAGTACTCATCGAGTTGGCTTTTACCCCTAGATAAATCCTGGGTTCAGCCAGGCTACGTCCCATCGATGTGGGTAATCGAGGTGTAGGTGTACAAGCTTAAAATATTGTCAAGGTAAAATAAGAAGAGCAGTAGAACTGACATTGAGCAGCAGGCGGTAGTTGGTGCGGCGCTCGGTGTGCGGGCACACGACGAGGCCGGGCGCGGCGGCGGCCAGGCGCGCGGCGCGCGACCACGCCGAGTGGTGCGCGCGGAAGCGCACGCGCGCGCCGCGCCGGCGTCCCCTCGCGCCCGGCGACCACAGCAGCGGCTCGTCCGTCACCTCGTACCACGTGTCCGACTGCCCGCCCTGGCAAACACATCGCAGTTTCTCGTAAAAAGAAACCTTATCTGCCTAAAGGAAAAAGGAAAACAAAAAAATGGTAAAAAATAAAAAAAAACAAATAAAAATAAATAAATTTAAAAAAAGACGACAAGAATAGTAGCCAAAAATAAAATAAAAACAAAAACTAAAAAAAATAAAAGTTAAAAGTAAGGGTCGGGTATGCTCGGGATAAAGAAGGACAAGAGAACGATGAAAACTTAAAACATCTAAATTATTAAAAAAAAAACACAATTACGTAGAAAAACCATTCAATATTCTGTATTAATAATGATCAAGAAAATTGCTGGGCAAAGGCTCCTCCTAAATCCTTGGACTCTTTACCTGTGTTTTCTTTCCATAATAGGTAGCAGACATGATTTTTCCTACTCACAAGATTTTTTTTATATAAAAAACAGAACTAAATGGGCACGTAGGACAATTGGGATATGAAGGGCCCTTAGAAGAAGAAGCCCCACACCTCCGGGTGTTGGTAGGATAGAACAAGACGCACAAGACCAGTCATTATGGCGTCATTTGGGGGAGATCCAGCTTTGGACGTCTTTTGGCTGAGGTGACGATAACGCCAATCTCTGGTCATAAGTGTTTTTTCATTGTGGTTAAAATCATCCAATGACGAATCCCGCCCTTGAGCGGAGCGGGAAACAGTGTCAGACTCTTACTGACTAAACAACCCAACAACCGTTTCTACGTTGCCATAAATACCAGCCCCAAAGCCTTCTCTTCAGACCCAAAACCTTGGCCCCAGTAGGCTTCGACCTTTCTGCATGGTCCTTTCGGCCATAAGAACCTTGGTCTTAACTTCATCTGTAGCGGCAGCCCCGTCTTGCCATATATACCAGACCCAGAACCTTCCCTTCCACAAAACCTTTCCCCCAGTTGGCTTGGACCCTTCTGCAGGGTCCCTACGTTCATAAGAGCCTTGGCCTCACCTTCATCTGCAGCGGCAGTCCCGTCTTGCCATATATACCAGACCCAGAGCCTTCTCTTCAGACAAAACCTTGGCCCCAGTTGGCTTAGATCCTTCTGCAGGGTCCCTTCGGACCTTTAAGACCCTAAGTGCCTTGGTCTTACCTTCATCTGCAGCGGCAGCCCCGTCTTGTTGATGAGCCAGTGCTGCGCGTGCAGGAACACCTCCCAGCAGTCGTTGCGTTCCACTGTCACGCACACTTGGACTTGCTTGTTGCCACCTTCTGTCTCGCAATCGCTGCTCAGTGTCACCGTCTTTTCAGTTACATCTGTATAAAAAATTATCTGTCATTCACAGTAAAATATTTATTTAAATGAAGTAGTTTTGAAACAAGAAAAATAAAAGCACTCCACTAATTAAAACTATACACAAAGATAAAAAGACAAGACAAAGTTTTATGACGCCATATTCGTAGCTGAATATGGCGTCATAAGACCTTCGAGTTAATGATGGTCTTCTCCAAGCTCGAGGTAGCATACTCACCTGGAGACAAGGTGAAGCTGCCAGTCCACGGCAAGCCCATGTACTGCATGTTGATGGAGATCCGGTGCGGCACGGTGAGTGCCAGCGTGTAGGTGTGCGCGCGCTCGCCTGTAGCATACTCACCTGGAGACAAGGTGAAGCTGCCAGTCCACGGCAAGCCCATGTACTGCATGTTGATGGAGATCCGGTGCGGCACGGTGAGCGCCAGCGTGAAGGTGTACGCGCGCTCGCCTGTAGCATACTCACCTGGAGACAAGGTGAAGCTGCCAGTCCACGGCAAGCCCATGTACTGCATGTTGATGGAGATCCGGTGCGGCACGGTGAGCGCCAGCGTGAAGGTGTACGCGCGCTCGCCTGTAGCATACTCACCTGGAGACAAGGTGAAGCTGCCAGTCCACGGCAAGCCCATGTACTGCATGTTGATGGAGATCCAGTGCGGCACGGTGAGCGCCAGCGTGTAGGTGTGCGCGCGCTCGCCTGTAGCATACTCACCTGGAGACAAGGTGAAGCTGCCAGTCCACGGCAAGCCCATGTACTGCATGTTGATGGAGATCCGGTGCGGCACGGTGAGCGCCAGCGTGAAGGTGTGCGCGCGCTCGCCTGTAGCATACTCACCTGGAGACAAGGTGAAGCTGCCAGTCCACGGCAAGCCCATGTACTGCATGTTGATGGAGATCCGGTGCGGCACGGTGAGCGCCAGCGTGTAGGTGTGCGCGCGCTCGCCTGTAGCATACTCACCTGGAGACAAGGTGAAGCTGCCAGTCCACGGCAAGCACATGTACTGCATGTTGATGGAGATCCGGTGCGGCACGGTGAGCGCCAGCGTGAAGGTGTGCGCGCGCTCGCCTGTAGCATACTCACCTGGAGACAAGGTGAAGCTGCCAGTCCAGGGCAAGCCCATGTACTGCATGTTGATGGAGATCCGGTGCGGCACGGTGAGCGCCAGCGTGTAGGTGTGTGCGCGCTCGCCCGCCTCCACGCGCAGGCTCCAGCCCGCGGCCGCGCACGACGCCTGCACGGCGTACGGCAGCCGGTTGTACAGCGCCATTGGCGGCACCACGCGGATCAAGTAGTTGGGGATCGAGCGGCTGACCTTCTGGGATTGGCAGCCTGGGAAAGGGACAAATAAGTCAATGCCATTCAATCTATAGTGGACGCAGGTGGACTCGCGTCACTTTTGGATAAGGAATCGACGTTATTCCAAATATTAAGTAAAACTATATATGAATAATAAGAAAATTGTTATAACTTTACTGTACTTCATATCTGACCTGTAACGGTATGGCCGGCATAAAGCCATAAAGACAATCTTTAGTAAGGATTTTGAAAAAGGTAGGTACGTTCAAGTAATTGCTTAACTATTTATCCACCAATAAAATGATACTCGGTCTGCAATATGGTTTCTCCAAAGAACGTTTGTACGAGCTACTCTACACATTGAACTTTGGCTAGTTTGCACGACATAATCATGAATGCAATATGGCTTATCTAGATACATTTAATATATTATTATGTTATACATTAGGTAGCACTAAATCCATCAAGGGAAATATTAGTTTATGCATTTATTTTACATACGAAAAACTTATTTCAAAGGGTTTACATGAAAGTAACATTACATTCTCACCGTTGAGCATTGAATTACAGCGCCAACAATATTTTATTTATATTAAAAAAAAAACACAATTATTTGCAATGTGAGAAGAAGTCCAAGATGCGATAGAAATTTTCTGCGACGTCTCAAAGGCTTTTGATTGCGTTAATTACAAAACCTTGTTTTTAAAACAGACCTTGTTTTTAGAAACTTTGTTTTACGGATTAGGTAAACTTGTACATTTTCTTTTTTAAATGACCGGCAGCAGCAAGTTAAACTGAACAATGTCAATCACGGGGTTTAAGAGTCAAAATGGGTTTACCACAGGGCTCAATATTGGGTCCTTTCCTCTTTTTTAATATATTATTATGTTTAAGAATCTACAGCATCTATAAAAACTACATAATAATATAGAACTGTTTGCTGACAATACATCTTTAGGCGTTTCAAAAATCTCTACACCAGATCCGAAACTTAAATAAACGTTAGTAAATTTAATTATATAAAAAAAAGTAAGTGCATAAGATTTGTGTTAACGAAAGTTACAAGTAATAACTCTGAAATAGTAATGAATAACTAAGATTTTCATAATTTAAAAGAGTTTCCATGAAGTTTCTTGCTCGTTTTTTCCTTAGAGATCTATCTACACTTTGAATGTGCAATTTAGTTTCACTTTTTTAAATTGTTTGTTCGAAGTAAATGTTTTTTTTATTTTTTACCTTTATTTTTTAATTAATCTAATGTCTTCTTACCTTCTACAGGCAGTATCCTCATGGCAAAAATCCTCTTATCTTCTCCATCCTTGGCGGGACAGATCATGTCTCTTGGTGTGCCCACTTCGTTAGCTAATTCCATCCACCAAATTCCTTGTGTTGCTGTTTGGTAACTTCTGAATAAAGAACATGAAAAAACATAATATCTGATTCTTCATTTAAATATTTTGTACATGTGACATAATAAATCTTTATGAACCCACTCCCGATGCAAGATATACAGTCTTAAGAGATTATTCTGTGTCGAAGGGGAGATTTTGAGTATCTGATAAAACCGTGAAGTAATTTTGAAAATTCTTGCTTGTTGGGACTCAGGCCTCTCTTTACTTCACGGTATCACTGAAACCCTTTTATTTCACACAATCAATCCATATTTTCTTCCACTCTATCCATCTGCAGTTCATCAGTTCTTTCTTCAAGGCTTTAAATAAAGTACGTAGTTAAGAAACAACTTACTCAAAGTTAGAAGGCAGCAAGAACAGTTTACAATGGTAAGCAATATACAGCGGTACGTTATAGGTCTCTTGTGGAGCAATGACGGCGAGCCGCATCTTGTCGTCGAAGGGGTTTGTGAGGGAGCCTATCAGCTCGGCGCCGATGGCTTGCAGGTCTGTCTTCTTGTAGAAGAGTTCTAGGGCATAAGAGGTTTCGTTGCGGATCTGGAAAGGAACGAAATAATACATATTGTATACCGCAGTGTTTTGTTCATGGTGGTGCAAGAGGGGTGATATGTTTGAATTTTGAATATAGCAATGTTGTTGATAAAGAAGAAAGTACAATCTCTGTTGAGATTGGTGACTTAGATCAAGAAACAGTTAGGACCATTATTATAAACTAAGTGAAATCTGTTTAAATTAATATGAAGACATATACACCGTTAAATTTTAGTCGTTTTAATCCCGAAGAGGGTCGATCCAGTACATGAAACACTATCGATTTGTGTAGATAAAATAAAAAAATAAAGTACTTTTTTTCTAAATCTCTTATTGATATACGAATTTACGAAATTAATTTCTTTAAGTAAACGAGTCATTGACCTTGTAGGTAGTTGTCGATCGTTGCGTACTAACTACCTACAGGTCATTGAACTCGCCCAGCTGACGTTTACTTAAAGAAATCAATTTAGAACATGCGTAAATTAATTCGAGTTAAAAAAAAGTACTTACTTTGTTTTTTCAATCTAACTTTACCAATCGATAGTGTTTCATGTACTGAATCGATCCTCCAAGGGATTAAAACGACTAAAATTTAACGGTGTATGAAGACAAGACTGAGTATTATCGAAGACATAATATTGTGCCGCGTATTGTTCTCTATTCCTTTTGTGTCATTATTTAACTAGACGTAGACATAAAACACTTGTATTGTTACAGCACTTAAATGCTAAACCACTGCAGCCTAAGTAGGTAGATAGGTGTGATTACAGAATGACACAAACCTGTAATGGAGACCTGACAACAATTTTTTTATTGTTATACTTGGAAGTCCTCTCCACTGCGATGTAGTAGCGAGTGGAGTTCTTGCTGGGATGCAAGACGTGAAGTTTGGACACGCTGCGTTGTGGGCATAGGATCTGAAACAGTAACAGAAATTTAGTTTTCGTCCTATAAAGAACTTTCATAGTCCTATTGAATCCTGAGTTGTACATAGAGAAAAATATTTAGTGATATAAATTACAGTTCATTTATTGTGTTCTTCAGTGCTAACAATATTTCGCAAATCACGGTGGCCAACTTCATAAATGAACTACAAAAAAATAAATCGACCAAAAGCTTGACGGGCCACGCTCAGTGTAGGGTTCCGTAGTTTCCCGTCCATCACAAATTTCTCACAATGTAACAGAATGCAGTAGCCCATTTAAAAATGAGTAAAGTGATGGCGCTGTACCCGGTGGTGATTTTGTGCACTGGAGACCGTACACCCACTTTTGCAGGAGCGAGTTTCCCCACGGAACCCTTCTCCACTGTAATGTGATACTTACAGTAAGATGATCCAGATCGTGCAGGCGGACGGTGAGCGTGAGGTCTGTCAGCTTGGTGCGGAGTGCGGGGGGCGGGGGAGGCGGCGCCGGCGACCACGCGCACGCTTCTGGGGGTGACACGGCGCCACCGGGGAACCCGCCCTCGAAACTGTATCCAACGTAACAAATAGTTTTTTATGCTGCATATTTTAAAATACAAATAATTACTAGTTTTAGCGAAATCTCCTCCAAAACGACCGCGCGGGCTGAGCATCGGGTTCTTTTGATCATCGGTCGGCAACGGTTGAACTTTTATATTCAGTCGGTATATTGTTATTTTGTTAATTAATTTAGATCATTTGCAGCAATGAGAGTTCGTATATCTTATTTTTAAATTATCATTTGTTGTGCTCTAGGTTATTAAACTTTGATTGTTTATTAAATAATTTAGGAAATAATTGTGCGTTATTTTTAAAAAAACTGTCCTCGCTTTTGGTTTCTAAGACTAGTATATATAATTAGGAACTTGATTAGATTTATACGAGATTTTAAGGTTTTATTTCTTATCTTTTTTCTAGGTAATTGGAAAAGTTATTTATACTGAAATTGTGCTATTTATCTTCCCTACTTACCACAAAAATTACACATCTTAATTGCGATATTTCAAAGAACATAATTTCTTTTCAAGTAAAAAATAAATGTGTTCGAAGAGTAACATATTTAACCAAGATTCTATGATGTGAGATACAAACCAAATAAAGTTACTCACCAGTCCCATTCATCACTAACATCGGACATCTGTGGTTTCGACTTCTTTGGTGGCTCGTCTAGCAGTTCTGCCGACGATGTGTCACAACCTAGACATGAAGATTAATGTAGGAAAACAGATTAAGGAGAAGCAGGAAGCATCTTAAAGTTTTCTCCGAAATTCCTTCTCAAATTTGTAAACTCAAAGTACATCCTTGAGGATCAAGAGCGGCTATAGCACCAAAAGGGGCCTCACACAAACCCTGGCTTCTTTAAGAACGAGGCTTTATCTATTTATATAAAAGAAGAAACTAACTGACTGACAAATCAACGCACAGCCAAAAGCCACTGGGCCTAGGAGCGTGAAATTTTGCACAAAGCTTCCTTTTAAAGGGTTTTATAAATTCAGCTCCTAAAGGTATGTAATGGGGGTCTAAAGTTTGTATGGAAAACCCTACTTTCGGATAAAGCCGCTGGCAGAAAACTAGTTATAATATAAAGGCTCTCTTTTCACTTCTTTTCACCCGCTGGTATGCGATGATGTGGTTGAACGTTGGGTTGCGACAGGGGCTGTTTCGTTTTTGAATTTATAAAAGAAAAAAGTCTTTCTGATGCTCTCGCCCACGTATAAACCAATCCATTCTACGCCTCTCTTGAGGATGGAAGAGTCACCGAGGTCGATATAGAAAGAGGTGGCGGAACAATCTGGACCCCTACCGCAAGGGCTGTTACAAGGTGGCTCTGGAAAGAAGATCTGGAAGGCTTTGGGGAAACCCTTCACTCAGGAGACGCTAGTTTCTTTTTTATTTTGGATTAGCTTCTGCCAGCTACATCGCCTCCGTGAAAGTAGGTTTCTCTATAAAAACTCTGGACTCCAATTTCGCGGAAAAATTTTAGGAAATCCCCTCTTAGTGTTCTCCAACGTCATAGTAGAAAATAGTTTTGGCTGTGTGGACAGGTCGTTAGGCAGATTCTCCTGTTATATTAAACATGCTCGCCGCATTTGGCTACTGTGTCACATGGTTTTTTTTTTATCAAACTGTAGAGACCCTACAGGGTCGAAGCCTCCTGGAGCCGAGGGTTGGTGCGAAAGCGTTACACCGGGGCTCAGAGAATAAGGCAAGGAAGGAACGGGGTAGGTTTTTTAGTCAGAGTCTGACACTGTTTCCCGCTCCGCCCAAGAGCGGGATTCGTCATTGGATGATTTTTACCTACCATAAAAAAAACTGTCTCACGAGCATCCTTTCCTAAAAGTACCCTATTCACTCTTGGCAAATACATACAACCAGTTAGTTTTCAGTTACCTGGCGTGCTTGGTCGACTCGTGTCCACGTCATAATCAGCAATGGCTATAATTCTCTCGTTACCCGCCAAATCTGTCTCTGCTTTAGTTTTCAAATGGACTGTTGACCCAGGACCTGCAATTTAACAAACATGGGTATTAGTAATCTTATCTTAAGGATAACATTTGTCATGCATTATTTTTAGTAAAACCGTAAACGGTTACCGTTTATTTTTCATTTGGCTTTGCCGCATATTTACACATCTTATTTTCCTGCTACATTAAAAAATTACATTAAGGAAAAAGGAATAAAGATAACTGATGATATAAGGTTGGCTATGGAAAATGAATGTCTAACCATATATTTTTTTTTTTTGGCCCTAAGTATGTAAAAATTTATTTAGTAAACTGTACAAATAATTAGATATCTAACCTTAAAACTACATAACCCTAATTAACTTAACTAAAAATACCTAATCTAATAAAGCGTCAAAAAACTCTTCCGCATCGCTGTCGACCGGTAAAGTGCCCAAAAGGCTGGCCGCATTGCCACGCACTAAAACCATATTGGTTTTAGTGCGTTTAACTCTGTTGACTTTAACATCTTCATAGGTTTCCTATCCTCTTTTAATCTCTGCACCGGCATTTGGGTGGTTCAAATCATATCTTCGGAGTCGCTCGCGGTCCGTTCGGTCTGATGAGGATTCCTCTGATTGGTGTGACTTGGCTGCGGGTGTTCCTCAAGATGGCGTCTCTCTTCTTTTCTTTTTTCAGTTTTTATAAACGCTAACTCCCTTTCACACTTCCAGCCGATACGATGGCTCCTTCTCTATTACTGCAGTGCATCTCTGGAACGCTCTCTCACACTCCCTAAAGTTCTTACCGTCCACCTTAAGGTAAATATTGCTGTTAGCGATATATAATAAGATCGCCATTGTACCTATAGATTTAAGTTTGTTTAAAAGTTTTTGTAATTATCTATCACTCACCTATATCATTGACCAGTAAAAGGCCACTCTCTCCAGTGACGATGGCAGTGACCACCGCTGTCCTGTCAGTGCAGGCTGCCGCCAGGTCCAGTAAGGCCCTGGCTCCAGCAGGAGTTACAGTCAAGTTTAGCATGTCTCTGGCTTCCACTGCTATGTATGTGCAGGACTTGTCCACGTAGCTCTCTGTCTCGAGGCCGGAGTCTACGCTGTCTTCACGGACGACGGGATCCTGAGGAAGGAAAGTTGTGGTTTTAATAATCCCTATTTTTTTTTTTATTGATTATAGGTTCGCGCTTGACCGCTATCTCACCTGATGGAAAGCGACGATGCGGTCGACGATGGAGCGCGCTTACCTAGAAGTAACCTATTCACTCTTGACTTAAAGATACCCGGATTGTAGCTATCAGCAAACACCGACTCCGGCAAGGATTTCCACTCCTTCGCTGTACGCATAATGAATGTGCTCCCAAAACGTTTTGTACGTATATGTGGGACATGTCTAATTAGCATATCTTCAACCTTTTTATCAAGAATCCTGCATCACGCAATTAAAGTTTTCCGCGCGATTTGAACGTATACGACAGATATACGATAACACCTGTCTGGTCGGAGGATCCTCCCTTATCAACGGAAGTATGTGGGACTTTACTCTCTATCCGCATGTCTCCAAAGCACTTCACAGGATTTTCAATGTTAGTTACTGAAAGTCGCTGCAGATGACAACATAATTATTACTGAACCTTCACCTTTCATCACTGTTACCTCCTAAATTTAAAGAAAAAAATAATAGTTTACCTGCAACGTCACAGTTTTATGCTCAGACTCCTTCTTCCCCTTGACCTCTCCGTCCGTGAACGTAACAGCCTTCTCGTTCTCGTCATGATCACTGCCAACTTCGACTTCACTCTGTTCTGGTGCTGAAGAATCTTCTTCAGCGCTCATCTCTTCGGCACTTGAGTCGCTGGACAAAATTTTGTTTATTGTTCATGGAAAATTGTCACAACAAGACATAATTGTTAGCAAAACGTAGGGACTCTGCAGAAGGTCCAAACCTACTGGGGCAAAGAGTTCGCGTCTGAAAGGAAGACTCTGGCCCCGACGGGTCAGAGTCTTCCTTTCAGACGCATTTGTACGGAAGAGACGCCGGGGTGTCATCCCTGTTTGGACTGCCCAGAGGACACGGTGGAGCACATGGTAGAGGCCCCGCTTGGGCAGAGCATCGAGGTGTTCTCGTGAGGGTGATCGGCACACAGAATTGCAACTAATTTCTGCCTACAGCTTCATCCGTGTGTTTTAAATTATCTCAAGGGGACATGTCAAGCCTAATCAGGAAAAGTTTAGATAATCTAACTTACTCAGTAAACAGATGTCCAATAGCCGTCGCAAGTTTGTCCATGAGCCCGCTCTCATTTTCCGAATCCGACTCATCAGCATCCAGCAGCCCCAAGAAAGACATATGTCCAGCGCTGAAGTCCACATTATAATGTTTACTCTCCCTGCCATTAGGGTTCCGTATAAACGTCATCTCATTGTCAGTGTCGCACTCATCTGCTGAGGTTTCGGATTCGAAGCCGTTTCGTTTTTTCGATCTCTTGGACTGGTCTGATGCAATTGAGGAGTCGGCTTCTGTTTCTTGATGGCTTGACGTGTCCAGGCGGGATGACATTGGGTAAGCTTTAGCCTGTTCAAAGGTATTATTAGATGTTAGTCAACAAGACTGCATACGGATCCATACTAATATTATAAATGATAAACCTCTCAAACGATTTTGATGAAATTTGGCACAGACAATCTTTAGAACCTGAGAAAGAACATAGACTACCTTTTATTGCGAAAAAAAACCAATCTACCAACTAGTCTACACTCATATAATAAAGAGGTAAAGTTTGTTTTTTTGTTTGTAGGGGGTAATCTCTGGTACTACTGGTCTGATTGGAAAAATTTACAGAAAGCTGCTTTACTCCTGAGTGACATAGGCTATATTTTATGTACGCGGGCGAAGCCGCTGACAAAGCTAGTATTTAATAAAATCAAGCACTTTTTCTGGCAGACTCTGGCCGTTATCTTAAATATTTATGAAAGTATATTAGTAACAACTTCTCTATTATATCAATATTTACATGAATAAAAAGACTTTTTTCTTTTTGTTAGAATAGTATTATCATAGGCACTTTTTAGTTATGGAAGTTAAACCCCATTCCTACATAAACGTATACTGTCGCTTATGGAAAAAAAACAACATCAAAATCAACTAGGGCAGTGTAATATAGGGAAGGGTAGGATAGAGTTGGGTAAAGTAGGGTAGTTGGGCAGACTGGGGTAGAGTTGTGTAGATTTGGATAGAGTAGGGTAAAACAGGAGCGAGGCAAAATCTAGTTTCTAATAATTTACAAGTATTTTAGTAACTAACCTGAAACAGCGTAGCAGTAATCTCCCAAGGTCGGTAAATATTCTCATTCTGGACGACGGGTTCGATGAGAGGCTCCCAGGCGTCCACGCGCTCGTTGTAGCAGGAGGCGATGAGGCTGATGGAGGCCGTGCCGTGCAGCTGCTGCGACCAGTCGTGCAGGGACACCTCGGACTTCATCTGGTAAGTAAATAAGTGTGAGTGAGCAGTGGCAGCCGAATGGTAACGGCCCCGACTTACGAGTTGTAGGTCATAGTTTCAAACCGAACCAGGCATATTACTTTGTGTAATTTATTTCATCACTATTGTTTTCAAAACGGTGAAGAAAACATCGTGAGGAAACCGACATGTCCTAGAACCAAAAATTCGAAGACATGTGACATCCACCAACCCGCACTGGGCCCGCGTGGTGGTCTATGTCCCACCAGTGGGAACATCAAAAAGGATGATGATGATGAATAAATAAAACTTTGTTATTACTTTTGTTTAATTTAGAATATGTAGGTAGTCAAAATTTGGAAAAGTTACTTATTATTATAAGCCTGTTATTACAAACTTAAATTATTCTTGAAACAAATTCACGAAGTCATGGAGAAAGTTTCCTGAGAAACTATTCCTGAAATTACCTGGAAATTAATTTATCACAATTTCTTTAAAATTTTATTTAGAGAATACAGGCTTTACGAAGGTGGTTAAGTAGGCAACAAGTCCTAAATTAACTTATTATGTCCAGCAGCTAGAGCTTTCGAGAAATATCGGAAATAAGCGTAATATTTGAACCATGAAATACCTACGTATCTTTTTTTTCTTCTTTGTCAAATTTATCTAAAAGTTGTCTTTAAAAAATCACTTTTAGCGCCCATTGTGACACCCTATTAATTTTAAGTGACTATTGTTATTTTATTTTTGGTGTGTAATAAAGAATATATCTATCTAATATTTTTTAATTTTCACAAAATTAAGCCGCGATAGCCCATACCACTTACAAATAAAATAGGATTCCTGGTGAATGAATTTTATAAATCAATAAATAAAAATATAAAATTACCTCTTTATAGTACAGATATAACTCAGACAAACCTTCATCATCAACACAGGAACCCTGACCGTCTGCTCCATCTCAAACATGACCCTGACGCAAGGCACCGACATGATGAACGTCTCCGAAGGCCTGACGCTCGGGTACTTCGGCTGCGTGTACCCATCCTCAGGGTTAATCATCACGTAAGGCGTCAGCTTCTTTGGAGACCAGAGATCTTCCTCCTGCTTCTCAGCTTTAGGGTTGTATGTGGCGAAATTGAATGGTTCCTTTTCTTCAGGGATGGTTAGTTCTGATGTTATTTCCTCGATGATGTCTGTGGACAATGATACTGCTATAAAAACTGTAAATGGACCGTGTTTTTTGTTTTGTGTTTAATGTTCGACGGACCGATGTCCGGTGCATCACTCGTCAGGTGCATGCATACACCACCTGCACACATGCATAAATCATACACCACCGCGAATCCGGCAAAAAACACGGTCCGTTATCCGGTGAAAAAAACGGACGACTACAAGCGCTCTTAGGAAGATAGCTAAGGACTTTGCACACCACGGTTTTTTAAACGCACCGTTCACACGGTTCACACACGTTTTAGAAACGTGGTCGACGGACGACGGTCTACAGGCTGCGTCTGAGTTGCGTGCGTATTGCGTCTGTATCTCTACACACGGGCGTCTAAGGCACGTTTAAAAAATGTGGTGTGCACAGGCCTTAAATAAAAGCAATGGATTGTAAATTGTAATTTAAAATTATGTTGTCTCAAATATTTACAATACTGATTGGGAAGAGTATTGTGCGCATACGTCAGAGATCGGTAGATTAAAATAGAATTTTATTTTAGAGAAAGAGAGACCCTCTTCCTCTTGTAGAGGAGTGGCACCTGGCCACCATTCGCTGTTTGACGACAGCAGTCGAAGAATGCCGAATGGCTGGATGTATGGTTTTGTGTTGAAACTAATTGTCTATCCATCTAACCTGGTGCGGTTAAGTCGACTTCTACACAGTCTTGCTGGATGGTTGGAGAGAACTGGCTAGGCATATCTGACCAACTATCTACCAATAATAGCGAATGAGTTACTCGAGACGTCACATACCCTGGTCGAGTCCACAATCATGACTGGACCAAAACGAACACCGTATCTTGCTCCTCATGTTAACCAGAACTCTCCATAGTGAAAGGTAAGAATGCTGACTCATGCAGAAGTTACTCACCCATAACAGTGTGAACCGTAGTAGCTGCCACATGCACTTCAATCTCCGAAACAGACATTTTAACTCTAATTCCCTCCTCAATATTCTTGAACGCTTTTGAAAACTCTAAGTCACAAGGCTTCAAGACCAACTGTGGGGGCAGGTTCTTTAGCTTCGATTGCAACTTGGACATGATCTGGAGTCCTGCTAAGGAAACTACGAAAGACTCGCTGTTGGAATGACAGGAGTAGTCGATGAGGAGTTCTGTCCTGAGGAGCAGCGCGTGACCCTCAGTCTTCGTCAGGTCAGTGAAGAACATGATCTCTGGCTGACGGAACTGGATCGATATTGATAAGCTTTGCTGTTCTTCTGAAACTGATGTTGCTGAAACAAAATAAAAAGATATGGTAATTAAATCGTTCCTTTTTACAATGATTTATTTATCAATTTAACTCTAAATAAAGCTATAACAATACTTATAACTCTAAATCTACAGCTCTACACTATACACTAATATAATAAAGAGATAAAGTTTGTTTTTTTTTGTTTGTAGGAGGTAATCTCTGGAACTACTGGTCCGATTGGACAAATTTTAGCAACAATAGAAAGCTGCTTTACTCCTGAGTGACATAGGCTATATATTATGTACGCGGGCGAAGCCGCTGACAAAAGCTGGTTTCTAGTATTTTTTTGAGTTTATGCAAATGATTAATTTTAACAATTTAACTCTAAATAAAGCTGTAAAGAAGAGATTCAAACCTGTAGAATAATATCCACTGGTGGAATCACTGGAGCTGGGCAGTCTGGCAGCGCGGTTGTTGTTCCCAGTCTTCGAGGGATGCACATCACCCACGTAGCCGTGGTTCACGACTCCACCATCCATTGTTTTTTCACCTGTTGATAGAAAACAATACTGAAATTCCTCTTTTAACAAGCTTTTTATTAGCTTGCAATGTAACTATGTATATTCGGCTCAAATCTTGCAACTCAATTTTAAAGCATATATTTTCAACCGATTGAGCTGCAATTTTGCATGCAGGTGAAAATTGCATGATAATGCAATATTATGATAACATGGAGCTGATCTGATGATGGAATCGCGAGGTATACATAGGAACTCTGTAATTAAACGGCACAACCACGTCGAGTTTGGGCTCCTGGGAATCGTGTTGACGAGTTTTAATTATATAAGTATAGACTACCTCTACAAAAGGTTGTTATGAAAAAAAATATTTTAATTGAAAACTTGTTTTTAGTCGTATACTCCTGGCGGAGTGGTCGTGATCATGGATCTTCTGGAAGGCTGGTTGTGTCTTTTGCGAGACTTCTAAATCTCTCACAACACTTCGAAGATGTTTTAATGAGGTCTGTCCGTCTGATAGGTGATCGGCCGCGAATTCGGTGGCCCTCTAGTCTTCCCTGTACCACTAAACGTTCCAAAGAGTTTTTATTGCGTACTCTATTTAATGATATGAGAGCAGTGGTGGCCGAGTGGTAACGGCCCCGACTTGCGTGTAGTAGGTCGCGGGTTTAAACCCAGCCAGAATTTGATTCGAATTTCTACTTTTTTTTAAATGTCACTTGGATGTACGAATCCTCACCGTCTGCGCCACTGCCGCTTTGAAACTGGAAGATCTTGTACGATATGTTAATGTTAAAATGCCTTCCACAAGGTGGACCGATGACTTGGTCAGAGTTGCTAGAATCTGATGGATTCAAGACGCACAGGACCGGTCTTGGGGGCGGCGTTTGGGGGAGGCCTATGTCCAGCAGTGGACGTCTATCGGCTGAAATGATGATGATGATGACTAAACCAAAGCGTCTGCAGTAGGGCAGCATAGGCGTAAGTCTCTGCTTACGGGCCCCAGACATGGTGACCCATATCCGACAGGAGCGTTCGGATGAGAACTTCTCCAAGCTCCCGCTTCGCTTTCATAAGATCCTTGCCGTAGATCAAGCCCTTCTTTCCTGCAGCTGCCTATTTCCAGCAGTGGACGTTGTCCGGCTGAAATGATGATGATGATGTCAATGTAACCTGGCATAGCATCCAGCAGCGTCCTAGCCAGCTGCAGCAGGAACGGCAGCGCCAGGTTGAACCTGGTGCGGTCGACGCGCACGTCAGCGTGGCGAGCGCGCGCGCCCGTCACGCGCAGACTGGCGTCGATGAGTGGTGGCCGCCGCACCTGGATGCACGAGTCCTCCGCGTCCGCGCCACTGCCGCCTTGAGACTGGAAGATCCTGTACGATAGATAGATAGATTTATTTTTTCAACTGGCCTGTTGTTCTAGTGGTTAGTGACCCTGACTGCTATACCGGAGGTCGTAGGTTCGATTCCCACCCAGGACAAATGTTTGAGTGATGAGTACGGTCATTTGTTCTGTGTCTGGGTGTAATTTATCTATAATATGTATGTATTTATAAATATATAAGTATGTTTATCAGTTGTCTAGTACCCATAACACAAGCACTGCTTAGCTTGGGACTAGATGGTGTTGTGTGTTAGTTGTGGACATATTATTATATATTATTATTATCTACGGTCCGGACTAAGCGTTTTGCCTTGTCGTTTATACCGCGTACATCTAGGGACTGGAACGCTTTGCTGGTTACGGTCTTTCCGTCCGATTATAATTTGAGTGTCTAGGCTCTTAATAGACTAGTGCGCCTCATCATCAACGTTTGCATCACTGCGTATCATCAGGTTTTTTTAATGCTAGTTAAAAATCATCCAATGAAGAATCCCGCTCTTGGACGGAGCGGGAAACAGTGTCAGACTCTTACTGACTAAAGAACCTACCTCGTGCCTTCCTTGCCTTATTCCCAGAGCCCCGGTATACCGCTTTCGCATCAACCCTCGGTTCCAGGAGTCTTTATTGTAGGTACACCATAAACACAACTTGGTAAATTTTTTTTTGTTAGCCTATTCCGTCCCACTCCTGGGAAAGGCTTCCCTCCACTCCTTCCATCCTTGGTACATTAGTAACTTAAAATTAATAATGTGTTACAATGGGCGGTCTTATGTGGGAGATACATAAATGGGTTGAAAAAATGGTAGCGGAAGTAAAGTTAAGACATCTACGGTCCGGACTAAGCTGAAGCTAAAGTTTTGCCTCGTCGTTTATACCGCGTACGTCGAGGGACTGGAACGGTTTGCCGGTTGCGGTCTTTCCGTCCGATTATAATTTGGGTGTCTTAATTTAGGTGTCTAGGCTCTTAATGGATTAGTGCGCCTCACCATCAACAATTGCATCACTGCTTACCATCAAGTTGGATCACAGTCAAGCACTAGTTTATAGCTATAAAAGTACTATAAGATTGGAAGCTTCAAGTTCTTCATTTACTTATCCTGCTTTCAAATATATGCATATTAAGATCGGGCTGGCCTGTTAGTATCCCTAACTGCTATTCCGGAGATCGTGGGTTCGATTCCCACCCAGAACAAATGTTTGTGTGATGAGCACGATCATTTGTTCTATGCTGGGTGTAAATTATCTATAATATGTATGTATTTAGAAATATATAAGTGTATTTATCAGTTGTCTAGTACTCATAATACATGTTAAAAAAAAGAAAAGATAGTTCTAAATTGTTCTGTATTTTTGTTTCTTTGTAATCTTGCATCTCTGTTTAACGCTTACGCTATCTATATACCTATGCCGTTTTGTTGATTTTATTTATAAGTGGAAACTTGTAATTGGCCTTCTTCTGCTTAAAATGTTTTTGTTACCTTAAAATAAAATAAATTAGTTCTAAACTAGTATAAACACTACTCTTGAAACTCACCTCTTAATAACGATACCAGGATCTGGCCTGATATCTTCAACGAGCACGCTCTGCAGACTAGCCTTAACCTCCAGACTGCCATCCGAGCTGTACTCCATCTGCAACATCGCTTCTCCAGCCGTCAGCTTCGCCAGCCCATGGTTTAGGTCTCTGACGGGAGAACTCAGGATTTCGTCCATGTCTGAGAACAGCTTCAGTTCTATGCCATCTAGGATAAACCTGGAAGCAAATAGTTCAGTTTAAGATCGTGGTGACCTTTGTACTACAAATATAATTTAAAAAGAGTAACCATGGATTTTGTTTCCGATTCTTCTCCATAGGAAACGACCAATTTGGAACCGTGCACTAGCTTCTGACGTTTTATAAGTGCCAATGTAGGCCTATTTGAAATAAAAATAATTTTGATTTTTGGAATAAGTTGCATTTGGCGTCACATAAATCTTAAAAAGAAGGAGAGTGCTGTAGGAAAATGCTTGGAGTACCGTGGACTGAATTTCGTACCACATAAATCTTAAAAAGAAGAAGAGTGTTGGATGAAAATGCTTGGACTACCGTGGAGTGAATTTCGTACCAACGAGTCTATACTTCGAGAACTCTGCGTCAACAGCCTTTATCGTCTTTGGTACAGTCTCGTAACCTCACATTTTTTGTTCAAGAAAGCAAGAGGATCCTTTTACTCGAAAGGACTATCCTGTTTAAATCTGTCTACAACTGAATAGTTTCTTGATAACCATGGGATAATTCAGAACTCTTTTCTCGAACCTCACCTGACAACCGCCTCCTTCCTGACCGGTTCTCCTTGGGCGAAGAAAGCTTGCAGCTTCTTGACTGATGTGTCTGAAGGAGCTGTGTCGACCGGAGAACTTGGAACTATACTTCCTGTGTAAAAAATTGTTTACTATCGTCAAAGCCTAAATAGAAAAATATAGATATTTGATGAATTATTATCAACTAGCAACCCGCCCCAGCTTCGCACGGGTACTGATACCGGTACATGAAACACTATCTTTTTGTAAAGATAAAATAAAAAATGAAAATAAAAAAAACCTATTAACTATTTGAAGAATATTTTGTAACCAATAATTTAATGATTTTACCACTGTTTTCTATGCTAGCGATGTTAACCTTTAATTAACTGTTGCGGAATTGTATCCAACTATAATTGTTAAGTTGTTAGTGTACTGGTGTAAACAGTTGTTGGTTAACCTGAACAAAATAAATAAATAAAAGACTACCGTAATTATAGACACAATCAAAAGAATGTCTTTTGATTGTGTCTATAATTACGGTAGTAGGTGTTGCGGTCGCCGGTGTCCTCTTTGAGCTTAATAAACTAAATACATAGACGGTGTTACGTTACCAGATATATGTTATGTCTTACCAATATAATGTCCCTCGCTCAAGTTATCAGTCCAGACGGCGAGCATGGTGGCCAAGTCCTTCTGGCCCACGTTGAGCAGCACCGTGTCCACCGCCACGTCAGCCTCGCAGGCCAGCAGCTCGCGGTACAGGTTGATGCTGACGAGCTGCTGGTACGACACTGCGCGCTTCATGTCACAGCGCACGGAGACGGGCTCCAGGATCGGTTCCTGAGGGAAAAAACGTTGAGGCTTTATTCTGATCTTTGATATCAAGGACAAAATTATCAGGATGCTATAGAACATTAAATAGGAGGGATAATCGATAAAATTGTTAAACAAATCAGTAAAGTGAACCTTCTATACAAGGTTAGGTATTCGACAATGAATGTTCTATGATAGATCCCTTCAAGATAGTATATAAATTAAACAGTTTGAAAGAGTATAATTCAATGGTTACAAACCTGAACTTCTAAGGTGCCAGATAGCGTCATAACGGCTCTGGAGAAAGTGATATTGACGAGTTTGATCAATATGTTGTCAATGATAGCGTTCTGTATGGGGCTGGTCGGTTCATGGCCAGTGTTCAACTGCTTGAAGAAGTTCTCTATTAATAGATCGCCTGAAAAGAGAAAACTTAAATAAGTAATTAAGTAGTTATAATGCCATTTATTGGGCTAGCTGCAGCTAACATATCGACGGTTAAGAATCAATGGTGTCTATCTCACAAAAGTCAACTTTACAGTAGATACTTTAAAAAAATATTTCGTTGCTTGAGATAATGAGTTGATAATGATGATAATGATGAAGATAATGAGACAAGGGCACAAACAGCAAAGATGTACCTAAACATTTTTAAGGAGAGATTGACCATACTATAGAAAAATTTACGCGTTCCTAACATAGGTGACATTTCTATGGCAAATAATTTAGGAAATAGTGTGAATATTGAAATAGCAGCTTAAATAACCTATGCTAAATTGTACTTTAAATAGACTGATTTAAAAAAGTAGAAAACGCAAAAAATTTAGACAGACATGATTGATTCTTAACCGTCGATATTACGATATAGCCCACCGTGGTCATCAATAAGAAAATTAATAAATTAAAATAGAAGTTTCTCTTACCCATATTGAGGACAAGTAGGTTTGGTGAAGATGGTTTTTGTGGCAATAACAGCACAGGAGCATGAATCTGAGAAATAAATATTTAATGTAAATAAAGACGAAATTGAAACCAGAAGACAAACCTAAAGAGAGGTCAATTGTACTTTAGGTAAACTAAAATAATTATATGCATATACCTCAATGACTAAGTTGAGCCGCGTGCTGCAGGAGCGCGCGCCCTGCGCGTGGCGCTCGGCGGCGCGCTCGGCCGCCAGCGCCGCCTCCGCCGTCACCGAGCTGGGTATCAGTGGCTCCAGGAGTTGCTGGAATGAAATATAACGATTAATAGCACAAGAAAATGTTGCTTGTTAACTTTAACATGCTCCATTCTGCCAAAAAAAACTTTTTTTCATGACAAGTTACCAATATCGCGTATGTATAAAACTAACTAAACCAGTGACAGCGTGGATAAAATTAAATAAGATTACCAATATTTAACAATCATAAAAACTTCTTGAAAACGTCTTATAGTAACGTTCGTATTCGTTGGCAAATTTTCAACCAATCAATCTTGGATCTCACCATGCCTTTTGACACAGTTTCCATACATAATTCTGTTGTACATGCTTGATACTAGGCTTGTTAGAAACTTCCAGCAGAAACTCTTTAAAAGTTACTTAGAAGACCATACGTTCGTGAAACTTGGCGAAGTTTTTAGTGCAGACTAGTGAGCACGTTCTTTGGAGTTCATCAAGGAAGTATCTTAAGTCCTACTCTGTTTTTTATATACTTTTATATGCTAAAGTTATCTAATTTTATATCTTATGCTATTGCCGCTGCTCTTCTTTATCCAAAACTGTTTTGTTTTTCTCTGTAATAAGAATACATTTTATAACTTATTTAATTACCTGCAGATGATGCATCACGCAAAAGAACATGACGACATGCAGCCTTCCGACATAGACGCGCAGCTCTCCGTGCGCCTTCATGGACTGTTGCTCACTGGCGCCCACGCCGTACACCCGCGCGGCTGCTCGCACGTATTTTATCTCGAGCACTTTGTCTTCGTCGGGCCATACCAGCTAAAAAGTACAAAAAACATCTCTCTTTAAATTACTGGCGTAGATTCGAAGCGTCCGGATGGGTAATATTTAGCAGTTTTTATTTGAGTTATTAGGTGGAATTAACCTTTTGGATACTGATATTAGAGACATAAAGAAAGACATAGATTAGATCATAATAGAAAGACAGATGTGGGAACGCCGGCGTTCAAGAATTTGAACTATTTTATTAACTAGCATTGTCATCAGTCATCACATAATCTTTAAACTGATCAAACTTAAATTTTCACTCACCTTAGGATACAGAGTAGCTTCAGCCAAATCATCAATCTGCAGCGAGCTTAGATAGAGCTTGAAGATCATGCGATCATTAGCTCTGAATACGCAGTCACTCTCCAGGGAACCTAGCCGCATCTCCAGGACCGGGCTCTCCAAGTGGCAGAGCTTTATTGTTACTGATGATGCTCTGGAAAGAAATTGATAAAAAAATACTAATGTTTTCCAAACTAAGCTGCCACACAGTATGCTATAACAAAAGATAAAAGTTCACCTGACAGAATAGCTGAATTTGGTGGCACCGGGCGGCACGGGAGGATCTGCTTCTGGCTGCATTAGGTAGTCCCACAGAGACTTGGACTTTGGTAGGACTACACTCTTCAGATTTATTGAGTGACGGTTCTGGATTCTAGAATTAAGACAAATACAGTATAGTAAGAAAGGAAAACTAAAGACACAGAAAATTTTTACTATAACGTTTTTTAATAAGTATCTGCTGAATCTGTACCGATACCGATCCTTCTTGTGTGATTTTTAGTTAACCGAGTCACTATTTAGGATATACACTTAAGTGTATTAAGATCCACCAATTAACAACCTCAGTAGCCTACGCTGCCCAAAATACAAAACACGCTTATGGACGGAGGAACTTCCCTTTTCAAAAGGAAGATCCCAAATACTCGTGGGCTTATATTTAATAAAAACTGCACAGAATGTTTTGAGAATATACTAGTATTAATAGTAGCATTTATATATAATTTGTATGCATTTACTGTTAGTTCAATATTTATTGATTTAGTATAGGTTTTCACAAAGTCTTTTCCTATTTCTACACACTAATGTTTACATTTCTTCTAATTCCTCCTTTCGTAGGACTGCTGGAAGAAATTGCTTTATAAAATAAGCAGTACCTTTGTACAATTTTTATTATAATGTATTTTCTCTATAAATATAAGCGTGTAAGTACATAAATTGTAAAATAAATATATAAGTAGGCAACGAGTCTGACGAGTGGTTTTCTCTGCCAGAATCTGTGTTTCTTGGTAGCTACTACCTAAAGGTATTTAAAACAAGAGTGAATAGTTTACTTTTAAGCAAAGAAGCGTCGACTACATTACCGCTTAACATCAGATGAGATAAAAAAATATAAGATGAGATAGTGGTCAAAGGCGACCCTATTTAATGCCTCTAAGTATGTTCATGAGTGTATACATTTTCAAATATCTGACACAAATTACTAAAATCGGTATTGCAGTGGAAAGTTTTGAGAAAGAAGTAACTTACTTATCAGCAATATACTGCAGATACTTGAGCAGCGTGGGCAGAGCATCAGCATGCAGCAGCAGCGCCAGGTAGCCCACATCCGCCACCAGCGCCTGCTCCACGCTGTGGAAGTGCGAGCGGAACTCCGGGCAGTCTGCGCGCACCTGCAACAACAAATCCGTTTAAACGTTAGGTACACTACAAGACAGAATCCTATTCTGCTAGCGTGACAAATCACAAAAGTAAAAAGAATTAATTCTTGTACTTTGAAAATTAAATTAAATTAAATTAAAATTCGTTTATTTCGGATAACAAAGATCCATAAAATTACAAATAAATTACAATGAAAAACATGTCAAAGATTTAGAAAAAATAATTACAATTTCATTAACTTCATTAAAATAAAATGTCAGAATAATAAATTAAAAACAAAAGTCAGCATAAATTAAAATAAAATCATCATAAAATTGCAATATAATCAAAATAAAATCATATTAAATTCAAATAAAATCAAAATTAAATCATAATAAAAATCAAAATTAAATTAAAATTAAATCATAATAAAAGTTCAAAGATCATATAATAATCATCATAAAAATAATCATCATCATAATAAAAGTTGAAAAGAAGAACCCTTAGAAAAATTGGAAGGATTGCGTGAGCAAAGGAAAAGAGTGGATAATAGCATGGCAGTAGATGGCTGCCGGACTCTATGTTTCCTGATAGCTATAACTTAAGGGTTTTAAAAGGAAAATGTTTCTTCTAGGCATACTCAACATGACCCACATTACCAATAACTACTATCAGGTGCATCAATGCCAACCAAAAAAAGCTGTATATATTTTTCAACGCACTTATTCGCAAACCCGCTCAATGCTGCTTTTAGGGACGCATTTTCGTGTTTTTCACACTAGTGCAAAATAATGTACCGCCCAGCCTTCAGGTGCCGTCGTTTAGCCGCCATTTTTTTTTTTTAAGTGTATTACAGAACTTTGTTCAATACACGTGGAAATTAATCACTGTAGCATTCGACTCCATAACACTCGCCTAAGCAAATCCGCCTCGGCTGCAATGACAAACTTTCTCCATTTATATCAAAATGTACTTATTATTTATTGCAGCTTTTTCTCACCTTCCTATATAACAAATTGAACAGTTCCCCGCCACTGGTGATCAGCTCCAGGTACTGTCCAGTGCTGCTGTGGTGCTGCTTGTCGGTCAGTAAGACCTGGCTGACGGACAGCTGGACAGCCGGCCCGTACTCCATGAGCGCCACGTCCAGGCACACCTTCATGATGCTCAGCATCACGTACGGCCTCTCCGTTTGTTCCGTCGAACGGGACAGGTTGATTACGATTTCGCCTGAGGACAAAGATGTGTGAATAGAGATTATAAATAGCATCTAACATAATAACAATCAGGATCTCTTTGCTTTTCTTCATTTATGTTATTATTATGTCAATTTATCTCAAATTCGTATGGTTCTTTCCTCAAAAGACCATCTCAGACACTAATCTGCATTGTTCTCATATGATTGAACCACATGTTAGCTGTGTTGACTGTGTAGACTTTAAAAGAGACTTTAACCCCTGAGTTTGTTTCGGTGTTTCTTCTCAGGGTAGTCAGCTAGCAAATAGCAGCATCAACTATTTTAAAAAACTGACGAAAAAAAATAACCTGCAGTCCTACATGATAATTATTTAATTAATGATAATAATAAATTAATTTATGCGAATACTTATTTATGATTTTTTAAACTTGTGTGATTAGCTGCATAGTCTAGAACTGGTCTACCCACACAAATACGTATATATATGTTCTCTGGAAGAAATTCCTACACTGATTGGCATCCTGAACGGACACCAATAATTAAAAATGTGATAAATATTTAAATTAAGATATTAGAGAAAGTTGTAAGAACAAAAAAAAATTCTCTCGCAATCAAATTTCAGATTAGTTAACTATTACTAGATCGCCTTTGTACCAATCATTTTAAGTTTATGTATAAGTTCTGTAACTTTTTGGTGTACAATAAAGTTTAATCTATCTATTACCTAAGCTACCTTAGACTTCACCTCTAGTACTTTCGTTTATTAAGTAATCAAGACGTCTTGTACCAAGGACTTACACAAGGACACAAGGGCTTAGCAACGTTTCGTTGTATTGATCAAGACTCACCCACAATGAACCGTAGTAAAGTATTGATGTTGTTGCTAGGCGACACGTTGTCGTCGAACCCTGGAAGGTCCACTGTTCTGGCGTACACCTCCATATCCTCGTCACTGTGCTCAGAAGCTGCTGATGCTTGCTGAGCTGCCTGGAACCCGAGCTTAGCTGTTGCTACGTCGAAAGTCGTTTCTGCTGCCCTGAAAGAATAACGAGTGTTATAAATATTGATGTGTCGGAAACGGCATCGTGTTTGTCTTTGTGTATTTAGGTTAAACTACGAAAAAACATTCATTTACCTGTATTATATTGAAATGGCTCTTATTAGTTTTTACTGTAAAAATTCACAAAAACTGGCCCTGTGGCTTGCAATACTAAATAAAAAACTGATTTAAATACACTACTCCAGATTCAATATTTTCCCGATTTTTTTAAGACCAAATATTAAAAAAAAAAGGTTCCTCGAGCCGGATTCTGTGTGATGTGATATATTTTGTTGTGAAAACAAATTAATTTATTATTTATGGTATTATAACTTGGTATTTAATTTTGGGCATTTTTTTTTTTTTTATAGTTCCTA
This sequence comes from Mythimna loreyi, assembly GCA_029852875.1. Taxonomy (NCBI): domain Eukaryota; kingdom Metazoa; phylum Arthropoda; class Insecta; order Lepidoptera; family Noctuidae; genus Mythimna; species Mythimna loreyi. The sequence goes on from CM056790.1 coordinate 22,045,315, forward strand.
CAACAAAAACACATTACTATATTTTTTACTAGATACTTACTTGCTTCTACTCAAATACGCCGCTACAATCTTTTGCCTTAGATTCATCAGGTCTTTATACTCAGGGTCAGCAGTCACCCTGTCGATACTGAGCAGTTCTGCCAGCTCTGGTTCCTCCACCTCCTCAGTATAGTCTCCCGAGTCCATGAAGGAGACTGGCACGGTGTTGGGCACGGGAACTGGGAGATTGTCGCAGAAGTCCAGGAGTTGACCGATGATGCGGTCTGATAGGTTTAGTTTGATGCTTGAGAGGGAGATGTTTAGTTTGTACCTGGTGAAGATAAGTGATTTAATTAAATCCAGCTTTATCTTGATAGCTTTGTTGCTTAAAGTATATAGAAAACTAACTTTTGCCCGCGGCTTCGCCCGCGTGGTATTGGGGTTGGGGTTTCCGGGATAAAAAGTAGCCTATTTCCATATGTGTTCCGAAGTGTATCGGATCTGGATGAAATTTGGCACAGGCTATGCCTATTTGAATAAGATCAGAAAATCGGTAACTGCCATGTTGTCAACTTATGTAACGAGGATTATAACCGACTAGCTTTTGCCCGCGGCTTCGCCCGCGTGGTATTGGGGTTGGGATCGGGGTTTCCGGGATAAAAAGTAGCCTATGTCCTATTCCGGAGTGTATCCTATGTCTGTGCCAAATTTCATCCAGATCCGTCCAGCCGTTTTGGCGTGATTGAATAACAAACATCCAAACATCGTAACTTTCGCATTTATAATATTAGTAAGATAAATGACATGAAGAAAGAAAAAAAAACACTTATTTGTGCCTCACACAATCGTATAAACTAAAAATACAAGAATAAAAAAAGTACGAAATCAAAAAGGCGCCTAACTCAGCATATGCTGCGTTATTTAAAACGATAAATATCGCAGCGCTGGAATAAAGCAGCAACAGAAACCTCAGATATACCAAAGAATAAAAATCTTATTTCAAACAAAAACCATTTAGTTAAACGTTGAAACTACACAAATATCAAAGAAAATCAAAAATTGTTTTGTAAAAGGTTACATACAAGAAACAACTCTTGTCAACCATTTTGCCTAATTGTTCTTTTTTACAAATTAACCAATCACAGAAAAGCTTCCAAAATAAAATTTCCCGTGTCGTGCAAATACTGCTTTTTTTTTGGTAGGTAAAAATCATCGAATGACGAATCCCACTCTTGGGCGGAGCGGGAAACAGTGTCAGACTCTTACTGACTAAAGAACCTACCCCGTACGTTCCTTGCCTTATTCCCAGAGCCCCGGTGTAACGCTTTCGCATGCAAATACTGTTAAGTTAGTCTTCTAAAAACTGGCATTACTAGAAATCTTTGTAACTAGACAACTAATAAATATACTTTTATATTTCTAAATACATACATGTTATAGACAAACTACCCAGACACGAACAAATAATTGAGCTCATCACATAAACATTTGTCCTGGGTAAGAATCGACCCCACTACCAGCGGTGTAGCAGACAGGACCACTAACCAATCAAGATCAATAAGCCAGACCAAAGACATGGGTCCTTGTTTTTCCCAGCTTAAAATGCATTATTATATAGCATTTTGGTAAACAAAGAGAGAACTAACTTGGGCAGCAGCTTGTACTCCTTCTTGATGCTGTTGGAGAAGACCACCTGCATCTTGATCCTGGGCACAATGTGCAGCTCGGAGTCGGCGTGCCGCCGCGCCTCGCGCCACGTGTCCGAGCACTCGCTAAACAGCACCTACGGAGTTATGGACTAGTTATATCGTGTTGACTCGATCTATATTACTTTGTAATATATTCTAAAATGTGTTCATAATACATTTAATCGGAAACCCGCTCTTATTGCACCGCTCACAGGCACACAATTGACTGTTTTCTGCACTAGTGCGGAAAAAAGCGCGTGCTATCCCTCGTCTAAATGTTGTTGTAAGTAATAAAATACTTGATAGTATTAGACGCGTCGACCCCCACGAGGCGCAGGTCGACCCTTACACGTTTATTATTTTGTTTGGTTTATTCAAAATGCTTATGGTTAAATAATAACATTACACAACTCTGCCAAACTGTAAAACAGTCGCACGTGTAGTGAAAAAGACGTTTGGCACACGCAAAAGGGAAGAATAAAAATATTGGTTTGACAGTTTTTTTTTAAAGTTTATTAGAAAATATTGATTAAAAAGTTCAATCAAAAAACGTCAATCATTTTAATCAATAATTATTTTCTTAAATCAGCCATACATTCGTGTCTGATTTTACTGATGATCATATCTCAAGTCATGGGGATTTATGATTGATTTTAATAAAGCTTACTCCCAGATTGTATCTTACCTGACAAGAGCACTCAGCATGCAGCCGGTCGTACAGCCTCTCCTCAAGTTCCATGCAGGTGGCGTCCTCTAGCGTCAGGTTGGATGGCTGTAGGTCTGACTTGATTATGATGCGGCTGATGTCTAAAACCATAACCCGCCCGTTCCTGTGAACCACGACCACATAGTTAAATTAACAATCTGAAAACCAGTGCTGGGTGTCTGACGCCCAGCAAATGCTGAGGTGGTCACCCTTTCGGTTCAGGCACGCTCAGCATACACTTTATTTTTTTATTTTTTAACTTGTGTTTTGTAACTGTTGTGCTGTGTCTGTATCGAATAAATTTATTTCTATTCTTAAAACATGAAACTATAGCATAGCATACAACTTTATAAAGTTCCCATTGCTGGGATTCAGACCTCCTTTTTAGGAGACAAAATGCTCCGTAATCCTCCACACTGGCCCAGTGCGAGTTGGTGGATGTCACATGTCATAGAATTTTTGGGTCCAGCATGTTAGTTTCCGCAAGATGTTTTCCTTCTCCATTTTGAGATCATACACAATGTAATGTACTTAGCGTGACGGGTGACAGGGTAGAATGGAAGAAAAAAACATATTGCGCCGACACCAAATAAAACGGGAAAAGGGTAGGAAGATGACACAAAGTAATGTACTTGGCTAGGTTTAAACCTGTGAACTACAACTCCTAAGTCGTGCCCGTTACAACACGGCCAACATTGCTCACAAAACCTCCAATAAAAAAATGTACTCATAAAATAATTTGATAATTGTCCTGACGAATACGACCACCTATGTATACCTACTTGCTGACAGGTCTAATGACACCAGCACCAAAAACTATAGTACTGATGGTTCCACCGCCAACTCCTCGGCAGTCGTCTGGTTTGAAAAATGTTGACTTATGGGGGAAATATACGATTTTGATGATTTTAAATCTAACATCACGTCTAAACGCCTAGTCGGTATATTTTGAATAAAATATATGTTAAACCAGACTATTCTCCAAATAATTTGATACACGAATGTCTGCATTTTTTTTCACTGCATAAGATGTAATTTATTTTCAAAGTTATGTCCAACACAGACAAAAAAGCGAAGATCAGGCAATGGAACTTTCACAAACTAAAAGATAACCAATCTTTTGATACGCGGCTTTTATTCATGTTATTTTTAATGAATGAAGGACAAATTATGATTCGACTAATCTTGATGCGCGGGAAATGACGAGATCTCCTCTTTCGATCGCTCAAGGTCGCTGGCGTAATCTGCCCCTTAACTGAACGATTCTTACTTATGCACACATCCATATTCCGGCACGAGGATGCAGGGTCCCTTGACGTCCACGTTGAGATGGAACACCTTCCGCCGGCTGATGGCATAGGCAAGCACGGACTTGCTGACGGCGCCAGCCTTCAGGACTGCGCCTGACACTTCCACTGCCAGCTCCTCGGCGGTCATCGAGTGGGTTTGGAAGAAGTTGATGAGCTCAGTGAAGGAGTGCTGCGAAGAGTGCAAAAATTAATTACACATTTTTTTAATAGCATATTTTTTTGATGGTGGCAAAGTTTTTGACAATTTGACAGTATGATGTGTTTTTTTTTTTACTGATTTATAGGTTTGCGCTTGACTGCTATCTCACCTGATGGAAAGCGACGATGCGGCCGACGATGGAGCGCGCTTACCTATTCACTCTTGACTTAAAGATTCCAGGATTGTTGCCATCATGTGATGTCACAGTATGGTAATAGATCCTATTTTCTTTTGGAAAGTATTGTATCTTTTTGAATTGGGCGCCAGATAACCGTCCATTTACAGCTGGGAAGGTAGTCAGGAAGTCTCGACTCTGGCCTATATATTTATAGAACATGGTAGTGAAACTGGAGGTAGATTCTATACACTCCTGTTGTACACCAAACAAAACAACAGCAGGAGCTTAAAATGAATACGACACTGTACGAGCTGAAGCGATTTTTACACCATTGGATGAATTTCATATAGACGGAAAAAAGATACGCAGATTTACTAAAGTTGATAACATAAACTTCTAGACCAATATGTAAGGATTCTTGAAGACAATAAGATAGATAGATATACTTTTTATTGTAGGAACACCATAAATACAATTTGATACATTAGTAGCTTAAAAGGACTAAGTAAGTTGTTACAATCCGCGGTCTTATCGCTAAAAGCAATTTTTATAAGATTTTAGATTTTTTTTGGATTTATTATATTATTTTTTGGTGTTTTTTTATAAGCTACAGTTCGTCTCATATCACAGTGGCTTCTTAATAAACTACTTAGTTCAACATACTCACCTCAACGTAAACCAACTCCACGGGTTCCATCAGACAGCACAGTCCATAATCAGCCTCATTGCTGCAGGGATTCTTCTCCAGATCTATCGCTAGCAGGTTGGAGCTGGTGACGCCGACTCCTCGCTCCGGAGTCAAGAGTGGTACTAAATCCCCGTCTGAAGTTACCCCTTCGATGACTACGCTTTCGGCTCGGGCTGACAGCTGTAAGAATGGAAGTAGAATTTAGACTTAGGATACCGGTCAAAAACCATATGGACGATTTTTCGAAGCCTTGTTTTAGTTTACTTTGTATTTTAGATACTTTATTGTTATAAATAAAGAAGAAGAATTTTAATAATTTTTCCAGTACGAAAATTAATGATTTTCATCTTTTTTATGGCGGGTAAAAATCCTTCAATGACGAATCCCGACGGGCGGAAGGGAAAAAAAATGGGCGAATGGGCGGAGCAGATTAGGTGTCTGACACTTCCTGACTAAACAAGCCATCCCGTTCCTACGTCACCTTAAATACCAGGGTCAGAGCCTTCCTTTCAGACTCGAATTCTTGGCCCCATTTGGCTTCGACCCTTATAGACAGGGCCGGAAAAATGACTACTAATGAGTAAAATTTAAATTCGTACAAATATCGAATACCATATTAAATGGTAATCAGCTGGATATATAATTAATAATACCTTATATGCTTTTGCTGAAGGGCGCGTCTCCAGAGAGGCGAGGAATTGAGTGAGGGTCACCACCAGAACCTCCTTGCTTCTGTTCATCAGTGTCAACGAACAGTTCGCCAGCGTCAGGTTTATTTTGTGTTCTGGAATCATTCAAGAAGACGACTGGAATATACTTTGATGTAGCAGCTTCTTAGGTTATCCTGGAGGTAAAAGAATGCACTCATCAACATAATCAGTATTTACTCTGATATAACTCCTCGAAATAAACAGAGCAGTATTTTTCGAGATTTCAAATTTGGTATCATAATCGATATCTTACACCATACAAAAATGTCAGCAGCTTTTGTATCCTAATGCGTATTTGTCTTTAAATGTAATAGTTATGTAATCTTACAGTGATTTAGGATCCAGTTCCTATACTAATTCTCTGTGTAGAATACGGCCTTTCCAAAACTTGTGGCAAAAAACCTCCACCAAACGCTACGACTTACCAATGTACTGTTTCGACTTATCCTTCTGCGGCGCGCCCTCCACATAACCAATCAGTTCGCAGACCTTCTTCTTCTCAGGACTGGACAGATGACTCCACAGAGTCTTGCTCCTCTCAGTCTTCACGCACAGTTCCACATGATTCTTCGGTACCTCTGGCTCCTCTACAGTTGGAGAAGTCGTCGGTTTCCACCAGTCGAATTCTGTTTCTACTACTTCTATACGGTCTGGTTCTTGAGCAAGTAACTGAAAAAGAAAGAAGATACTTTAGAAAATAGTTGTAGAGCTGGAAACTAAGGAAAGGAAGAGTTTTATATCATATGAAGAGTCATATATAATGTAAATTTTGATACATATTATTTAGAATATTGTTCAAACGAAGCTGACCCTTGTCTTAGACTAGGTGACGAGCTGAATTTCTTGAAGGACGAATTATTAGTTTTTTTTTATTTTTATTACCAACTAAAATGCTAAAACAGTTAACACCAATTTAAGTTTACCGAAGAGTTTAAAAGCACGAACAGATCCGGATAGTCTGCATCCTTCATTAAAACCATTTCTCTAAAGAAATATTGTGCCTAGTGGGAGGATCTTCACTTTTAATCCTAGGCATAAACGTCGACTTGACGAGCCAAATCTCATAGTTATGAGATTTGGCTCGTCAAGTCAATAAAAGTCTATCACATACCCACGCTCCACTCGTGCAGCAGGAATTATTTGAATTTTCCCAACTCGAAAAGAAGAAGAGAAAAAGCCTTTGTACAGTACAGGCACTAGAGGGAAAAGGAATACTAATTGACTTACTTCAAACTTCGCCTGCTCCCTTGCAATAATGACCGATACAATCGGCAGACTGTCTTCACATTTCTGCAGATCTAGCTTCAGCTCAATGTCATTGGGACTCCTCAGAGTACTCTTGTATATCTGCTTGTACACATTGTAGTTCTCTCTGTGCTTCTTGATGGCTGCCCAGGTGTAGGGCCTCACTCTCTGTTCCACGACCACGTTGAAAGCGTAAATCCACCATTTTTTGATGTTCTTGGATAGTGGTATCCCTGGGTGGAGGTGACGGTATTTTCTGTAAAGAAGTACATGGAAGAGTTGGTATTTTTACCAGCTAATCTACCAAGGGTGTTGCTCTTCATAGCCTACTGGCTAAAGAAGATAATTTAACTTGGTCGATTTACTTTCTCAGCACAAGCTCACAAGCATCTTTTCTTTTCTTTTCAAACATGTTTTCTTTCTTTCTTTCATCTTTCCTTTTTTCTAGTCTTATAATAATGTAAGTAATTGTTTAAATCCCACCTGTTCAGCTTGATCCTGTCAAATGAAGCTAGTAGATTATTTATTGATAAGTACTGACGCCGGGACAGCTGCAGCGCACTATCCTGAAGGACTGCATCCAGCAGCAGGCGAGGAACGCGAGCCTCGCCCGAACGGTTGATGAGGACCTTCACTTTGCAGGTCACTGGTTTAAGTACTGTGAAAATAAACTGCGGTTAGTTAAACAAATTGTTCTGTTGGTGCGGCAAAGGCTTCAAAAGTTGGTCCAAATGTGTAAAGTTCGGTACGAGGTCGAATATGCCTCGTTGCGGCTAACAAAATAAAATTGCCAGTCAGTACATGTTTGCCTAACTGGTCAAAATATACTAAACTTGCTGATTTTTTTCGCAATTTCAAGTTGGTCCCATAGTAAAAGGTGTTTAAGTAAAGGTCACTAAAATTACCAGTCACCCTTTATAGTCTTCTCTACCATAAGGAGGAAGTAATTTAATTTGGTTTAATTTAGAAAAGAGATGAATATAATCGAATGCAGTAGTGTATCTACTTTAGTACGATGTCCCTTTAGCCTCGTACACGAAGCTTAATAGAAAAACCTTCTACGTTTTTTAAGTGTTACGGGACCTAAAATAAGTCCCTTATCGTCAAAACATTTTATAGTTATAAACGCAGGAATAGAAATAATACAATAATGAGTAAGGCCTGGGATACTTCAGTTAAAGCATTATAAATACTGTCAGTGTTTAACTTATTTTAAACAATTTCATATATACCAAACAATAGATCAATCTACTCACAAAATTCAAAGTCCTCATGATGCATCGAGAACTTGTCCAGCCCAGTGAGCATATAATGCTTCCAGTTGTAGTACTGCATGGGTGTGATGTGGGCAGTCTCGTTGTCGTCCAGGGCGGTCGCCGTGGGGTTCCAGTATGCCGACATGGACTCTATGCGCATCATCTGGTACACGGTTGATGCGTTCGCTGGAGTCACTGAAGGTTTCCATTTGCTAGAACAAGTTCACACTAATATTACAAAAGTGAAGGTTTGTGAGTGTGTGTGTATGTTTGTTAGTTCTTTGTACAAAAGGCGGCAAAAACTTGACCCTAGAATTTGTATGTGTGGCTCTGTTGTGTTTTTTTATATGTATTTATATATGAAGTTTTTTTTATATGTATTGCGACATACTCTTGCGCAAATAAATTATTTTTCTTTCTTTCTTTTTGTGATGGGAGCTTCCTCCCATCACAAAAAGCTCTCCCGCCACTCATAATTTCATTTTTTTTTGAGTATAATATCGTTCAGACATTCAAAAGTTTATCAATAATCGATGTGAAAGAATGTAAACTACGTTACAAGACCTAACTCACCTGTTGGTAGTCTCAATAGACAAGCTCTGGAGACACAGTCCACATGCGAGAGGGCCGTCCTTAGAGCTGATGGAGTCCTCATACCTGATGTGGACATTCCTCACATAAATCTGTAGATTGTTCACAATCGCTGTGAACAAATGCTCGAAGAAGTTCTGAGGACCTTTTAGGACCTCACTTTCTGCTTCTAAGTCTTGAAGTATCTTTCGTTTGGCAGCTCTAGTGAGCCGTCTCTCCCTTTCTGGGTCGAAATGGCTGTTGGAGATAGCTGGGCCGACTAGTACCAGTACATCTTCAATGTTGACGACCACCGGCTGGGTGTAGAGTCCAGACCATGGTATCTGCAGGGCAATGCGCCCGATTGTGCCGATTTTGACATCGATTGGTAGGTCGAGTTCGTACTGTGAAAGATCAAAGTTTTTTTTATTTTAGCGCTTCTTTTTTCTTTCCTGTTTTCTGATATTTAAATTGATTTATTATAAACTTTTTTTAGACTGAGTGTTATTTCCAGATGCTACTGCTAAAATTTTTATCAGACATCGGAAATGCCTGCCAAAATGAGCATTGTTCATAGATTCCAATTGCTTTGCATCACATAGCATATAATTAGCTTTCTAATGTTTCTACAGCTGTAACTCAGGCCTTAGGCCTCTCAAGGAAAGGGAATAGGCCGTTATCTACTGCGCAGGCCTGGTGGAGTTGGTGGATGTCAAATAACTTCGATTTTTTTGTACTAATAGGTTCCAGGACATATCGGTTTCTTCACGACGCTTTCCTTCAAAATAGAACACTGGATTATAAAAAATGGATCCTTACCAAAGCCTCAGGCTTAAGCTTCAAGTCTGTAAGGTTGACATTTCCGGAGAAGATGCCCACATTCAGGTTCTCGGTGTCCAGGTCCTGGACGTATTTGCCCAGCAGCCGGTTGAGGATGCCGGCGACCGCGCCCTCGAACATGGTGACGGTGGCTGTTCAGCAGCTGGAGAGGATAGAAATATTTCAGTGTACAGATACGGTGACACACAATAAACTATACTAAAATAAGTATTTATGATTTACTTTTCACAATCTCTTTCTTATTTCTACACACTAAAGTCTACATTTCTTCTAACTTCTCCTTTCGCAGGTATGCTGGAAGAAATTTCTTTGCGAAATAAGCAGTACCTTTGTACAATTTCTTTTCTAATGTATTTTCTTTAAAAATGTAAGTGTGTAAGTACATAAATTGTTAAATAAATAAATAAACAAAAAACGTTAACATAAATTCAGATTACACAAGCTTAAGTGTTTTTTTATTAGTGACTATCACAAAAGCACAGTCCTATAGTAGCGCGGTCAGTCACACTTAGCCTGCAAGTAGATATACCCACGGACAAATCCCTCAAATCCCCAATATAAATCTACATGAGTCCGTACATCTCACATTGAAGATCACATTTGTTGTCTCAATTAGAGCAAACGGACCCAGACAACAAATAAATGAACATGCAAGTAAAGATACAATCATCGTTAAAGAACTTTCAACAACATATCAAATAAGAAAGTTGTCGTATAAAAGTATCTCAGTTAATTAAGTTAGTGTAGTTATTGTCCTCTGCTAAAAACGACTGGCTCTTGTAGTCTCCGTACTAGATAGGATTATTAGGTTTATAGTACCGATAACAAAATATTGTTCGACATAGATTCGATACGTAAGTCTGGGGGAATCCCCTCAACAGTTAAGGCTAGAACTACACTACTACACTGCGCACACGTATGCCACACAAGCCGATCTGGGCGCGTCGTTCTCCATACATTATATATTTATAGAAATGCCGAGAATTACCGCGATAATCGACGTTAACGTTATGTGTGGCCACGACTTAACGCGATAATAATTATGACAACAGCATTAACATTGCTGTTAGGCGAAAACTCAAGCAAATTTCAAGTGTAGCCACCCACTTTAGTACGTTAAAATGTCGCAGTTAGCGATAATTATCGCAGTAAATATCGCGTTAGTGGGCATTGACATTAGACGTTAGTGGGGCCCTAGCAATATAGAAACTAGACTTGTAGAGCTACATTAGATCCATGCCACGCGACGTTTGGTTCTAAGACATGTCGGTTTCCTCACAATGTTTTCCTTTACCGTTTTGAGAGTAGTGGTGATGAAATAAATGACACAAAGAAATGTGCCTGACTGGGTTGGAACCCGCGACCTACAACTCGTAAATCGGGCCTTTTACCACTCGGCCACCACTGCTGCCTTGTTACATAGAATATTCAAATTATATAATAGACTTAAGCACCACAAGCCTTGAACTTCATTGCCCTCAATAAGTGTAATCACAAGTGCAGACACGGACTCGTGGCTAGCTAACAACACTAAATGTCATCCATGAATAATCTATGGCCGCACTATTTTTCCTTAACAGGGTGATGCATTAGTTATTAACACGTTCGAACCAACAACGTCGTATGACGTCAAAGTAGAACTTGTTGTTTAAGGCTGAGTGAACACTTGGGAAAAGACTGTCTTAGTCAGATTTGTCTACGACGACGCAGACTCGCCTACGAAAAGACTGTTTAGTCTACGGACTACGACACGGCGCAAATCATCAAGACAAAACAGTCTAGCGGCGTACGGCGTACCTCCAAACAGTTTTGTCGTAGACAAAACCGTCTTTAACGGCGTACTTCCAAACAGTTTTGTCGTAGATAAAACAGTCCAGTCACAGAGTAGTCTGTGGTGTCTTAGACAAGTTTGCGACGTCGGCAAATATCGGTAGCTCAATAAACAGAGTTCCAAGTCATAAATTGGAGTAGTTATCTGGATGTATTGGAGTATAACCAACGGGTTCCCAATTAACGGTAGGAGGAGTTCACATCGGCGTCGGGTCGACGGTGAAGTACCTGGGACTTGTCCACGGGATTTCATGAGCGACCCAAAAGCTCGATTGTCCCGACACTATACCGAGAATATCCCGGGCGTTAGAAGATAGTGGTTTAGGATGGCTGAGAAGCAGCCTAAACCACAAACACAAACAGATGGTAATGACGGATTACGGCCTAATTCCCGAAGGCGAGAGGAAACGCATGGTCAGATAGTAGTCTTCTATAAGGAGGACTTGCTAAATCTGTTATTTCGGCTATAATCTGTTTTCCAGACTCATCAATAACCATCTCGTGCGTATGTTTTAACGACTTCTTTCTTAGCTACTTTATAAAGTAGGATGGTGATTATTTGAAATATTCATTGCGGCCCCAAAACGCAAAGGGTATGAGGATCAAGGATCGATTTTAAACAGTAGTAGGTAAAATTCTGAAAATTCCTCTCGTTCCACGTGGGAGAGGTATATGATGGTTCAGGGTTCAAAAAAATATTTTTAATGGTGATTTATAATAATTTACAAAAATGTAAAACGTTTTTATGCATCTTAACAAGTTTTTAATGAAAATATTTTTTTTTTCATAACAAGCTTTTATAGCAGCGGTCTATAATTATATAATTAAAACTCGTCAAGACGATTCACACGAGTCCAAACTCGACGTGGTTGTGCCGTTTAATTACAGAGTTCCTATGGCTACCTCGTGATTCCATCATGTCATCATAATATTGCATTGTCATGCGATTTACACCGGCATGCAAAATTTCAGCTCAATCGGAAACCGGGAAGTGGATCAAATTTAAGTTGCAAGATTTGATTACAGAACGACAGACAACGGGACAGGTGAAACTAAATAAAAGCTTGTAAAAGACAGCAACATCCATCAATCCACACTGGGTCCGCGTAGTGGATTATGGCCCATTTCCTCTCCTAGAGACGAGGCCTGTGTCCCAGCAGTGGAATCATTAAAAAGGCTGATGATGATGATGATTCTAAAAGACAGAGTTAAACTCTTGAGCCCCAAGCCGGTGTTCGCACACCTATTGTTTTTCTAAATTTTCTCTAATTAGGGTATTCAAAAGGTTAATTGATACAGATTATTCATTAAACAGGTAAAATCACAGTAAAACTCTAATTGAATTTCCATCGTGCCCTTTACTTGCTGATATATAATGTAACGTAACAGCTGCCCTCTTTCCCTCGGATCGTAAGTTGCAACGAAAACAATTTATTATTCGGAATCGATGCGGTTGACGCTATTTTAGGAACGGCTGGTACACATACACGACTACTTTTCAACTTGAAGTGGAAGAATAAGACAAAATAAATGTTTCATTTTTTTTTTACAAATAATGTTGGATATATTCGCAACTTTAAAACAAAATTTTACAGGTTGGTTGTTATATTTTCAAGCTCTTTGTGGTTGAAACTCTCGGATCGGTGCGAGACGCACAGGGCCGTTCGTTGTGGCGACACTCAAGGGAGGCCTATGTCCAACAGTAGACGTCATTCATGATGATCATGATTCATAGATGATGATATTTGTAGTTAATGTTGGATAAATCTAAACATAGATTTCGATACCTCAGGTACCCTTAAAACTCAACTCTGGTACAAGTACACGAAGGGTGCGTACAACACCCTTCGTGTACAATATAATAATGGCCGTGTAGTGCGACTGGCATGTTCGTTGAGAACAGAGAGATTTTTATGGGCTCTTAAGAAGACTTAAGGCAACTTTCCTATCTCGACTGACGCACTGTAATAATGATATAGTGACTGAAGTGTTCCACGCTGTGTACCTGCTTAGACGCTGTAGTTAATTATTCTTACTTTATCTTTTTAATTTTTATTTCATAAATTTACTAATTCAATATAATTTACAATAGAATAGAGTAATGTAGATGAATTTGAAAATTATGGACTAACGTCTAAATTTTTATTTTTTTATAAATGTTAACATAGTTGCTTAAGTTGTAAAAACTAAATAGAAAAGAAAATCGACATTCAAATAAGAAACAAACAATTCCACAATGACTACAGCTGCCGGATTTTTTTGAAAGTGTTACTGGGGTCCCTGGAAGGTAAAGGGTAACTAATGGAACATGGGAATGCAATTCGGATAATACTATCATTGGAAAAATTAAAATGTAAGCTGTATAAGAGCGTACTGAAAGACCAGAGAAATTATAAATGAATGCACGGTTGCACCAGTATTATATTAGATTCAAAAGCAATTTGCGAGTACACATTATAATGACGAGCCTCGTGTAGTAGTTTAGTCATGCTCATGGAAATGTTCGCACGTTTCGTACAGACCTAAATTTAATATTAAAAAACCGGCCAAGTGCGAGTCGGGCTCGCGCACAAAGGGTTCCGTAGCAGCAAATATAATAAACTTATTATGTCAATTTATACACCTGGTGAATGGAGCCTAAACTCTCCCGATATTTTGCCTTGTACTTATAGGTTCAGCCATCGTTTTCAGTGTAAGCACAATAACTTAACCAAAATTACAGTTAAATCAACCTATCTCAAAAACTATAAGAGATACTTTGATCAAACCAAAACTCGTTGAAAGAGTTAATTAGCATGCATCACCTCTATTTTTTTTAGAATTTTATACCCCGTAGTTATAAAAATAGAGGGGGGGGGACATACTTTTTACGACTTTGAGAGCTGATATCTCAAAAACCGTTCACTTTAAGAAAAATGTTTTTTAGAAAACTTTATATCATTTTAAAAGACCTTTCCATTGATACCCCACACGGGTATGTACATCGAAAAAAAAATTTTCATCCCTCAGTTACATGTATGGGGGGCCCCACCCCCAATTCTTTTTTTTACTATTTAGTGTCATAATTTTGTAGCGGTTCATACAACACATATTCCCATCAAATTTCATCACTGTAGTACTTATAGTTTCCGAGTAAATCGGCTGTGACAGACGGACAGACGGACAGACGGACATGACGAAACTATAAGGGTTCCGTTTTTGCCATTTTGGCTACGGAACCCTAAAAAGGATAATTTAAAGAAAGAGAGATAAAGAATGGAATTTTAAACAGCTCTTTGATATAGGATATTTAATTGACGATTTATGACCGCTTCCTCGAAGTTTGAGGGGTCGGTTAGGAAATCGTTGATGAATAGAATGATCTAAGCCTTTCCCTAAATAGAAATAGTTTTATACTATTACTTATTCTGTGCTGTAAGACCAACAGTTTTTTTATGGTAGGTTAAAATCAACCAATGACGAATCCCGCTCTTGGGCGGAACGGGAAACAGTGTCAGACTCCTTATTCCGCCTTATTCCCAGAGCCCCGGTAAAACGCTTTCGCGTCAACCCTCGGCTCCAGGACCCTGAAGGGCCCCTACAGTTTGCTGACAACTTGAGGCGCGCGGGAGAAGGTCCAACAGTAGATATTTACGCAACTAACTAGCTAATCTGACCTATTAATTTGGAATACTAAGTCATACAAATTAGAAAACAATAGTTTACAAAATAGATTAAACTATGGGAAAGGTGTAGGTACTCACTAGAAATGTTCGTATTTAGGCAATACTGCTGAGTAGGCGTAATTAAACTTGTTAATATTTGTATACCACTTACTATGGCAGAACACAGAGACACTTATAAACAATTTTGTGACAAATAAATTGTACTACTCTGTGCGCACAAACAAAAAAAAAATCAAAACTTATTGTATTTGTACCTCAAAAACTTAGTTAATGGTACACAATACACAATATATCTATAAGCAAGACTTCACAGTTAAAAAAAAAAATAAAAAAAAGATTTACCACAACTAATCCTTGCGTCGACGTCTCAACAGCAAGACGAACAGCGTACGATTCGCAAGTTCCTAACAATAACACAATCAATATCTCTGATTGGTCGACAAGTACTCGTAAACAGCGATCACGCTTGCTCTAGTAAAAGCGAGGTAATTCTATATCGACGACTTTATCTCGAGATAACGTATCTCGGGAATTATCGATGCGTTGTGTGACGTGTGTAGTGGTGTGTTTGGCTATGACAAGGAAGTGATGGGTTGATTTAGTTTTAAGAGACGGTAACTCTATTTTTTGTGTTATTTATTTCTTACTAGTGTCCTGCTCCAGCTTCACACGGGTAATTAATAAATAAATATATAATGCATGTATTTTAAATATAAAACTTCCCCTCGAAGCACTTTATCTATTAAAAAAAAACCGCATCAAAATCCGTTGCGTAGTTTTAAAGATCTAAGTATACGTAGAACTGCAGGGGCCCTTCAGGGTCGACTGCAGGGGCCCTTCAGGGTCGAAGCCTCCTGGAGCCTAGAGGGTATGTGCAAACTGTTACCTCGACTCCAGAAACAAGGCAAGGAAGGTACGGGGTAGGTTTTTTAGTCAGTAAGAGTCTGACACTGGTCTCCCGCTCCGCCCAAGAGCGGGTTTCGTAATTGGATGATTTTCACCTACAATAGAAAAAAAAAAAAGTACCTATACGTAGAAACGGACTGCGGGAAGCGACTTTGCTTTTACCTGACTACGGAAAGCTAAAAGAGGGTTATGATTTTGTATACTATCTATGTAATGATTGGACAGTAGCTATAGATAGTAAATTAAGTAAAAAGTTGTCGATACAAACGCAAGGTGTATTTCTGACTAGAAGAAAGAAGATTGCCGGTATATTACACCATATTTGCTTTGATAAAATCTGATAGCCGCTTCCCAGACATTGGCTTAATCATAGGGCGTTGACATTTTATTAACTTATTGATCTCAATAATAATAAGTTTTCACACAGGCAGTGTGTACCTATACAATCATGCACTTATAAAATTACAGGATCCAATTGGTTGTTTCCTACGGAGAAGGATTGCCAAAAATTTCAATGATTAATTTTAAAAAAATATTAATAAAATAGCTCTTATATAAATATTAATAATTTTGTTTATTTTCCCTTCATAAATAAAATTATGATGAATAGAATAGAATAAATTTTATTCGAAACAGACAGCACAACGATTACAAACATAAACGTTTAAAAAAAAGAACCGAAGTACAGAATACATCGAAAGCCCAACCAAGCATTCTTACGTTGTTGAAACCTCTACGATTCGAACTATGCGTTTTGCTTTATTTTTATTCCGCGTACATCGAAGGTCAGGAATAATTTGTCTGCTGCGGTCAATCCGATTTTAATTTGGGTGTCTTCAAAGCTAGAACGAATAGGCTCTTAAAAAACTAATGCGCCTCGCCATCAACGATTGCATCATTGCTTACCATCACGTAGGATTGCAGTTAAGCAATGTTTAAGGTCAAGTCCTTTTTTTATTTGATATAAACTAATCAAATAAAAAAAAATAAACTGTACGAGATGGATGTGGATAACATGTTGTGATTTTTTTCTCCTTGGGGCCCCTGTAGCGCGGGTCCCCGTATCATTTATATGGCGGTAGCTACGCCCCTGCTAGTTACCTAAGTACCTACTCTTTTCCGGACATCTCAGAAATGGGAGTTTATTTTTATATAAGAAATAAGAATAAGTAGTCCCGACCCACCGGTCCGGCTAAGTAGCTGAAGAGGGTAGATTGTGTGTTTATGGAAAGCAATAACACAACTCAGAAGATATTTTATTTATTTCTGGCAAAGTTTTAGAAATCTCCCTATTGTAGACATTGTATAAGCCGATAAAAGAAGTAACAAAGCTTTTGAAAGCCTTCACTAGATCTTTGCTAGCAAAATAAAACAAGATACAAACACAGCTTTTTTTTATGGTAGGTGAAAATCATCGAATGACGAAACCCGCTCTTGGGCGGAGCGGGAGACCAGTGTCAGACTCTTACTGACTAAAAAACCTACCCCGTACCTTCCTTGCCTTATTCCTAGAGTCGAGGTAACAGTGTGCACCACCCTAGGCTCCAGGAGGGAGATACAAACACAGCTGGTCTTTTAAGACTACACGAGGCTCTCTTAAATGTGTGATCTTAAGTGGTATTAGTTACATCTGGTATTTATTTTTTATGGTGGGAAAAATCATCCAATGACGAATGCCGCCCTTGGGCGGAGCGGGAAACAGTGTCAGACTCTTACTGACTAAACGACCCACCCCTTTCCTTCTTAGCCTTCATCCTGGTCTTTTCCCAAAAGTCCAGTACCCTTTTGAAGGTTTCCCCACGAAAACAAAAAAAAAGGTGATTTCAACGAGATTATACAGGATCATAATCCATGAGTTATTATAGTCTCACAAACCAAGTAATGGAACGGTAGGTTTTTATTCCGATTTTTTTATCGTTGTGAGATTGTTCAAAAGATTTTGATACCGTAGCCCTAGAATACGATAAGGACCGCGGGTGACTTTTCGTCAGAGCAGAGATGGCCGAGTAGTAAAGGCTCCGACTTACGAGTTGTAGGTCGCGGGTTCAAACCCAGCCAGGCGTATTACTTTGTGTAATTTATTTCATCACCACTGCTCTCAAAACGGTGAAGGAAAACATCGTGAGGAAACCGGCATGTCCTAGAACCAAAAAACTTCGAAGACATGGGACATCCACCAATCCGCACTGGGCCCGCGTGGAGGATTATGGCCCATTCCCTCTCCTAGAGAGGAGGCCTGTGTCCCAGCAGTGGGAACGTTAAAAAGGTTGATCATGATGATGATTGATTGTTTTCCGCGCTTGTGTGAAAAAGTGCGCGAGCTCACCACATTATCGTATTATTATAGCTAGCCTGTGCTGTCCCACTGCTGGGCAAAGGCCTCCCTCCATTATCGTATTGTATTTATCGTATCAGGCTTGGTTGGCAATCTTGGTTACAAGGAAACCTTATGCAATTTCATGCTAGTACACTGTTACTCAATAAATTAATGAATAGGGAATTTGATTAAATAGCTACCGTAAGATGATATTATGTCTACCCTTTTTCATGGTTCTTCGGTGGGCTGTAATAATTTAATTTATTTACTACGGCTATCCACCGTGAGCGGACTTCGTAAGTGAATTGTTATTTACCCAATACGTATAATAATATACCAAACTAGCGACTCGCCCCAGCTTCGCACAGGTACTGATATTGAATATATTATGCATGTATTATACACATAAACCTTCCTCTTGAATCATTCTATCTATTAAAAAAATCGCATCAAAATCCGTTGCGCACTTTTAAAGATCTAAGCATAGATAGGGACAGCGGTAAGCATCTTTGTTTTATACTATGTAATGAAGTATGATGTATTTGCAAATATCTTTAAATAATTTTTCTTTCTTTGAAAGTGAAAACAATATTTTTTTATTAAAAATATTTAGCTTTATTTTAATTTACTTAATAACAGCATCACCCAATTAATATTTTATATATAAAATTTTCGTGTCACAGCTTTCGTTCCCATACTCCTCCGAAACGGCTAGACCGATTCTCATGAAATTTTGTGAGCGTATTGAGTAGGTCTGAGAATCGGCCAACATCTATTTTTCATCCCCCTAAATGTTAGAGGTAGTCCACCCCATTGCAAAACAACGTTTGCCGGGTCAGCTAGTTATGATATAAAAATTGATTGCGAGACTTACCTGTGCAAACAACTACTTAAATGAAATAACTTAATCTGAGTTATTGTAATCATTACATGGCATAATAACAGTCTCGCATGATTTATGCATGTATTTTACATATAAACCTTCCTCTTGAATCACTCTATCTATCAAAAAAACTGCATCAAATTCCGTTGCGTAGTTTTAAAGATTTAATCATACATAGGGAGAGACAACGACTTTGTTTTATACTATGTAGTGATACCTATACCTACAAGGGCAGTTTGACATAGGTCATCGACTTTCATGTTCTGTTTTGTACAATAAGGCGTCTGGTTGACGCCATATTGAATGGTGATTACTGACATGTCTTCAGTAATACCTACTCACAGCATTAAGACAAATAGCTTGACGTGAGAATAACGAATTAACCCACGCGTTTGGTGTCTAGAGCGCCACAAAGGATCAATTAAACAATATAGGTACAACACAGTGTTAAAATAGCATAAAAACAAAACTACTTCTTTCGAATATACACATAAATAAATAAAACCCTTAAAACTTAAACTTAAGGGCGGGTGGACTCAGCAAAATAGGCATTTAACGCTACCAAGAGTTGCCCGCGACTGCCGCAAAGCGAGCCGTGCGCTTACGTCGCGCGGCCGGTCGTGGATAGTGTCACAGTACAGATAAGCAGGCAGCAGGTCAACTTGCCTTATTGATTTATTTTAAAATTAAAATAAAAGAATTGATTTCATTTGTAGTAATCAAGCTTGTTTTATTACTATTTGTAGTAACCTAAGAGTTAGAATGTTTTGTAATAAATTAATTTGAGTAGATATTTTAAATGTAACAAACTTTAATCTATAATTCAAATCAATTTCCTTTAAAAAACTAGTCAAAAGAGCTTTAAAATTTCAAAATGTGTTGTTTGTTATGATGAATAATTTGGATACATCTGGAATCCTGGGAATGCGCTGGCCTGATACTGCGTGAGCAAGCGTAAGTGACCCACCGCCGCGCTGCTCCTTTGAAGACTATGTACCACTCCCCTGCGCACATGATGTGATTCTGAACTAACTGTGCTCCATTGGTGCAATTGCTGCAAGGCGTTCCGATGTGAGGATAAGCAAATAAATAAATTAATTAATAATTATTTTTATTGACATTTCAGTTTCTTAGCCCGGTGTTCCAAATAAAATAGGTATCAACGCGAGAACGCGGGCACGGGGGTCGCGAGTCGCGACACTGTCACAAAAATTGCGTCGAGCCGCGCGATCAAGTTGCGCGTAAAACCACACTTACGTAAACAATATTATAACGGCGTTGGCCAAGAAGATAGGATAGTTAAAAATAATACAATTGTGTAAAAATAAAAAAATATGTTCCATAACTTTTTCACAAAAATCATTGGTTTTAGGACAATATTTTTCTTACTTTTATCAAATAATTGAAAGCTTTTTTTTTTATTGGTTATAGGTTTGCGCTTGACCGCTATCTCACCTGATGGAAAGCGACGATGCGGTCGACGATGGAGCGCGCTTACCTAGAAGTAACCTATTCACTCTTGACTTAAAGATACCCGGATTGTAGCTATCAGGAAACACCGACTCCGGCAAGGAATTCCACTCCTTGGCTGTACGCATAATGAATGTGTTCCCAAAACGTTTTGTACGTATATGTGGGATATCCACCATGTACCGGTGGCGCAATGCCGTACGTCTGGTGGTCCGATGATGGAACGGGCTAGGCGGAATTAAATTATGTAATTCCGACGCACACTCCCCGAAATGCAACCGGTAGAAAACCGACAGGCTAGCAACTCGGCGTCGATGCTCAAGACTTTGAAGTCTCGACTCGAC
Organism: Mythimna loreyi; assembly: GCA_029852875.1. Taxonomy (NCBI): domain Eukaryota; kingdom Metazoa; phylum Arthropoda; class Insecta; order Lepidoptera; family Noctuidae; genus Mythimna; species Mythimna loreyi. The sequence goes on from CM056790.1 coordinate 22,066,039, forward strand.
AAGTGCATCATCGCCAATGATCCTCTTGGCTCGCCTCTCAATAGACTCAAGCGCATCAAGTTGGTATCGGGCAGATCCGTCCCAAAGATGAGAGCAGTACTCCATAACCGATCGAACTTGCGCCTGATAAAGTTTAAGCAGCTGTTCCGGCGTGAAGTATTGTCTAACCCTTGCGAGGATTCCCAACTTTTTTGCAGCCAGTTGAGCTTTTGTTTCAATGTATGGCCCAAAATTGAGAGTAGATGTCAGCGCCAAGAAGATCAAGATGGTCAGTTATCGGCACGGATACACCCCGGAGAGTTGGAGCAGGGCTAAACTGACTCCTTTTAGCGGAAAATAGACACGCCTGAGTTTTAGCAGCATTGAACCTGACCATATTGGCATCGCCCCATTCAGAGACTGCCTCCAAGGACAAGTTCAAGCGCCCAACCATAGCCTCTCGAAGAGACTGGATCTGTGACCCACTAGCTCTTGCGCTGGATGTGTAACTCTCAGCAACAGTGCTGTCGTCTGCATACCCAAAGGTACCGGGCTTAAGCAGGTCGTTTATGTGCAACAAGAACAATGTTGCCGAGAGCACTGACCCCTGAGGGAGGAGGAGGGGGATCAATGCCGGGGTGATAGTCATTTGACTCGATGAGCAAACATCGATGACCACACGCATGGACCGGTCCCTCAGAAAGTCTGCGATCCAAACACACAATCCAGTAGGTAAACCGAATGAAGGAAGCTTACTAATAAGGCTTTCGTGCCAGACCCTATCGAAGGCCTTCGAGATGTCAAGGGAGACGGCAAGCGCTTCCCCGTGCTTCTCGATGGCCTCGCTTCAGATGTGGATGGCATACGCTAGAAGATCACCTGTTGACCGATTTAGGCGAAATCCGTATTGTCGGTCACTCAAGATTTCATTAGCTTCTAGGTATACCAGGAGTTTAGTGTTCAGTACACGTTCCATTGTCTTACAGAGAATGGACGTTACTGAGATGGGCCTGTAGTTAGCTGGGTCAGCCCGACTACCCTTTTTGGGCACGGGCTGTACGTTAGCTTGCTTCCATGCATTCGGCACTTTTCCAGCCTCAAATGAAAGCCTAAATAGGCGTGTCAGGATTGGAGTCAATTCTGGCGCACACGTTTTCAGCACGATTGCCGGTATCCCGTCAGGACCGCTAGCCTTGTTCACGTCTAGGTTACGTAGCACCCTACGGACGTCCTTCTGATGGATGCGAATATCTGACATACTCGTCCCACAACCATCAGGATAAGCAGGGGGCCGCGCGTCACCGGGATCTAGACGCGAAGATTCCGCGAAGAGGGAGGCAAACAGATTTGCTTTCTCCTCAGCGGTGTGGGCCAGCGAACCGTCGGGCCTCAGCAAAGGCGGTAGTGAGGGGCGGCAGAAGTTCGATTCAACCGACTTAGCCAGGGACCAAAATGCTTTGCTACCAGCGGGGTATGAAGCAAGTTTGTTCCCGATGCGGCTGATGTAGTCGAATCGAAACCTCCGCATTGCCTTCTTGCAAGACTTGGCAGCACTGTTGAAGGCTCTCTTCTTCTGACTTACGTCACTCGCCTTGCGCATGCGAGCGTCGGCCCAGGCCCGATATGCTTCGTGTTTAAGCGCATTAGCGCGATCACACTCAGCACCAAACCAAGGACGAGGTTGGCTAGGCATTGTCACGTCGGAGAATGGAATGTAGTACTCCATCCCCCGCCGCAGCACAAGCACAAGCTTGCAACGGTTCAACATTATTTATTGACATAAACTGGTGCTTGATTGCAAAACCCTGATGGTAAACAGTAACGCAATCGCTAATGGTTAGGAGCACTAATTTATTAAGAACCTACTCTCTCTAGCCTTAAAGACATCCAAATTATAATCGAACGGGAAGACCGCAGTAGGCAAATTGTTCCAGTCCTTCGATGTACGTAATATAAACGACGAGGCGAAACGCTTAGTTCGGACCATTGGCGGGGCAAGATCTAAATTTGATGTGGGCAAGATATATTTTGCGAGGGCCACCTGAAGGACGACGCAAAAGGACCGATTTTGTTAAGAGAAAAAGTTTTTTGAGACTCGAATTTTTACACGCCTAAGCGTACGGTGCGCGGTGGCTTTTTAAATTGGAATCGGAATACCGGCGACGTCTGGGGCGTGAATGCCTTGTGCGGTTGGCCTTTTCTTTTGCTAGCATTACTGCTTCGCAAAAGGACGTTTCCGCCTGCCACTCCTACTCACTCCAGACCATGGCCTGTACTTGGTACAGGCTTGCAGGTCTTGACCAGGCGCGAGAGATGGCCGCCGCCTATCGCCTCCACACTTAGAGCATTTATAAATGCTCTAATCCTCCACAAGGACACGGCAATGCCAAGTGTGCTTCGTCCAGTGGCGAAACCCACTTCACTTCCTCATCAATTCAATGCAGATACCTCCCGAACATACCATGTCCAGTAAGAACCTGCGTCATGCGGAAGGTGAGGACGCCATCATGGGGTCTTTTCAGACAGGCCTCAAAGAAGGGACTTACTGCCATAATTATGGCGTGCCTAGAACTGGGTTGCGACAGTCGCTGTCGCCATAACATCGTGACATCCCGCCGGAACTCATTCCGCCATCGCGCCACTTGACGCGGCAGTGGAGTTTCGTCCTGGTGTAGCATTTTCACGCACAACGTGCAACGTGTGTGCAAGCACTGTTGCCTCCAGATCCCAAGAAGACTAACCGCTTCACGGGAAACCGTGCGGTATCCCCGCACCATCCGTATTGGCATGACCCTGTGGCATGCGTTAAGCTGGGCCCTCGGTTGCTTTTGCAGCGACGGCGCCTACACTGGCCCTCCATACAGGGCCAAGGATCGAACAATTTCTGCGTAAAGCCTCCTACGATTGGACCCCCAAAGTTCGGCTGGAGCCGCTTGAGAATAGCCCCAGTCCGATTCAGTTTGGGAGCCAGACGTCGGAAATGCTTGTCAAAATTACATCGGCTGTCGAGGACAAGTCCCAGGTAATTCATCGTAGTTCAATTCAACCTGACGCCGATGCGAACTCCTCTATTTGCTGGGAGCCCGTTGGTGGCGCATTCTGAGGGCCGTGGAAACACGTGGCCTCAGACTAGTACAGCGCCAGTCGCCACCTCGAATCCCAACTGCTAAATCCTGCCAACGACTATCGCAACCCCGCGTGTCGTTAGTTCTGCCGCCACTTGGTACGATTCTCCCTGTGCTAGGACCGACGACGTCAGAAAAATAGCCGCGCAGCACGTAGTGGTACCCAGTGTCCCACAAGGGTGGTCGTAGTACCGATCCCTGTGGAACACAACATGTCATCTCTCGCCGTTGCGACTCTCCCGGGCGATCGGGGTAGATGATGTACCTGACCGATAGGTAGGCTTCAATCACACAACATAAGCGGCCGGGCACCCAGTGGCATTGCCAGATACTTGCTATATTATTTATTGCTAGGTATATATATATTAGCATTCACGGGCCCTCGAGGCGCGAGGCCCCTTGGACCGCGAGGCCATGGGCGGTCGCTCACGTCGCCCACGCCTTACGCCGCCTCTGGTTCGGACCATAGATATTTCAACAACGTAAGGGGTTGCTCGCCGGGTCGTTTGATGGTAGAAAGGTGACGGTGAAATTAAGCCATGGAAACCAACACAATAACAAATAACCCATTCTTTCGACTCATTTTTGAACTGAAATATTAGAATAGTGTTACAAAAGATTACAGATTTATGTACCTACATAAATCTGTAATCTTTTGTTCTTTTTCTTTACCCCTTTAGTACCTACTAAAGGGGTACAAAGGAGACAGACACAGAAGTCACAGACACGATATCACAAAGACGTAGGTAGGTATGAAAAGTGAAGAATGTAAATGAGATTGATTTCTGTACCGATCTAATTTGTGTGTCAATAGAAATAAATTAATAAAAAATCGGCCAAGAGCGTGTTGGACCACGCTCAGTGTAGGGTTCCGTAGTTTCCCGTCTGTCACAGGTTTCTCACAACGTAACAGAACCCAGTAGCCCATGTAAAAATTTGTAACCCAATTTCCCGAGAGATGGCGCTGTACCCGGTGGTAATTTTAATTTGCGCGTCTCGATTTTATTCTTTTTGTATTTTTATTTGAAAGAAGATTTGCTCAGGATAACGAAATGTGTAAAAAAGTAAAAAAAAATGATTGCATGTACGGTTAAATTACAAAATTAGTTCAGAACGTTTTTTTTTAATTTTTCAAAAACTGTTCATCCTATCAAGTTCAAAATAATTTTCCTAGAAAGTTTACTCAAAGTTTAACTTTTGAGATTTTTTTCATATTTTTTAAACTTATTGTTCAAAAGTTAGAGGGGGGGGCGACGCCTCATTTTTTACTTTTGGAGCGATTATTTCCAAAAAAAATTTACATTGTCAAAAAAATATTTTTCGAAACCCCTAATCATTTTTAAATACATATCTAACAATATATCACACGTTATAGTAGAAATGAAAAAAAAAACAATTCCCACTTTACGTGTAAGGGAGGTACCCTAATAAAACAATTTTTGTTTGTGCACTTGGTCGGCGTGGTTGATATACATATTGGTATCAAATTTCAGCCTGCTAGTGCTAGCGGTCACTGAGATTATCCGCGGACAGACAGACAGACATGACGAAACTATAAGGGTTCCTTTTTGACTACGGAACCCTAAAAATTGTAATTTGCCATATTTATTTCGCGATTCTTTTTGCCTTCAACCGTGATTTACTTCTAATTTTATTTTTTTTATTTCTCATTCTCACCAAATTACAGTATGAATGGTCTTATTATATAAAAAAAAAAAACAAATTATTTACACAATGAGAAATAAACAATGTAAATCTAAACTATAGCTTTTTTATGTACAATATTATTTACAATTTGTATTATTTCGAATTGATATTCTTTACGGAACAGAAGCGAAGCGCGCGCGCAAAAATTTGGCATAGGTCCTTCCTCGGCAACGTCCGGCGGGACACTGGCAAGCGACGCGCGGATCGAAAATCACTTGAATAATCGATAAAAAATTCACAAATTTAATTAAAAAAAAACGATTCAGTGGCATCGCTTCCAAAATTAATTACCTCTATATTGATGTTATTTATAAAATGTCAAGCGTTATAGTACTCGTTTAATATGCAAAAAAGATCACAAAATCTAAGCTACTTCAGTATTTTTTTCTATCGACAAAATAGTATGGTATCGTGTATTGAATAAGTGCATGCCAAAGAGAAAGAATGTGTCCTAAATATATTTTTTTTTCAGATTCAAAAAGTTATAACTTGCCTATCAAAAATGAGTTCAAAAACCGGCAAAACCGGGAACACCTAGCCTTAACTAAAAGTACCTACCTAACGTAATCTACTAAAGCGTCAAAAACCTCTTCCGCATCGCTGTTTGATTTGTTGACACTACGCGTGACCCAAGGGCTGACTTTCACCTTGGGCAGAGAAGAAGCATTGCCATACAACTTGGCAATGCTGCCAGCCTTTTGGGCACTTTACCAGTCGACAGCGATGGAGAAGAGTTTTTTGACGCTTTAGAAGATTAGGCATAAAAACTAGATAGTGAAAGAATTTTGAAAAGGTAAGTTCCTGTAGTTTTTGGGTCCATTCATTATAAACCAAAGTACAATCTTACTTCAATGAAGGTTTTCTAAGATGTCATTCACCAGATGGCAGCACTGAGGCGTCAGGTCCAGACACCGGTCAAAACGCTATGTTACTGACATTAGCTAGACATCAACGTCAACGTCAAATGTTAGATGTCAGCGTCATGTATAAGTTTTCAAAGGAAAAGACCTGACGGCTAAGTGGCGCTAACTGGTGGTGTGAAAATTCTTAAACACCCTCATTCAATTCTTTATTGCTTTAACACATGTGTTAGATGAGATCTTAAAAATATTTTTATAAGTGCACATGGACCCTGTCGAGCACAGCAATTGTATAAAATTAAGTAGGTACCTACAAGTAGGTAAAAAAAAAATAACATTGGATATACAAATCGAATTAAATAAAATACAAAATATGACTAACACAGGCAGGACATAAAAATCTCTCGACTTCTTTTTGATAATGCTAGCGGCCTGCGGCTACTTCAATGTGAAAATAGAAAATATGGGAACAACATTATTTTTGGTAAGTACGAGTATATGCAAAAACTGAATATATATTTTTCTGAATCAGACATGAAATAATTTCAATAATCGTTATAGCTTGTCAAAAATACATATTTTTTGCAACATGACCGTATCTTTTTTGACGTGACAACGTCTTAAATTAGGTTGCGGCTGGGAGTCACTTATGAAAAAGTGTAACGCTCGGTAACGTTACGATGAGTCACCGAACGAGAGAGAGGCCCGCCGAATGCCTTGCGTCTCTCTCCTACTCAACTATGATCGGTCTGCCGCGCGCGCAGCACTAGAGAATTAGGACGTTGTCACGTAAAATCTTCGCCCGTAAAACCGACTTTACAGGCAACCATTTTTTTTTCTGTAATTTAGAAGTTTGTATTTTTCACAGCTTCAAGGTTCCGCTGACTTGAATCTATTCTTACAAAGTGATCTTCTAAGGGTTTCTGTTTTTCCTTTTAAGGTTTGAAACTCTGAAAATTATTTAAAAATTGCTTAAATAAATAGATTCAGCCCCCGAGTCTAAACACTACTTTCAAGCTGTGCGTTTATCACATAATATGTCGCACAAAAACACATTACCCTCTTTTTGTCGCTCAGTCGTGTAAAAAATACCTAACCACCGAAAATCCTTTAGATGTAGTAATCCGATTGCCCATCAGTGCTGCTAAGAACCCGCCTATTTGAGGGATCTCGTCTGTCCGTTCATACGAAACAATTTAATCCGAGATTAAGAACGGACCAGGTAGGTACTTAACTAATACTTACCTGGAACTTGACAAGTTGTCATCGCATTTCGAGAACCCTAATATGGTGGCATGGCGGCCATTACACGGTAGGTATTGCTGTCACATTTTGACACACTTCTTGACGTATCATAAATGAAAGAATGTCTTTACTCATCTACTCACTACTACGTCTCCTCAATTTTATTTATTCATAACTAGCTTTCAGCCAGCGGCTTCACCCGCGTTTAAGTAGGTTCCTCCATACAAACTTTTGACCTCCCTTTCATCCCCTTAGGGGGTGAATTTTGGGAAATCCTTTCTTAGTGCTCGCTTACGTCATTAAAGGAAGCCCTCTGCAAAATTTCACGTTCCTAGTTCCAGTAGTTTCGGCCGTGCGTTGATATGTCAGTCAGTCAGTTTCTCCTTTTATATATACAGATAAGTCATGATTGACGGATTTCCGTCAGTCATGATCATCAGTAGGATATATAAGATCCTTGGTCGTCATTGAACATGTAATCTCTATGATGTCTTAAAATCATTATGGTTTAGGTGTGAGAGAAAGATGCAGCTTTTACGAATCTGAGTTACGAATTGTACCTACTGTCCGTTTCTCACACCAAATTTTGACAGACAGGGTCCATAATTGTTTCTATCTTTTATTATATATCACCTGACATGTACATTATGGATTTTAATAAAGATTTGAGATTTGATTTGTATTGTCCTATTCCAAAAGCTCAGTCAGTCGTATACCAGTATCATAGGCTTAATAATGACCAGTTAACAACAGGTGGGTTGCCTTCCACTCAATAACGGAAACTCCAGAACAACCAGTATGCATATGCATCGGAATTATTTTCTACCTGCCGTGCAGATACTATAACGCAGTAAAAGTTTTACTGCATTTTAGTGTCTGCACGGCAGTACTGGAGTCGTCTCAAAAACCTCTTTCTTTTCCGACCTAAAATATCTATTTTTTATTGAATACATGGATATGTTTATTTTGTACTTAGTTATATTTTTAATTAATCGTCCGCAAGCACGCGGCTATGGTACCCGGAAATCGGGATCGGAATTGCGGCCGCGATGGCTGCAGCGTTGCCTTTGCCTGATGCGGTGGGCCACCTCCTTTGCTAGCATTACTCCCTCGCTGAAGGATGCGACAACCTGCCACTTCTCCTCGCTACAGACCATGGCACCTTTTTTTAGGTAGTAAATGATTCAATGCCTTCTCTCACCCTTGAGTCAGGGTTTATCAGACCTTTACTGACTAAAACCCACTCCTATGATCCTGCTTTGGCTTTGTTCCAGGTCCCCAGAATTCTCTTTCGCACAACCTATGACTCTAGTAGGCTTCGGCCTTACGGTTTTGTACCTTTACATTGAAGTTGATGAAATAATAAATAAATAAAACTAATCTGTATTTCTAAGGCTTTATCCCGGTAAGAGTTTCCCCACTTCTTAGGAAACAACTTGAAAACTTACTATTTATATAGAATGTGTATGTTTTCCTGGTCCGTGTTACATAAACGGGAACACTTGTGTCCGGGTCTCCGGTTCCGGGAATAATAGCTGTCCCGCCGTAATGAGAACAGATCCAAATAGAAATGTAGGAGGTACATTATGTTACGGATATTTTTCTCTGTTTCAGTCGTAAACAAACCGCATAACACACAAGTGTGCCTGGCTTGGTGGGACGTCCTATTGGCACATATTACATAAAGCTCCTTTAAGCTAGATCTATATTAGTTCGGAACACACGTGTCGCAAGGTTGATTTATCCGTAGGATGACGTCGCGTGGATCAAGTGTTGCTCTACAAGTCTAGTTTCCGTATAAAATGTATGGAGACCGACGTTCACTGATGTGTGGTACATTTATTTGCAGAGTGGCTTTACCTTTAGCCCTTTATATTAAATTTATTAAATTAAAGTATGATCGGAACAAGTTTTCACAGTTTCGGCTGAATTTAACTTCAAAGTAAATTACGGTGAAACCATATCCGAATTTCTGCTCTGAGTTAAGTTTCGGCAGGAACTGTTTCCGAATTTTGGCTTCGAGTTTTAACAAAAATCGTAATTGATTTTCGACTTCGGAGTAGGTAGGCACCTGTAACCAAACTGTAACCAAAATTTCGGCTACGAAGTCAATTTAAGATTTCAGTTTCGAGTTAAGATTTTCCAGAACCGGATATGTCATGTTTGCCATATATAACCGCAACCGAATTTCTGTTTTGGCGCAAACCGTAACCGAATTCCAAATTCGGTTTCGCCCATAAGGGAAACCCGAAAACTTTACTGACTTAAATCCACTTAAGTTTCTTCATTTGGTTTTGCTATTTTGCCTTATAAGGTCATGGTAACTCTTTCAATATTAGTAGATACACGGTGGACAGACCTCATCAAATCGGTGACGCATTGCAGTGTCAACGAAAACTCCCAAGCCGCCAAACATAGAACTTCATGGCGTCGCATCGCGAGAGATGCGGTGGCGCAGGACTCGACCGACACATGACCACGACCACTCTGTCAAGAGTGCACGACTAAGAAGAAGAACTCTTTCAAACGTTTCTCCATATGATTAAGCACAGTAAGTATTTAATATCCTCAGACTAACCCAATTCCAACAGCTTGTCTATAGTTTACAAGCGACCCGCCCCAGCTTAGCACGGGTACAATGCTGATATTAAATACATTATGCATGTATTATACATATAAACCTAAATCACTCTATCTATTAAAAACGCTGCATGAAAATCCGTTGCGTAATTTTAAAGTTCTAAGCGTACATAGGGACAGACGGGAAGTGACTTTGTTTTATATTATGTAATGAAGAAGGACAGCTGTTTATATATGCATGTTGTTTTTCCCGACACTAAGTATTGTATACTTCTCAATAAAAACAAAAGAGTTTCTTGTTTACCTTGTAACGCTCGATAAAACAAACAAAATAAATGCAACAAATGAAATTCATTGCTCTATATAACTTGTTATTTTACTTTAATGGAGAATTTATGTAAACAAACGATCGTATATTTTGTATTATTGTTTTTTAAATGATCCCCTAACATCTAGTTATTTATTTATTGATTAAAACTTGATAAAAATCAAAGGCGCCTAAATATACAGATATCTTAGACATTCTCTACCAATCACCATAAGGTGGAATAGAGATAGCATGAAAATATTATCTAGAAAATACCTGGCGACTGGTAGAAAATGCCTTATGCATTAAGTTCGCCTTCGTACTTTGTATTTGCATAAAGTTTTAATATATAAATAAATAAAATAAGTCTTCAGAAGTATTGTGGGTTTACGGGATTTTCTGAAAGAGTTACAGTGACCATGGGCCACAAAGAGCAACTGAAGAAACACAAGTGTATTTTAGTCAGTAAAAGGCCTGAAAAAGTCCTTCTTACTCCGCCCAGAATGGAAGAAGTTGCTGTATATTAGCACCTATATATTTAATACTATATCTGCGCCCATATTCACTAATATAAAGGAAATTAAGGATTGGTTTATTCACTCTAGACCGATATTAACCTAATTCTGTTCAAACAGATGAGTGAATATTAATCCATGTGGGCGCCCCGGACGCAGTTTGTTTACTGATGTAGATAATAGCAGATATCTAATTATGTAAACTGAAATTAAAAAGTAAAGATTTGGATTTTGTTTTGTTTTTTTCTACGTTAGAGTTCTAACTCAAAAACTACTTGATCGATTTTATTCACTCTCAGTTGATTTTAAAATCTCTTTCACAATATATGTAGTTAAAAAAAATGTAGAGCCACTTAATAAAGGAAATCTATTTCCTTAATAAGTTTAATAAACTTCTCATCAAAAAAATCGAAACACTTCCGTTTTCATTGTTTCTGTCCGAATTTAACACAAAAAAGAATTCATACGATGAAAAAAAATACATATATTATAGCTGGCAGTTTGGCCATTACAGTAATAAGCGAAAATTCTAAATTCAAAATTAGAATTTCATTTGTTTATCTTATAAACGAAATGAATCACTGTTTTGAGACAAATGTGTGTTTAGGGTTGGAGTACATTTAGCGTTTAAAAACTAAAAATTGGCGCCTATCCTTAAACTTTTTGTTTTTTATTTCAATACTGTGACTTTGGGACGTCTGAAAAAAGGTTTTTTTTCTAAAACGTATGGATACTTCGCCCACAGAAGCCGCCCAAGTTGTGGCATTGCTGGATTCTGGCCTTAGTCAGCGTGTTGTGGCTGCAAGACTGCATCTAAGCCTGTCATCTGTTCATAGAGTCTATAAACGTTATCGGGAGACTGGTTTGTTCACGCGCCGTTCAGGATCTGGCAGGAATCGGGTCACTTCTGAGCGAGATGATCGATTTATTGTAACAACTTCTTTAAGAAATCGACGCCTTAACGCTTTTCAACTGCAGCAGCGGCTTCGTGTTGTACGAAGGGTGGCTGTAAGTGACTCTACAATTAGAAGAAGGTTGAAGAATCGTGGACTGGTACCGCAGAAGCCAGCAAATGGGCCGAAATTAACTGCAGACCATCGAAGAGCGCGCCTTAACTTTGCACGTGAGCACCTAAATTGGTCATACCTACAGTGGAGCAAAGTTCTCTTTTCTGATGAGTGTAAAATTATGCTGTATGGTAACGACGGAAGGAACAAGGTCTACAGAAGAGACGGAGAACGCTATGCACAATGCTGCATTGAAGAAAAGGTCAGCTATGGTGGCGGTTCGTGGACGGTTTGGGGAGGAATCAGCGCCGACGGTAAGACAGAGCTTGCTTTCGTGTCTGGGCCACGTCTGCCTGCACTAAACTGTCATCGGTACGTCGAAGAGTGTCTCGAGCCTCATGTGATGCCCTATGCACATTTTATTGGCAACGGCTTCATATTCATGCACGACAATGCTAGGGCTCACACCGCGGGCGTCGTACGAGATTATCTTAACGAAGTCGATATCTCTATTATGGAATGGCCAGCAAGAGGCCCGGACATGAATCCCATTGAACATCTATGGGATGAATTAAAGAGACGAATTCGAGCAAGAGATCCTGCCCCAGAAACACTTAGCCAGCTGCAAGATGCAATCCAAGAGGAATGGGACAATATACCACAGCATGTGATCGTGACTCTCATCCGATCGATGAAGAACCGTATGGAAGCAGTAATTAGAGCTCGGGGAGGGAATACAAGTTATTAAATAAACGTTTTTTAGCTTTTTTTTTCATTTACGTGTGTTGTTTTATCCATTTCCTTTATACTCCATACGGAATAAAAATGACTCATTTAACAAAATACGAAACCTATGAAAAATTCTTTTAAATTTAGAACATTAACATTAAGATTTGATAAGCTCATATTACTCACTATTAAACGACATTTAACATTTATTCCTAAATGTACACATTTTTCTGATAATCCTGACAAAACGTAAACTTGCAAGGTGTTTCGATTTTTTTGATGAGAAGTGTATTACCTAAATGTCACAGCACAGTAGGCTTTTTGAACCGATATACGAGTACTAGCGAACTAATTAGCAATTGCTGTGGGGTTTTTGGCAACAGGATTTTTTGCACAAACGTTACATAGTACCAAAAAAGCATTAATGGAATAAAACATCGTACAACTGAATTATCGATATAATAAAAATTGAATCAGTAAATTATGCAGACAAATAGGGAACCCGTTATTCCAAGTTATAAAAGTAAAAACTGACTGACATATTAACGTACAGCCGAAACTACTGGGACAGGAGCATGAAATTTTGCACCAGGAATCCTTTTATGGCGTAAGGGAGCACTAAGAAAGGATTTTCCGAAATTCACCCTCCAAGGGGACGAAATGTGGTCAAAACTTTATGTAGAGGAACTTACACGCGGGCGAAGCCGCTGGCAGAAGGCTATTTTATTTATATGCAGCGCAGCAGCTTAGGAAATCTGAACTACCCACGAATTTTAAAACTTAACAAAAGCTCATAAAATATCGCTGCATAAAAAGCACGTAGACTTTTAAGTTCAGTTGCCAAGTTTCATGAGATGAAACATTTCTCCCTCACAATAAGCAGTTTCATGCAAAAAAAAAATAATGTCCATTAGCCCAGGGAATGTTGGAGCACGTAATATCAGACAATTTGGTGCTAACGCCTCACCGAGAGACCGAAATTCATTTAAATGATAATGTCCGCCCCGAGCGATGTGCTAATGAAAAATAAAAATAAACACGAACACGCCATCTTGGATTCGGATCCTGGCGAAATTGATGCCGAGATGTATATAGATTAACTTCAAATCATCTGGGTGCTTAGTGTTGTTAGATATTAGATACAAAATAAACTCGTAAACGATACTGTTAAAAACAACAAGTTTGTTGTTGTGATGACCCATAAATTAGAAAGAAAAGAAAGAAAAATATTTTATTTGACATAGATATATAAACAAACTAGCTTTTGCCCGCGGCTTCGCTCCCGGCAACAGATTATTCTACTCTGCTCCACTCTGCCCTACTCTACCCTATTTTTTTTTTCATAAGAACCTTGTCCTGATAATAACAAACACAACAAAAAAAGAATTAGCGAAATTGGTTCAGCTGTTCTCGAGTTTTGCGCTTACCAACACATTTTGCGATTCATTTTTATATTATAGATTACAATTACACTTCTTCTTCCAAATGCTGACAATGAGGAATCATTTGCTAACAGGAATGGCCTGTGGCTCAAGAAAAGAAAGATATTCACAGACTACCATATGAAAAACTTTTAAATTACGTTCTAGGATAAATACCTACCCTATAAAAAACGCTCAATATTTTATAATGTACTAGCGACCCGCCCCAGCTTCGCACGGGTGCAAAGGTGATATATTATACCTATAAACCTTCCTCTTGAATCACTCTATCTATTAAAAAAAACCGCATCATAATCCGTTGCGTAGTTTCAAAGCACACAAAGGGACATAGGGACAGAGAAAGCGACTTTGTTTTATACTATGTAGTGATGCGAACGCGCCGTTTTGCTTTAATGCGGTTAAAGTGATGCCCAGTACGGGGTGGTGGATATCACACGTCTTCGAATTTGTAGTTCTAGTACCTACGTACCAGTTTCCTCACGATGTTTTCGTTTATGTTTTAAGAGCAGTTGGGATGAAATAAATTACACAAAATAATGCACCTAACTGGGTTCGAACCCACGACCTACAACTCAGAAGTCAGCAACATTGATATTAGTAATGTATCCACGAGTATGTGATAAACAGGAACTGAAAAAACACAATTGTAGAGTAGTAGTACCTTAAAAAAAAATTAAGCTGGTCATGCCATTTATTCAAATTATTGTGCCATGCTGTGCTCAATTATGTTTGTGGCTTAGCTCCGATCAATTTCATCTCGCAGTTTACCTAAAATAAGTAGCAACCTAAGTATGTATATTTAGGGCCATTTCGTTTAACCAAATCCTCCCACATAATGTGAGAATATTATGAAATGGTAAAATTATGTGAATATAGGAATTTTGTATATATTCTGCCGAAAAGGTTCCGAGATGTAATCCACAATGGATTTACCCCAAAGTGACTCCGGATTCAATCAGTTATAGGGTTCAAGGGATCTGCTAGCCAACCGACATCCAACATATTAATAACATTGAAAAGATTCCCTGCAAATGTAATCTGGATCTTGGGTTTTATATATCCACTTGTGCGGAAATGCCAGAAGTATCACAGCGTGAAACATGACCGTCTATTCCACAGGTACTTTGACGGTAGTATCAGCTTGTATGATTTACTTTTTATGAAAATAACCTTTCAGCTGAGTATTAGCATATCATCATCAGTCTTATAATAATCCCATTGCAGTTACTCAGACCTCCTCTTTGGCAGAGGGAATGGGCCGTAATCCTCCACGTGAGCCCAATTTGGGTTGGTGGATGTCACATGTCTTCGAATTTTCGGTTCTAGGACATTTTCCTCACGAATTTTTCCCTGTTTTGACAGAAGTGGTGACAACGGCGGATCCAGGGGGGGGTCATGGGGGTCATGACCCCCCCCTGAGCTGGTTCCAGGACCAGGACTTAGATGGACCACTAATTGAACATAATAATTTTATTTATATACTTTTTTCTGCCAGCGGCTTCGCCCGCGTGACAGTCGGCTAACCCCCTTAAAAATAATCCTTATAGCATGATTTCATGATTCACGCGCGATGGCTTATTAGACCAGTGCAGATAGCTTTTGAAAGGGAACAAAATAGTAGTAGGATGAAACCCATTGGAAAAGGAAGATAATATTACAAAAATAGACGCAAATCTTAGATTACTTCCTACCATTTTTACGGTACGATTTCAATATTGACTGGTCTGCACTGTCCTTACATAATATATATAATCAATGTGATAATACTGTAATATGGAAATATTGTAAAAAAAACAATTATTTTAAAAGAGTAACCATGGAGTTTCTTGCCGGTTCTTCTCCATAGGAAACGACCAATTTGGAACTGTGCACTAGCTTCTGACGTTTTACAAGTGCCCATGTAGGCCTATGTGAAATAAAAAGATTTTGACTTTGACTTTGAAAATTTAAGGAAAAATAAATTACGGTCGATCTAAGGACGGCAGGTGGATGGGTGTGCGGTTTTAAGGGTAAAAAATGGTTTATCTCGATTTCCGGCAAAACTACTGGTTCTATGGAAAAAAATCTAATGGAAAACTCGTAGGTCATAAAAAGATCTACCACTTTTGTATTTACACTTTTTCACATAGGTAACCTCAAAATCTACGTGACATGCCCAAAAAACTGAGGTTTCGAATTTAATTTTTAACTTTTTTAAAAATTACTTTTTTTTCACAGAAATGGTGAAAAGTTTCCTTTTTATGTCCGAAACTTACTTTATTTTTTTTTTATTTTAAAAATTCACATTTGCTCTTTATTTTGACTTAACATCGAAAAAACAGCCTATTTTTCAATCGTAAAATTTCACGTAAAAATATGTGATTTTTTAAAAAAGTTTTTTGGCTTCTTATTCATCAAAATCTTCACTTTTTGATGGTGTAGAAAAAAGTATACATTACTACAGTCAATTTTCTCAGAAAATGCAAAAAACTACTGAGTTTTTTGCATTTTCTGATCTGAACTGATCTGATGTACTGAGACTGCTCAGTTTTGCATGTTTTTCTTTGCAAGTTTTGTAGATTTATATTTTTTTTTTATCGCTGTAATATAGAATCTCACGTTTTTCTAGAAATTAAGGAGTAAATTTTAATATATACCTCATTACATAATAAATAAATAAAATAAAATAAAATATTTTTATTTCAGACTTCAAAGAATCCATATGATGTTAGTACAGTAAAGAACTTATAAACTAGTGTTAGTATAAAGAAGATGGTGACATATTTTAATTTCTAACGTGGGTGTTAACCCAATGCTGGACGTATCGCGTGTCCATCCTATCTATAATGATTAAACAAAAAAATTAAAAGAAATTTCTAATTCGAGTTATTTTAGTTTTTTGCATTTTCTGAGAAAATTTACTGTAGTACTGTTTACTTCTTTTACACCATCAAAAAGTAAAGATTTCGATGAATAAGAAGCCAACAAACTTTTTAAAAAATCACATATTTCTTAAAATCTCATATTTTTTTTTTATTTATCGTGAGATTTTTCGATTGAAAAATAGGTTGTTTTTTCCATGTTAAGTCAAAATAAAGAGCAAATGTGAATATTTTAAATAAAAAAAATTTAGTAAGTTTCGGACATAAGAAGGAAACTTTTCACCAAATTTTGTTAAAAAAAGTAATTTTTAAAGAAGATAAAAATTAAATTCAAAACTTAGTTTTTTGGACTTTTCACATAGATTTTGAGGTTACGTGAAAAAGTGTAAATACAAAAGTGGTAGATCTTTTTATGACCTACAAGTTTGCATTAGATTTTTTTCCATAGAACCAGTAGTTTTGCCCTAAATCGAGATAAACCATTTTTTACCCTTAAAACCGCACACCCATCCACCTCCCGTCCTTAGATCGACCGTAATTTATTTTTCCTTAAATTTTTGTTATATTATCTTCCTTTTCCCATGGGTTTCATTCTACTACTATTTTGTTCCACTTTTTACCATTTTCAATGCTATTTGCACTAGACTCTATTAGCGTATTTCATGGATAACTTTGTTTTTTCTAAACCGATTTATGATTCTTTATTTATTGAATAGGTAATAATGTTATTTTTTTTTTAAATTAGGGATGAGTGAGAGAGTTACAAACGTAAGAGTAGACAAGTAATTATAATCAGAAAGCTCCGAACTGCTAAGCTATCCGGAGTTACACGTGTTATTGTGAGTCAACCATAAAACATAGACATATTCTGTTGTGAGGAATTTTTTATGTAATTTTGTGGAGAACAGTTCCGTCATACATGGTATCTGTGTAGCTTTAACCATTAAGGCTGCACACGCGATGGAAGCTTAAAAAATGGAGTAACTTCTAACGTTTTCCCAACATTTCCCTTCACTGCTCTGCTCCTATTGATCTTCGCGTGATGAAAAGTATACAGTAACCTGCCCAGGAGTATGAAGAGTAATTGTACCAAGTTTTGTTAAAATCCGTCCTGTAGTTTTTGTTTCTATAACGAACATACAGACAGACAAAAATTTTACTGATTGCATTTTTGGCATCAGTATCTATCACTAATCACCCCCTAATAGTTATTTTGGAAATATATTTCATGAATAGAATTGACCTCTCTACAGATTTATTATAACTATAGATAGAAGAAGATAGATTTGGCTCCATACCGGTGTTATGTAACTACATCCTACCTTAAGCTAAGCACGCTTCTGAGCCACGT
The DNA here is from genome assembly GCA_029852875.1 of Mythimna loreyi. Taxonomy (NCBI): domain Eukaryota; kingdom Metazoa; phylum Arthropoda; class Insecta; order Lepidoptera; family Noctuidae; genus Mythimna; species Mythimna loreyi. Next base: position 22,083,747 of record CM056790.1, read on the forward strand.
CAATAATTTGCGTTTTAGCTTAAGCATGGGCGTGCGAGCCGTGACGGTTAGCTGTCCCGTGTTGGCGGCCAAGACCATCGCTGGGGAGGGCCGAAGGCTTCGTTGAGCTGTGTCTCCACGCAAGGAAACTGCGGGAGCCCAGACCTCTGCGGTGCTACCGCTGCCTATTGCGCTGCAGTGTGCAAAATGGATCGCAGTGACCACTGCACTCTATCAGTGTTGTAAACCTCGGCACAAGGCTGCAGAATCCAGTGCTACGATGCACTGCTACGCATGAACCGCAGCAGGCAAACAGGCTGACCAACACACTGGAAGCACGTCCTACGATCCCTCCGCCAAGGCCAAGGGTAAAGTCCGAAGACTTACCCCCGCCAAATCAACGGCTCAGGATCTTGATAGCTGATTGGGTGCAGGTCCTGAGTGGCTCGGTGACAGTAATTTCGTCGGCCGCCGCCGGTACCTCGTCCCTCGAGGCCGTCACGAGGGATCGGGCTTACGTGGCAGCATTGTTCGGAGACTTTGCAGTGGTAGGCGTCTATCTGTCCCCAAACAGATCACTCGCTGATCTTCACAATTCCCTTGAGAGAGGAATGCCTTCGTCGTGGGAGATGATTCATTCCCCGTAGTCGTTTGCGTGGAACACAGTGCCAAGGACTTGGGCGGGGGTTTTCGGTTCAGGAACCAGAAAGGTCGATGTTGGAGGACTGGGTTCTGGAGACAGGCCTGGTCTTCCGAAACTGGGGTTCTATCCCCACGTGTGTGTTAAGTTTTGCAAGTGTACAATAAAGAATAAATATTTTTAAGTACAGTACATACGTACATTAATAAAATACCTACCTACTTTTTACTTGCAACTATTGTTATCAAAATTAAATTAAAAGTTTTTGACTCGACCACGACTATGTGACCCCCTCCTGGCGCCAAAGCTGGATCCGCCCTTGAGTGGTGATAAGTAATTACACAAAGTAATACACCTGCCTGTTCCTGTAACTCATCAGCTAATAATAGACAAATTTTCTGGAAGAGATCAATAGCAAAACAAACGACACAATGCTACCCACAGTATCTAGACCAACATATTCCACGTGAAATTCTTTATTGCAACAAAATATCTGAGAGGATTTAATTACTGATCTGATTATTATTATTGTTGTTTATTATTATTTATTATTGTATCAGTGTGTTGTATTCACCTTTATGACTTGTAAGAATCCCTTACCAATAAAAAACTATGACTATGACTATGATTACGAATGATCTTTCAGTAATAGAAAACTGCATGGTCGCACAAAAAAAGCACATAGCCGTAAGGCTAAGTGCTTTTTTACTGTTCCTGTGAAGTTAATGAGAAAAACTAAATATTTATAATTATTTTTTACATGCGTTAGTCATCTAACCCTTCCTATTGCTGATCAACTTTGATTAAACTTTGTCTGTATAGTTGAGTGAGTTCGAGAAGGATTTAGGGTGGCGCTGTAATTGAATTTTCATGTTTATTTTTACTATCAGCCTATTATCGGGCACGTGAGCGTCTGCCGGGACCACTAATATATATATTATATACCTATGTATCCATAAAATACTAGCTGAAGACACTAACTAGCTCCCGTGGGAATTTATCACCTTTTTTAAGGTATATATAATAATATTCTTTTACAGCATCTTTGCATTAAGGGTGAGGGACATAGAAAAGGAAAGGGTACTCAAATCGATCGTTTTCGAGTTTTAGCAAACTAAGAAACGGCATTTGGCCTAATTAAATGTGTGGGTTATACGCTCAGTGTAGAGTTCCGTAGTTTCCTGTCTCTCACAGCAGCAGCAGCCCATGTAAAAATTAGTAACACAACCTATTTTAAATTTTTAGCTTAATTATATTGCAAGAATGGCTAAATGGTACGCTTTCTAGACCTAGAGGCAAAAAATAACGCCCCCAATGTATTAAAAAAGATCTATGTAATGCACTTATATTTTACAAGTGAAATGAAGTGAAGTGAATTGATTATTATTTATTTAATGTTTAATAATTATTATATGTAGGTATAGAATCACTTTTTTGTTCGTCCGTCTGGCTGTCTGTTAAGAGTCCTTATCGCGGAAACGCGTGGAGGTATCGAATTGACATTAAAACCATAAGGCCGAAACGTTCTGGAGTGGCGATCGCGTACCGATAGCCGCAACGTTGGAAGGCCTCCCCAAAAGGGTAACCGATGACCTAGTCAGTGTTGCTGAATGAAGATGTAAGGAATCGTTCTTTGTAGCGGCGCTTGAGGAAGGCCTATATATAGCTGTAGACGTCTTTCGGCTAACATGATGTTAATGATGATGATTAAAACCATATACCTACTCAGTCTACGATCCCTTGAAGCTGTGAAAAAAAATCAAACTTATTAGGTAACGAAAAAAAGACACGACCGTAAGGGAATCAAAATTGATAAGGAAGCTACTTCCCGTTGCCCTTAGAACCTTGAAATTTGGCGTGAAACAGGATCTTATAGCACAAGTATAGGAATATATCTGAAAACTGTAAAGTTACATCACAAAAAAAAAACGATTCGTCATAATCATCGAGACTCGATTCGAAAGACTATTTAGATAAGGTAATGTGTACGAATACCTCAGTGTGCGAGTCCGACTCGCACTTGCCTAGTTGTTTATAGGGTTCCGTAGTCAACTAGGAACCCTTATAGTTTCGCCAAGTCTGTCTGTCTGTCGGTCTGACTGCCTATCCGTCCGTGGATAATCTCAGTGGAAAGCTGAAATTTGGTACCAATATCAATAGTGCCGACAAAATGAAAAAATAAAATGTAAAAAAAAATGTTTTATTAGGTATGTACATCCTCTACACGTAAAGTGGTTTTTTTTTTACTTGTTTTTCTTATTTTATCGTTTTGAACATATCTTCTTTCGAATAAAAAAAAATTAGAAACGGTTCCCGCAATCCAAAATTACCCGCATCTTTCGGGAAATTGGGTTACTAATTTATACATGGGCTACTATGCGCTCTTGAGTCTTAGTTTAAGGGTTTTGTTACATTGTAAGAAATTTGTAATGGACGGGAAACTACGGAACTCTACACTGAGCGTGGCCGACGCTTTTAGCCGATTTTTTCATTCTTATGTTTAGCCACCTAAATCTGTTCCAATCAATGAAGTTAATACTGTTGTAAGTCTCTTAAGCAACAAAGTAATCCAGGGTAAAGGTCACGACTTTAGAAGTTGGCTGGAGCTGTCAACATTAATGAGTTGTGATGACTTTGTAGCAAGTTTATTTTTATTTAGATATTTACGGCGCGCCGCCGCTCAGCCGGAGGGATGATCAAGATATCAAAGAGGATTATATTGCTGCGGTGACGGCGCTCAAACAATGTTCTAGTTTAAGGAATTTTCCAAATTGGCCCCAAGAGAACCATATTATTTCTTAGTACAGCAATCAATCTTCATCTCCCTAAGACTTTTATGTACTGTCTTTTTTTAGGATTCCGTATACCTGTCCTTATAGGATCACTTTGTTGTCCGTGTGTTTGTCGGTCTGTCAAGATCTTTATCTCGAGAACGCATGCAGGTATCAAGATGAAATTAAAATCTTATACGTAAAATCAAAATTCATAGATTTCTTCCCGTTAACCTAGAACCTTGTAATGTGGCATGTAGGTACTCGTAGCTATATAGGAATTAATTTATAAACTGTAAATTTTTGAATGTGCAAATGAACGTAGCACAACCACCACAGATGAAAAAGACTGATTGTACATTTAACTTCATTATCTTCTTCATCATTTCAGCCGAAAGACGTCCACTGCTGGACATAGGCCTCCCCCAAGCGTCGCCAGCTGACCTAATCAGGATTGCTGAAATCCGATGGATGCAAGACGCATTTACGGCCGATCGGTAGGATCGGTATTTACGGCGGCGCTTGGGAGAAGCCTATATTTAGTTAATGGAAGAAAAATATAATAATGAAAATCTTCGAATCGTAAATGGCCTAGACAAAGTGTCACAGTGTGTCCTTCAATCAGCGATAACTTTTGTTACGAAAATATGTATTTGGAAGCAACCCCGTGACATTTCGGCTCATAGATTTCAGGCATCTTGACAACCGTTGTCAATAGAATAGAAAGGCCAATAGACAATTAGTTCTACCCACGTAAGTATCGCCAACATTCCGTCACAATACTGTATCATAGTAATATTTATGAAGGTAAAAGTTTTGTACGTATGTTTGTCACTCACTTACGCGCAAACAGCTTGCTAGATTTGTAAGGAATTAGGCATACGAGTAGACCGTGTACAGGGTGCCTGGTGGAAAGAATTAAGAATCAAAACATTTATTTCAATCTAGCGACACTCCCCAGTTTCGAACGTCTGCAGTGGAGACATTTATTAAGTATTTATGCATAAAAACCTTCCTCTTGAATCAACGAAAACGGTGCAATGTGCAGATAGATAGATTTAAATAGCGAAAAAAAATACTTTGAAAAGACATAAATACTTTTGAAATCAAAAGAAAATATGGTTATTATCTATCTTATATAGTTATATCTATGTATACCTCTTTCTACATGGATAAGACAGTTCTAACACATGTAAGTAGATGTTTAATTTCCCGTGGACACTTCAAAATGTTCGTACTTAGGTATAGTTTGAAGACTACAAAGACAGGTAGGTAATTACCAAAGAGCTGCCATTTGTAGACAGTTCATGTGTCAATCTGTATTCTATAAGATGCAATTGATCAGTTCTCTGGAAACAAAATTCCCATGTTAGTTATTGATATGAATATTGAATATCATGGTTTGTAAGCGCCTGCAACATAGCATTAATATACTATTACTACCTCGCAGGCTATTTAATTATCTCCGATGCCTACAGGAACTGTGAGATACATTGCTTAGAATGATAATCTCGTATATAATGACAAATGAATGTATGTATGCGGTAATCTACTAAAATTTTACAGTTCCTATGATCAGTGGCCTACAATATATATGGTATATTGTAGGTCACTGATCTATCTATAATGGTACAGTACGGCTGTCGGATCTTGGAAAGTCTGAAATTAGGCTCAGCGAATTTTAGCGCTGGAAAACTCGTGAATGTTTTTGTTAAATAATTTAAACAAATAAATACAATTTGCAAATGTTATTGCTGTTAAAAACTGTTAATGGCATTTATTTTTTTAAACCATGTATTTTTTTACGAGTATTCAAGCGCTAAAATTCGAATTGGAACGTCATTGTGCAATCCTTGTTTTTAATTCGTTACAACTCTTAGCGGCTGAGCACCGGCCGGTTTGTGCGCTTGTGTCGCATATTTTTAGTATTTAATTAGTGGTTTTTGGTATGCGCCATACTTTTGCGCAAATAAACTTTTTTTCTTTCTTACCACAATTCTAATACGAGACCACTGATCGACCAATGATCGACCATTATGATTACTAAATTTTAGCTCAATGACAACGAGATCGTATTGATTGAAAAAGATATTACGAAAATAGCAGACCAAGGCCCCAGGTGGGATAATTGTCAAAAGCCTATCAGTGAAAGGAAAGTAAATCGGTTTATTAGTTTCGGAGCTACGAAACCACCGACAAGGACATATTAAACTTATAACACCCCACTATTTTCGACCGGTAATTACATTTACATCATTATTGTTCGAAGACGCGTCACCAACCTGTGGATCTTTGTCTTGTCATGACGTGCTCTCAAATCAAATGAAGGTTCAATTCAGCCAGAACTATTTCTCTGTCAGTCTGTAAACTAATGATCCCTCAGCAGCCTTCACAGTGGCTATAAATACAAATATTGAGCTAGCGATCAGCCCCGCCTACGCACGGGGATGTTAGAATTTTTTGAAGTTCTTCACTTGAGTCTTTCTCATTAATCACTCTGTCAATTGGTGATATCATGAATGAACTATGATAAACAGTAGTTTAGACGTTTTTGTGCTTAGAACACACAGACAGACAGATACATGAAGGATTTGGTAATAAAAAAGAAAATAGATAGCGTGTTTGTAAGCTACATTTCTCCGGCCTTCGGCGCTTTCTCTGATTTTACGATTCTCTATGTTCTACAATTTTTATGATGCATACAGATCAATCTGCTGTTTCGTAACTATATTAGGGCCGGGATCCAGTCCAACCCAATGCAGCTAAATAAGATTACATGATCTAATACGCCTTGGAGAGACAGAAAACCTAATTGTGTCGCTCGATTGTGTACATCAGCTGGCTTGTTTTTTATTATTTGTAAAAGGTGTGTAAATAATATACCTACATATAAATAAGAACAAAACCTAAAAAATGAGACAGATGTTCTCTCTCATTTTTCTGAGGGCTTTACACAAAAAAAAAACACAGGATTACCAACCGAATCGGGATTATAAAAAGTAATCATCGAGACCAGTGAATACCTGGTTAATTGTAAAGAAAAAAAATTATAAAGACAAAAAATTACTCTGAAAAATTATAACGATATTATCTGTTTTATCATTTCAGCTGAAAGACGTCCACTGTTGGACATAGGCCTCCTCTGAGCGTCACCACAACAAACGGACCTGAGCGTCTCGCATCCATCGGAATCCGGTGACCCTCACCACTATTTACATCACCACTCACTCACCAGTATTTTTTTTAGTTGTACCATACCCAATATTAACCATAAATCGGAACGATCTCTTTGCATACAAAATGGCCATTACTCAGAAATTCGTTAGTTAATGTAATCTATGAAGATCAATATGTATGAAGATCAATGAAGTTCTTCTAATCAATTACCATTAAATCAGACTTGTTAAGATTAAAGGTCATGAGACACGCGCAATATCAGTCCCATACCCACAGGTACATGAAATTGTTATCACATAAACCATTGGGCTATTAATAGACCGAAGGCTGTCATAGTCTACGTCTCAAGTTTATTTATTGATCGATCACAACGTTGACTGAGAAAATTGAAATAAAAATTCAAAAAGTTGCGATGAAATTTGTTATGAAAAGAGATTAAACCATCGACATTTTAAAATACGAATCACCACCTCCATAGTACCTATAAATTTTATTAAGACAACACAAAATTCAAAGCAACAACGAAAAAAATAATTTCTTAAGTAGGGAATATAGTTCTCCACTTACCAAATTTTACATGTTTCTCCAAAATGCACTTGGATTTCCCGTAATTATGGATGCGGTGACGTCAAACAGTACACGGCACTGGGGAGGGACAGACTGATTTTGACAGGTGTCAGAGAGGGCACCCAGCGGGGCGCATGCGCGGGAGGACCAGTGGAAAATTATGGAGAGGGCGGGAAACCGTGGGTGGGAAGCGCTCGATAAACGAGAGGATATGACGTGGCGCAGGAAATTGAAGCCTCGATTGGAATTGGCTTTAGTTTTATTTGCTAAAACTTATGATTGCGTTTTATTACTTACTCATTTTATTAAGTGGCTTGTTCTTGAAAATTAGCTGACAAAAAAGGACACGTAAGGCCTTTTTCATTCCAGTAATAGTCGATTTCATTTCACTTATATAGTCCTCATTTCACTGCAGTTTTTGAAATATAGATCATATATTTTGTGATATCGCTAAATGTTTTGTAGTCCGATTTTTTTTCAAATTATTCCATAGTGTAAACTTTTATTTATCCTAAACTTTTTACACGCCACGGGACTTGACCATCGTGGTCCATTGTGTACAAAATGGCTGCCATTGTCGTCCATCATACCACGTGTTGGATTTTCTAAAGCCTCTTGATTCCAGTTTTCCCGGAAAAACACTTATAAATATTGTATTTCAAAGCTTGTATTTTGTTGGCCTCTTTACGGTTTATAAATAGGTTGGTCGATTGTTTAAATTTATTGCACGTGTTTAAGAGTGAGTTCGATTCCTGGTTCGGTTAGCTGTATTTACTGACCGATAGTAGGTACACAATATATTAATACTATGTAAACCATAATTAAGTCATTTTAATTATATTTTTTTTTCTATACACCGTTAAATTTTGTCGTTATCGGTTATGTAGTAGTCAGTCGATGCATACTACCTACAGCCATTGAACCCGCTCAGCTGTTCTTGATATGAATTTTAGTTTTTGAGTTTAGTAGTTTTTTTCTTGAATTTTATCTTTAAAAATCGATAGTGTTTCATATACTGGATCGACCCACCAGTGAGTTATTTTTTTTAAATAATGTTTAGTAAGTACGACAGTTTATTCTAAATTGCCTCTTTGATGGTTAAGTAATTTAGGACGAATTGTCGTCCACTTATATGTTGATTGACATGTTTTAAAAAATGTGATAATTTACTTACATATATGTTTACATACTTATAATTTTTTGTGCGCATGTTTGTCACCTAACTCGACTAAAGAGCACGACCGATTTGGATGAAATTTCGTGTGTATGTGTTATTTGAGAGGGCCCGGATCGTTTAAAAATGCAATTGAATTCGAAAAGTGGAGTTGCAGTCAGATTCTCATTATCTTTAATCTGACGAAAAGCTTAACATCGCGCGGGACCGATATATAAATCCCTATATGCGTATGTATATAGGTATAAATTCTTCAAAGAGTTGTTAGCAAACCGAAGGGACCCACCCTGCAGAAGGGTCGAAGCCAACTGGGGCCAAGGGTTCGTGTAATCGTGTCTGAAAGAAAGGCTCTAGCCCTGGTATAGATGGCGATGTAGGAACGGGGTAGGTTGTTTGGTCAGTAAGAGTCTGACACTGTTTCCCGCTCCGCCCAAGGACGGGATTCGTCATTGGATGATTTTTACCTACCAAAAAAAAACACCGCTCGTAACCTTTTACCCCAAACTCTTGAGCACCACGCGAACGCCGGAGTTCGCACACCTATTTTTTTTTCTAATTACGGTAGTAAGAATTGAAACAACCACTAATTTTCAAAATAAACACATTTATTAGGAGTATGTTTGTAACAGAAGTTTCATTACTTTTATTATCATTAAGTGATAAAACTCCTAATAATTAAAAAATATTTTAAAATAAACACATTAAATTATCTCACAGTTAAGGATGTCGGAAGACATTTAGGGTGTTCTGGGCGGCAAGTAGCAAGCGTTGCAGGAGCCGATGGGCACCTGGGGGCTGAAGCAGTCGCTGGGGCACACGGGGCAGGCCGCTGCGTAGGCGCGGGGGTACGCGCAGGCTGCTGAGGTAGACCATTGACTTGGGGTGGCATGCTGGAACATGTCAAGAAGTTATTAAATTTTTGTTTTTTTTTTTACATTAAAGTTAGTTCTTGTTTTTTTATTGCTATAAACTAGTGCTTGACTGCGATCCCACCTGATGGTTATCAGTGATACAATAGTTGAAGGTGAGGCGCACTAGTTTAATAAGAACCTATGCACTCTAGCCTTTAAGACACTTAAGTTATAATCGGACGGAATCGGTTTCACTCTTTTATGTTGTAGTACCCCTCATTTTGAAGTCGGTTACGATACCATAACCTTCTCCAGAATGTGACAAATACCTATTCTTCTGACAACCGCATCAAAATTGGTTACGCCACACGCGAGATAATCGCGGACAACCATACATACATACAGGTTAAACTGAGAACCTCAATTTTACCATCCTACATCCCGACGTACGGCAGATATCCACCCTTACGTTGTTGAGACATCTACGGTCCGGACTAAGCGATATTTTCCTCGTCGTTTACACCACGTACATCGAGAGACTGGAACAGTTTGCCGGCTGCAGTCTTTCCGTCCGATTACAATTTAGGTGTCTTCAAGGCTAGAGTGAATAGGCTCTTAATAAACTAGTGCGCCTCAACATCAACGATGGCATCGCTGCTTACCATCAGGTGAGATTGCAGTTAAGCACTAGTTTATAGCAATAAAAAAAAAGGCATCAAAATTGGTTCCGCCAAACAATCGCGGACAAACATACATACATGACTTAGGCCCGGTATCCACCAAAGCGGAGAGGAGAGGAGACGAGAGGAGATGCGTTTGAATAAACCAATCCGATTTCGTTATTTCCACATCTCTTCTCTGCTTAGCTCTGGTGGAAATGGCTCAAGCGGAGAGGAGAGGAGATGTCTCCTTTTTCTATAGAATTTTGTGCAGCGAACGAGCAAGTGGCGCGGCAGCGCGGAGAAGTGTCTAGTCGGGCGGCCGGGCTGCGCACGTGCTCGCGCACCGTTCACCCCGCTGCCTTCTCCGCGCGCCTTGCATGACGTCTTCCTTTCGTAGACAGAACTTGACTGTTTTCGATCTCTCACAGCTCACATCTCTGCTACATAGCTCACTTCTCTCCGCAACGCATCTCTTCTCCGCTTTGGTGGAAATAACCTGCCAGCTTCGCGGCACATCTCCTCTCGTCTCCTCTCCTCTCCGCTTTGGTGAATACCGGGCCTTACTCTTGATAGATTACCCTATCGATGTATTTTCTATGAGTTTTGCTTCATACAGGCGCTGCCTATATACAACCAGTATGAATAATGTGTGTCTTTGCAGTTTATGTGTTTTTGTTCTGAATTTAAGTGTACTGTACACACTTGTTAATTTCTCTAATTTTCGTTTTTGTTCAATGTCATGCATACTTACCTGTTATTTGCATGGTTACTGAAATGTCAATATTAGATATAATATTAATATTGTATTTGAATTGAAAGTGAATATGCTGTTGGAGTGCTTTTTATATTAAGCACTTGCGGCCTGGTCAGGGTTGCTGGAATTCGAGGGATACAAGATGCACGGGACCGGTCGTTGTGGTGACGTTGGAGGAAGACCAACAGTGGACGTCTTTCGGCTGAATTGATTGATTGATGCGCCTTCGGTATATGGTGTGGTGTACAAGCGTACATCCTACCCATACCTACACACTTGCGATGGGCAATGGAAAGAGCTATGATCGGAGTTTCCTTGCGTGATCGAATCAGAAATGAAGATATTCTCAAGAGAACCAAAGTTGCTTATTCATAAATAAGTAAATAAATACAGATTAATCTGAGAACCTCCTTTTTTTGAAATCGTGGAAAAAACCAACATACCTTAATGAAGCTGCTCAGCACACAATGCGTGACATCATAGGCTGGACAGTTGAGGAAGATGCTCTGGGCCTTCAGCTCTGGTCCTAGACAGGCTGTCTTCGCGTGCTGGACGGCGGGGCTCCACTCGGCATGGTCAGTCGCGAACTGCTCCAGGTGAGCTGTCACTTTGGTCTTGTCCACTGCTGTGCCGTCCAGCCATTTTGATTCGCGGAACACGCAGGTCAGTCTGTCGCACTGGAAGTATTGTAATGATGGTTTAACAAGTGAACATTATGACAATGAAGCAAGAAATTTCGTCCAGATCTTACATGGCTACGTTTAGGCACTAGTAGTATCTAAGTTTGACAAATTTCCAGGTTGGAATTTGACAGCATACAATAATATACAATAACGATGCGCCATCGCATCGGTACGCACAAAGCGTTTTGGGAACACAAGCTGCTACAACAAAAACAAGCTGAATTTTTAAACTCCAAAATTCTTGACAATTAGGTACCTCATCATCATCATCAGCTTTTTTAAGGGGGGAGGAGACCTTATTCCCAGCAGTGGGAACATTATAAGATTTATAAGGATAATAGTATGCTATGCTCTGCTAAACAAGTATTAGTATAATATCAAAACTTACCTCATTTTCATACTTGGAACCACTGCATTTTGAGGATACTTCCGCACTGATCACCTTTGGAGAATTGAGGCACTGGTAGATCTGCAAAATATTAAGATACGTGTCGTGTATGCGTTGCGGAAAATATGGTAGTTAGTAATAAAAAAGGTAGAGCTGTGAGTTACCCTAGGACATAAAAAGGCAACAAAAGAAATACAGGTGGGTTTTAGTCAGTAAAATTCTGACACTACTAGAGAGAGAGGAGTTATTTAATAACCTCTCACCTCAAATAAAGCCACATAAAAAACCTCAAAGATAAATTGTCTCACATATATTTTTTACCTTTTTATTGTATGTTATAATAGTTACTTTTTTTCAGTATGGAAATCTTTGGTTTTCTTACCACAGACGGTGTCTCTCCACAGTAGGTACCACCACCTCCAGGCGCCCCGTAACTGGCCTGAAACAAAAACAGTACCATGAATTATGTCGATGGGAACCTGCAGGAGGGTCAAACGTTCCCTGCAGAAGGGTCGAAGCCCATGGGGCCAAGGGTTTTAGTTAGAAAGGAAGACTCTGGCCCTGGTAGATACAACGTGGGAACGTGAACCTGGGGTGGGCTATTTAGTCAGTAAGAGTCACTACACTATTGCCAGCTCCACCCAAGGTCAAGATTTATCATAGGCTGATTTTTACTCACCATAAAAAAACCATGAATTATGTTATAGTGTGGTGTACCATTTTTTAATTTTTTTTTCTGTACGGAGCCCCTGTAAGACTTTTGATACGTGGGGGATATGGTAGTAACTATACTACTTTTTGGTAACACCATGACCTCAAAGCCTGTTGGGGTTACATCTAGAACTGGTTACATTACAGTCTATATATGAGTTTACAATAATTGTGTCCTATTTCCGTCTTTTCGATGGCTCCCTTCGTTATATATTTAAATTACGTCCCCAACTTGTTATTGCCCCATCCTTTATCTGGTCCCAGTAACTGAAGATGTTATCTTAATTGTAACACAATGAAAACAAAGTTAGATGGAATACCTATAGTTCTTTTGTGTTTATCGCTTCGGGGAATAAAAACAAACTCAACGGCAAATGTATAATTAGGAGCTTTAGGCTAAATTGAGACGTTCAAAGAATTGATGCGGAACTGGGTGGAAAGGTTGGCGTCAGCGACTATCGCAACCTAGTGCCGGGCACGCCACAATTATGGCGGTAAGTACCCTCTTTGAGGCGTGCCTGGAAATACCTGACGGTGTTCTCACTTTCCGAAAACCGTAGGGACCCTGCAAAAGGGTCGAAGTCAACTGAGGCCAAGGGTTCGCGCCTGAAAGGCTCTCAAGTCGTTGGATGATTTTAATCTACGAAAAAAAAATAAAAATCTGGGTGGAGAGTTCCATAATGTGGTCAATAGGGGCTTTGCTGTTAATCTTGCAAGTGTTTAATGACTTGAATCTTGATGAAATGACTTTTATATATTGACTGTGTTAATGCCTCTACAAAAGTAATAACTCCATTCCATGTTTAGCAACACATTACAGCGCATTACTTTATTTAATTTATTTCATCACCACTGTTCTTAAAACAGTGAAGGAAAACATCGTGAGGAAATCGGCATGTCCTAGAGCCAAAAATTCGAAGACAAGTGACATCCACCTATCCACATTGGACCCGCGTGGTGGATTATGGCCCTTTCCATCTCCTAGAGAGGAGGCCTGTGTCCCAACATGAAAAAAAAGGCTGATGACGTCGATGACTTAGCCACAACATAATTTAAATTAATTCGTGCAGTTTAAAGTCTGGTCGTGTGTATATATTTACGTTTCAGAAAAATATCCTTGTACGGGCACCACTTATATACGTTTTGGTGACATAATCACAGCAGGCTGGCATGTTTTATTAGTAGACAAGGTCGCACCGTGGTACGTGATAGGAATCAGTTTAGATTCCAGAAGAACAGAAATCTCCTTTATATAAAGACTAGCGACCGGCCCCAGCTTCGCACGGGTACTGATATTGAATATATTATGTATGTATTATACACATAAACCTTCCTCTTGAAACACTCTATCTATTAAAAAAAACCGCATCAAAATTCGTTGCATACTTATAAAGATCTAAGCATACATAGGAACAGCGGTAAGCAACTTTGTCTTATACTGTGTAACGATACTGAAAAAGATTAGTCCTAGCAAGGCTGCCGTCCCCAGGCTGCTAGAAGAAATCTAATTTGAAAAAAAAGCAGCTTCTTTGAGATCTATATGTATTTTGTTCTTTTCATTTTAAGTACAAAAAAAATTTGCAACGTCAATTCCCGACTTTTTTCACTAAACATGTATCTATTTTTCACTGCCCAATTCTGCCTATTTTCTGCCCAATTCTGCCTGTTAGTGAATGCTGGATGAAAATCGGTTGAGTAGTTTTTGAGTTTAGGTATCACGTTCATACAGACGAATACAAAGACATGCAAGGGAGCTTTGTCTTATTTTAGAATATATGGAAGGAATGGAAGACGGCCTTTTTCCAACCGTGGGACAGACGGACAGTATAGACTAGATACAATATAATTTAAGAATGTAAATCGTGTTATTTTTTGCTGTGTAGATATGATTCATTTAGGTAAGTACTAGGTATTCAAATGTAAACACATAATTCGACTGCATGTTCACAAAGTACACCGTACCTACGTTATAATTAAGGTGGACCAATTGACCGTGTCCTAAGAATTATCTCAGATCAGGGCCAGATTAACCTACGTTGCAAGGGCCCCGCGCGTCAGGGGGGCCCCGTCAGTCGTCAGACGTACAATAACAAGTCAGGATACTAAGGTACCTATATCTAACCAGTTCCGGAATATCCATAAAAGACAACATAAGCTAGTACAATGGGGTTATCGTACTACCAATGGCACAGAATAAAGAGTAGTCCAGACGGTTGCAAACCAACGTCTCAATCAGGGATACCTTACTAGTTTCAAATTTTCAATAAGTATAGACAGCAGTTGTAATCCATGACCTTCAACGCTCTTGATTGGTAAGTGCTTTTTCCCAACCGCAGTGATTGGTTTGCGAACGTGTTGGCGCGTGGTTTACATCAAACCATGTAGCCACAACACAAACCAAGCTCCAACCAAGGCGACCTCCTACTGGGGTCCGCCTACTGGAGCCCCGGTCCGAAGCCTACTGGGGCCCCGGTCCATTTTCTGAAAGGTAGGTCCGACCCCGGTATGAAGGCTAAGAAGGAACGGGGTGGGTCGTTTAGTCAGTAAAAGTCTGACACTGTCTCCCGCTCCGTCCAAGGGCGGGATTCGTCATTAGATTTACCCACCATAAAAAAAAACCAAGTCGACCTATCTAGGTCGACTTGGTTTTTTAGCTAGCGTTCCTTCCCATCTGGGAAGGAACGCTAGCTGCGGCCTGTAAGAAACATAGATTGGAAGAGTTTTTGTTTGTTTTCATTTGACAAAAGTTAAAGGGGCCCCTTGGGACAATTTTTTACAGGCCCCGCGCTGGCTTAATCCGGCCCTGTCTCAGACAATACCGGCTACTAGAGTATACGTCTACAGACAAGTCTCCATCTATTTCGTCAGTCCTCGTTTAATTAACATAAATGACATAATGATGAACTCATTGAAGAATACGTAGGAATCCTACCGCTTGTAAGCCGTAAAAACAGAATATACGTCGGTCTAGATTTTATTTTTTATAGTGAGCAAAAATCATATGAACTCCCGCCCTTGGTCAGAGCGGGAGATAGTGTCCGATTTTTACTGACTAGAAACATCCGAATTGATAACCTCCTCCTATTTAAGAAGTCGGTTAAAACCTACCCCGTTCCTTTTTGCCTTTGTTCCAGGGGCCTAATGTTCCATTTCACATTGACCATGGCCCCAAGAACGTCAGTCTAAATGGATTACGCTGCAAGTAGGCAGTCACCAACATCATCATCATCATCATCATTTCAGCCGAAAGACGTCACAAGCTGGACATAGGCCTCCCCCAAGCGCCGCCACAAAGACCGGTCCTGTACGTCTTGCATCCATGCAACCCTGGCCAGGTCATCGGTCCACCTTGTGGGAGGCCTTCCAAAGCTGCGTCTTCCAGTACGCGGTCACCAACCTAAATTAACTAATTTCATCAACGATGTTTCATCTCATCAGACTTATTATAGCTGATTTTCGTAGATTTCTGGGTATGAACTAGTTTGGTACTGTATTTTTACGGTTTTCTTTCAAATGAAGCTCAAATTGCAAATTGAATTCTGGTGGATATTGTGCTGTAAAAACTCTCAAACCCCAAGCAAATGTTATTTTGTATTTCTATGACTGGTCAATATGTGGATCGTAAAATGAAGCTGAAAATTTTATGTTAAGTAGGTATCTAAGTAATAACCACGGAACAGAATCTAAGACTATGTTCTGTCCTTTGATAGTTATAGATATCTACCTAATAACCTGGCTAACTATTGAAATAAAAAAGAGAGTCGGCAGAGTCGGTGATAGCATGACGGATATTTCTTTGTTATTGTTATAGTTACCTAAACTAGTGCTTGGGTGAGGTTAAACCCGATTGCTCCCTACTAACTTAGAATAATAACGCATCTAAGGATACTAAACACTGCAAACTTTTATAATTTGATACGTCCGCATTCTAATAAAAAGAAAGTGACTAAGTATATTCTGCATTTAAAACTAAATAACTACCTACGTAGTCTGTAAAACTTGACCCTGGGTATAAGGACTAACCGTGCAAAGTCAGAATAAGATGAGCAAAAAAAAAACCATCTGAAACCACTAATCTTTGGCAAGAAGTTGTACCTAAGACAAAAAAATGTTCTAATGACATCGCAATTAGGTAAACGGTTGCCAGTTGCCACTTCAGAATTGAGAACGATAACGGACTCATGATAAATTGTAAATATCCCCAAAACGGTCAATTGCGATTGGCAATATTTACCTTCGGGATTGACGCTAATTGATGCAAAAATTGATCGTTTATATTAAACTAGCGACCTGCCCCAGCTTCGCACAAGTACTGATATTGGATACCTATATTATGCTTGTATTATGTATACACATAAACCTTCCTCTTGAATCACTCTATCTAATAAAAAAACCGCATCACAATCCGTTGCGTACTTTTAAAGATTCAAGCATACATAGGGAACGGTAACTTTGTTTTATACTATGTAATGATGACGATTGACGTTAAATTTCCATTCAAGTAAACATAATCGCGTTTAAAAAATTGGTGATTATAGACCCCTGCGACAACCGGGGGAATGCGGTGTTTCTGACCAAACAATGGCCCACCTACCTACTAGTGTCCAAAATGTCCCTGCAAACGCACGCTGGAGGACCTTTAATATGCCACTGAAGCTGCTATAAATGTGGCTCCTGGGCCCAAAAACTTTGAGGGAAGCGGAAGTCATCGATTCGAGAAGAAGAAGAAAAATCGCATTTTACCGTTTCAGGCATCCCTTTAAGTACTCGTACCACCTGAAGTCTACACGGGTTGGTCTTATATTTTGGAAAATATTTCATCGCATCTTTTACCACAATAGCTACCTACTGATATTTCTTAGGTAAACACGTACCTACCTACTCATCTATTGGGACCTGGGACCAAGGGTTCATTCGAAAGCGTATTCCCAGGGCCATGGGATCATGGCACGCAAGGAACGGGGTAGGTTGTTTAGTCAGTAAGAGTCTAACTAAAAGTGGGATGCGTAATTAGATGATTTTTACCTACCATAAAAAAACCTATCTAAGTACTAGGTAGTAGTTTTACTTTAAACTACCAAATCCTAATCTACAAATGATTATCGCATATAAAACTATAAAGTAATCGCGAAATTACGTTGCTAAAGAACTTACCGCAACACACAAAGCAAGAAAAACACAAAACTTAAACATTTTCAAAACACGATCGTCCTTGCCTGCTCTAATAAGAAGACTGGAGAACAATACCGAAACAGGCTCTGAGATAATCAGTAAGGTCAAGTCAGAGGCCGAGATCGCACGATGATAGTGCTGTCATATTAGTCAACAACTAGTTTTTGGACCTCTTGGCAACGCCGAAATGTAGATAAGTGCAACGTTTGATCAACGTTTGAGCTCTCATCGGGGCAGCATTCTTTGTTACTTTGATTTAATTTGTAATGCCTTTCAGTCATCAAGGTTCTGTGCACCTTATTTTGGCATTGATTTTGATTAGACCAATAATTCTAAGACAACGTAGATAGGTTTTTCGGTCTTTGTAAATGGCTAGGTCTACCTTAAGCCATTTTTCGAATCAGAATCCGTAAAGTTAACTTTAGGGACAGGGATATTTTTTAAGTGGTCAATATTTGGCCGATTGGCTTATCCTAGAACTCCTAGAAAGTTTTAGCTAGATTTAATAAAAACTATTCATTTTGTCCTCGGTTTGGCTGGCATCACAGTCCTGTCCTGCGAGCTACAGGCAACTTGTTTGTTAGGGAGCTAGTTTTTTGAAGTGGCCGCTAGATGGCATTAGCCAGCAGATTGTTAAAGAACTGCGATTTTGTTTTTGCTCGTCTACAAGTTCTAAACGTAATCTAAATTGCAGTTTATTGTTAATCTGCAAGGCCGGAGGTGAAAAACTAAAAACAACAGAAGACACTTCTCTATTTTTTAATTATTAGCCTTAAGTTGAATAATTAAATCCACCTTGTAAAACAATATTTAATTGTGTGATTTATCTTTGTTTTTATTTAACTAACTAACATTGGAAGCACTACAAAACCAATTTTTAATTTATCACAAACTTTATTATTTATATTTTATCATTTGTCTATAACATGCTTTGTGAATTTCATTCATGCAGTATCGTAACGAGCTCTGTGGACACTACGAGTAAATGGTGACACAGATTAGCAAAATGTCAAGAGTGCAGGATAGGCATAAAACTTGTTTCTCATCACTCTACTTGTCTTTTGCAAAATTTTGTTTTTTTGATGATTGATGACTAATGGTTAAAATATACGATCATGACAACTTAAAAAATCAAACATTAGCCATGACTAATTTTAGCTTACTGTTAAAAATACAATTCAAAACAAAACAAAAAAAAAGTTTTAAATCTACAGCCAACATCGTTCTACTTATTGAGTTCTAAATAAAATCAGTTTCAGAGTAGGTGACACAGTTAAGTTATCATTTTGTCTGATTAAGTTTTCTCCTCGCCTTTGGTTTCTTATTGGTTGTACCGTGATATCTTATAGCCTTAACCCTCCTTGTTCATAGGCTATTTAATACTAAAGATTTTATTTTTCAATTCAACCACTATTATACGCTTACGCTCTACCAAATAAACTCTTCTGGTCAGTAAACTTTTTTCAGGATTCAATGCGCTTCGTTGAAAAGGTGGATGTAATTTTTTGCAGTTGGGATTTTTGTATATTTGATTTGGTTGTAATTAATTGGAAACAAATCAAAACTCATTGGGCTCACCCGTATCAAATCTTGTTATAAGGGAAGCTCACAAGCTTTGACATAGATCTCTCAGTCTCAACTTTCTTAGAAGATAAATAGAAAGATATAAATGAATAGTTCAAATTATCTGTTCTCAACTGATTCTGCGTGTCACCTCTGCGAACAGAATATTATCTTTAGTACTACTCTTTGTTCTGATTGACGTTCCATTCCAAGATGGCAGACATGCCGCTTGAGCCATGATAGTATGGAATCGTAGGATTACGATTTTTAGGTGTGTCTTTCTAAATATCGAACTAGAATGTCTTCGAAATTCTTGACTAATGTCTTATACGAATGTTCTGACGATGTGAAACAACTCGCTTGCGTTAAGTGCGCTAGTTTTAGGTAACGTTTGTGCCGGGACATATGTAATAAAACGGTGATCGAAATTGTGTTTTTCGGTGTGTCGTGTACGATAAGTATTCTGGTTTGATGTTAAATTAAAATGTGGAATATGATGTGCGACGTGATGCCCACTATATCGGAGGACAGTATCAGTCAAAGGAGTTCGCAGTTATCCGGTGAGGATGCGAACTTCGAGCAGTTGATGGTGTCTATGCTCGATGAGCGCGATAAGCTGGTGGAGAGCCTGCGGGAGACGCAGGAGCGGCTGGGGGACTCCGAGCTGCGCCTCAAGGAGGTGGAGAAGGAGCGCGACTCGCTGCACAGACAGATCGCCGCCAATTTGCCTCAGGTCAGTGACATGAATGCTAATGCCTAGCTGCTTATGTAAAAGCGGATATTATTTATATGGCAGGTAGTACTCAATTACGGTTATGATGTATACAGGCTTGGAGTTACATTCAAGTTCATGTCTACTATATTTCTTAACCTTCTGAATGCTTCTATGCTTGTAAGTTTTACTGTAAAGTTGAAAATTTTAAACAAAAATTCACTAAAACCTGAATGCTAACAAATAAGTCTTCCTTAGGCCATTAATTATCCAATCCAACAATGGTGCCAGTCTATTGTATAATCAGATAGAAGCAGACGCCGGTGTCTGCACTAGACAATTACTCTATTGATGTGCTATTGTTATTTTTATTGCTCCGTAACAATGATTAGGATATCTGATTAGAAGATTGTGCCACTGATCTGTAGTTTTAATTGTGTTTTGACATCTTGGAGCTTACAGTATTTTGTTGATTCTGCACTAGTGCATTTATAGACTTTTTTGTGTGTGAAATGTATTTTTTATAGTCTCAGGTTAATTAAAAACCATTAATTATAGCAGTACCTACTTAAAATATTGATATAGCATTTGAGCATTTTGTGACTAGAGAGTCATTTTTGGGTTATTTTGACAGGATGTTTAACTTTTCAAATACCATAATTAGAGACATAATTGAAAGACAATAAGTGTGCGAACACCAGTGTTCATTTTGTGCTCAAGAGTTTAAAGGACAGTAAAAATGTTAAATATGGATTTTAAATTATTTTTGTCTGTTTATTCTCAGATCATCTGTAGCATTGATCAATAAAGATTTCAAGTTTTATCAATTGAGGACCATCCACATTTTAAATATATTTTCCCTATCATCATCATCATCATCAGCCTTTCAATGTTCCCAATGTTTCAATTTTCCCTATATGTACCTCTAAATTAATTGAATGCTTAACATATTTCTGTTGATTATCAAAAATGGACAGATAATTAAAAATTTATTACTGGTTTGTACTGCAAGTGACTAAGGGTGGGTTTCTGAATTGAGTATCTTGAGGATTTGTAATTATATTGTGTGACAGGATAGAATAATATAGAGCTTTTGAGAAACACAACTTCAAACGCTTCAATAAAAAGTCAAAGGTAAATGATATGTTAGTAATTCACAACTTAACTATTGACTCAAGTCAATACAAATCTAAGATATGTTGTTTCTTTATCTCAAATAATATAGTATGCAGCGGCCAGTAACAATGAATATTGTTAGTGTGCAGACCGTGTCAAGGAGAGTTGCAGACATAATGCTCAGCCTGCGGAACAGAATTAAATAAATGTACATTCTGTAACTGAGATGACGACCAGTATTTATTATGACCTTGTTTTGTGCGGTAATTTCTAATATTTAAGTTATTTTGTTGAGCATTTAAGTAGGTAATAAAAAAATGTTGGTGATGTATTCCCCATTTAAAACCATGACTTGACATCTTCTCAGGGAATTTGAAATATAATTTTGTATATTTCATCATCAGCCAAAGATATGATGAATAATTTCTCAATGTGTAGCGTGTCTCGAAATAGCATACTTCGGGGCCTAAATTCTTTGTAGGTCAAAAAAGTTCTTGATCTAGAATCCTAATTGCATTAGGTAATTAGCAATAACACTTTGTTTGCATTATCAATGCAATACACAAACATAAGCAACCTTATCATGGTGAATGCATAGTTTTCAAGCTTATTGACGTCTGATGTCCTACCTACAAGCTTTAGACTATTATTGCACTATTTACCCGTTACCGCAACCTTATCATTTTCTCACTGCTGGGGTTAAGCCCTCCTCTAAGACAGGGAATTGCCAAAATCACAAGGGCTGCAAGTGCTGGTGGGTTTTTTTGCAGTATGATCTGGTTACCTCACAGTGATTTCCGTCAACATTTTGAAAGCAGTAGTGATAAGAGAAATTTCACAAAGTAAATTTATTATAAGTAGTTATTTTTATTTTATCAAATTATTGTGTTATGACTTAAACAAGTAATAGGGACTTTACCCACTGTGGTTTTTGATCTTAAAGAACAATAACATTGCATGGTCAGTAGGTAGGAATTAATTTGTTATCTTACTAAACTTGTTGAACTTATTTATATGTAGTTTACATTCTTAAATCATCATTCCTTGAATGATGAAAACATGTAAGTGTGATGTTCACTACGATACAATAAACTTTTTTGTACCACAACTTTACTATTTAGTTTGTCCTGTAATGTGTATATCACAGTAAAGAAACTTGAACTAAATTCTAATTCACAAACTAAGCCTAACATTATTAAAATTGTTTAAATATTGACATTAGGTCAGCTGTCATTCACATTATAATGTGAGTAGATAAAATCTGTGATAGACTGAACACTACATAGAATTGTCATGTCACTGATAACATAATGTGTAGTCAGGTAGTTTCATTGTTTACCAGTGTCGTCAAAAATTCCTCACAAATTAAATCTTCACTTCCTATAAGGAATATGACTGATTTCTTAAAGAATTAAAGTTCTAAATAATAATAATTATCAAAAGCCAACTAATTTTAATTTTATGAGAATTGACCTTGTCATTTATTATTTGATAAGTATTTATTTTTTTTAAAGCAGTGTTAGCTGAGTGGTAACGGCCAGGCAGATTGCTTTGTGTAATTTATTTCATCACCACTGTTCTCAAAATGGTGAAGGAAAACTTTGGAAACTGGCATGTTCTGAAACCAAAAATTCAAAGACATGAGACATCTACTAACCCGCACTGGGCCCGAGTGGTGGATTACGGTCCATTCTGTCTCCTAGAGAGGAGGCCTGAATCCCAGCTGTGGGAACATATAATAAGGCTTAAACTAAGTACTTATCTCTGATGACTGTACACAAAGTCTGTGATAATGATCATTCCATTATTCCAGTGTATGGCGACAGAGCCTGAATGAAGTAATCACTGTTATCAAATCAGTATCATTGTAACTAGTTGGGCCAAAATTTGATCCTTTGTATATTAGTAGCATATTTGTGTCGTGACTATTGCCAGAGCTTTGCATATTATTACGATGATTGGACATTTTTGCAGTATTGTATTTGAAATTGAGGAGTGAGTAATTGTTATCTGTTTTGTGAAAAAAAAAAAACGAAGGTTTTGTTTCTTTACTGTTTTTTTTTTTTATCAGCAAGCCCATTTTGTAGATTACTATTGGCCAGTGTAACTGCTTCTATCTAGCTTGTAAACCAAATTTTACGAATTTTTTTTTTCTTTGCCCTGCATTCAAATTCGAGTTCGGAGTTAACTCTGATGACATCACAAGGTAGATAACCTACACTCGCATGTTTGAACGCAAGACGTCAAGTTCTATTGTCAATGACTTACTCCAACTGACCCTGCTCGAAGTTGGAGTCACTTCGGTTAACTCTAGGGTATAAAAGAACAACTCTGGGTTACAACTCTACACTACTCTGATCATTTTTGAACGCAGCCCTGTATTTTGATATGGGTGCTATTTAAACAGGCTTCTTTTTAATATCATATTTCGCCCCCAAAAATGTAGGTTGCCTTCTAAATTACTAAGTCAGCCACAATTAACGAGCATCTAAATAATACTATCATAACCACTACTTATCTTCTATGTGAACCACTCTAAATACAACTCAGCACGATAGTTATTTTTTAGCATCTAAATTTGTAACAAGCATTGTAACAGTAAACTTCTAAAATACTGTTAAATGACATCAAAAAATATATTTATTTAGCTTCTAATTTTTTAACTCAGTACGTTTAAAATGTAACTCATCCCATATTAATTGATCGTCAAAAGTTTGCTAAAAATGACATCAAATATATACTATTGGCCACTAATATTACCAGAAGCTATTAAGGAGAGACAAAATAATTTACTTTATTTTTGAAAAATCATTTTTTTTTATTGAATTATCGTCATTTTACGTATAGTAAATAATAGAAACGTAAAAAGAATGTAGACACCTTCCTAGACGAAAAAGAAAATAAAACCATTATTGGTTAATTAATGCAGCTCGCGCTTCAGTTGGCTATCCACGCTTTCTTTTTAATCCCAGTGGTTGTGACTTTGCCTCTAATGGTTTTTTTTATGGTAGGTAAAAATCATCCAATGACGAATCCCGCTCTTGGGCGGAGCGGGAAACAGTGTCAGACTCTTACTGACTAAACAACCTACCCCGTTCCTTCCTTGCCTTATTCCCAGAGCCCCGGTAACACTTTCGCACCAAACCTCGGCTCCAGGAGGCTTCGACCCTGAAGGGCCCCTACAGTTTGCTGACAACTCCTTGAAGCCCGCAGGAACAGTGCACGCCGTTGACGACTTGGACTAGGCCTGGACAGTTACCAGATGACCGGACGGCGAGCTACCCATTGCTCATCGTCCGCGAGTCAGTATCTACGGTGGCCGGATATCGGCGGGATCGCGGCGGCGTCGGCTACGGCGAGGGTGCTGTTGCCTTTGTCTTATGCGTTCGGCCACCTCCTTTACGAGCATTACTGCTTCGCAGAAGGAGGCGTCCGCATTCCTCTTCGCTGCGGACCATGGCCTGAACCAAGGCCCGGCGCGAGAGGTCGTCGCCGCCGATTACCTCTGTAGCTGTACTTGCGACAAAAGTCTGGACAATCACAGCAACCAGTAAACCACTCGGTCTAATTGTTCGGTGGTATTACGCTCCAAGCTGAAAAATACACTTTTTTGTATTCTTCAAAACTCCTGAATTTCTTGTCAGCTTGATTAAAATTGAATGAGTTGTTGCCTGGAATTAAATACGTGGTGCTGGCTGATGTTGAATGTAAGACTCTAATTTTGGTATCAGTTTTAGCGATAAAAGAATATGATGTATTATATTACATGCCAAGTTATAATAAATGATGCTTTCTGTCGAAGCTTGAATTATATTTTTTTGAGGACAGTGTTTTGAAGCTATAAAACGTAAAATAGTGACGAGATGTAAAATCCGTGGCCGAGTTAGTAAATTAGGTGGCAATGTGTAAATGAGAAGGACAAGTCACGTCACAATAATTGATGATCTTTACTTGACGCTTTCTATAGCATATTTAGTTGGCGGTGTAAAGAAGTCGAATTAGTTTATTAGAGGCTATGTTATTTTCCCGTTGCTTAGTTATAAAATTAGAAGTTTAATCTAGTGTCCAATAAATAATTTTGTGGCTAGACTTATAATTTCCCTTTTGATATTACCTACCACAGAACTATTCGAGCGCGTGCGATGTTTTTTCAGCACAAGGATTTTCATAACTATAGTTATGAAAATCTAGAAGTTATGAAAGTATAGAAGTCAGAAATGGTGTTGACACATAATTAGAACCTTACAATAACGCCTGTATCCAGGCGCATCGCTTTCTGGATCAAGCCATTAATCTATGTTTTTTCTCTTTAGGCAGCTGGATTATTCATAGACTAGACACCTGGGTGGTGGATGAGAATAATACATAATTAATAAATAATACTTGAATAATAATAATAATTATGACCATAGAAGCCCATCATCCTTAGTCCTGCCATGTTAAATAAAGCTAAAATTTGTTTACCAAAGATCTCCAAACAATCGTAAGCACTTCAAATCACCAAAATGTACCAATTTAGGAGAATGACGTAAACATCACCAAAATCAATGTTTTCTCGCCCACGGTTCCCGTTCGACTGTTGTGATTTGCATCGCTTTGTTTTGATTCAATTACGATACAAATTAAACAGGTTTGGGGTCTTTAGTCAAGAGTGAATAGGTTACTTCTAGGCAGCGTTCTCCGCCGTCGGCCACATCTCACCATACCGGTGAGATTGTGGTCAAACGCGAGCCTATCTTTTATTTAAAAAAAAAAGTTCCTATATGAAGCGAACGGAGGGACTAACTGACACTGAAGTTTTAGGAAGCTGGAGTATCTTATGGAATCGGAAACAGCTTCTAGCTCTATGTCATGTCATGTTATTTCATTTCAGCAGATTTGCTCGTGATCGTTAACACTCGGGTCATTTTGGTAGAAACTTTTTTTATGGTGAGAAAAATTATCCAATGACAAATCCCGCCCTTAGGCTCTTATTAAATTCATCATCAAACCTAGTAAATTTCTATTAAGTAAATTATTGATAGCTAGTTGAAGACGTCGTTGTCCAACATATCTGCTTGATATTATATTCATAGCATTATCCTTTTGAGAGGAAACTTGTTTAGATTCTTCCCGCGAATCGAGCATTTTTTGCCGATAAAAAGTTGCATTGTAACTGTTTACCAATAAAAAAATACCTACGTGTGCATCCTATGAAAATAAAACGAAATTATACCTGAGCATAATAGGTCACCTCTACACTAGTCATGTGTGATGACTACTGTACCCTTGATCGATCATTGAAGCGGTATGGAATTCTCTGCTCACGACTGTCTAGCCAGACCGATCGATTTCGCACCCACGTTATCTAAAAAACGGTTAAAAATAGGAGTGGCGTTACACTTCTATTATCATTAAATAACTTAACCTATATTTATTGGGTTATCTTTGAAATCCTGGGCTAAAAAAATATTGGCTGTTTGATTATATTGAAAGCCACGCTAAATATCCCGGGATTTTTCGAGCTGTATCGCTCCAATTTTAAATGTAATGACAGTGTTCCGATTTGCAAAGATCCTTGCCCGAGTTATGATGTCAGTTGAATTTGTGAGGAAGTCGTGTTCCGTTAAACAATGAATATTGCCTTCAACCAGACACTTATCTGTGGGTCCGAATATCGCGCTGAACCGCACCCACAAAGGTTTCTTACTTCCACATTTTTAACTAGACTAGAGGGTCCTTAAATCATGAGGAATTTATTATTCAAATGTAATTTACGGCCATGTAAAATGATCGATCACCTACGACCCCAAAATTTTAAAGGGAGCCCGCACTCCCACCAAAAATTCGCTCAGGTTTTATATTCGCCCAAATAATTGTGTTGAGTTTATACGAAGTAATTTGCTTAGGGAATGACTAGAGTTTTCCTCACAGTGATTTATGAATATATCCGTAGCGCAATTAGGCTGGATTGTCAGCGATTTTGCATGAATTAACCAAGCCTAAAGTACCTGGAGGTAATTCGGTGGAATTTTTCAGCAAAAGAATGTTGCGAAGCCGTGAGGGGTTCAAAATGGAGTGTTATTAACTTTGGAATGGTTTAAAAAGGTTTTAGAAGGTGTCGAGGCAGTAGCAGCTTTGTTTAATGAAGATATTTATGATTATGAGCATAGTTCGCGCTGTGTCATAAAAACTTTTTAACAGCTTTCTGAACGCTATTATTAGCGCTATCTTGTTGGCGTGAAGCGCTGTGATTTGTCCCTTATGTTGCTTAATGTGTTTAATCCTTAAATAAAAGAAAAGCTTAACTGAACAATAGATGTTACAGCATTATAATTATCAAAGAAGATCGTTTGAACACGGAATAACAACATTTTGACCTCGTTTTTTCACCGAGACCCTAACAAAACTATCTGTTTTGCCTCAACCATTCTCTCAAGCATCCCGCCCAGCTCCTCCTACATTTCGGATAATCAATGTCTTCCCAGAATGCGACTACACATTTCCGGAAGCATCTATTTCGGTCAGCAGTGTGGCCGAATCAAAATATCAATGAACTTCTAATGTCCCCTATATTTAGAACGGAGATAATTTGGAACGCTTTCTACTAATGTCGGTGCCGTCAAACGGTAGCTATTACTGGGGTTTGCTTTTGATTATTTTAATTATTGAAAAACTATTAAGTTGTTTTAGATCGTCTGATAACATTGGGATTGTTGTATCTGGCGAACTATGGTCCCCTTTCAATCCACTCGGGTTCTCCGCTTCCCGTTCTTAAAACAGTTTTTTTTATTTAAGGTGGTTCTGCCTTACGAATTTTGTTATGGGGATGTGGTGAAAACTGGTGTCAAACTTTCATACTTGTCACTAGCCGTAATGACTGTCAATGATCTACAAATGACAGCTGGAACCAACGGCTTAGTATCAGAGGTATTGAGGACTCTCAGTATGTTAAGATGGTTACCCATCCACAGCCCGATCTCAGTAAGTGTAGCTTAACTTTGAATATTCCACCTATTGTTATTGTTTTAACCTCGAGCTCTTACATTAATAACAAAAAAAAATAGTTTTAAGTAATTGATAGTTGAAAGACACTTAATACTAGTAAGTGTGACCCAACTAACGGTGTGGGACAAGTACCGTTTTGCGTTTAATAGCTTGTGGTTTAGAAACTAATTAGCTAAGCAACAACTGCCTGACTGCTTTGCGTAATTAGTTTTTTCTGCAAGATGTATCCGGCGCACAAGAATGAATTACCGAAGCAAACTTAAGAAAAGTAATTAAGAGGGATTCTTCTCTGTTGGGTTCTATATTGTCGTCGTGTGACACACAACTCGGATCACGTGTAGCTACTTAAACATCTGGATTGGGAACGCACATCTGTAGGCCATACAAATATTTGTCGCGATGCCGCATTCGCTCTGTCGACCCTGTGCAGAAGCGGTCATTTTGCTAGTACGAAATTGCGTAGTTGGTTTATTTTTATTTGTGGGTGATTCTACGATAAGAGGTCCTTTGTGCGGCAATCCGTTAAAAACAGTTTTTTTATTCTATATGTTGTTATTTTTTACAGTGTGTGACATCTACTTGATGTACTTTATTAAATACTGTCACAATCAACAGCCTAATTAAAACACATTTTTCTGAAATTCCTTACAAAGTCTAAAAACGTCTCTACCCTGGCCTGTCCCTTTGCCGGTTTCAATTAAACTTTCAAACAATACATATGTTTTTTGTATCAGATGCTTAACTAAATTAAGTGTTAATTGAAATTTAAGTATTTATACTTTGGTATTATAAAATGAAAAATAGAATAATTTTGCTTATTTCACATAATTTTTAGAATTATCTTTTGTCCTGCTTTTTTTATGTATCTACCCTGGCAAAATCAATTCCGATAATACAAAGATCAATTCAAGGATAGGATATTAGAAGTAGTACTCAAGGATATTTATTGGCGTGAAGTTTGCAATACTACAAGTGGAAACCGTTTACGCGATTTTTTTTTGTAGTTATTGCGATGCGATTGTGTGGTGTGGTGGTTTCGCAAGGTGATTGTGTCTCTCCACTGGTAAGTCATAAAACGTACAATATTAATTTAATTTATCTGTTCTTACTACCCTAATTAAACAATACAGTAATAATTAAAATAAGATATACAATTAACCCGAAAAGTAATTACATGAGTTAAAAAAATTTAATTTGTCATGAAAACATCTCTCCCCTGCCGTATTTCCCCTGTCAAAATAACTGCCAGGGGAGAGAGTCCCTGACAGGGGAGATAATATTCCTCTTATGACGTTATTACAAACTTACTAACTTCTATCAAAGACAGTTTTAAATACCTTAAATTATTTTTGAAAATGAAAATGTCATGACAAAAATATATTTTTATTGTAGTACTGTCATTATTACAGATTATGAAGTTAACATGTTAATAAAATGTTACAGAAGAAACTTAAAGCAGAGAAGCTTCGATATTAAAAGATTAAAAATGAACCACAAAAGTATGAACTTTAAAAGCAAAAAGACGAAAAAACATTAAAAAAATTCAGGAAAACTGTCGAACGAATCACTTCAAGAGAGCATTGTATGGCGAAACTAGTATAAAAAAGAAAGAAGAAAGGGAACAACCACAGATGCAGTCTTTTCGAGACTATGGTTGAGCGCTTGAACTCGTCCTTAGAGGTAGTCACAGAATGGAGTGATGCCAATTTGGTCAGGTTCAATGCTGCTATTCAGCCCTGCACTTTCCGGAGAATAACTGTGCCGGTGACCGGCCATCTTCATCTTCTTTGTGTTACGTTGACATCAACTCTCAATTTTGGGCCACATATCGAAGCAGAGGATCAACTGGCTGCAAAAAAAGCTGGGAATCCTCGCAATCCCGAAACAGTTGTTTAAACTTTATCGTTCCGTCTGGAGGACACGGTAGAGCATACAGTAGAGGTGTGCCCCGCTTGGGAGGAGAATGACTGTGTCCTCATGGGAGTGATCGGCGGCGGCAATCTCTTGCGCCGGGCCTTGATGGAGGCCATGGTCCGGAGCGAGGAGGCACGGGAGGCAGTCGCCTCCTAATGCGAAGCAGTACTGCTAGTTAAGGAGGAGGCCGACCGCATAAGGCAACGGCACACACGCCCCAGGCGCCGCCGGGATTCCGATCCCGATTTTCGGTCACCGTAGGCGCGGGCTTGCGGACGGCGAGCCATGGGTAGCTCGACGTCGGGTTGTCTAGTAGCAGTCCAGACTAAGCCCAGGGTCTCTTTCTGAAAGGAAGGCTTCGCCCCAGTGCGAAAAGCAAAGAAGGAAGGGGGTGAGGTGATTAGTCAGTAAGATTTTGACACTGTTTCCCGCTCCGCCCAAAAGCGGGATTCGTCACTGGACAATTTTTGCCCAACATAAAATAAAAATCCCATCAACAATAAAAAATGTTTATTTGTAGTTAAATGCTCTTGTTTTTAGAAAAAAAAGGCTGCAATATGATAGTTTGATTATAAATATTAAGAACAATGTTTAATAAACGTTGATTTTACTCACTTTGTTGATTTTATTTAGTATATTTTTGTGCCAAATTCTCTCCCCTGGTTAAATAAGTATCTACCCTGGTCCAGATGTCTCTCCCCTGCCCAATGTATTTACCCTGGTCTTCGAAAAAGCAATAAAAAATGTATTAAGTGACTTGCCCTTAAGTGAAAAGGTAAATAAAGAGGTTAAAAACCATAATATAAAGGTTTCATGAAAAAACTCCAACTTTTCTCCTAAGCCGCCTCCCCTAAGAAGCTGGGACGTCTTATCGTAGAATCGCCCTTGTATCAAAAAGCAACTCATCCGGAATTGTAAACAGAAAGATTTTTTCAAATTATCAAATACTAGCGACCCGCCCCAGCTTTGCACGGGTACTGATATTGAATATATTATGCATTTTTTATGCACATAAACCTTGAATTATTCTATCTATTAAAAATAACCGCATCAAAATCCGTAGCACACTTAAAGATCTAAGCATATATAGGGAAGAAGGAACTTCGTTTTATACTATGTAATGAAGTTAGAAATCTTTGGAATCTATTGGAAAAGATAATAGTCATAAGGATGCACATTGTATACTAAAATGTGACATCACCACCATTAGTTACGTATGTACAAAAAAATGCGACACATTTTTTCTGCTCCCACCTCAGTGAGACAGAGAAAACTGTTCTATAATAAAACTGAAGCAAACTAATTTGTTTTTAATTTTCTTTGTTTGAAAAACATGGCCTTACTGTAAAAATATTACTAAGTTTACAAATTGAAAGACAGATTACGTTTTGACATGCGGACGTAATCATGAAACTTAAGGCTTCTTTTTGTCATTTCACGGATACGGATAAAAGTTGTAGACATTTTGTTTAAATCAGTTTAAACCTGAGTCCTTACGACGAGCTCCTAATGCAATCTATTTGACGACCTAAACTGAATTGTTAAAGAGACGGCACTATAGAGGTTGTATAGCTCTCTATTCCTCTTTCTCGTTGATACGCCTGACATTTTACCACGTCATGGTAATGCCCCTGATCACCGATCAGGCAAGAAGCAACGAGTATTTCGTAAATTAAATATACTATATTAAATATACTCAACAAATTTATTCAATGTAAACTTCACTTGACAAGCTTTGTTTGCTCTGCGGGGTCCCGTGAAATCAGTGGAAGTTGTGATGTAACCCAAACTAAGTCCAACAAGCCTTTCAACACGTTGTTAGGTAAATGATAAAATTCCCCGATCTCGACCCGTTTCGACCGCTCTGAATTTGTCCAAGCCTCCGTTCCCAGTATGCCGAATATTCAAGCTATCTCCTTGTAAACTTGTCTCGGCTAACCTGTGTAATTTGACAATTTACGAGCAAATATTAATGTTTGATGGTTTTGTTGGCATAACTTTTATTGCTAAACTTTTTAACGTCGCGTCGTACTGCTGTAGTACTATAGCGTTATGACGTAGATCTAGATCTTCTAGCAAAATATTTTCAAGTTCTCTTACATAATTGACTGACTCGAACCCGGCTTTCTTTGTTGTATGTATGACACACAATAACGAAAGTCGGGTTCAGCAGATACATCGCATCTTGATATCTGTCAGTTTTTCATCATAATGACTCAACATCTTCACGGGACATTGGTCTCAAGCTTTCCCGCCCTTGAACAATGTCACGAACACAATTATACATATATTTATTTGGAGCATTTAATAAACACGCTAGTAACAAAGTCGATATGAAAACATCCCTATTGGCTTGGAGCCAGTGCGCGTTAGAGCGCGAACGGGCACATAAACTTGTACACAGGCCGCCATACTCTTTTACACGACGCTCAAGTTTATGGCTGCAGATATTAGGATAAACGGACACGGCATTGTTGGGATTTTGGAGATGTCTCCATGATTGTTTGTGTCGTCGTTAATAATCATAAGATCTGTATTTTGTGACTATGGTTTTTTTTTTAAGATGAGAAAAATCATTCAATGACTAATCCCAATGAAACAATGACAGTTCAGATTCTTACTTACTAAACAACCCTGTTCCTTCCTTACCTGGGATCAACCCAGGGCCCTGGTGTTACGTTTCCGCATCAACCCATGGCCCCGGGAGGCTTAGACCCTGTATGTGACGCTAATAACCAGATGACATACTTTAGAATCTTTAGAAGAACACTACTCAAACTTAGAACGTAATATGTCGAAGACCGTAAAGTCAAAGTCGTTAAAACTTGAAAGTCTGAAACGTTATTACTTTTAGTGGTAATTAAATCCTCTATATATTTCAAATACATAGTTTCAACTGTAAACATAGAGAAGAGACAATCGATTGAATGCTTCTATTTGTTAAATGAGAAATATCTTCATTCAGAGCTAGTCATGCGTTCAAAAGTGTCAAAAGAACCATTTCTTTGAAAACGTTTTTCTTCATAATTGTCTTTTGAAATAAACGAAAAATGTCAATCGAAACTTTAATGTTTTTTTTTTAATATTTCAATGTCATGTTGTCACCTAAAGGTGCCTTTAATTTCACTAGCCTATACTCATCATCATCATAATCATCTTCCTGCCCTTGTAACGTTTTATTTGGAATCGGCGCAATATACCTACACTATTACCCAAAAAAGTAAGCAAAATCTAATTTAAAGAAGGTTTTTACTTACATTAAACATACATTAAAAAAATAAAATAAATTTTAGCCTCATCGAAGTTTTCATCTATTTTTACTACTCACATATTCTAGGCGTTCAATTTCTTAGATAAAATAATTAATATTCATCATACTTGTTCCATTCGCTCTGCAATAGTTGCCACAAATATTGTGAATATGTGGAAGGTCGATTTCTCATCCTTCTGTAATCATTATTTTGAACCAGAAGACTGAACTGAAAAAAACTTCCAAAGTGTCGCCACGACTGATCCTGTGCGTCTCGCATCTATCGGATTACAGTGACCTATAATAACATGTTGTTGGACCAGTATGTGGGAGGCCTAGCGCTGGGATGGTTAATACATGAATTTAACCTTCCGATTACCGTAATTAGAGACACAATAGGTGTACGAATGCCGGCGTTCACTCAGGGCTAAAGAGTTTAAAACATCTTTTTTCTTGATTAAGTAAGAAGTTTTGGCACGGTTTCATAGGTTGAAATGTTAAGTTTTTGTGTTTAAGCAGCAACACATTAGTCTTTAAACGTCTTTAAAAAGTTGTTATTGGTATGAGTGCAGTTAACAGCGACATCCTTTAGAGTGAATTATAATGAAATTACGCATTTGATTTGTACTGGGTTTGCGTCTACCAGATCTTTTTCTGTTTTCATTTCTCCTAGTTACTTGTTTTCTATCAAGCCCATAGTTAATATCTCTATAAGAAATTCCAAACGTTTCTGTGATCTGAAGCTCACTATATTCATCCTCATGTTAAGCACAAATTTAACTGCTTCGCTGTCCAAGTGTAATTAGCTTGCGTTTTGCCATTTTGAAAAGCAAAGTACGGTCAACACAGCTTTCGAATTCAGACAATGTTAATATCACAACTTTCGTGTGTGTTGTGCGAAAGTGCTCGAGTGCGACTAAATAAGATACAAAGTAGTTAAAACCACCGTATATGATTAACTAGCGACCCGCCCCAGCTTCGCACGGGTAAAGAAAGAAAAGAAAGAAATAACATTTATTGGCACAGACACAGGGCATAACACAATAAACAACAAGTCAAATTACTTAAACTATTTAGTAGGGGAACTGATATTGAATATATTATGCATGTATTATTACATAAACCTTCCTTTTGAATCACTCTATCTATTAAAAAAACCGCATCAAAATCCGTTGCATACTTTTAAAGATCTAAGCATACATAGGCATAAGCAACTTTGTTTTGTACTATGTAATGATGTAACTACACTTACAAAAAAGAAACCACTTAACGTATTAATTCCTCCGTAATTCCCTTTGGTGATAAAGTTAAGAACTTGGGGATATTAATTGACAAGCACGTGTTTCGTCAAAGTCAAGGAATTTGTTCAAACTTGATGATCATCTGTTGTTTTTGTAAAACAATCCTATAATGTCAAACTTAATACCTATAGCTATTTTTTATCGTATATTTTTTAAAAATAGATATGCGTCTTAACTTTAAATTAATTTATTGCTATATGCAGAAGGGTTGAAGCCAACTGGGGCCAAGGGTTCGAGTCTGAAAGAAAGGCTCTAGCCCTGGTATAAATGTAGGAACGGGGTAAGCTGTTTAGTCAGTAAGACTCTGACACTGTCTCCCATTCCGCCAAAGAGTGGGTACCGTCATTGGATGATTTTTACTTTTTCCCATCATAAAAAAAACCTCGGTAAGGATAAAATGTATGCTCCTAACTATCTTCAGTTCTCCAAGCGACTAAACATTCTGTCTAAATCTTTTTCCAAGTAAATCTGTTTACTCTGTACACAATAAGCTGCGCCTGATTTGCAAACAACATTCACAAACGTTTGCACAGGAGGAAAGTTAAATGGTGACGAGTGCGTAATGAACTATACGAAGTGGTGGAAGCAGTAACGTAGTCGAAGAGCGCATTGTGTGAGTTAACGCGATCGACAAGTTTCTGACGTTCGGCGCTTTGATTGGCTGGCTTTAAACTCTTCACCAATCAGGAAGCCAAACGCGGTAGACGTTTCGATCGCGTTTAAAATAACTTGCACTCAGCGCTCTGAGGTCTTAATAGGCGGTATAGTAATAGAGAGATGGAGAACCAGTTTTAGGACATAACTTTAAAATATCCAGATTTCAACATTATTAGAAAATTTTTGACTTGTTTCAAAAAGGTGCCATCGATCCCAGAGCATCATCAACCTGAAACTGTGGCACAGTAATTTGCAAACAAAAGAACGTACCGATGGACGCCTGCGCGGTTAATGAATTACATGCCAAAGTAATGGCAGTCCAATGACGTGCAGAGTTATTGCGTCATGCAGATCATTAAGATTAATCTATGGGTTTTATATAATATTGTTTAACGACATCTAGATTGGGTACGAACAAAATTTCAATTCTATTTAATCAGTCAGAACAGGAATTTGGAAGAATAGAGGAATTTAGAGGAGCATGTTGCATACAGCCTCTTTAAACTAACCCTTGCGACTATGTACTCCATCTTGCTTGGCTCTTCAATCCACATAGGTGACATAAGGGCTACCGAGATGTTGTAATTGGATGATCGTGGATGTGTGACCCTGGCAGAATTGCTAGGCACACCACAATTATGGCGGTAAGACCTCACGGCGTTCTCACTTTCCGCAAGACACAGGTCCTCACCGGACATGGTAAGGTCGGGAGGTACCTGCACCGGATTCGTACGGAAGAGACTTGACAATACCTTGCAGAAGGGTCGAAGCCGACTGGGGCCAAGGGTTCGCGTCTGAAAGGAAGGCTTTGACCCTGGTATATATGGCAACATAGGAATGGGGTAGGTTGTACAGTCATTGGATGATTTTTACCTACCATAAACGCGACAGTGTTTGTCAGATGTATCCCACGTAGCCGGTTAAAAGGCTAATCAATGATAATTTGAATAAAATAAAAACGTCCACGTGATCTTTTGTCCTGAACTTTCCCTTGCACCACCAATCACCATCTAGCAATATACGTTCCTCCAATATCGTAAAGACAAATCCATCATCATTTCGACATCCCAGAATCATTTGACGTCAGTCACAATTTCTGGTAACATTTCTGATTTGCAAACAAAAGAAAATAAAACGATTTGGCGTAATGAATCTGCAGTAATGGAAGTCGAACGACTACAGAGTTATTACATCGTCGTAGTAATATTGCGTAATGCAGCTGTAGTTAGACAACACGTAAATAATATAGTAATATAGTGAACTTTCTGCTAATAGTAGTAGGCTTATAAGAAGAACCCGAAGGAGGTGGATCCAATAAAGCCTATGCTAAAAATGCAGTTAGATACTAAAACACTGTTTTTTTGGTGTTTAAACAAGAATGGTGGAACTACTGATGATGGCATCACTGCTTACCATCAGGTAGGATCGCAGTCAAGCACAAGTTTATAGCAATAAAAAAAAAATTAACAAATAAAGGACTGTTTCCAGAATTAATGGTATCAGTAATGCAGATATATCGACCCAAACGAATCTTTTGACAGACGGATTAGGCGATCGAGCTCTTAGCCAAAAAGAAGCTTTACCCTAGCTTCAGCTAAATTGGGATATTTGCAAGGGATTTGGACTTCAAAGCCGGCCACTTTACTGAAGTGAAGATTAAATACTGAAGTGACTGAGAATCTTGAGTTTAACACAGCCGTGTATAACTAAAGTAAACCTAAAACTCACTGCGCAAAGAATGAAATATAGCACAAAAGCGTAGCCAAAAAACGTAATTAATTTTCCATTCCACGTCCAGAGCTTTTCCCCAGTATTTCAGCTAGTACTTTCACGTTTCCAAGTGGAGCCATATCAAAATCCAATTGCCATTTGGTACGATGTCGTAATCATAAGTTGAATACCGCTTAAGTTCATCCGTGCCCGCATAAACCGCGCACCGGGATGTTTCTACGATTATGGATCCCTATATGGGATTATTGATCCTGGTATTGCACTTGCGTATTTGAGGATTATGTGGATTTATCGTTATTGTTTGCGGATTGAGATGAAATAGCATTTACGTAGATGACTTAGTATGACGCATGAGTACCAGACTTCCATAGGTATTTTATGGAATACCTGTTAACCGAACCTATTTCAGCCTAAGAACAGCGTTCATGTGTTACTGTTTGTTGAACGGTTCGGTTGCTTGTGCAATTAGAGACACGAGATATTTCACTTTTGTCCCTAGGATAGCAATGCATACGTAAGGCTTCTGGCATTGCAATGTCGTTCATAGACAGCGATAACCATTTACCATCAGGCCATTGAATTGATATTTGTTTGCCACTAGGCATGACATGTTAGCTATCCAACATCATAGGAGTTTTGCTTGAGATTGTGCCCTTACATGCCAGTCCTCGCAATTAATTTTCTCGTCCTTTTTTTTCTTTGTACTTTATCCTTGTTTCTTTCGTCATTGTTTTCATTCATAAAATAATAGGGGAGACCACATTTTGTAAATGTATCTCATTCTAATCTTAAGCTCTGGCCCTGGTATAAAGTCAATGTAGGAACGGAGTGGGCTGTTTAGTCAGTAAGAGTCTGACACTGTTTACCACTCCGCCAAAGGGCGGGATTCGTCATTGTTTGATTTTTACCTACCATTAAAAAAAAAGTCTCCTGATACTTTCGAGTGTGGGTCTCGGTGTGGTGAGCTATCGGTTCTCAAGCAACCTGTAGTCATAATCGATCCCATCGCGTTCTTCCAATCAAATTGCCACGGTCCTAGTGGAGCTAATCGCTATTCGTTCTGGTTGATATCGCTTGGTAATCTCTTGCTCAATTAACGAAAGTATTTAACGTGCCGCAACTTTGTGTCTTTTTTGTATATTATGTTCCCGGGTACCTATTGTAATTACAACCCCGTAAAGGGAGGAAACGAGGGTTCAAAATTTGTTTGGAGAAACCTATTTTCACGCGGGCAAAGCCGCTGGCAGAAGCTAGTTTAAAATAAAATTGAATCCAAAATACCCAAGTCATGTAATTCTTGACCTATACGCTCACGATTTGATAGACGAAAGAAAACAACGAATAGTGAAGCTTTGTTTGTATTTTCACTCTACTAAAGATTCGTGTCGAGTTCTGTTTATTGAACCTATTTTAGTAATTAGTCAGCCGTGAGTCCGTGATGAGAGAAAATTTAACAGAAATGGAACAAATGTACTAAATTACGGCAATGAATCAACTTCTAACACATATTTAAACACTTGAGCCCTGAGCGAATGCCGGCGTTCGTACTATCATTGTATTTCTATTATATCCCTAATTACGGTATTCGAGAGGTAAAGTCCGTTTGGTCTATATGGCGTGACAGCTAATTAGTGACCGATATTTAACACGTGATTGGCACACATAAATGTACTAAATTTGCTGATTTTTTTCGCGGCTTCAGGGGTGGGCCCGTATTAAAAGTTGCTTGTTATCATGACCACAATCACGTGTTTAAGTATCGGTCACTAATTTCCGGTTACCGTAGGCGCGGGCCTGTGGATGGCGAGCAATGGGTAGCTCGATGTCCAATCATCTTTGGATTCAGTGGAAGATGTGCAAAGAGGCTGATTGGTGATCCAGATTTGGTTGGGTCCGGTCTTCAAAGTCTCGAGCACAGGCGCAGAGTAGCCAGCCTTGCGGTTTTCTACAGGATGCATTTTGGAGAGTGTGCGCAGGAATTACATGATTTGATTCCGCCATCCCAATTTCACCTTCGGACATCCCGTACGTACGTAAAATATCCACCCTTACGCTGTTGAGACACTTGCGGCCCGGACTAAGCGTTTTGCCTCGTCATTTATACCGCGTACATCGAGGGATTGGAACAGTTTGCCGGCTGCAGTCTTTCCGTCCGAATATAAGTTGGGTGTCTTCAAGGCTAGAGTGAATAGGCTCTTAATAAACTAGTGCGCCTTACCATCAACGATTGCATCACTGCTTACCATCAGGTGGGATCGCAGTCAAGCACTAGTTTATTACATGTTAAAAAAAAAATCTGACCGTCCATGTCCGGACAAAGCCCAGTCGTCGACGGCTCGTACTATTCCCGTGCGCCTCAAGGAGTTGACAGCAAACCGTAGGGCCCCCTACAGTTTGTTTGTGTATTTGGTAGTCTAACATAAGGTTGGAGACAAAATCTTTATACCCATATTATGTGAAAAGAAAAAAAAATAGCAAATCAATATTTATATTTCCATTTAGTAGGTATATTATAAATCTTCTACACGATTATTATAACAGCAAATTACTAGTGCTTCCGGCTAGATATTTTCAGAATAAGTGAAATCACATAACGGTTGATAGTGCAAACAAATATGATCGTGAGAAGACACGCATGGCTGGACAATGGTCACTCTCCAGCACCACTGTTGACATGCGTGATGTAATTGTTGGATAACCAATTTAGAAAATACCGTTTCCTGCACAATTGTGAATGAGTGTAGAAACGGTTGGTTTTTTGCTGCCCCCTAACCAACTTACAATCGTTTTGTTAATGTCGAACGCTTTGAATAGGCCACGCATCAAATTCCTACGTTCTGACCACGTAACTGAGCATTGAGATGACGTCAGAACAAAGGAGTTTGGGGTATGGTCAACTCAACGCGTTCGACTTAAACGAAACGATCGTAACTTGGCTAGGGAGACTGAACTGCGATCTTCCCGTCAAGGTGTTTTCAAGGCTTAGAGTGAACAGGCTCCTAATAAGCTAGTCCGCGTCACCATTATCGACTGCATCATTGTTTACCTTCAAGTGAAAAATTTGCAGTCAAGCACTAGTTTATATCATTGCAAAAAAAAACTTATGTTATGGTGATCAGGCTGACCCAGGCTCTGATATCCTATAGTAGTGTGTAGTTCCTATTGTAATTTTTTTTTTGGTGTGCAATAAGGAATATATCTATCTATCTAAACACATGTGTTATCTTGATGAAAATTCATATGCTCATTACTTGTAGATGTAATTACGACTTGTAAAGCATTAACTAATTAGCTGATATATTTGTCAGTTCTTATTGGACCATTTACATTTAGAAAGAAAAAGAAAGAAAGAAAAACATTTATTTGGACTCACACAGGACAAATAAAAATAACAAAATAAACACTTAGTCTATATCTAACTTACATTTATTTTTAGCTTTGGGCGTTTATTTACTACGCAATTCCCAAGTGTAAGAATTATTATAATTTATTTTTTAATTATATAAACCAGTGCTTACTGCGCTCCCACCTGATGGTAAACCATGACGCATTGACAGTGAATCTCACTAACAGCCTATTCAATCTTGTTTCTTACTTGTTTATTCAGTAAGACCTAGAAACTGCTACCTTTTATGTCTTGTACCAAATTCGTAGCTGCGCCCATGTCGCTGCGAACTAATCAGGGCGCGACAGCTTCTTTCATAGCCACTGACGCCCTAGACTGGCCGTGTCCGTACTTTGATCTGTAAGGGCTGGGCGATTCTATACCCCACAAAAATATTGGTTTTTATTGCAATAAACTAGTGCTTGACTGCGATCCCAACTGATGGTAAACAGTGATGCAATCGTTGATGGTAAGGCTAGAGTGAGTAGGCTCTTAATAAACTAATGCGCCTTGCATTAGTTTATTAAGAGCCTACTCACTCTAGCCTTGCAGACACCTAAATTATAATCGGACGGAAAGACTGCAGCTGGCAAACTGTTCCAGTCCCTCGATGTACGCGGTGTAAATGACGAGGCAAAATGCTTAGTCTGAGCCGCAGATGTCTCAACAACGTAAGTGTGGATATTTGCCGTACGCATAACTGCTGTTAATCAAATGATATCGTGACCGCTAAAACTTCCATCAAATACTTCTGAGAAATTAAATTTCCCACAAAACATCCGCTAGTATTTTTGTCGACACTCTCGTAAAAATCACATTTATATCGTTATTAAATAATAAATTGTCGTCCCGAGAATATTTAGCACGGGCTCTAAAAACCAAATAAGAATCTAGCTTTTGGACGGTAGCCCACATTGTATGCACAGCTGCAATTTTATAACGCCGTAGAATGTGGGAAATTTTATAAGCCGCTCTTACTATTAAATTCTGGAATTATTACGCATCCAATAAAATAAAGTAGCGTGCAATGAACCAATGACCTTAAGATCTACGATCACAAATATAAAATGAAGTTTCTAAACGCGTCCATCCATTGTATATTCAGAGAAGTCTTTAAAACTTTACTTGGATTATCATTTAATTTTCACTACTATTCAGATAAAGCTTCATTATCATCTTTCCGACCTTGTCCCGTGTTCTTTGGGGTCGACACAATACTTTTTTATTTCTATTCTGTCCCATTACCCGTCATGCTATACCTAACCTCCTTTTCTTTCATATCACTCTTCACGCAATCTATCTATTCATTGGCCTCCCTCTCTCTTTCCATCCAGATAACATATATAATCGTATATTCATTCGTTTCGCGGAGGCTTGAAAACAGAAAAGTCATTTTCTTTGTAATTGCGAGCGAAGCCGGGGTGCCACGGTATTCTCGCTGACTCCGTGCCGCTCAAACCTTGCACCATTCGCGTCTAGCAGATAATCAGTGCGCAACGGGCGTTCCCTTTCATACAAACGTTCACTCGGATATTGTTACGCGTTTCAGTCCTCGCAGCAACGCCGTGTTGTGTTAGGTAATGGCAGAACTCAACTACGGTAGCTATGTTAGCAATCTAATTAATTAGTTCAGCATTGCCATTTACATCAAGGAAACGCGAATTTGCCAATCCCATGATTGCTTCAAAGATATTAGGTGGTTTCTGATTGCTGCGTTGGTTATGGTTCCAGAGATGTTTTGGCATAGGAACTTCTAGTTTCTATTTTCCAAATCTTGAGGTAGTTCTCATTTGAAAAGCACCATAAGACGAGGATTTTCGTCGTAATACTCCCATCTCATCTCAGAAGCTTAATCGATTTATTTACGACCATAGTATTCAGAATCCGACCGATATCTAGTCCACCAATAAAATGCCGTCTCAGTTCAATGATTTTATCGAAATCAAACAATGCCTACGCGTCCTTTATTTCTTTACTGTTTAGAGATAAATTGATGAAAAGTTTGTGTTGCAATTTCCATTGTAGCTCAACTTTATTGTAGAAAAA
Organism: Mythimna loreyi; assembly: GCA_029852875.1. Classification (NCBI taxonomy): domain Eukaryota; kingdom Metazoa; phylum Arthropoda; class Insecta; order Lepidoptera; family Noctuidae; genus Mythimna; species Mythimna loreyi. Next base: position 22,125,938 of record CM056790.1, read on the forward strand.
AAAAACCTTTTTCATGCTCTTCAGCGTTGTATGGTTGTGTCGTTTTAATTGCTGTCTTTGTGTCATAAACAATGCTTAGGCAAACTTTGTCTCTATAAAAAAATCATTATTATAATTTCTTTATACTGTTTTTTTTTCAAATTAAGCAATCTAAGTCCAAAGCTGCTCAAAGATATCAAGAACAAAGTTATAAAACATTTCATAAATCCCCAAAAGAAAATCCGTCCTATATTGTATTCCTTAAAAGCGATACTTGTCCGGGTAAATAATTGATGTCCTGTATATAGGGTAATGCACCTCTGTAGAACACCATTAAATATGAATTAGATCTGACCCATTACAAAATCAATGTTTTTTTTTTTTTTTTTTTTATCTTTATTTAAGGGGACTCGGTCAACATGACGATGTCGCCCCGTAATTCTAAATTATACTATATTATTATAGCTAGGTGTATCTTAACTCCCTAAAAAATTATCTTAGCGAACGGGCGGAAGCATCGCCCAGCAGTTGCTGGGCGGTGCCTCCGCTCGGTAGGTGGGATAAGTATAATGAACACAGTTTCTTGGCACTTTCCGAAAAAGGGAAGGCCAAGATGCTGCTACATATTCCTATATTGTACTGCGTGCCTCCAAGTGCCTGTCGCCGTTGAGTCTCATTCCGGACACATTCGAGCAGAACGTGGTGAACATCCTCGATCACGTTACAGTCGATGCAATTAGGTGAGTCCGTTTTACCCATTAAATGTGCAAATTTATTTGAAGGGATATGCCCGGATCGAAGTCTCAACAGTGTCACAACATATTGTCTATGGGCCTCCATATCCTGGAACCATGGGCAACGAAAAGGTTCAGCCTGTATGGTCCTGTACCATATGCCCTTTGTGAGCGACCTCTCATCAAAGTATTCCTGCCACAAATCTTTGCAGATATGTTTAACTTTCTGCACTTGGTCTGTATGTAGTGGTAAGCAAGTGTATGGGATCCCTTCCGATAAAGCTAATTTTGCTGCCTGATCAGCCTTTTCATTGCCCATAATGCCAACGTGAGATGGGATCCACTGCAAAATTATAGTCTTGTTAGCCCTAAGAAGCTCAAAAATAGTCTGGACGATAACTAAGGCTATCGGGGAACCTCGATAGTTCGAGGATAGCCGAGCCAAATGCAATAAGGCACTTTTAGAGTCAGTTATAACCACAATACGTTGGGTGTCAAGAGTAAACGTGTATGACAGAGCTTCGGAAATCGCTATTAGCTCGCAGTACATTACAGAAACATTAGCCTTTATCTTAAATTTAAAAACATCATTTAATTGAGGGTCGAATACAGCCGCTCCCGCACAATGCGTGTCTTTAGATCCGTCTGTGTACAGTTGATAAAACGTACCGTATTTATCGTATAAAAATTTGGAACATTTTTGCATTAAATCTAACCTATTCATCGATCTCTTTGGAAGGTGTAAATCAGGAATATCGACATAAATGTTTTTTGTTAAGTCAATACTGGATAACCATGTATTCAGAGAGAATATTCCTAATATGGGACTAGAATAAATAGGTAAATCTTGAAGTTTCCTGTGCATGTCTACTATAAGTGGAATCGTTTTGTTTCTCCAGTATTGACCCTCACATAGGTTTGACAATTCTTCGATAATACTTATCGTAACATTATTCTGTACCGATCTAGATTTGAGCCAGAATTTTCCCGCTAAATATCTCCTACGAATCTGTAGTGGTTGTAAGCACAGTTCGTTCTCCATGACATGGATTGGTGTGCTCCTAATGAAGCCCCCTATAATTCTCATACATAAATTTTGAATACCGTCGAGTTTATTTAATTGACTCTTAGCGTAATTACCAAATAAGAAACTACAGTAATCGAATCGGCTTCGAATCATGGAGATATATAGACGCCGTAAATGTTTCGGGTGGACGCCCCATTTGGATCCGGCCAGCACCTTAAATATGTTTATTAATCTTGAGCACCTTTCCCGTAATTCGTTAATATGTTTCTTCCACTTCAAAGATTTGTCTAGCCACATACCTAAATATTTTGCATTATCAACCTGTTGAATACTATGATTATTAATATTTACGGAGAATACATTTCTAGTTCTACCCTTGCTGAATAAACATATTTTTGTTTTATTAAGAGAGATCTCTAATCCGATTTCCTCTATTAAACATTGAAATATTTTTAATGAATTTTGGATGTTGGTGACGGAGTCTGAGATTTGTTTCTTAGTTACATACAATACAAAGTCGTCTGCATATTGGGACACAGACACGTCGACTATATTGTGACAAATCTTTGAAGTGGCAGCATTAAACAATAGTGGGGATAGCGGATCGCCCTGTGCTATGCCTGTCCCAGTGGTTCTCATAGCTATGCTACTATCATTAATTTGAACTGAAAGATGTCTGTCATGTAGAAATTCCCATAAATATCTGCACAACTGCGCTCCCACTCCCATCCTATCTAATATATTTAAAAGGGCCACTAAATTAATGTTATTATAAGCGCTATCAATGTCAATAAAACATGCCAAAGTACTATTACTTTTTGAAAACCCTTCCTGAATGCGCGACACTAATCTAGTCAGGTTATCCGCACACGATCTCGTTCTCCTAAATCCGGTAGTTTCGTCAGCAAAACAATTATTTCTTTCAAGAAACCATTCAAGCCTACGGTTCAAGATTGTGTGTAAAATTTTACAAGGACATGATAACAAAGCAATTGGTCTGATACCTGATACGGACCCAGCATCCCGACCAGGTTTTGGTATGGGCACTATTTTAACCTCTCTCCATTGTCTCGGGACAAAGCCCGTAAGTAGAAATCTATTGAATAGCGAGACTAAAACTAGTTTTCCTTCTTTTGGTAAATGTCTGATCATGGAGTAGGATATATCATCTCCACCGGGTGCCGTATCAGTCTGTTTAATACAGTTATTTAACTCTTGTATTGAAATTGGACTAGTCAATTTTCCATTTTCTGATATAAAATTAGGAGGAGGGGGGCTCACGTAATCTGGTGCCAAGCTATGTAGCAACTTCTCCGATTGTTCCTGATCCACAGCACATCTCGCCATCCTGTAGCCTTTGAACCATCTCATTCGTCTGTACACTTCAGCTGCTGACATCGTGTTATCTAGACTATCACAGAAGGCTCTGAACGAGCTAAGCTTGCTATTCCGAATCAATTTCTGGGCCTCACTGGTTTTCCTTTGGATCTTGTCTAAATTTTGTGGCGTCGGATTCTTCCTGAATTCTGCTAAGGCCAGACGTCGCTCAGCAACAGCGCGTGATAAGTCCTGCCCCCAATATGGTTTAGGTTTAAACATCTGTTGTCGTATTGGATTATCACAAATTTTTATTTTAGGTATGCTTTGATCCGCTGCCATATTCAAGACTTCAATAAAATTATCGTATGCTTTTTGATTATCTGTTTGTATGTCTAAAACGTGAACTTTTTCTTTTATAATCTCTCTGTATTTGACCCATTCTGCACTTTTATAATTCCTTTTGGTTTTACAGGTATTTATAGTGTTAATTTCAGTTTTAATTTTAATGACTAGGTGATCGCTCCCTAGGTTCTCATTCATAACTTGCCAACTAAACTTCATTGCCAAATCAAGGGATGCCATGGTCAAATCAGGTGAAGTACTTTGTAGGTTACCATTGACCAGTTTAACCCGAGTAGAAGTTCCATCATTAAGAGCGACGTAATTGTTTTCGAATATGGAGTCAAACAATTGCAAACCTCTAGCGTCGGTCTTAGATGACCAGTTAGTATGGTGTCCATTGAAGTCTCCAGTTATAAGAGTTCTTTCTTGTTTAAGAGAGAATATTTGGTCCCAATCTCTTTTACTAGTGTATACTGAGGAGGGGCAATAGATGGCAATAACGTTTTCTAAATGTTCGCAATTAGTAACCCTTATATGTAATAACTGAATGCCAGCATTGCTGGTGATGGTGTTGCAACGACTTGCTCTCAGAGACCAATGAGTTAATATCGCGACGCCACCATATCCGTCATAACGGTCTTCTCTGAATGTGTTGTAGCCGCTTATACGAAAATTGCTGTCAGGTTCAAACCAGGTTTCGCTGATTATTGCGATGTGCACCTTCTCTTGACTCAACAATGCTTCGAACTCAGTAGCTTTAGGCCGGAGGCTTTGAGCATTCCATTGTAGGATATTGATTATTGAGTGTCTGTTGTTTTCTTGATCCATTGTGAAATATTAATAAAAAGAGGCGCTTCTAAAATATACTTCAAGATAAAAGATTTGATCCATTCGAACAATATACCTGCACAGTTAGTTATTTTATTCTCCCATGAAATCTCCGTATCCAGCATTTTCTCTTTCAACTTACTCCATATCCCACCAACGTTCGATCTTCTGCTCTCAGAAATGTTGCCACCCTTGTTATCATTCAAGTTACCACACCCAATGTCATTTTCCGATTCCTGAGAACCTCCCTCCGATACCTCTTCCGAGCCATAATTCTGAATAGGGGGCACGGGAACGGGGGTGCCTTTCCTCACATTACTTCTCTTCACCTTCCTTGTATTTTTTCCACCCTGATTATTTCTTTTCACTATGTCTGAGTAGGTATTTTTGTTTGCTGAGGACCGAGCCAAAGCAAGGCTGTCAACCGACCCATGTGTCTCCTCTCCTATGGTATATGGACACTCTCTTCTAGGAGGTTCCATTACAGGGTGCTCTGGCGGGACGTACATAGTGAGGGCTCGTTTGTAGGTGCAGTTAAATTCAGCCATCAAGTCTCTGATCTTTTTCTCCTTAATATATACGGGACATTTTTTTGCCAAAGTCATATGATTCCCGGAACAATTATTACACTTGTAGTCTACTGTCTCACAATTAGGATGATTTTTGCTGCATTTTGGGCATATAACCTTATTTGATGGGCATAATTTCATTGTATGTCCAAATCGCCAACACCGCGAACATTGCGTTACTGGGAATATATAGGGCGTAACTTCTGCTCTTGTGTTAAATATATAAATGAAGGGAGGCAAAGACGACCCCATGAAACATATACGAACAGCCTCCGACGGCTCCCATCTGGAATCTATGGTACTTCTGCGTTTCAACCTTTTCACTCCTATGATCTGTATATCACTCTCCAACCCCTCCAATATTTCTTCTTCAGATAAATCCAAGTCAATATATTTCACCACCCCATAAGACTGGATTGTTTCCAAAGTTCTTTGACATTTATATGCCTCGTTCTTAAAATATTGAGAATTAATCAATCGATCACAACTATCTTCATTATTAAACACCAACAGTACTTTGTGAGGATTTATGTATTTTATTTTTATTATGTCACATATGTTCTCAGATTTTAATATCTTTGCCAATTTAAATTGCTTTGGTAGTACACTGGTCGATGAAACGCTTACTTCAATTCTGTCCTCCGCTATTCTGATTGAGTCATCTACCTCACTCCCTCTGGCATATCTTTTACCTCTTCTGTTAACTGTCGTCCAAATCTCATCCCGGCTTACTTCTCGGTTCTTCCTCTTCGCTGCCGTAGAATTTTGTTGAGATATAACAGTATTTAACACGTCAACCTCTCGATTATCTCTCAATTGATTCAATTCTTCCATACTACTTGTCATCTCACTATTCTCTCTAGTCATACTGCTCACATTATCATTATCGTTTAACTCGGTAACATCTAACTCGTCGCTAGCCATTTTTAAACAACATCGTAATGAGTTTAATAAGTGCGAACAATAATACTCGGGCCGAAGGCAGATAACAAACCGGTTTGGCGTCGAGCGAACAACGCGTCAAACGATATGCAGTGCCCGCGCGCAACTGCAAAATCAATGTTTCGGGTGCCTTGTGAATACATAACACAAAGCTGTCGATAGCGTCAGTTTCTATTTCAGGACTAATCTTGAGTATAACTGGCCGGATTTCGGTACGGTTAACGGTCAAATCGGCTATACGCATAGGAATGTGTGATTCGTCAAGGCTGCTGAAATAAATTCAGAGAGTGGTCGTCGCATTTAAATGCTGGCACTTAGTTTCCCAAAAAGTTTCCAGCCAGCTATGGCTTAACTCGGGATTGTCATTTCTTGCTACATTTTCACGAAATCTGCGTTTCTTGCTTCTTAGATCTTTATAAATTCTCATTCTAATAAATCCTTTGAGTTTAGCTAGAAGCTACCCAATTCGGAGGCTTGGTAACAGTTGGCAAATAAATAGATACGTACGATAAATTTTCCAAATAAGACTATTTCAAAATTTATTGCTTTCCCAGCTTTACCTTAATTTACCGATACGACAGTCTTTGGAACTGAGCCCCAATCTATTAGGAGACTAATTGTGCGATATGAATGTCTTCTTTCAAAAAGTATACTGCCAGGCACTTATTTGTTGGTTATTTTATTGATAGGACGATAAAATATGTTTTATTGTTTGATTTAAATACGTAACAACATCAAATATCGATTATCGCTCCTTTGATGCAATGAGGCAAGGTCGTTAGGGTAATCAAAAATCTTGGAGCCACTTCTATTGCAATTTCTACTCAAGGGCTTTAAGAAAAAGATTTAGATTTCTTTGGCAGTGTCTTGTTCATTTTCTACATGCCGTAATGGTTTTCATGATGAATGGGGTATTATACGAATCTTGTTCCTTGGAATGTCGGCGGTCGATGAACCTGTCTTTTCCTCTGACGTTTTCGAATCTACTTTTCTTGATTACAGTTTTTAATCTTGAAGATGTTTTTTTTCTTTTACTGTGTCCTGTTATAAGTGATTTGATTTGTGATATTTTAATTAGAATGTTAAAATTTTCTTTTGATTTCTTGTTGGAAAATATTGGTTTGATAGTAGATACATATTACTCGAGTTTTCGGTAACCAAATATAATATGCCGCAGTTAAGTTGAACCATTTGCTATATAGTATGTTCGATTGAGACCCGAAAATCGGTTACTGCGCATTCGCGATAGATCGGCTATTCATGGTGCTCAACTTGTATGACGAGAATTATAACTGATATTTGAGCTGCGCCTAACCTTAGCAAATGATTCAACCGATAAATCTTTAAGGCGAACCAGATTCAGAAACGTCAATTGCGAAATTTCTACATCTTATAAATCTCAAAATAAATGAAGTTTAAAATCACAATCCATAAAGATCCTGAATAGACTTGGTTCAGCTACAACATGGCGAGTTTTTCCTGATCTCTGTGTCCATAAAAATTAACGAACCAATGCCAATATCACAGAGTCCAACGCCTCTCTCCCGGGAGGACATGTATTGATTATGTAACTGATTATCCGACCATGTGTACCATAAGTAATGACACACGACACTAAAGGGAATTGCTGGCCCAACAATATACCGGCTGTATCTGCTTCGACGTTTTTACGAGCTATTTACTTTGATAATAATGCACGTAAAACGATACAAGATAAAGTATACACAAGTTTAAATTTGAAGATTAACACCGATTTTCTAAAAGCCTGATCAAATTGTCCGCACAATTGTTGAATTAACAGCTGTGTCAAATTAATTAGGATAACTGAAATGATGGATCGAAAAATATTAACTAAACTATGGCATGGCATTTAACATGCCAATGCCATTTCTATAGAAGATTTGACTACTCTTTTAACTAACAAGATGATCAAATCAAAATCGCTGATCGTGCTATAGGCACATAAATTGACACTTGACAAGGTATTTGAAACCGGGTGTTAGTTTTAGAATTTAATAAGCTCTGAAAATAGTACGAGGGGCTAATTATAATGCCACTACTAAGGTGATTGTTTATGTTTAATGCGATAATTAGTGGAGGTGGTTGTTTATTCCAGTAACCTGTTGCTTCATAAAGCTATCATTCAAATAGCTACATCTGTTAGAACGACTGCAACATCATATATCTTCTATAATATAAAAATGAATCGTTGAATGTGTTCCTAAGCGCAAATTTCGAGAATAGCTGAACTGATCTCGCTAATTCTTTATCTTGGGTTAGTTATTGTCAGGAAAAGGTTGTTATGAAAAAATAGGATAACTTAGAAAAGGGCAGTCACGGGCAAAAGCTATTTACTATAATAAACTCGAGCTATTTAACCCACAAGATAATTTACCAGTATCTTCATTTTATACATTCCATAAATTAACATACGCAATTGGAAAACCCACCTTATGTTTACTATGGGCTTGTCTATTTATTTATCTTCAAATCCTGAGATCGTTTTCGGTAATTTAGAAATGTTTATTATGTACACAAAACGTATTTTACCGCCCGTATCGATTGTATAAACAAAATTCTAATTTGTTTCGAGGAATTCCTTCACAATTTTCTGTATTAAGACGGCTTTGCCAAAAGTATTTTAGTAGTTCATTAGTAAGAATATTTACCAAAACTATTCATCAAGGACGAATTTTATTAATTGCGAGGAAAATGAAAGTCAATTTACCATTTCGGCATTTTGGCGCCCAACTGGGACGGTTTTCAAATCATTACTTCGTAATGATAGCTGACAACTAACTAAAAATAAATATGTAAGGCGTCTACAGATTGAAGCCTGAAAGCAATATTACTTGTGTAACAAGAAAAAGATTACTAAAGTAAGATAAATTTTATTTTCGCCCTCTGAGTTAGAAGAGCAAAGGTCATCCCGTTGCCATGATAGTAATTGAGCTCCGTCGAGTTGCTAAATTAAACGCTTTGTTATTTCAAGTACTAAATAACGTCAAAACACAATTAGTTTCTTCTTTACTCAATTAAAATACCTACTACTTTCATTCTATTTTAAACAATTGAAAATTTGACTTGAAGAGAGGTAAGCACAGAAACACCAATAAAAGCGCGTTAAAATATGTTTCTTATTTATTTAACAATTTACCTAATAACATAAAAGAAGAAGGACACATAAAAATAGGTACATAGGTGATGCTTATTTCTATAAAGAAATAAAAAAATTAATCTTATCCTGCATACTTGTGACAGGAAAGTCGGAAAAAAAAGATGAGTGTAAACGTGCTATTAAAGATAATAAAACTACCTACAAACAAAAACAGTTATCCTTGAAATATACAACAAAGATAAACTATCATAATTATATCTTTATTTAACCTCCATGCAACAAAGACACAAATGCGAACTAAATTCCTTAGGTATTAACCTAGGGCGGAGGAGAGACAATAATGGCAGGTGCATGAATAAAAAAAACACAAAATAGAACAAAACATGAGACAATACACACTACAATGAATAAATATAACAATAATACATACTGAGCTAGCCTTCTGACAGCGGCTTCGTCCGCGTGAATGTAGGGTTCTTCATACAAACTTTAGACCCCCATTACGTCCCTTTAGGATCTGAATTTTGGAAAACCTTTTTTAGTGTTCGCCTACGTCACAAAAGGCTTTGTGCAAAATTTCACGCTCCTAGGTCCAGTAGTTTTCTCTTACGTTGATATGTCAGTCAGTCAGTTTCTCCTTTTATATATATATATAATATTACTAAAGACGTGAAATCGAACCTTTCATTTTCATAGCATCAATATAGAATTTATCACCTCAATATCGACGTTGGCAAAAATCAATAATAAGCAAGATTGTATTGCTTTGAACTGTGAAGCGCTTTAATTTAATTTCTCGAGGCACCGGTCTGGCGCAGCACCTACTCGTGCCTTATTGAAGCCGTAAGTGAATCAAGAAAATTTGCAGCGTTCCGGAATATGTTGCCAAGGTTTCGTTGCTAAGTATTGGTAATATGTGTTACCTATTTTGCTGAGAAAAATTGCAATGGTTAGGAAATTAAAAGCTATTGGGATTGCGAAGACTGTGTTAACCTCAGTAAATTTTATCCTTGCCATAGAAAGCACGTAAAGCCGCTGGTCCCGGTTATACTTCCTCACTTCTCTCCTTCTTCTTCTTGACTTTTATTCGTAGATCTTTAACTATCTTTACTGGTAGTCAGACGCCTAAAAGTCTGACCATCAGTCCATTCAAAGAGTATCGTGATGCCCTTTACCTGGGTTGCGGAAGACTGATATCCAGAAGCTGAAATAATGTAAAACACGGGTATTCATTCGCATCTGGTAAGTTGGAGTCGACTCCAAGCTAGTTAAGAAAAGGAGAAATGATTATAATGAAAGACTCGCTGTAATTTTTTTTTTTGTATTTTCAGACTGATGAGAAAGACACATTTCTTTCGCGCATGTTTTCTTTAAATAGGCCAAAATCTCGTTAAAAAGTGGCATGTAAGACATTACGAATCTTGACGGTAAAATTCCTCAATATGACATTTACGACCCAAATTTTAATTATGGTGGACAAACCTACCATCGTCAACCGAGCAGGATTCCAGAAAGCAGACTGCCAAGGATATCTTTTCTTATCTCATTTTCTAAAGCGGGTGGAGCGAGAGACAGCCTTATGCGTTCCAGTACCTCGAATAATGGTGCAGTTCTAGCAGACATCAGCTCTACTAGACCCCGTACATTTTGCCTCCTCATATTTGTCTTAACTTGAATATAATTGAGCCCTAGCTCCTCTTCAAGAAAACAACTAAAAGCTATAAATAAAAACAAATACAACATTCCCTTCGGCACAATATGGGGACGGTCGTGCTGGTCACGTTTTTAGGCCGGTATTTGCATATTATGTTAAAATAGTATTGAAGATTAAACTTATTGGTGTGGTCGGACTGCGGAGGATGTCAGGGATAAAAGGATCTTTTGCTGTTCTTACAAACGTTTGGTTATTGAAAACTGTTTCTTTTTATTGTGGAATGTAGTCACTGTTTTATCGACAGAGGCTATTACGATGGTTAAAGTTTGCTCATTACAATGAAGTTTTAGAAAACTAGAAGCACACATAGAATTTGTCTGCTGCGGTCTTTCCGTCCGATTATAATTTAGGTGTCTTCAAGGCTAAAGTAAAACTAGTGCGTCTCACTATCGAATATTGCATTACTGCTTACCATCAGGTGGGATCGCAGTCAAGCACTAGTTTGTAACAACTAAAAAAAGTTTGTTGCTCAATTAGGATGTTTTAATACCGTGCGGATTTCATCACGCATGCGTAGCCCCCGTTATTGTCTTTTTGTACAAGTTTTTATTGTTATACATAGAATGCGGGGCGCGATATAGGGATTTTCACACGCGCATTAAATCCGCATGCGTGATGAAGTTCACGCGATATTAAAAACACTCTTGAGTGATAAAGTCGATATTTCGGGTTTAACATTGTATATTATATATCTAGTATTATAACCGTGTTCGTCAAACGGTTACCATGTCAACAGTCACAAAAGCTAATGATCGCAGTTCACAGGTAGAAGCTTCATTTCTATTCAAATCAGCCATAACTATTCAGAAACATAAACAACAATTTTCCGTAACTAATTAGATTCACGAACTGAACCCTAAGCTGTATTCACGGTGATTGTAATTGATAGAGGGTTCCGCAGCTTCATCAATCAAACGTTTTATAACGTCTCGCCGTAATTAGAGGCTTTCTCCAGATTCTTCAAGTTTTTGTTACAGGCTCAATATGAAAAATCGAGTCGAGATTTTATGGGCTCTCAACTAATGTATTTTTGGATGTTCTTGGGCGGCTCAGCTCTTCAAATAAGAGGCAGTACTTAAGTAATCATATTTTTTAGTGCGTCTTAATCTTGCAATCTATCTGCTTCAGGGCATTTAGTTAGAGGTCATGAACTTTAAATTGTCTTGAATGAACTTAGTGGCTGGTCTATCAGCTTATACCAAATGGTCATGTTATGTCTTAGGGTTCTTTTCTTTTTATTAAATGGAATGTGTTATTAGTCTTTTGCATCAGATTGGAAAGTGTCTTTTGGTGCTTTTCAATACGTTTGGCGTAAGATTTGAGCTTGTCTTCGATGGCGTATTCGATATTATTGTAGTGTCTTTGACTGGAAATTTTGTAGAATTTATAGGTATAAGTTGGCGACAATTCCCCATAGCTCCGTTTCGTGTGACCAAACTGGCTTTGATATACATCAAATATAAATTAAAAAATATATACGTTTCATAAATGATCATAAAATACACTACGCCTTTTGAGACTAGACAAGTATTTATCTTAGTACCTAGTCAAGTATCGTGACAAAAGCAGGTGGAGGTGTACCAGATACTGGGCTCAGCTTCACACAAATGTTAAAGGGTATCCTTCCTTACCGACCTTACGCGTCCTTTGACACCTACTTGATGATGATGATGCCATCAAGCTGATGTTGGCCACAGCAACCGCATTCCTTGGCTTCTCATGGTGGCTGTGAGCTCAGACGTGCTGCTCTGTCATGTGCCCTACACATACTTATGTATGTTGTTAACCTGGAGTCAATTACACAAAATATATCCGAAAGGTATCTTCTATATTGTACTTAGTAGGGATTCGTCCCTATCCCTACCCTTCAGCACGAACCGATAATGATTAGATAAAACTGGCGCGCCATTGATTGCGAATCAATACAGTTATCACCTTCCAACTTTCGTGAATTTATACAATAAAATTTCATAAAAGTCCCTGTTCATTGTGGCGCCCTTAAAATTTTATTATCTCAACCCAACAACGACTTAATGTCGAAAAAACAAAACAAATACGTTTTATTACAGCAAAACGGTTGTATTTCTGTGGTATAATAAAATTGAAGGCTCCAAGTTATGAGTGGCTGAAAATGTTTTGTAATAGAGTAGCAAGAATTGTTAATTTGTCTGGGAACCGTTGTTTTCAACAGAAACAGTAATTAATTATTAACAGCAACGACAATGAGTGGCTACTACCCGGTACTCTGGCCGGGTAGAGGCTGGTTTTCAAGTTATGTTAGTAGTGGCATGTTAATCAGAATTGAAACTTCTCGGGAACTGTGAAGGTCTCGTTTCCTTCCCTACCCCCGTCATCTATTCATTTCCCTTGTAATATTGAAGCCCAGTAAAACCTAGAATTACAAGAAATTCGTGTTCCTAAATTAGTTTCTTCTTCATAGAACATAAATCGTTGATCGTTCACACCGTCTCGCTTACCTTTCATAAAAAACTCTCTCTAATCATTTTATACTTCAATTTACAAAATTTTCTGAATACCCAGCAAAGAGGGTTGGTCCAAATTCGCAGGTCCCAGAGCTCGTTTAGGTCAGAGGGCCTCTGGCCGCTGTAATATTTAAAGGAAACACTCAGCACGGCCTCCCCGAAGTATTTACCAGCTGTTTTTGTTTAGATTTATTCATGTTCATCGTATGCCTCGGGTTTACAGCGTTATGTTGTCAATTTTGCTAATTATGTATTGTCGAGTTAGATATTGAGTGGCCAGGAAATTGTGTTGGAAGCTGAGCTAATAGACTATTCCTGTTTCTATTTTCTGTGACACATGATTGAATAATGTGGCTGTTTGGAGCGTGTGTTACTCGTTACTCTCCTATTTGCTAGGGCTCCGGGATTGGTAAAAAAATGTACTACAACCCTGGGGACTGGAACGCGAAAGGGAACTGAAGAAACATAGTCAATAAATGTCTGATACTTCCGGCTTGTTGTGATAAAAATCTGCATCTTCTATAATCTATTCTCAGTTTCTAGTATGGTCTATGTGACATCTCTATTATTCTTCTCTCTACTCTGTGGTCATAACTGAAAAACAGTTTTGTGTCCGTATTAATTAAATGAAGTTAAATAGGTACAGTATAAGTTTCACAGCTCCAGCCAGAGCTGAGAAAAATCCTTCCTATAGAAGTATTTCGATTATAAAATTTAGTCATATCAATATGCTGCAAGGTTTTTTCTACCTTATCCTGAACTCATTGTGTCCTTAAAAAACTTGACCGTATTTTGGATCTTATCGACCTCGTACTTGACCTAATTTTGAACCACTTGTCATTCATTCCTCTTCAGGTGTTTTTACATTTAGGAGTACAGATTTTCTTGGACAATTTTATATCATCACATAGTATAAAACAAAGTCCCGCTTTCCCTATGTATGCTTAAATCTTTAAAACTACGCAACGGATTTTGATGGGGTCTTCTTTAGTAGATAGAGTGATTCAAGAGGAAGGTTTGTATGTATAATACATGCATAATTTATTTAATAACACCATTGCACCCGTGCGAAGCAGGGGCGGGTCGCTAGTTTGGTATAAACTAGTGCTTGACTGCGATCTATGATAAGCATTGATGCAATCGTTGATGGTGAGGCGCACTAGTTTATTAACAGCGTAATCGCTCTAGCCTTGAAGACATCCAAATCATGATCGGTTGGGAAGTCCGCAACAGGCGAATTGTTTTAGTCCTTCTATGTACGCGGTATAAGCTACGAGGCGAATCGCTTAGTCCGGACCGTAGAGGTTTCAAAAACATAAAGGTGGATACTTGCTATGGTCTAAATATCATACAAAACCAATCCAATTTTTCTAGGTTATCAGGTAATATAGTCGGGAAACGGAACGGAACAGAAACGGTTACGATGCAGTTTTGATGATAGTAAATTCGAAGAGGAGATAAATTCAAAGATAGATACGATTACAGCATGTCTGGCTAGAGATAAACTATCGAGATGAGATAAAGTGCAGCGAAGTCAATACCCTGACCGATAAATAAACAGTACGGAGAAATAGTAATAAACGTGGATTGCGTTTACTTGCTGTGTCTGTGTAGACGTGTTGACAGTACGAAACTGTTTTATTTTTTTATTCGTAATTCTTCAGATGACTTGAAAAGGCGCGTCAGACGTTACCAACTAGATCAGCATAGCAGCTAAATAAGGCAACGGCGCACACGCCCCACACGCCGCCGGGATTCTGGCCACCGTAGGCGCGGGCTTGCGGACGGCGAGCAATGGGTAGCTCGCCGCCCGCCAGGTCGTCGACGGCGCGCTCTGTTCCTGCGCGTCTCAAGGAGTTGTCAGCAAATGTAGAGGCCCTCTGCAGGGCCGAAGCATACTGAGGCCCCGGTCTGGTTTCTGATAGGAAGATTCGAGCCCGGTGTGAGGGCTAAGAAAGGGGGTGGGTTGTTTGGTGAGTAAAAGTCTGACACTTTTTTTTTTATTTTTCTCACCATAAAAAAAAAACTAAATCCACAACTGTGTTCTTCATTGGATCACTATGCGCCGTCGATGACACGGTTATTAGATGGAGGGCAAGCTACCAATTGCTCGTCGTCCAAATGAACGGTTTCCGTGGTAGTCGGGGTCAGGGTTACGGCAACTGAGGCGTGATGATGTTTGTTTCCTCACATGTATCGTCACGGTCGTCTTCTTCGCTAGCTTTATTGATTCGCAGAAGCCAAGAAGGCGACCGCCTCCCATTCCCTTTCGCTCCGGAAAGCTGATTTAACCAGGGCTTGGAGCGAGAGGTCGACACAACCGATCGCCTCAATGAGGAGGACGGTGCGCTTCAATAAGGATTTATCATTATCATTGGTCATCCAAGCAGAAAGACGACAAATAGCCAGCCATGGTTAATATCAATCTTTGTTGCACTTCTCACACAATCTATCCATCTTTTCTTTAGCCAAAAAAATACGTGTACTCATAAACTCTTTTAGTAATATGAGTTAATTTTTAATGAAGTTTAATAAACAAAAAAAAATTAGATGATTAAGAATCATCAAAGTCGATACAATGCGCTCCAAATGCGAATATGTTCGATTGCCATGTTGTGACGTCACGATTGAGATGCTGTCAAATCGAAGAAAGACAATTTTAAAATTCAATTAATTCACGTAAACTATTAGGTAATTTGTGAACTGTGAACGAAAAAAGTTTAATCAGTATGCATTTCATCAATTTTACTCACCTCTGAGTTCCCAAAAATCATCGATTTGACAGTAAGACGTGACGTCACAACATGGCAATCGATCCTATTCTCATTTGTAACGCATAATACACGATAATATGATTTACGAAGTTCTAAATAACACCATGACCCGAATAAAAGTGCATAAGTAATCCTTATATCAACTCAGAATTAATTCAAACCAAGTTTTAAGACCAGTTTAAAAGTCCTATCCATTTCTAGACTTGTAATAATTAAATAAAAAAGAAACTATATCAATGTCGACGGTTATAATCGTGTGGGGCTCTCCGTAGGGCCGCGGGCGATATAAATAGCCTGGTCGATACTCACTCCAGACTCGAAGCTTGAAATCAGACCTAAATGCGTGGTACACCAGCCGGCTTGCTTTGGAGACTAATAAATACTTTGTGTGGACACAGGGTACAGTAAACCGGTAGGTCGATGTACCGTACATTTATTTTTTTCTACTGATTTAGGTACTGAGTAAATCGTCTGTTTTTTATCATATACCTAGTTTAGCGTACTAGTAGTTTTTTTTTATCGTGGGCAAAAATTATCCAATGACGAATCCCGCTCTTGGGCGGAGCGGGAAAAGGCCCTCCTCCTCCTTCTTTGCCCTTCGTTTTGGGTATAAGCCTTTGCAGAAAGAGACCCTGGGCCCCAGTAGGCTTCGAACCTTTTGCAGAGTCCCTACGAGCGTACTAGACTAGTAGTGTTAATGCACTAATGCTAGCATGCGTGCAACTACAGAAAATAATTATACTAGAATTAGTCTAGTAGTTCTAGGATAACTTTTTTCCGTATTTAATCAAAGAATTCGTTATATATGTAATTTATTAAACATAGCATTAGCCTAATAATGGCCCCACTGCTGGAACTCAGACTTCCTTTCTAGGAGAGGAAATGGACCGTAATCTACCACGCGGACCAAGTGCTGTCACATGTTTTCGAATTTTTGGTCCTAAGGAATGTCGGTTCCCTGACGAAGTTTTCCTTCACGGCTCGGAGTTGAGTTTGAACCCGCGTCGGTAAGGCGATTATCACACGGCACCGCGCGCCGCCGCGGAGGGCGGTGGCGGTAAAGCGGATTTCGTAGCGGTACCCCGCGCGGTAAGGCGGTTTACGCGCCTGTCCGCGCGGTTGGATTTAATGCGGATTTGACCAGTTTGATCACAGACACGGCAAGAATGGACGCAACACGTCCTGCACACACGATGATTCCCGCGGTTATGCGGCGCCCCGTGTGTGATGCACCGCCCCTCAGCGCGGCCGGCCGCGCGGAGGGGCGGTGACGGTGAGAGCACCGCTCGAACGCGCGGTCAGGCGGTTTACGTGTGTTAGGCATCGACGGATTTAAGAGAGATCAATGCGACATGAGATCCGCTTCACCGCCAACCGCGGCGGTGCGCGGTGCCGTGTGCTAATCGCCTAAGTTAAGCAGTCGCACTGTCCAACCACAAGACCGATGACGTAATAACAAAACCTCATCATTTACAGATTTAACCCTTGCGAAGCAGTTTAATTAATTTCGTTTTAATCTTAGATATTTTGACCTGATTGACAAAGTCTTAGGAGGTTGACATTATCAGTCAATGTTGTAATTAAAATGGATCATTACAAGCCAATCTAATATTTTCCAATTATTAACTTGGTAGCTATCTATACTTCTATATTAATACTAGTTGTCCTGAGGGTTATAGCATGATGTTATATATCCTTTTGAATAAAATAATTTGGGTGGTAGCACGTTTAAAGAAGTATAATTTTAAGTTTTATAAAATTAGTACCACATTAATTTTTTAAAGACGAAAGTTTCACCAGATGACTGTCCACAGTAGGCGCGGGCTTTCGTCTGGTAAAACTTCCAGTCCAGACCAAGCCCAAGTCGTCGACAGCGCGTTCCAAAGGGGCTGTCAGCAATAACTTAGACTCTGCAAAATGTTCGAAGCCTACTGGGCTTCAAGGTCTCTTTATGAAAGGAAGAAAGGCCCCAGTGCGAAAGGCAAAGAAGGAACGGGTTTTTTTTGTTTAGTCTGTAAGAGTCTGACACTGTTTTCCGCTTCGGAATTCGTCATAGGATGATTTTTGCCCACCATAAAAAAAAAAACCAGAAGACTGCAACTTTTTGACTCAGTGACATAGGCTTTGTATTTTCTACTTTCGCCGCCGTAAAAAAACTACTTTCAAATTCATTCCCTTTCAAACATATTTCATCAAAGAAAATAAGTAGACAAAATAGATTTGTAGAAGTAATAAGAAACTTCAATATATTCGTAAAAGTTTTTTATTTATTTATGACACGTGTAATGGAAGTAATAATTAAAGGCTAGTTACTGTAGTAATAATTAAATGCTAGTTACTGTAGTAATAATTAAAAGTTAGTTACGTTAGTAATAGGAGGTTACTAATTGCCGGCTAGTTTTACCTCAAATATTTAGTTTATTACAAGTTGGTAGTCCCTTCGAATCTGTTCAGCTTTCTTTGTCTTTCAAATTTCTTCATTTGATTTGACAAGTTGCTATTTAGTTAATTTTTGGTCGTTGTTCAAAAGTTACTATAAAATAGAACAGTTAAGAATATTGTTTATTTTTTTTATCGTGACAAAAAAAAACTTTACATAGGTGAGTATTAATATTATCTGTAGAATTATTTTAGGGACCAGTTATTTTGGATGGTGTTCTCTAAACTAAGCAGAAACTGTATATTGGGGCCTGAAACAATGAAACATCAAGTTAAATTAAATAAGTATTTGCGGAAAATCTTCGTAATTCAATTCGGGAACGGATATTTTTATGTTTTTTTTTTAAGTTGTGCGGAACCCTCAGTGCGCGAATTCGACACGCACTTGCCCGGTTTATTTACTTTTGAGACACAGAACCCTAAAAAAATCCAGTCAGCTACTGGCTTGTAGAGTTTATACTGATTGTTTCAAAACTACGCTTTATAAATCTGCCAATATAATGCAATATTAGAATATTATCATTTTCCTGTATAACCACTGTACAGTAATATATATGTACTAGCCTTCTGCCAGCGGCTTTGCCCGCGTGAAAGTAGGGTTCTCCATACAAACTTTAGACCCCCATTACATCCCTTTAGGAACTGAATTTTGAAAAATCCTTTCTTAGTGTTCGCCTACGTCATAAAAGGAAGCCTTGTGCAAAATTTCACGCTCCTAGTCCCAGTAGTTTCGGCGTTGATTTGACACTCAGTCAGTTTTTCCTTTTATATATAGATGAGTGTGCCGTTAAAACGTTAACAACAAACTCATAATAATAATTGTCCAACACGATTGTGTACACAGTTATTAACAGAGTGTGATTTAATTACCTACTTCAATTAATCATGTCGAGTTTTGAACGTTGCCTACTGCCCACTGTATACGGACAATAGAAGGATCACGCTTTGTAACACTGTTAGATAGGTCGAAGAGTTATAGCCCGCGGCAAATAAGTTGAACCAAAAGGACTGTCGTTGCTAGGGTATCGAGCAGCCTTCCTCAGTGCCGCACTTCGAAGAAGACTGGTAAATCTGTTACGTTACTGCGCAATGAATTAACTCTTCTTCTTTTCGAATCGATGATAAACTCTTTGAATTGTTTGGGCCCAGTAGGTGGCTACGTTAACAGCAGCTGCGGTGGCACTCATTAGGTCCTCCATAGTGCAGGTGTATGGGCACTTAGGGCACTCCAGCAAATGGCTCATGTTTTGAACGAGGGCACCGCACTCACAATGAGTATGTGTAACTAAGGACTGATTTCCAGCAGTGGGTACAAAATAAATCACGCACATTTACAATTTATTCTTACCTTGTTTGTTTCGTTTTTTTTTAAATTATTTTTCCTTTTTTTTTGTTATATGCCCATATTAATAATAATGTAAGGGAAGAGCGGAGCCTTCGAATACAGGCATTTTTAGGTCTAACTGGAGACTCCTCGACATGTAATGTATGACAAAATGATATGTAATAAACTTAATTAATTTAGTTTTTTAAAGCTGGGGCTGCTGCTGCTGAAAAGAAACAGAATGATTGCAGCCAACGCCGTTAAGAGCGGCCAACCCGACGTACATTTTCATTCAACCGCTCTTACGTGATTATGATGTTATTACACATCTTTCTTCAGATATTTTGGATACATAGATATCTTGTGGATATTATCTAGGCTTCTGTTGAAATTAAAATATAAATTTGTGTAAGAGTAATCCAGTAAAGACTTCTGAAAATCTCCTATTTTACGTTAACTTTGACTCTCCATAATGTACTCCTATATCAAAAATATATAAAAAGTACCTACTTCTATAGAAGCGTAGCGCATTTAATCGAGTTTCTGAATGTTATCATTTTTTTTTTTTTGTAAAATCCTTAAGGGTGTAATATAAACGCGTATTTCCTGGAACAAGTTTTGTGAAACATTCGAGCAAATCGTAGAATTACTGAATGCAAACAGTTTTCAGGTGTTATCTCTCTTTTTTCGCATTACTTTTGCATCAAACATCACATAGGATTGCTTTAGATGAAGCAACAAGCTTTTAAACCATGCTCGACGTAGACGATAGGTTAATCGGGAAGGCCCACCTTAAAGTGGTTTATTGTTTGAAACGGGACTACTGTATTCACCCTTCCTGCGGTCAGCGTTGATGTGAGCTCACCATTATCTGCAACATCAGCGTGAAATATTGGGAGGAAGTTTTGTTTTGCCGTGTTTTAAGTGCGCAGTACTTAAGGTGCTTTGTTGTACATGTTACGCAATATGTTACTACGAGACATTTGCTCTTGAAACGTATGAAGGACGAGGGGGAAACTTTCGCGGAGTTTATTGCTCGACAGACCTGTTAATATGTTTGGAAAATCTGGTTGCTGATAAGGAAAAGAGGCCAGTGTTCGTAGCGAAATCTGTTTTTTTTTTTTGTTTTTTTTTGTGCAGTTGAGAAGACCTGTCTCTTATGCATGAAGCTACGATTTGATACTGGCAAGTAACTATGTGATTTTTTAAATTCATGAATACGTATACTTTTCTTCCCAAAAGTACCTCTAAAAGCACTTAGTCTTTGGCTCCGGTTGTCCTTCGTAGATTCCTGACAGCCGTTACGAGTAAGGTTTTTTTATGGCGGGAAAAATCATCGAATGATGAATTTGAACCCTTGGGCGGAGCGGGTGACAGTGTCAGACTTCTGTTGACTAAATGACCCACCGTTCCTTCCTTTCTTATTTCCAGGGCCGCAGTTTTCCGCTTTCGCATCGAAAGTGAAACGAGTAGGGAATATGCCAGAAAGTCTGGCCATCAGTCTGTCCAAATCTTGTTGCCCCGAAACTGGACGGCGGAGGTCTGATAGGCAGTCGCTCCGTATAAAACAACAGTATTCAATCGCATTCAGTTAAACTGGAAGCTGATCTCAAGCAAGTTGAGAAAAAATTAAAGAGATTTAAAAACTGTATTTGAACGTAACAAGTCGTCTTCTCGAAAATCACACACAATTACCTAAACCGCAAAAAAACCCACGCTTCTAAAAACCCATTACTAACACCAATCAAACCCTTGTTCCTAAAAACAGTAGTCACCTAAAAAACCAAACGCTATAACGTAAAAAAGCGTCGCCGTACTATGAATGAGTCGGTCCCACGGTGTCGCGTTGGACCGGTCGCCGCGACCTTGTCAAGGCGAGCCGGTTACATATCGCACCTTGCCGCGGAATGTTAATAGCATCTCTATTTGGTGCCCGTGTTAGAGCAGGGAAGGGACTGTTCGAACACATGTTCTGTCTCATCTCTCTAGTGCTCTTGATTGGCTAATGGGAATTCTATTTGTGAATTTGTGATCCAAAGAGTTTAGACAAAGTGACAGTCTTTCGGGGATAAAGATTCTTTGTGACTCTCTCACTGTTCTTGCAACTGTCCTTCTCTGACTGTCTTCATGTGGAAAACTAAAGAGGACACTAAGGACTAAGGAGGTCCTTTTATAGTCGATGTAGTCACAGTCACTATTATTATAACGTAAACAAAACTATTGATATACCTAGTATTGATTTATTATTACAAATCAAGTTGAACAGGACTTGGCTTCTATGCGATCTCAAAACTTTTTACGATAGAAGAATTGCGTAGGGAGACTTGGCTTTTTTACATTTGATGTTATTGGTGGGATCTATATTACTTGTAACTAGTGGCTCCGCCCACGTGATAGTAAAAAATTAACCCAAGAAAACATACTCTAGGGAAAAAAGCCCTGAAGAAGTCACACACACACACACACACACACTAACATTCGCCTTTGAAATATTAGTGTGATATATAGACTTGTTTATGTAGGTGACCCTTGAATGTGACCTCTCTTTATAACTCAAAAGGCTTACTAGCAGAAAATTCATTGTTGATTTAAGCTCGCCTTTGTACCCGAATTGTCTAATCTCTGTGTACTATGTTAAAATTTGGCGTAAGTACACTAAAATAAGAATGAATATTCATGAAAAACTTCGGATTAACATGCACTACCGATTTAAATGATTAAATCGATTTTTTGTTATTGCTGATAGTATGGAACTATGTCAAGAACACTGAGCAATTAGGTAGTTTTATATCAGCTAATTTAGGTTGTATTTATCATCATCTCTATTCTCAACTAGCTTGGGTCGGCTACCAATCTACCGGGATGCAGCTGAACACCCGTGTTTTACATGAAGCGAATGCTAGTCAGACCACCACAGCCCAGTTACTGGGGCACACGGTACGCCTTAAATAGATATATGGTGAGACTTTCTGGCGTCTAACAGTAACGACTGTCAATCAACTCTGAATCACAACCGAAACCAACCACTAGGTAGGTACGTGCTTTCCGAGGTGAAAACTTCGATAACTACGTATGAATTGAAAAGTTCGCATCGATACTTGCTCGAACTCTACATGAGAGACGGGCTATATTTACTAGCTAAATGCTATTTAAATTTTCTGAGTAAACAAGGCTGACTAAGTGCCTTTTTATTTTGAAAAGAAATCGTGGTCAGACACCAAGACTGCCATCGTACTCATACATTTAAGTTAATGTACAAAAGTTGTGTAACTACTTAGCAGTATAATAAAGTTTATAGTACCTATGTATCTACATGTGTCCTTGAAGCCATCATAGCTAAAATTCAACACAAGTTTTCTCGTCTATCTTCAAGCATTCTAAATTAGAAAAGTTGATTAGTACAAGGCAGTATCTTCAGTTCATCACATTAACCAGAATACATCTCTTCACGTATCTCATCGTACGTTTTCATTTGGGAATGCTATGTTTCCTCATCTCAGAGAACAGGTCTATGAAATCTGTATATTTCTTGTTCTGGGGCATCAAATCTTTTGGCCTAGATCTGTAACTTAATTAACATAGCTACATAATCACGAGTTACATTTCGTATTTGGTAACTATTTAAACAATTTCGTGTAATTAACAAACACAAGCACTGAGAATTTTAATGCACACAAGATCTTGCAAACATAATCAAGTTCACAGTTGGCAAGCAAATAAAAAACGATTAATATTCATAAGTTTATAAGGTGTTCGTTTAATTATGTAAGAATTAATAGAACAAGGTCTGTTCATGCCACAATCTTCTAGAAATCAAGGTCAGTACAGGATTCTGTCAGCCTGATGTAGGTAATTCCATCGATATACACACTACACGACTACACTCTGGATTAGGGGTTCGCACAATCTCTTCACTTGACTTAAGTACCTTCTCATTTTGTGTAGTTTTGACGTACCAGCGCTGTAAGTTTTTAAAGTTTTGATAGAAGACATAATGCCAATTAAGCGCTGTAGCGGACTTTTCAGTATTTCGACAAATACTTTCTTTGAAAATGCTTGTCTATCGCTAGAATATAAGTTGATGAGTAAGTATTTCGCTCTATAAGCTGACAGAATCCGTATCCTTAGCTGTCTCAACAGAATTGAGAGGGTTTTGAGAGGGTTTTCAGTCAATTATTATTTATTTTTGGTTTTCAATTGAAACCTAAGTTATAACCACACAAGATCTTTTTAATCATCGTTTCCAAAATATTCCGAGACGAGCTTCCGCCAGCATTTTCGTCCGCATGAAAATTGTTTTTTTCCATACATATTTTGAACCCTAATTTTTGGGTGAATTTTAGAAAATTCCTTATGTTTCACAGTTTATCTATCATCAGCCTTTTTAATGTTACAGTTTTTCTATATAACGTAATAATCATGTAAAATAAAATTGTAAGAAAAAAATATCAGGCGAATTATCCATTAGTATCATCCCTATAAGGTCAAAGACGTTCCTCCCTGTTCAGACACGCCTACGCTCAAACTAAATATAAGACTAAACAGGTAGTCTATAAAGACCCCTATAAAATCAATATAAAAATAGCATTTTGTTGGCAATTTTTATCAAATTTTAAAACGCAATATTGATCAGCATATAGCAATAATTATATTGCCGAATCAAGATGCTGCAATAGAATTGCTGAAGAATTTTGTTACTTTGTTTGTTTAAAATGTCCTGGCTATATCGCTGGTCTACACTGCTAAATTGCTGCAATTGTTGCTTGGTATTGAGTAGGGTTGGAACGGAGGTCATCTTAGCGGAAGCGAATGCGGATGCAGAAGCGGAGCTGACATCGGATATGAAAAAATAGCAATGTGCTTATGGTTTATAGCAAATCAATTTTTTTTCCGAATCAAAGTAATTTGTCAAGTTTAGTCCTGTCATGTCAAATTGACGTAAGTCCGCGTTTCTACCGCGCCGCTGTATCTTGACCATTTCAAACACGCTACCGGGTGCCTGAATTGACGTCGAGCATAGCGACGCTCGACAACGATCGCGCGCGGTGTTATTCAAAGATGATGAATTTATTAAATAAAATTCTTTCATAACTCCGCATACATTTTGCGGAAGCGTATGCGAAGATACGATTCCATGCGGAACTTCCGCAGTAACGGAAGCAGAGGCGAAGCTCTTTTACAACCGAAGTGTTGAGCAATACAGTCAGCAACTTGCCCGCTATAGAATTGCAGCGAGAGATTTCCACAAAACTAGACCTGAAGTATAAGTATAGGTGTGTCTTATTCAAATGAAACTCGATTTATTTGTACAAGCGCACCGCGAAATACATTTACCGACATTGCGTCTGCCGAAATACTGATTGAATCATCGACAACTCAATTTTGCCTGTACCCACATATGTTTCTCTGACGTCATCTTGACTGAGTCCAATGCTCTAGATGTGAATATACGTATTACTAGTCAAAGGTTTTGGATAAACATGTAATGTCTCAAGCAAGGTATATCAAACAGAGTGATTAGGAATGCTGGGGTGAATCGAAACTAAACTTGAAAAGCGTTTTTTCTCGTCAACAAATTGTTTTCAAAACTTAAAGAAAGGAACGGGATAGGTCGTTTAGTCAGTCATTAGATGTTTTTTCCTACCATAAGAAAGTTCTGCAATTTTTTCTTGCATTGTAATGTTTGAAATGCATGCATTGAAATAAATAGAATCTTTTTTGAAAATTAATATTAGGAGAAATAAGTGAAAGTCTTAATCAAAGTTTTGTTTCTATTCACCCCTGCGTTTCAATTCACCCTGTTAAATGTTACCTGGAATAATTTCCTTAATACAATGATGTTTGATTATATTGAAACCAATAGCCAAAATGCCGTTTGCACAAAATGACTTGAGATGGCCTCATTTTTGAGTTTCGAAATTATTAAATTATTACTCTTGTGTCAGACTTTTACTGACTTACTCCGTCTATGTCATCATGGGCATTTTGCGTTGTACGGCCATGGCCACTATTTCTATTGATAGTCATCATAGGGATTGATCTATAAAACTCAATATATTACAAAATATCAAGTCCTAATGGATGTGATATTTAATTTTTTTTGTAGTTGACATTCTTCTGAACAAAAACCCGAAATTCCGCCATACCTTCAGAAGAAAACACAGTAGGTACTTAATCATTTTTTTCATCGTCTATTCATTCATCGTTTAAATATGTCCTGTGTCCTCTTCGCCTAATTCTTCACCTTGACAGCTTTATACTAGTAAGAAATAGAACAGAAGGACCAACCATAAGAACTTTTTTTATGATTAGCAAAAATCATCCAATGACGAATCTCGTTCTTGGGCGGAACGGGAAACAGTGTCAGACTCTTACTGACTAAACACCGAAGAACGGGGTGGTTCTTTGCTTTTCGCACTGGGGCCAAGCCTTCCCATTCAGAAAGAGACCCTAGGCCCCAGTAGGCTTCGACCAACCATAAGAACTGTCAAAGCAAACTTACATTTATGAACTTGATAATAGAGCCAGTGCACAACACGTTTTAGAATCGTACGTCAACGGCGCGTTTGTATCCTGCAGAAGGACTACGGACTGCGTCTAACTCGCGTGCGCATCTGTATTGGTACTAACGCGCGTCAACGTCGCGTTTAAAAAACGTTTTGTACCTGCACAGGCCTTTGGAATGGAAAGTAAACGCTAATAAAGTAATTTAGAAGTAGTAGAAGTTAAGGAAAGTAAAACAATTTAATTTAGTTCATTAATTGACATGAGGTTATCTTATTCTAGATTTTCTAAACTCTTTGGGAAAACCTAAGAAATTATGATTCCATAAAGTATGTGAGCAATTATCTCACACACATTTTGGCTAGTCAGCTAAGTTGTGCGTGCAAGAAGAGGGAAGCAAGAAAAGTCTTTCTTGAAGTAAGGAATCATTCAATAACTTCTCCCGCTTTAGATGAAGTGATGAAGATGAAGATGAAGTGATTTTTTTTTTAACTATTCCTACTATTTTTCAGTCATTTTTAGTCACCTTAAGTTATTTTTTTTTTTTAATTAATTAATAATTTATTATAATTGTAAAATTCTAATTATTTTGTAAGTTATGATTGTAATGATTGTCACTAATTTTAAATTCATGTTATTATTTTAAATTGACCAATGACCAATATATATCCTTTGACTATTGTATCTTAACCCTAATTTTTAGTTGTAATTTGACATAACTCATTTTTATATGTTTGCTGTCTTGTCTGATTGATATTTTGTTTGTGAATTTATTATTTTTTATCTTTCACCTAGTTACATGTGCATGCTGTGGTCTCCTGTAACTGAAGGAGCACACGC
The DNA here is from genome assembly GCA_029852875.1 of Mythimna loreyi. Taxonomy (NCBI): domain Eukaryota; kingdom Metazoa; phylum Arthropoda; class Insecta; order Lepidoptera; family Noctuidae; genus Mythimna; species Mythimna loreyi. The sequence goes on from CM056790.1 coordinate 22,152,875, forward strand.
ACAAGACCCCATTCCTAATTGTTTTTTTTTCTACTGTATCTAGATCTGTGTGACCTTTGTTGGAGATCCAAATAAATAAATGATAGTGAGTATCAAACGAGTAAAGCTCATCTGTGTTCTTTCGGTTATCCCTTGTGAGTAAGTGATTCGAACAATCCTGCAACCAAACTATACTGACATGCATTTCAGTCCATGCCACTTGACATTTTCATCTAGGCCTTCTGTCCCTCAAACAGTGATGGTACGGTACTAAGTCCATTAGCCAGCATACGGGCACTCAGCGAAAATTTAAACGCATTTGCCATTCGGCTGTGCGGTTATATCTAGTGACCGTAATGTTGTAAATAACTAATGTGTTCTCTGAAGGATGGGGCATGGAGGCGCGAGAGCCGCAGAGAGGCCCGAAATGGTGCTCAAAGTGGGTAGTTGGAAATTTTCAGCTTACGTACCTGTAGATAGCATATTTGCTGCTAGGCTTTTGACGTAATGAAAAAGTTCTTTTTACATTCATCGTGTCTTCAGTTAAGGAGTGGAATTCCTTGCCAGAGGCTGTTTCCTAAAACCTGAGAATCTTTAAGTGGAGAGTTAATAGGTTACTTTTAAGCAAGCATGCTCTATCGTTGCTTTCCATCTGATGAGTTGTGGTTTACCACGAGTCTATCTTACTAATATTATAAATGCGAAAGTTACGATGTTTGGATGTTTGTTACTCAATCACGCCAAAACGGCTGGACGGATCTGGATGAAATTTGGCACAGGCCTAGGATACACTCTAGAATAGGACATAGGCTACTTTTTATCCCGGAAACCCCAACCCCAATACCACGCGGGCGAAGCCGCGGGCAAAAGCTAGTTCTATAATAAAAAACAAAGTTTTTTTCCTTCTCATAGATCATATCTGTCGAATTCTTTCAGAAAGTATATCGTAAACGGCAATTATCGATTTTGCAGAAATAGAAAACCAATTCCTGCAAAAAACGATGACTGGCTTACGTAATTTTTTTTTTTTTCAATACACTTACTCGAAAACTGCCTCTTATCGCACTCCTATTAGGGTCAATATAGCATGTATATCACCCAAGTGCTTTTTTGAGTTTATCACAACAAGGGCTTTTTTATTCCTTCCTTATCGTCACGGTCACGGGTGATTATTTTGTTTTACTTAGTTTATCGAATCAGGCGCGAGGCGTCCCCCAGAGTCGCTGGACGACCCCACGAAATTAGAAACGGACCAGAGCAGATTTGAATGCTGTACTTATATATTTCTTATATTTCTACTGTATGTTTGAGATACGATTAATTTTTTTTTCTTTCTTTCTTTATTTCACAAGTCGTAAGTGTATTGAAAAGCGTCGTTTGACACACGTGCAGATTTTTCATTGCAGTCCTCGGCTCCATAACACACTCGCCTACGGCTCGTGCGAATTTCGCCTCGGTCGCAATGACAAACTTCCTGCACTTGTATCAAAATGTACTATTTTAATTGCAATATACCAGTGCTTGACTGCGATCCCACCTGATGGTAAGCAGTGATGCGATCGTTTTTTCTATGTATTTACAAACAAAAGCTTTACAAAAGATTAAAACCTTACTGAAGGATGCCCATAAATATTAATAATCAATCCAAAACACGCGCTCAATCGACAAATTGTGGCTTGACCTTTTTAACTAAATTACTATGAATTAATTATTTACCGACAAAAGCTTACAGGCAAACATTGAAATGAAAACTTATCAATAAAACCTTACATATTATTACAGTACGGCCGCCGAATTTAGGCTCTGCGAATTCTAGCGTTTGATAACTGAAAAAAAGTAATCGTTTAAACAAATAAATGCAATTTGCAGTTGTTATTGCTACTAAAAACTTTATTGGCATTTTTTTTAATCTTAATTTTGTACGAGTTTTCAAGCGCTAAAATTCGCAGAGCCTATCTTCAACGCGCCAAGATCAGACGGCCGTACTGTATGATTAAACAATCGCTTTTTCAAATGAATAGTTTCGTCTGTACTTTATGGAGTACACACGAAACTATTCTACTAACTAGCACGGCTAGCAGATTACTCGGGACTTAGCTGCGGCTAATTACTAATGAATTTGTTATATCGAGATAATAGCTATCAACTTGCAAGTTAAAAGCAAGCTTGTTACACGACTTGTGAGCCAATGTCTCACATACAATCCGTTCCAAATGAGAATAGGATCGATAGCAATGTTGTGACATCACGTCGAACTGTCAAATCGAAGAAATTAGGTAAAGTGAACAAAAAAAGATGTTAAAAAAAATAAAATATGTACGAATCGTGAATGAAAAAAGTTTAATCAGAATACAGTTTTTCAATTTTGTTTATCTCTGTTTCACTGTGTGATGTGTCTGAGTAGTGGTAAATAGAAGAAAATGGCAAATTGTTTCTAACAATGAAAATAAGAAAGAAAATAATTTTTCTTGTACTTAAACTATTTATGACTTAAAACAATATATTTGGCAAATTTATATTAAACCTTAACGTTTTTACTTCAACTAGAATTAATTAATTTTTAGTAATAAAAAGAAAAAAAAAAAACTTTTCATTGATACGCAAATAAGATTTTTTTGCAAACCGTACTTTTCACTCAAAATTTGACAGATCGAGGTTATTGACTTTCCCATAATACATACAGATATTCCGTTAGCTTTCCGTATGATATCAATTCTCACGTAGAGTTTCATGAAATCTTTGTTCGATGTACTAAATTTTGGCCCACTGACAAAAGTATTTCTTGCGTGGCAGACTTTATGTCTAGCCAGAATTCGGAACAGCCTTTCAATGTAATTCTTCTGCTTTCTGGATCCTACATTCATTTTTTGAAAAAACATCATGAGTATTGATAAGTATCACGAGTTTTATTAACCAGAACCCAGCCGTGTCCTTTCATTTGCTTTTTGCGTTCGTAACCCGTGATAACTTTTTCTAATAATCCCGCAGATGAGTAGATTCTTCTTTGACTAAATAAAAGTTAATTGGTAATCAAGATGTGGTGCGCAGGCCACGTGCAAGATGTAAAAAAGTTGTTAAATATAACCTCGGCACGAAGTCTGGCCAGCTCTCTGTTCTAACACATGTCTACGTGCCTACGAGCTTTATATTTTAGGGCAATTTTAATTTCTCAAAGCTTTCAGCTAAGTTCTTAGTAAAACTTTTGCACGTTTTTACCTTGTAGTTTTATTTTTAGGCCCTTTTTTCGGTCCAATCATGAGGAGGCTAATTTTAATGTCAGGTTCCAAACTAATCAAAATTCTTATTTCGAACAAAGAAAAAACAAAGAGTCGGGGAACTTGCAAATTGTGAAAAGAAGTTAAATATAATCGCGATGGGCGAACTCAGGCCAGCCGTGAGCTTCAACACAGATGTCTCTGCCCACTCCTGTTTTAACTTCCATTCGCTTTAAAAGTAGTTTATTTTTGGCCAAGTTGAACACTCCTGGCGTTCTGTTAGCCAAATTATTAATTTATGAAACTGTAATTTATGTTCCTTTTGCCAAACTGATTTATGAATGACTGAACTATCTCGGGCGGCTGGGGTACTGCCGTGGTGTGGTTACTGTGACTGCTCGTAACTTGAGCCACTTGTCACGTTGGACAAGTAATATGGACGTGTCTTGTATTTGAAATGACGTTTATAATGGCTGGCTTTGATGTATTGGCAGGTATAGAAACTGTTCGAGCTGAGATATTGGGTCTCTTACTATTGAACAGGTTAAAGTACATGATTTATATTGAAGTTGATTTTGTTATAGGTGTTTGTGTGGCTTTGGACTATCTCTACTCGAATCTCATCGGACAAATAAATTAGAATCAGGTAGGTATACCTAACGCTTTTAACGTAAATTCTCACACTTTCAATTTTCTCGTACATAAAGCACAGGCCTTATCGGTTACACACACTTTCGCAAACTTTGTGAAAGTCTATTGAGAGGAACGGGTTACTTATGCGTCACCTTACATGTATTGTAATTTCTAAAACTAAAACTTGATAGACTTGACTGTAAAGATCCACAATTTTTCGCAGTAATTTAACTCCCACATTGCTTAAAGGTAACAATATCGAAGGGTCTTTAGTGATAATCTCAGGCTGTTGAACAACTGTGATAAATCCATACTTGATACAAGCGTACTCATCCTAATTGGGGTTAACATCAAAGGCATGGAGCAGTAAATTAACTGATTTTCTCTTTTGACAAGATGTACTGCTTAAACAAAAAACGCTTCTGCTTTGCACTAGGCCAGTAACGTTGTCCGTAAATGCGAGGAAACTGTTCTGTTATCCATTTATAAAAACTATTTTGGATTTCATCACCCCAGATCATCAGCTGACTGATGATCTGGGGTGATGAAGTCTAAAATGGTTTTTATTTCACAGGCCTACATGGGCACTTATAGAAGGTCAAAAGCTATTGCACGGTTCCAATTCTAATTGGTCGTTTTCTATGTAGAAGAACCGGCAACAAAGTCCATGATGCGGTCGATTATGAAGCTCCTAGGTTTACTCTAAAAAAAAATTCTAACCCTCTGGAAAAGTCCTAAATTGCTTTGAGGAAAGGACTCTGTCAGCTTCGAGTTGGTAGAGACGCAACTGCGACCCCAGAAATAAAGGGATGTTTAATTTTCCTGGCTTTAAAGACAGGAAAATTAATACAGACATTAATTTTAGTTTTAATGTGTGTGTGTTTTTAAGAATGGAGGCAGGCCATTTCCCAGACAGTATGGGCTAGAAATGTGTATGTATATGTAGATATTTACTAACTCATCTTGAGAAACAAAGATGACGACAAAAATGAACGGTTCTACAATGGTTTCAAACTTTTCCCTATGGAATCCCTTGCGACCCACTGATCTGCTAATTTGTATTCGCAGTTAAACCTGTTATGCTGTTTGTTTGTTTCAACCATGTTATACTTTTTATGCACAAACTTGGACGTTTTGTAAATATTTGTGTTTTGATCGTGTTTTCACGGTTAACGAGTGTTTGTTGTATTTCAGTCGTTTAAAGAAATTGTTGCTGTTGTAAAATGCAATACATTTATGTTCGGATTTTGATGTCGGATTATGGAATGGATATCGTGAGTTTTTTTTATTATTTCCTTGATTAACCTTGACCTTAACCGTACCTGATGAAAAGCGACGATGTGGTTGAGGATAGAACATGCTTGCTTAGAAGTAACCTATTCAGTCTACTTAAAGTCTGCCTGGGTTGATGCTATCAGCAAACAGACTCCGGCAGGCATTTATACAATTCCGTTTAAGGTTTAGATTTAGATGTCGGATTATGGAAGTTATGTTTTTTTAATGGTCAGCGACGATGTGAACGACGATAGAGCACGCTTGTCTAGTAACCTCTTGAATCTCGATGTAAAGACCCCCCAAGGTTGAAGCTGCCAGGAAACAGTCCTCGTCTGTGAATTCTACAACTTAACTGTGCGCATAGTTATGCTGATTACTATTTTAAGTTTTTAAACATTTTGTCCTAAGAAATTTTTGCCTTTTTCACTTAAGACGAACGAAACTTATAATTTATTCCACTCCGAAAATAATATAAAAGTAGAATTATCAAAACAAGACCTTCGGCATAATGCTTAGATCTCATTCATATTTTAGCTATTACCTAGTTTGTTATAATACCAGCCTCAACATTAGAGCTTTAGCATTGTCTTATTCCCGATTCAATTACCTAAAACCATTCTCTCTTCAATACTCATAATCGCCAAACTCATCTTATTCAAACGAACGTCTTCACAATTCCGCGACTCCGTTGTTCTAACTCGGAACTGGTTTCATCCGGTGCGATCCGCCGTAATCCGGTTATATCCGGCCGGCGGATATAGGATACTATTCAACAAAGCTCAGAAGGCTCGGTTCTCATTAGATTTAATGAGAATATTAATTAACGATTGAGAAATGAGTAGATAAACGTGAAGGTTGCGGTACTCGAGCATTGGATGTGAGAATCAGAAGGCTGATTGTTTAAGCAGGGAGTGGAATGGGATCGAGATAGATCGCGCTATGGTTTCTTTACCGCTGTTTACCTAGGTCAGGTGAATTTTGCTGTCAAATTGAGCAGCGAGCCTATGGGTAATTATTGTGGCTAGGCTTGATGGCCCATAGATGATTAGCAGTAGACGTGTTTAGGCAGGAATGATAATTGATTATACGATATAGGATCACTCAATGCAATCCATATTAGAGCAGATGATCAGCCCACAGTTGTTCAGAAAATAGAAGTCAGTCACTGTAGCCGAAATCAAGCAAGGGAGTATGTACCCCATTAATGAAACATCTCTAAATATGACTCGTTTTAGTGATGTGGATTTAGAAGTATGTAGAACAGGGTATAATTTTACCAAAAACTCCCTTGAAATGGAAGGATACTCTGACCAGAGAGGTGTGGTGTCTGGTCCTGCAAATGCCCGATATATCATTTCGGACAGTTGTATAGTTCTGATTCCCGGCAGAAATCTGATACCGCGATCGACGATAGTTCCAATGTGGAGAAATAGATGTCGCTCGCATGGACTTCGATGAGGTTTGTTCACGTAAAATTAACTTGATCAAATGAAGATAAAATTCGTACCCGATTCTCATTTTAAATTTTCGTTACGCTGTCGGTCGATTATTTCCGAATGGTGAGTCTAAGTTAAATCATCTATATCATATATATGTAAAAGGAGAAATTGACTGACTGACATATCAATGCACAGCCGAAACTACTGGGACTAGGAGCGTGACATTTTGCACAGGGTTTCTTTTTGTAACGTAGGCGAACACCAAGAAAGGATTTTTCAAAATTCACGTCCTAGAGGGGTGAAACGCGTGTCCAAAGTTTGTGCCAAAACCTATTTTCACGCGGGCGAAGCCGCTGGCAGAAAAGTAGTTGTAATATACTTTTTAATCTGTTTCAGTAAGAATCAGTGCCTGCATCTCGCTTTGCATGAAATTGATCTTCTCTACTTGTCTATTGTGTGTATTGTACGCCGGTTAAGTTAATCGCTGCCGAAGTAAATGGCTTTTAACAATCGACACCGAACTGTAAACAGGGATACGGTTTATTGGATAATTGAATTTATTTTTGTTCGCGCCTGTCCGGTTCTGGGAAAGCGAGGAGTTTATAGTGTAAGTGCTTGAAGGTATTATATTGTCAATGTAACTTAGATATATTGCCCCTAACTTGAGAGAGTAATTGGTTCAGCAGTTATCACTTACTGAGTCTACTCGACTGTACCCATATATGTACATCTATTCCAGTATTTCTTACAGTAAAGTGAAGGTTTTTATACAATCTGTTGTGGCTTTTACGAAACAAACCGATAAACGTAAGTCTTTCCAGAACGGTGAGAGGATTATCTCCCTTTATTGTGATCCAAACCAGTAACAGATTACTGAAGATTCCTCGCACGAGACCCTAATTCAGGCCATGGTATGGCCGGAGTGAGAGGGAATGGCAGTCAGTCATCTCCTTTTCTGAAGCAGGTGGCTGAAACCATGAGACGGAGATAATTGGTTTTGGCGCAGAATGTCCAATTCGCAAAAATGTCCAGTGACCGGATTAAAGAATTTCGCCCCTTCGTTTATATCGCATGAAACTAAAAGACTTGTTTGCTGCGGACCTCCCGTCCGATTATAATTTTGTTTCTTTGAGGTTAGAGGCTGCAAACGGTGATGAAAACTTGTGCCGCCATCATCGTTTGCATCACTGCTTATCATCAGGTGAGATCGCAGTCAAGGGTTAGATTATATCATTATTTTTTCATAAATTCAAGTGCTATTTCTTTTAAAAGTGGCGCTTGTGACTGAAAAGTTAAAAAGTAATCTTTTGTCTTGGTATGGATGTGTAAAGATGAGGAATGCAATCTTGATATCTATGAATGAACGTTATAAAAGAGTTCTGAGTTTACATGTAGATGGACGGAGAGGGAGGCCAAAGAACAAAATTGATGAATCGTGTGAGGAGTGATATGAAAGAAAACGAATTTAGTAAATGCGTATGGACTGATAGGACAGAGTGGAAGAAAAAAAAAGGATTTCCTTTTCGACTAAGAGTAATATGTAACGGACTCCTCCTTTAGTCAGTTGGTAGGAAACCAGCAAGCAGTTTGTCGTGATATCGCTCTGTGATCACAATTGTGTCAATGAGCACCCCAATTACCCATTCCCAACAATTGGCTTATCTCGTGGGATCACGAAAATCTTGAGGTGCGCTGCAGATCGTTTGTTATTGACAATTTATATGACGACGGTCGCAAGTTCCATTATATAATCATGGACGACATTTTAAGTCTATTCATGTTTGCTATCCGTTTCTTGACATTTGCTGTTAACTTACTTCGCCTTGGTGTTAGCCTTTTATGGTGTGAAGCTGATTTAGCGTATGTTTGTGTATTATGTTTTTTTTATTGATAGGCTCGCGTTTGACCACAATCTTACTTGATTGTGTTTTCTGCCATTCTTTCCGAATTTGTGATGGCTTCGGCATTTGTTTTATTATTATAGTTTTTTTCATCTCTTATTATGTATGTTATTTTGGATGAAACTTAAGTGCGTCGCCCCTGGACGGTTTGAAAATAAATTTAACCAGCTGTTATATTGGACGTCTGACGGGACAGCAAGTTATATATTTATCTTTTTATGAAGAAATATATTAATACTTGAAGTAAATTAATAAACAGATTAATAATTATTTTCTCACTACCAAATACAATCTACAAAAAACATCTTTGTAACGATGCGATATTGTAGTAGCTATTGTTTAAGCCTAGGCGTGTGTCTTACCAGATTTTTCCTATTACTTATAGGATATTATTTTTTTTTATCATAATATGTAGGTATGTCTGAATGAATCCTGTTTAATTTGGTCACAAAAATTATCTGTTCTATTTAGGAGATGGCTCCGTGACAATGTGAAATATTAAGAAGATTTTGGCAAAATGTTTATTTGGTGGATTAAATCTTTCTCAGACGGATTCATTTCTAAGAAAATTTGAACATCGGCTTACCTGCTTTCACGTGATTGATTTTCACGTTAGCACGTATGTTTTCTATATTTATGAGTATCCTGTAACTTTATATCCTGTGTAATAAACTAATCAACCGTTGTCTCAGCTCCTATTACATTCCTTTACAATTTTCTACGTGACTTCGTTCCTTCGTCCATATCCACGTGTTCACCTCTTGTCCCTATAGACGCTACTGCCACCTAGCGGGTAATGTGGCAACTGTTCGCTGAAGCAACAGGGTGAATGTTCAGTAGCGAGGTTGTTTGTTGCGAAACACTGCCCTCGTTTTAGTTCCTCTACCCTCTGGTAGATGGCGCTGGCAGTGTCAACTTGGAAATTATATAATAATATAATAATCTTTATTTATTTCATTATTTTCACAAAAATAGTTAGGTAACAGCCACATGTAGTAAATCTTAAACAATATGTGTGTTCCCAAAGAATAACTTAATAAGTAACTTACGAATATTTAAGAACTAAAGGAAAATTTACTTTAATAACCTAGAATTATGTATACTTAGCGACTTGCCCGAGCTAGGTTGATTAAATTATTTGAATTTTCTGTGCTTTTTCTTAAGATATTACTAAAATTATTAAACAATTAATCGTTTAATTGACCGTTATAGTCTTCCATAAAAAAAAACTCTCGTCGTTAATAAGACTATACATTTAATTACTTATTATATCGTCGAAGCATGCTTACGTTAATTTACACGATCAAGTAATAAATCTTTCATGTTTACAATCAAACATATAATAAAAAAAGCTTTTAATCATCTAACACCTCATCTTCATACAATAACTCGTTATTAACTCTTCATTTTCCATACAATAGCGATTAGTTCCCAAGATAATATTTACTTGTGTCCGTCATCGACTCTGCGTAAAATGCATTACAATTATGACGTCATTCGGCAGTTACGAGTACTTACGAGTACTCACGAGTAGTTACGAACCGGTTATTATAAACAATGCTGGCAGATGGCGCGTGCGGTGTGACGTCACAGATGTAATGTTAGGTTATAATGACGGGAATGTCGGGAGGTCTAGACGAATGGGTTTTTCGCGGCGGTAGTTCTAGGTTTTTTTGCTAGATGGCGTTAGGTTTGTTAGTTGAGTTTTTTCTCTTGGTAGGTAAGTTTTGACTGTAGTATGGGGGGGAGGGGTGTTATACAAATGTCTTTCCTTTTCCGCCAAACGCTTAAATACGCAATGTAAGGTAATTGTAATGTACAGTATAACAGACGTCGGATCTTGGCGAGTCTGTTATACTGTAAATTAAAAAAAAAAATACAATATGCAGTTCTTATTGCTGTTAAAAACTGTTATTGCCATTTTTTTTAAACCTTTATTTTGGTAGGAGTTTTCAAGCGCTCAAATTCGCAGAGCCTAACTTCAGACTCAACAAAATCCGACGTCTGTACTGTACTGCGTTTGTTTTATATTGACTTGGCTAATTCCAAGCGTTCGACGTCAACGAAACGATCGTAACTTGGATACAAAGGCAGGTTCAGGTCTTTAACAAAGTTTGAATGTTTCATGAGCAATTAAATTCACCAGCAGGCCAGCACACTACAAATCATTACCTACTGCTTGGTAGCAGAAACAAGAGCCATGATAAATTATTCAAATGAAAGCACATTTGAATCTAATATTCGACACCAATGGATCGAGTACGTGGAATCTGGTGATGCGGACAGGGTTATATTAATTTGTCAATTTGTTTCCGTGTAAATGTACAGGATAGTGGGGGGACAAGGGGGGAGACGTTTATTGGGTGTTAAGTGTTAACATGTGGTGATACAAGCGTACCATTGAGCTGTTCTTGGTATCAGATCTGTGGTGTGCTTTCAGTGTTTAATAAGAACTTAATTATTATCACCACTGGTCCATTAGATGGACTTACAGAGTGATGATATCTTTTTTTAACGTGAGAAATCATGACTCCTTCTGCTGTAGGTGGAATGAAAGGAAGTCTTACTACTAAAACCCGGGCCTAGGAACTAAAACAAAGAAGGAACGGGGTGGGTCGTTCAGGCAGTAAAAGTCTGACACTATTTCCCGCTTCATCATAAGATGATTTTTCCCACCATAAAAAGACCTCCCTAAGTTCCTTCTGTTGCCCTTTGAGCCAGGGCAAACGGTAACACAGTTGAAAAACCCGGAGTTCCACCATTTGTAATGATATCTGAGTTTAATTTATTATTTTATTCATTAACACTATTTAAACATGTCTGTAGTTTTACGATAAACAGTAGAAATCAAATAAATAACATTTTCTTTTTTTGTTTTTCCAGGTACGTCTTTTTCACGTGTTGAGTTTCCAACGAATCTTAAGTCGAAGATCAAAGTAAGTATTCCCATTAAACATTAAACACTTTTTAAACGTTTACTAAAATAAACTTACGAAAAAAAAAATCAAAGAATTTAAAGTCTTAACACACATAACAACGTCGTGACAGAGGTAAACACGATTTAGAATATTTAACTAAATCAATAACATTCGTTTGGCAAGCCGCCTGAGGGTCACGGCACTATTTTTATAAGCGCGCACGCATTTAGAGTTCATTCATTCATTGTTTAAATTTAGAACGTGACGTTTCCCGTTGTACTCGGTCAGTTCGTGCCGAGCTGTGGGCGTGTGCGGTTGTCATCCCATCTAATTAGATAGGCGATAAATATTTCGATAAATACGGTTTCCTTCCGTTTTGTGTTGACTTTACACTATTTTAAGACGCTTTGGTAATTGGGCGTGAGTTTAAACTAAATGATGATGGAATTATGGCACTAGTGTTACCGTAACTGGTAAATATCTGGTCTAACCGTGTTATTTGTAGTTCAATTAAACGATTAAACGTATCAGCTGTTGGGTCAATTGATGGGGCAACAATCTAATATGTTAGAATTAGATGTGACTTGAGCTGAACTGATACAATTAGGAGTGGAAAAATTGAGATTTATCTGATACAAATTGTCGGTAGGAAGACAATCATTGCAGATTTGCTACTTTATGCTATGGCCTAAAAAAATCTATTGAACAATGAAATTTAAAAACAAACTGATGGACTACTTAAAGCTAACGAAGTTTGTTTAGAAACTCTTAAATAAAAATTGAGAAGCCTTGAAATATTCATTCCCAAAAAAAGGAAAAAGTAGTAAAAAATAATCCCTATTTCTCTTCGTCGAACCAAGGCAAATTGAGATTCCCATCACATGTGAACTGTTGACCAATTTCGCTAAGTTCTTATGAAAGTAAGAACTTAGTTGCGCAAAAGATTAGATAATTTCAGAAAAACACGACGGCTATTATATCTTCGCACGTTTGACAGTTAATAGCTAATACCTAGATATGTTTTTTTTAAAAGGTCTTAGTTCTTTTTTTATTGTTGGTAGACTCACGATTGATCACGTCTCACCTGGAGTTAGCGATGATGTGGCTGACGATGGAAGACGCTTGCCTAGAAGTAATCTACTCACTCTTGACTTATAGACCCATGTTATAGCTATCAGGAAACACTGCTCCATCTCCAATCCAGTTTGTAGTATCCTAGTTCCAGTCTAATTTATAATACAAAGGTCACACGTGAATCAGCATTACCGCCCTCAAGATCAGAATCCAATTAACTTGTCATTAATCCTGAGAGCCGTTGGTCAGCTACATCGACACACGTAATATATGTTGCCCGTCATTCGGACACCGAAGCTCTTGTCCGCTTGATTGCTCTGTCACTGTTCGCAAACCGTGTTCGCAAACATCCCTTATAATTTGTCCGGAAATATAATTATGGTCTATCTGGAATCGTGTTTATACTGGTCTTCTATTCCTTAATTGTTATTACTGTAAGACTTGATTCTGCAAGCGGTTTCGTTCTCGTGAATGTAGATTTATCACAAGAGAATATATTTCCAGGGTAAAAGTTATCCTTTATGTTGTGTCAGGACATACGGGTAGACTAACCCTTGTGCTGCTAAATTTCCTACAGGACGAAATTCGCCCGAGCCTTAAGTGAGGGTGTTTTGGCGAGTACTGTATTGAGAAATTTCCACGTGTATAAAACAATGGTCTATAAATTTTGTATATATTTTATAAGTAAGTACCCTCTCCGAATGACGCAAATTCTCACTTGAAACGGTATGACATGTTTAGGAGATGCCTGCACCGGATTCGTGAGGAAGCAACGCCTGGAGGACGAGGTGTGCTTCGCTTGGGAAGAGAGCATCGCCGTGTCCTTAGGGGAGGTGATTGGCGGCGGCGACATCTCGTTTCGCCTTGGTTTAGACCACGGTCCGCAGTGAGGAGAGTGGCAGGCGGTCGCCTCCTTCTGCGAAGCAGTATTGCTAGCAAGGAAGGAGGCCGACCGCATCAGGCAAAGGCAACGTCGATTCCAATCCTGATTTCCTGAGAAATAAATTAACGTGGGTTGAAGCGCGACTCGAGAGGATTGCTTAGCATGATACGGTAAATACAATCAATTGAGGCGAGGAATGCTGCTCACGCATTTTTCCGCATTAGTGCGGGAAACAATAAATTGCGTGTCTAAAAGCGGCACGGCGAGTTTTAAGTAAAAGTATTTAAAAAAAATACTGTTTCCGATTATGCAGATAATGAAGTCACAAGCTTTGAGTAACTTGGCCCTTATCTATTTCAGTTTCAAACAATCAGACTCCACGTAAGCCTCTCCCAAATAGCTCCACAGCCAACACTTCCTAAACCGGCAATAGTCTAACTTGTAATAAATTGTAGGTAACAAACAGGCAGCACATAGTTGAGCACAAATACTACGCGACAATAGGACCGCTTGTAACAACACCGGTTATTATGTGGGGTACTGCCGGCCCCACCCAGTGTGGATGTGACCATATGTGCCAGATGGACTGTGTCTATTGTCATAGTTGGATCAACACTGAATTGATCGGGCATCTATCTAATTAAATGTGCGGTCGAAAATGTTAGGAAATTGATAAGTTGATGTGGAAGCTAGCGTTGTTTAATTATACTTATAATCTATATATATAAAAGGAGAAACGACTGACCGACATATCAACGCACAGCCGAAATTACTGGGACTAGGAGCGTGAAATTTTGCATAAGGCCTCCTTTTATGACGTAGGCGAAGACTAAGATAAGATTTTCAAAAATTCACCCCCTAAAGGAATGAAACGCGTGTCTGAAGTTTGTGCGAAAACCTATTTTTACGCGGTTGGTTGAAGCTGCTGGCAGAAAGCTAGTTTATATAAAGTGGGTTATACAAATAAGAGATAACTTCCACCCTAGCCAAGTTACAATCGTATCGTTTAGAATTAGCGCTTGTAAATACCTACGACCCCCAATTCCTTAGTCGAGATGAACTCCGAACAAGGGAATTGTGTGCGTAGCCGACTCGCTAGTACATCTATATCTGTATCTAACATCTATATCTAAGATTCCAAGAAATGGAACCAAACCATTTAGTATGACAGATATTTATTTTCAAACCAACTAAAATATCTTCGTAAAGTTGATAGGTAAGGTTGTCAATTCAAGGAGTCCCTTAAACTTATCAGGCATGTTTTAAGAGGCTTTCTCGGGACTAGAATTTATTTTCTCCACGTGTACTTGGTAACATGTCGATATGTTCCGCACCCAAGTGTTTCCTACTTGAGCGGTACTTCGTAAGAGCTTCCTAATCTTGACTGACACGCTCCCGCGGTTTTCGGTCAAGGTTGAGACTTTGAAGTACTTTGGAATTCGACAGTGAACTTGGATGATCGACTTACATGTTGGTTGCATAACTTTCGATTGTAAATAGCTTTCTAGTTTAAGTTCTTATACCTAGTCCATCTTAAGGTTGTCTAGTATATATCGCTGTTAGCGATAATACCGCCATTCTGCCGCATAATTAATAAATTCTGTAAAGACAATCTTTCAAATGTAATTTACTGCCTTTATACATTATAGATAATATAAGTTTCTTCTGAAAACACTGTCATTACACACAAAATCGCTTCACGCTGTCTGTCCCATGTAAACTAAAATCTTTATAACTTCGCAACGGATTTCGATACAGTTTTTTTAATAGATATAGTAATTCAAGAGAAAAGTTTATATATAATACCTACTAGCGACCCGCCCCAGCTTCGTACGGGTACTGATATTGAACATATTATGCATGTATTATATACATAAACCTTCCTCTTGAATCACTCTATCCATTAAAAAAAGCCGCATCAAAATCCGTTGCGTACTTTCAAAGATATAAGCATACATAGGACATAAGCAACTTTGTTTTATACTATGTAATGATAATGATATGCAATAATGAATATCACCATTGCACCCGTGCATAGCTGGGGCGGGTCGCTATTTGTTACTATTTTGATGCACAATAAAGTTTATACTATTCTTTGGCATGGAAAATAAAGCTGAATTTGAAGCCTGGAGGAAGTAAGTTATGCGTATTTAGATTAAGAACCTCGGGAGGTATATGCTGCCTAAGCGAATAGATAAACTGGCAGTGAGAGCGCTTGGCACCGGCTAAACTGCGTTAGCGTTTAGACTGGCACCGACGATAAGCATTAAGAACGCTCCTGCTGCTTACAGACGAGACTTAGGTACTGAATCTTACTGCCACAGGAAAGGAAAAACGGTAACTCCAATCTTTTTTTTTTTTTTACTTGCAATAAACTAGTGCTTGACTGCGATCCCACCTGATGGTAAGCAGTGATGCAATCGCTGATGGTAAGGCGCACTAGTTTATTAAGAGCCTATTCACTCTAGCCTTGAAGACACCTAAATTATATTCGGACGGAAAGACTGCAGCCGGCAAACTGTTCCAATCCCTCGATGTACGCGGTTTAAATGACGAGGCAAAACGCTTAGTCCAGGCCGCAGGTGTCTCAACAACGTAAGGGTGGATATTTGCCGTACGCCGGGATGTCCGAAGGTGAAATTGGGATGGCGAAATCAAATCATGCAATTCCTGCGCACACTCAACAAAATGCATCCTGTAGAAAACCGCAAGGCTGGCTACTCTGCTAATTTACTTGTAAACAAGGATTTTGATATCTATTGTTGTGTTCACACCACTTTTGCTTGGTGTAATAACAACAATCGAAATCCACAACAACAGAATAATAGAAAATAGAAGAAAATTAAATAATAGACAATTCTACATCATTATTGCATAAAAATATCGGAATTTATTAAATTAAAATTTGTATGTTATTTTATTTCTTTCTATTAAAACAATATTGTTATTATAATGTATGTATGTACTTTTACTAATTATAATATACTAGCGACCCGCCCCAGCTTCGCACGGGAACTGATATTGAATATATTATGCATGTATTATGCTCATAAATCTTCCTCTTTAATCACTCTATGTATTAAAAAAAGCCGCATCAAAATCCGTTGCGTACTTTTAAAGATTTAAGCATACATAGGGAAAGGTAATTTTAAATTTATTTTATACTAGCTTTTGTCCGCGGCTTCGCCCGCGTACATAAAATATAGCCTATGTCACTCAGGAGTAAAGCAGCTTTCTATTGTTGCTAATTTTTTTCCAATCGGACCAGTAGTTCCAGAGATTACCTCCTACAAACAAAAAAATAAAAAAACAAACTTTCCCTCTTTATTATATTAGTGTAGACTATGTAATGATGTATGTATGTTATTATCAGAAATAAAGGCTATTAGAATTCGAATTAGCAGATCTCTCACCAGAGCTAAATATTTCCCCAATCCCTTTGCCTAATGACCACTAACGACAAACAGCGATAAGTTCAATACACCTGGTAGCGCACTGGTGGTACATGCAATAGCCTGCATTGCGATAAATCTGTCCCCGTTCACAATATGACACAGCCTGCGCCGCCCGACCAATTGCCAAGCATAAATCAATTGCGCTACCGCCAATGTTTTGGATTTTCGCTGAATATCTTTATTAGGCTGTAGTCACGAAGCTAGACTACCGAGCTTAAAGTTTTATCACCGGGTTGAACATGTTACGGATTGTGATATGTACTCCCCTGCCTCCATGGTACAGGCTTGCGGAAGACGAGCAATGGGTAGCTCGCCGTCTGTATGACCTATAAGGACCGAGCCGAGTCGTCGATGACGCGTAGTGTTCCATGTACGACTCAAAAGTATATCTGTCGTAAGACTGTAGACGCAGAGGCGATGCCTGCTAGGGCTGTGGGAAAACGTATGAAAGAGATACTCATGGTCTTAGAACACATAGGCAAATGATGGAACAACAGCGAAGATTTAGATCTACGACGTAGATGACATGTCCGCATCTGGTCTCATTAACTACTGTTTTGTTTAATTTGTTTTGTAAAAAAATTATTAGTAACCAGCACATGGTCTATCTGCGTACCTCAAGCTTCATCAAAATTTGTTCAGTAGTTAAACCGTGAAGAAGTGCAAATAAAATCTTATTTTGGTTTTCTAAATATTTATGCGCGTGTCAAGTCTTCTCTACCACCCTTGGTTGACTAGTAGATAATGCCTAAGGTATTAAATCTGCCTTTGTACCATCGAAGACACTTCCGCCTGACCACCGCTAATTAGTGATCAGGCAGAAATTACCGCGATGGTACCTTTGTGTTGCATGAAGTTTTATTAAATAAATAATCACAAACTTACGTCTTTATAATATTAGTGTGATTACCTCTTCAAAAGTAGGTTCGATCCAAATGATCGCCATCTTAAAGCTTGGCTTTCAATCTCACCAGATGTGGCTAAATTTGTCCCGCTTAGCTGAGCAACCAAACAAATATCATCCGTCCCGAGATGTTTTTCTTATCGTGAAAGCCCTGAAACATGAGCTTCGATAATATTTTCGCTTTCGAAATAAGAAAAATGGATCTACGGTTGTTTTATTTATCAAGTTGATTCGTCTTGTTTACGTAAGATTATATCCGATTGTGCCATGTATAGAGTTTCTGTCGAGAAAATATAAGTAGGTACATTTGTTTGTTTATTTTTTTTCTTTTACTAGTTTATTCAACTGTAAAAAACTATTTTGTTACTTCATAAACGAATGTACGTCAAACTCGTGGACATTATACCATATTACAATATGTTTTTTTTTTATTATTACTTAAGCCAAATTATTCCTTATATCATCTGCCAGTGACACTGGTCAAAATTTGTCTAGATGTTTTTCTAAATTAGTCGGAGCAAAGAGACAGACAAAAAAAAGATTTTCATACTACATTTTTTACTAAAAGTATCGAGTATACTTTTGATATTACAAACTGATGCTTGAATTTTATTTAATGTGTCGACTGCAACCAACAAAAAAAGCAAAAGTTTCAGTCAAACATCGTAAATAGAAAAAAAAATAATAACGATATACGAGTAAACAGTAAGAATTGAGAGTTAATTGAGAGTGAAATAGTTTGAGACCAAGAAAGAAAACTGTTTTTTATGCTTTTCTATTTCTTTTTCTCACATTTCTTCCTAAGAACCTTTCTGATTTCAGAAAATAGTTCATCCATATTGATCCAGTCATTCTCTGGTTTTAATCTTATCAAAACATTTAGCTGTACATTTATATTTTATGTGTAAATAGATAAATTTTATGTGCTAGCTAAGAAGTAAAACAATAGTAACATAAGGATTATCGTATTGTGGGTACGCACACAGTTTTCGATAACGGAATTCAGTCCTACAGTCCCGTATTATAGGGGTCCGGCCTACAGCCATTTAACGAGCGCGATTCCGATTCAGAGGTCATATAATTGTAACTCTTTTTGTAACAGAAAAACAAAAGGATCATGTTCTGCGAACCGCGAAATTAAGATAGTGCCGTGTTGTCTCAGGACCGATATTAAACGCTGTGGAAATAGGTACCTAGCACGTTTTTAATACATAATCGTTATTCTAGGGTTATTTTGTTTGATTATGGGTTGGAATTGATATATCTATGGTTGGAATATCTTCTTCCATGCCATGACATAGTAATGGTCCTATAGTAAAAGAGGTTGTTGTTTGTCATGACTATAATCACGTGTTTCACCCAGATAAGTTTAAAACTATTATTTTCTGAAAACTTCGAAATACCTAAGTAATATTATTGGTTTATATAGATAGGTACTTAATATAAAAAAATGCTGAAACGAATATCGAATGTATCGCTCACTAATTTTATCAGTCAATCAATTTTTTTTAAATCATATTATAGGCTCGCGTTTGACCACTATCTCACCTACGATAGCACGCGACGATGTGGCCAAGTTACCTATTCACCCTTGACTTAAAGACCTCTAGTTTGTAGCTATCAGGAAACACAGACTCCTGCAGGGAATTCCAGTCCTTAGTTATACACATTATGAATGTGCTCACAAAATACTTTGTATGGCCGTGTGGGTGGGATGTCCACCATGCACCGATGGCGCAACGCCGTACGACTAGTGGTTCGATGATGGAACGAAATATATAAAGATTAATCTATATATATAAAAGGAGAAACTGGCTGACTGATATACCAACGCACAGCCAAAACTATTGGGACTAGGAGCAAACTAAGAAAGGATTTTGCAAAAGTTTATCCCCTAAAGAAATGAAACGCATGTCCAAAGGAGAATGCTCAGGCTCCATAGAAAAAAAAACCCAGCGCTGACAGAAATGAAATGTATATCAAATTAACGATATTAATAAGTAATAAAATAATTACCAGTCATGATCGTCATACTTAATTGCAATCTTATAAAAATTGCTAGTTTTATTTTTCAGGCTTCGATTTAAGAAACTGTTTATTTAAATATTTTCAATCCTTCATTAAAAAATATGATATAATAAAATGATTAGTTTTCGGGTTTTTTAATTTTTATTTATTTAGTGTTATAGATTTACTCATTGTTGAAAAGATTAAACAAAATAATTTATTTCGATAACATAACACAAAACATTATGTTGCATAGCAACAGACAGTAACACCAGCTTTGCAGTTTGGGAATAGGGTTGAAATAAACTAGTATCTTGGTATTTATAACATTATAATATTTAATAAAAAATAAATTAAGTTTTTGTATTTGTCTACTCCTATAACCTGAAAACCTACAAACTGAGTAATCAAGTGTAGCATACTATTTTCTTTGTAGACAGCCGTAAAAGTGGCGCCCCACGTGGGAATCGCGACTACTGAAATACATCTGGCTATTTTTATATGTTTGCAAGTAAGGAACGCGATAATAATTAGTTATGTTTTATAACTTATTATTGTTGATAATTTGAGATACATCTTGTTTCTGCCGGAGCTGGGTTTTTTTGAGCATTCACCTTTGTGCGAAAACCTATTTCACATATCACGCGGGCGACGCCGCTGGCAGAAAGCTAGTAGGGTAATATTTATGAAACATTAAGTAGAGTAGTAGAGTTCGTTTAGATTTAAACCCTACTATTAAGTGTACTCATCTCCCATCAAGAAACCAGATAAAAAGGTCGTAAGGTCATCGTGTAGTTTCACAGTACATTTGTTTGTCTCGAGGCACTTACTCCGATTTATCGTCGGCCCGTTAGCCGCAGAAGACATGCCTGAAACATACGGGAAATTAAAAAAAAATCCTTTTAATGTACTTTGGTTTTTACTTGGTTAAGTAATCATCAAATCACATTTCCCACTCAGAGTGGAATGTGAGGGAGTATCAGACTCTTATTGATTAAAACTTACGTGTGTTCCTTCAGTTGCCCTGTGTGAGGATGATGGTATCTCTTTCGAACAATCAGCAGCCCCAGCAGAACTTCTGCCTACATTATATACATATATAGAGCCTATGCACGATCTACAAGATATTAGACACAATCGTGTTTCATCGTCGACCACATCATCGCTTGCCATCAGGTGAGATAATAGTCAAACGCGAGTCTATTTGTAATAAAAAAAAAAATTTCACTAACTGCTTTGTTTTCGGTGTGCAAAAATTATCTGATGACATCTCCCGCTCTTGAAAATCTATTGATCAAGTAGATATATCCCTAATATTTCGCTCACTGAAATGCTTGCGTTTGACTACTAACGCACGATTAAGAGATGATGCGGTCGACGATCGAACACGCTTGCCTACAAGTAACCTATCCTCTCTCGACTTATAGTCGCCTAGGGTTAAACTTTCAAGAAACACAGCCTACGACTCTATTGTTAGAAATTAATTACATTCCTTATAGCAATGCAGCTTTAATACCTAATCAATTTTATTGTTTTACCCTATTGGTGAATTGGTATCTACGAAATAAAAAATAACCGTCCAATACAGCCAAAACATGGATAAACCGTTTTTATTGCATAATTGGGGATACACGACGGTCAACGGTTAATTTATAATTCGGCATGTGGCTTTGCGTCAGCTAAAAACCTCTCTTTGCACGTTATATTAGCGGCTTTTAAGAAATATCGGAAGCGAACACGTTTGACATCCCTAAACGGTTTAAAATCACAACTTTGCTACATATTTCGTAGTCCCATTTCAGTTTTATCTGCGTCAACTTTTATCAAAACTAGCTTACTAGGAGCAACAGATATAATTTTATTTTGGATTGTTTTGTCTCACTGGAGAGCAAAGGACTTCTTCCATGCCTCATGGTTTTGGTTTAGTGTGGATCAGTCCGTACAGGAGCAGACTCGTGCCGCCATCTTCGTTTGGATGTGGCGCTATCTATCTTAACATTTTAGTTTAAACCCCAGTAGAGTAAACTGATATTTTAGAAGATTTATATCATCGTCGTCTGGCCGACCCTGTAAGATTCCTTCTTGCGTCGTATTCCTCAAACCTGAGGATCGTAACCTTCCTGCTTCATCACCTTAACTCGCACGATCTTTTTCAATTTGTTTCTGTCCCTGAAAGATATAATCACTTTGAAAATCTACAAATAAGAATTCTTACAAAAGTACACTCCGTATGTTTCCAAACTTTCCACATACTCTCTGTCAGAAGTCCACATTAAAAGGTTAAACTTACAGCCGTTGTCCACTCGTCACGACAATAAACGTTGTTTTTAGAAACTTGAGTAATTAAAGACATCTCCACTGCTCAGTTCTAAAACAAAGAGGTAGTTAATATCTTGTTTAATGGGTAAACTGTTTAAAACAACTGCACTTATGGTGTTTCTTTAGGTATGTTTTAAGTAGCTAGGACGATGCTTCCCCACTCCTTCAAACTTCATCTGCCACCTGGACACGAACTATAGTAGCCTATCTGGAATTCTTTTGAACCGATGGAAGGCTCAGGCTGCTACAGAAGCAATATGTCTAATAGGGTATCCTTAACTTGATTCATATTTGATAGTTAGTCTCTTCACAAGATATGTGTCACTTCCATTCCATGCACAACCACCAGCACCATCAACGACTTAATGAGGCCAACGATGGAGTTATTCAAGTGGCTAGATGTTCGTTGGACAAAATTCAATAAAAAAAAAAAGAAAAAAACTGTCGTCATGGTCATCCTAAGCTATTAAAATTTGGATTGACTGAGACATTGCACGACCTCACCAATCTCATGTTAAATTTATTCCCCTACAGAAGGTTATATCAAATTTATCTTCTTCCCATTTCACTAGAAGAAACTCATTTCTAGAGCTAGCATCTGAAATCTAATAACAAATCTTACACTTGCATTGTTTTACGAGATTAAAAAGTGTAAATAAGAGGAGGAGAGGAATAAGACTCGCATATCGCGAGGGATAGTCGCCTCGCAGCACAGAGCGCCAATCAAAGCAACTGCCTCCGGGCGGCTATTCAATTAGAAATGCCCCTCTGCAGTTTTTGTGGCTGAAGGGACAGGAGGCAGCGAAGCTTAAGTTTTTTGGGGTCTCAAAGTGTAGAAGCCGGGTTCGACTTGTAGCTTGATGTATAAACAAGATCGTCCATGGTGGCTTTTTGTATGAATTCGGTAGGTAACGCGTTTCTTAAACGTTTTACTGTAACGTTGCTTTTGATTGTCGCATTTGCACCGTGGAATATCGCGCAAGTGATTAGCTGCAAACGGCATTTTCTATTTTATCTTTCTAGTGTATGTGGCTACGAAGGTAAAGTTACAACACTTGCGATATAATTATAACTGTATCGCTGTAACGTTTCTCCTGAATCGCGCCATCGTTGTAAACGCACCGATTATATTAAATAGCAATGGTCAATAGAGTAACCTAACTTAAAAAAAAAATTGTGGGTTAAACAACTCTAGGTGGAGTGAGAAGTTGTGTCAGACTTAATCGGTGGATTAAGTTCTCTTTCAGTTACCCATTGTGTGCCAAAGCCAGACTTTCGAACAGTCTTGTAGCTCTGGTTATAATACCAACCCACGATATGATAAAATACTGTGTCAATTGCAAAAGCATTGAGATGATCTTAAAGAAAACGCTTTCCTCTTAAATCTCGCGTCGTCCGCTTACATAAAGCTCTATCAGACGGGCAGGCGCGACCGTCGCGGCGCTTACTAGGCACAGCGTAGGTACTGCGTTAGGTGAATCGGCTCCCGACACATAATACGTCTTTTTGCAAACCCCGCTCACATTTCCATGTCCAAAAGACCCCTTTATTTTCTTTTTAGAAATCCGTTTAATTCCTATCTCAAAGGGGAGGCAGTAGAATAGATTGTTGGCATTGGTTTCATGGTAAATTATACATTAATTGTAGGCGTCTCTTTTGTGGCGAACCATTTGTTGCTTTTTGCTTGTATCATTTAAAGTTGATAAGACTTTTAAGCAACGTGGAATCAAACAATCGCAAATGAAGACATGATAAAGAAAATCAATTTGGCGAAGTGACAATTTTCGCTGTTCCCGCGCGTCAAACGCTTGCTCAATCTTCAGTCAACTTGATAGGCAAATCTCTCGGAATTCCCAAGCCTAATCAAAGAAAAGACAGTCTTCCTCGCATACTCGCAGTAAAGTAAAAAAAACAAAAAACAAACGATTCCCAACCTTCCTACAAGCATACAAAAGTGTAGAGAACAATTTATTTTTATGTGTACACTGGTATCAATAAGGTATAACACGACAGGTATGTTTACGAGCGTGGGCGTGCCGAATGTGGTGTGTTTTGGCGGTTCCGCGCCGTGTTAGTGCATGGTTACATGTCGTTGAGTTATAGTTTTACTGGGCTGTCACATGCGATAGTTAAATGGGTAGACAATGGTGGGTTTGTTCGTCGATGTCAAAATAGAATATAGAATTGATGAAAAGGCTTTTGAGTTGGCTGCTTTTAATGCCTCACAGGAACGCTATAGAGGTCCTGCCAACTTTTTGCAGCTAAGAAAATGTATGCAGCTCTATAGTGTACACCTAAACGATTGTATTATGCGTTCCAAATAAGAACAGGAAAGTCAATAAACTCGATCTGTCAAATTTTGAGTGAAAAGTACGGTTTGCAAATAAATCTCATTTGCGTATCAATAAAAAGTTTTTTTTTGCTTTTTATTACTAAATTTTAGTTAATTCTAGTTGAAGTAAAAACGTTAGGGTTTAATATAAATTTGCCGAATATATTGTTTTAAGTCATAGATAGTTTACAAAAAAAAAACTATTTTCTTTCTTATTTTCATTGTTAGAAACAATTCGCCTTTTTCTTCTATTTACCACTACTCAGACACATCACACAGTGAAACAGAGATAAACAAAATTGAAAAACTGTGTTCTGATTAAACTTTTTTCATTCACGATTCGTACGTAAATTTTTTTTTTTATACATCTTTTTTTGTTCACTCTACCTAATTTCTTCGATTTGACAGTTCGACGTGACGTCACAACATTGCCATCGATCCTATTCTCATTTGGAACGGATTGTATGTATGGTACTTGGTGGTCACAATACATTTTTTTGGCATAATTGGCATCACAACCTCTTGGAAAGTCATATAAAATGGAGGGATTAAACGCATGCTATTGAAAGAGTTATGAGTGAGTATACGAGGATATGATGATGGGTGGAGAGGGAGGTCAAAGATAAGATGGATGGTGTGAAGAGTGATTTGAATGAAATGGGAGTTAGCATGATGAGTGATAGGACAGAATGGAAGAAAAAACATGTTTGGCTGACCTCAAATATAACAGAAAAAGGGCAGAAAGATTATAAAGAACCTGGCTACACCGCCATCGGCCCTTATTGCAAAAGTTTTTAAAAGTTGAAAAAACTTCTTCAATTTTGCTCATATTTAGATCATTATTTCTTCAGTTGTTCTCATAGCCTAGATCCTAAATCTCCTCGATCTAGATTACTCTCCGGAAACGTTGCACTTAAAACAACAGACGAAGACCTCGTAAAAATACAAGCCAAGTGAAACACGACCCTAATTGTCTTCCCTCGCCTCAAAGGCTAAATATTTTCACGGTTGCTTTAAAGATAGACCTTGATAATAAAATAATATAAGAAGTTGAACGCGAACCTTCCCAAGTAAAAGTTTATCTTGGTTGATAAGCTTCGATTTTTGTTCATCTTTTACGTGGCTTGGATTCTTGTAATAACAACGGAGTTCTACATACTTTTTTCTATTCAATTAGAAATCATGATAAAGAAAAATGCGACTATTAATTCATTTATAGAGCGTCAATAGACAGGGTATACAGATATATTCCAATTACCACAAACGTTCCGCGAATAAATATCATCATCATTATTTCAGCTGAAAGTCGTCCACCGTTGGACATAGGCCTGCATAGGACGACTTCACTAGGTTTTTTTTTTGGTGGGAAATATCATCTAATGACGAATCCAGTACGTGGGCGAAGCGGGAAACAGTGTCAAGACTCTTTACTGACTAAACGACACCTTACAAACCCCCTCCTCTTTTGCTAGTATTACGGATTCGCAGAAAGACCTTCAGTAGGTCATCGGTCCACCTTGTGACAAGCCTTCCAATGCTGCTTCTTCCGATACGAATAGATAAAGAAGACCAGGCTAAATACATGACAAAACGGCTGAATCCCTCATCAATGTAACTGTCCGATTTAAGTACAGATCCGCGCTAAGCATCACAATAAATTATGGACAACATGATAGCCTCTAGCAGTAGCCATATATTCAGCACTTAACGACCTTAGTGTATCTTGTGTCCAAACTTAAAATATTCATCAATATCTTGGTAGGCCGCTAATATCTCCGGCCCAATATCCTGCCCTAATGTATTCCATAAGCGATCCGTCCTTTTAACTAGTCTAAGTAAGTTTGTAGGCCGTCAAAGTGGTCGACAGCTTCGAACGTCCGCCGAATAGTAAATATTTCATACTTTTTATTCGAAACTGGATTAGAGGATCTACGCTTGAATGGACGGTAATGTCTTTCTTTTGTTTTCGTTTTGTCTGCTCTGTAGAGCGAAATGTAGGTCAGTAATCTAGAATTTTTGTGTAATCTTTATTTTTTCATAACCGAGAGATATTGGTAGGATGTATGACATAATTTTAAGAGCTTCTTTTAAATTCGTCTCAAGTCTGCTATGTAGTATGGATTTCTGTGAAAACATTCCGAACACGGTTGTGGCTGTACGTGCTGCCTCCGCATGTATTGCCTGCATATATGCAGCCTAGGTTTGAATGGCATCTTTAACCTTCTTAATGAATCACTCTCTATTGCATGAAAATTCGTTCAGTAATTTTCGAGTTTATCGCATCCATACACACTGATTAATTATTAGGTTAAAATTACAGTAGGGGTAGTTGTTTTATACTATGTGAGAATTTTTCGATTCGTTTTTACAAGCTTTTATTTAGTCTCACCTGTCCCGATGTTTGTGATCAAATCTTGTAAATTAAATTTAATCCACTTCGCGGTTACCGATTGAGCTGAAATTTTACATGCATCTTATATATCATAAATGTATCAATCAGACGACGATGCAAAATTATTCTATCGTGGAGTTGATCTGATGGTGGAACCTGAAGATCAAAGTCATAGGAACTCTTTAATGAAACAACACATCCCCATCAAGTTCGGCCTCGTGTGATTCGTCTTGACGAGTTGCTAAATAAATATCATCATCATCATTTCAGCTGAAAGACGTCCACTGCTGGACATAGGCCTCCCCCAGCGCCGCCACAAAGACCGGTCCTGTGCGTCTTGCATCCATCGGCTTCCAGCAACCCTGACCAGGTCATCGGTCCACCTTGTGGGAGTAAATAAAATAAAAATAAATATTTTCATTGAAAACTTGCTTATCTACTTTTTGTTCTATATAAACTAAGAAACTAAATGTTCCTCCTTAACAATCAGACCACCTTCCCTTTAAATGATAAACAGCTTATGAAGAACCCTCGTTAGTTAAAGTTCCGCGATCCCGGCGCGCTCTCGTTATTACATCGGGGCTGTTATTACGCGTTTTTCTCCCCTCGGACAAAGGATTAGATGTTTTCTTTGTGAAATCATTTCTTCCTGGGGAAATGTACGGGGATCAAGATATAGCAGGCGCGCACTGAAATGACCTGTCTTGTCTCTACTTGGTAAATGCTGAGAGATAAAAAGTCCTAACTTTTTGCCCTGAAAATAATGTCATGTTTGTAATGGCGAGGTTTCGTCACGCACCGATGTACATATGGTAGATACTCCTTCCATAAGCACTAAACGTTTCGCGAACACGTTCATTATACGTAGGAGTGTAATTATCTGCCGGAGTCTGTTCCTTGGTGGCCTAAAGGCAGGATACATTAAGCTATTTAAGTCAATCACATCTTCACTTACCATCTGATGAAAAGTCAAGGTCAAGCGCGATCTATCCATGATAAATAAACATTTAAAGTACCTATATACAACCACGTTTAATCAGTTCTATGATAAAGTAACCGATTTTCATCAATCGACCAGAAATCCATTAGATCTTGTGCCCTTTGCTTTCTATTAAAGCCAAAAGTTTATTTATTGGCTGCTCTATTCATTCATACGACTCGAATATTAATAGAAAACAACATTATAAAAGCACAGATTAGCTGCTGCAAACATTTATGCGTCCACACATTATAAATGCAATCTACAGGATTGCAATACTCGTTAAAATTCATAGTTTGAATTAGAAAACTCGTTATACCCTTTTTTTTGCGCCATTTCACCACTTGGTTAAATAACTACTCTGAGAGTGGCGAGGCGTGAGGCTCACCTCTCCCTCACTCATTTCGCCATCTGCTTCGCGCGCAATTATTACTTCGTTGAAAGAGATGACGGTTTCCCATGTTCTTTGGCTCATACCAGAGCCTGAATCTTACACTAGACCGGACGCGAGAGGTCACCGAAACTGATTGCTTCCACCACACGGCAGTGTTTCGCCTAAGCGGGGTGTCACCGTTTGCTTTACCGTGGCTTCCGGTTAATGCGCGTAATGGTAATCCTTAGGCATTTCTACCTGCCAAATCCGTAACAAGAACCTTCCGCAACAACTGTATCCGGTGAGGACCTGCATCACTGTCGCTATGGCACCCCCGTAAACCACTTCTTAAAGAGGGGGTTTGTTACCAAGATTGTGCCGTACTTTTCATTTTTAAGTCTGATGCGTTTATAAAACGTCCAATTTTTGTCCACTATATTTTACAATAATATTGTAAAGCGTTTGTTCTGTGTTCAAAAGCACTAAGGCGTCAACGGCAAGCTCAAAGGCAACTGTTATAAGCGGTATTGTCAAAACTCTGCATGGAAATTGAGCGTGACAGTGAGTTGTCATAGAAATGGACAGCCCGTGACAATTCTGACTGGCAACAATATAAACTTTTGTTGCTTAGTGCACATATGTAAATATGGCGTAAATATTGGCATCTGAGCGCAATGTGACCCAGAGATATTGGGTCCAAATTACAAGTTGTCGGTTAGTTGTCGGTCGTGAGTTCAAAGCCATCCAGACGTATTAATTTTATCACCGCTGCTCTCAAAACGCTGAAAGAAAATATTTTGAGGAAACCGGCATGCAGAAGAAGAAAAAATTAACGATTGTTTTATTGATGTAAACTAGAGCTTGACGCGATCCCACCTGATGGTAAATAGTGATGCCATCGTTGATGGTAAGGCGCACTAGTTTATTATGTGACATCCTTTCAACTAGCACTGGACCCGCGTATTAGATTACGTTGTGGCTCTTTTTCTGTCTCTTAAAGAGGCTTGATTCCTTTAGTGGAAACGTCATAAGACTGATTATGTTAAATATTTCGTTTTAATGGCTACTGTAGTGACTTAATGGCGCAGAGCATCCGTCCCCTCTTGCCAAACAACTATTCTTACTTGTGACGGCTAATGAAGCCGGTCAGAAGATTTAAACAAGGGTAGTCTTAAGTTTACCCGCGACTTAATTAACTTGTTGGTTTTCTTCCTTATTTTTGTAGAGTTAAAACATGCTGTTGACGTTTAAAAGATATAAAATTCTGCCTCGACGAAGAAATGCCTTCACAGAGTAATAAGAGAGCTATGTTTATTCACAGAGGTGTTTATTCACAGAGTTCCGTATGGTGCCGGACGTAAAGAATACCACCATCCCATTTCTTCCCGTGGGTGTCGTAAGAGGCGACTAAGGGATATTTTTAAGGCCGTGCCTACTAATAAGCACTTAAGGTCACCGTGTGGGGTCGGTTAAACTTCCAACAATAGCATTCCCAAGGAGGGTTAGCGTCAGGCAGGCGGCCGGCTGTAAAATAGTAGCCAAAACCCAAAGCAATATGTCGGTTATGAATGGAATGCGAGATAGGGTTAGGGCGTACCCCGCAGGCGACGCGCAGGGGCAGCACCCGGCTCCTGTGGGAAATGGACCAGGGTTGTTGCACCATCCCGGGCGGGTGCAACGTAAGAAGTTAGCTCGGGAAATGAGATTGAGGTATGCAAGTTGGAATGTAGGGACTATGACTGGAAGGGCCAGAGAGTTAGCGGATGTATTAAAAAGAAGACGAATAAACGTAGCGTGCTTACAAGAGACTAAATGGAGAGGAACAAAAGCGAGAGAAATTGGTGAAGGATACAAGTTCTACTACTGTGGAAGTGATGGCAAAAGGAATGGTGTAGGAGTAGTGTTAGATAGCAAATTGAAAGAAAGTGTGATGGAAGTACATAGGATGAATGATAGAATTATAGTTGTGAAAGTTATGTTAGAGAATGTTATGTTGAATGTAGTTAGTGTGTATGCACCACAAGTAGGATGTAATGAAACGGTGAAAGAGAAGTTTTGGGAGGATTTTGATACGGCCTTGATGAACATCCCTGTACATGAGGAGTTGATAGTGGGAGGTGATTTTAATGGACATGTGGGAAGAATGAGAGGTATGTATGAAAGAGTACATGGCGGATGGGGTTTCGGAAATCCAAACAATGAAGGAGAGACACTGTTGCAATCCGCTACTGCATTTGATCTAGCAGTAGCCAATACGTGGTTTCAGAAAAACGATGAACACCTGGCCACGTATAAAAGTGGTAATCATAAGACGCAAATAGACTATTTTCTAGTTCGGCGCAGCCACTTAAAGTATGTTATGGATTGCAAAGTGCTGCCAGGAGAAGACTTAGTCTCGCAACACAGACTCCTGGTTATGACATCAGTGGTTCAAATTCATTGTAGGAAAACCAAAGAGCGCCCGCCTCCTAGAATAAAATGGCACAGGCTAGAGAGGAATGACTGCGCGAAGAAGTTCAGAGAGCGAGTGGTGGACAGAATGATAGAGATGGGAGACATGAATGATCGAAGTATAAATGAAAGCTGGAATGAGATGGCTGAGTGTATAATGCAAGCAGCGAGAGATATTTTGGGAGAGACGAAAGGAAAGGGCAGAATAGATAGAGATACATGGTGGTGGTCGACAGAAGTTCAGAATGTATTGAAAGAAAAGAAGAAAAAATTCAAGGAATGGCAGTGTGTACAAACAGATAATGTTAGTTTGAAAGCTGAAAGAAAGAGAGAGTATAATGCTTTAAAGAAAAAAGCAAAGAAAGCCGTGGCAATTGCAAAAGCAAAAGCCCAGGACAAACTATATGATACATTAGACAGTCCTGCAGGCCAGAAAGAGCTGTACCGGCTTTCTAGAATGAGAGAAAGAAAGGCGAGGGATGTTTGCCAGGTAAGATGTGTAAGAGATGAAAGTGGAATGGTTCTATCGGATAATGAAAAAATCAAAGAGAGGTGGAAGGAATATTTTGAAAGACTTATGAATGAGGAAAATAATTGGAGTGGGGTTTTAGAGAATAAACCAGTGAATGTGGGGTTAGTGAGAATGGTTAGTGTGGAGGAAGTCAGGGTAGCAGTGAATGGAATGAAAAATGGTAAAGCCATTGGTCCAGATGGAATACCAGTGGAGGTGTGGAAGTTATTAAGAGTAGATGGATGGGTTTGGCTGGCTTTGTTCTTTAATAAGCTGTTGCAGGAAGAAGCCATACCTGATGAATGGTGCAACAGTTCTCTGGTGCCTATCTTTAAAAACAAAGGTGATGTGCTTGAGTGCAACAATTATAGAGGAATAAAGCTAATGTCGCATACCATGAAAGTATGGGAGAAAGTTATTGAACGGCGGCTGAGAGAAGAGAGTGAAATTTCACAGAACCAATTCGGTTTTATGCCTGGTCGTGGTACAACGGATGCCATATTTGCTATACGCCAGTTGTGCGAAAAATACAGAGGTGCACATAAAAACTTGCACATGGTATTCGTTGACCTCGAAAAGGCATACGACCGGGTACCTCGTGAGGTTCTGTGGTGGGCCCTTAAGGAGAAAGGTGTGCCTGGGAAGTATGTGCAGTTGATCCGATCAATGTATAGTCGCTGCAGTACACAAGTCCGGTCTGCAGCGGGCACCACTAACAATTTCAATGTGGCTGTCGGTTTACACCAAGGGTCGGCTCTTAGCCCTTACCTCTTCCTGCTAATAATGGACGCTCTGACGTCGGACATCCAGGAAGAGGCTCCCTGGTGTATGCTGTTTGCCGATGATATTGTGCTGGTTGCCGAGAGTGCCCTAGAGGTCCTGAGCAGATTGGAGGTGTGGTGGCAAAGACTGGAGAGTGTTGGCCTAAAATTGAGCAGAACTAAAACAGAGTACCTGTTCTGCGATTTTGGCGGTCTCTCTAGTCCTGTGTCCATATCTCTCGCCGGAACGCCCATACCAACCTGTTCCGATTTTCGGTACCTTGGGTCGCTTATCCAAGGGAATGGTGAGATAGACCGAGACGTGGCACATCGGATCAACTCGGGATGGATGAAATGGCGACAGGTCACTGGAACAACTTGCGACCCACGGATGCCCCTCAAGTTGAAGGGTAAAATCTACAAGTCCGTGATAAGGCCTGTCCTACTGTATGGGTCAGAATGTTGGGCTCTGAAAAAGACGGATGAAAAGCGATTGCATGTAGCAGAGATGAGAATGTTGAGATGGATGTGTGGTGTGACGAGAATGGATAAAGTGAGAAATGAGTATATTAGAGGAAGTTTGAAAGTGGCGCCACTGACTGAAAAGTTGAGAGGGAACCGTTTGTCTTGGTATGGCCATGTAAAAAGGAGGGATGAAACGCATGTTACAAAGAAAGCCATGAGTATGAATGTGGATGGATGGAGAGGGAGAGGGAGACCAAAGAAGATATGGATGGATTGTGTGAGAAGTGATATGGAAAACAGAGGAGTTAGTGATAGCGTGACGGGTGACAGGACAGAATGGAAGAAAAAAACATATTGCGCCGACCCCAAATAAAACGGGACAAGGGCAGGAAGATGATGAAGATGATGGTTTATTCACAGAGGTGTCTCGCAGAATACAGTAGGTACTTCGAGATTACACGACTTGCACAATAGTGACAGTTGGCTCAGAACTGCAATTATGAAACAGTATGTGCTTTATAGTCGTTCGTGTATAAATCATTTTTACTATGTATAAAAAGCTAAAAGCTGACTCACTCATCACTGGCTTCTTTGGCCTGATTGAATGAAACGGGGATTCAAAATTTGTACAAACAAAACTACCTTCACGCGGCCGAGACCGCAAATAGAACCAACTATTTCAATACAAAACTACTAAAAGTTCAAGTCCAACAAAATGCACTTAGTCTAGGACACTTTAAACGCCCGGGCTCTAAATCATGGCCGGCCCACTGATCTAAAGTCTATACTTACCCGTTCGGCCATTATCGCCTCAAAAGTTCGTAATAGTTTCCAAGCCGAACGCTGCACGTAATATGTGGCCACATAAATTGCACACTGCACATAATTCAATTCACTGAACAAAATTTTCGGTCACCATTAATTTAATTTTAAATTTTAATATTGACACTATCAATTGGTTCAATTTATAAAATTGGTTATCGAACGGAAAACCGATACTTTTATCTTGCTCCGAATTCGGCAACGAACAAATAAGTGGGTAGATCGATTTCTTCTTGGAATCAGAAAGTACACTTAGTGTGAGGGCTTTCGTCAGTCGTCAGGGCTTGACGGGTGATTGATTGCTTCGAATGGGATCAGCAGTGGACGTGATCGACGGTTCCTTGAATTCGCACAAAGAGAAAAAAAATTAAAATCTCGTTACGGGGTGCTCTTCAAAGTTCAAAAAAACTTTCATCTGCGTTTCGGTTGGTTAAGGCTGTTTCTTTTTTTCTGAGAGTAGTAAGCATAGTAGATACATTATATTGTGTTCCAAAACCAGTTCAAAACCAAGATATTTCTTGTGGTTCAAAAGGCTGGCTAACTGAAATATCACTGGGCAGGACATGTCTACCGCATGCTCAACAAAGCAGCAAAATTGGTACCCTCACTTAGGAGTGAAACAAAACAGGCTAACAAAAAACAAAGTAGTAAGTCACACTCATGACTATAAAGAAAATATTTACAACCCACTTTTCTCACGAACAATCTAAAGGAATCGTAAGGCCCAAAACGTTAGCCTCAGGGAAAATCCCGCTATAACATTGCACGATCTTAGAGCAGAACTTCCCCATATAATCATGGATCACATGAAATACTGAACTTGGGTCTTGAAATATGAATATCTCTTCATGACTTCAGTACTTTTGAAAACTGCAGTTTCCGATCCTAGAGAGTTGGCTTGTTTCTATTTTATGATAGTAAGAATTTCATTTCAGATTCAGTGTATCTTGCATCGCAAAGGTATATTACTTTCATAGACATAGTGTAGTTCTTTGCCTACTTTATCTACCTTTACATAGAATATCGTATAACAGCTGTTGTAAGTTATAGTAGTAATATTATTTAATATCTTAGCTCGATTCGGAATGGAAATGAAGTTTTAGACGGAAATGACTTATTCGATTGGCAAGCGTGGTGGTTCTGTTCTAGATTTTCAACTGAAAACTTCTTGCGTGTGCATTTTTGAATCATAATCAAACTTTGTAGGGTTCCGTACCTCAAAAGAAAAAAACGGAACCCCTTATAGGATATCGTAGGGACTCTGCAGAAGGGTTGAAGCTTACGGGAGCTAAGGGTTCACCTCTGAAAGAAAGGGCCCTGGTATGAAAGTCTGACACTCTCTCCTTCTCTACACAACGGCGGGAGTTGTTATTGGATGATTTTTACTCTCCGAAAAAAAATCTTATGGGATCACTTTGTTGTCTGTCTTTCAAGACTTTTCATCTCATGAATGGAAAAAAGATACGGCCGTTTATGTCGCAAAAAACGTATAATTTCTCTTACAAAGGAATCTAAATTTAAGAGTATTCCCTGATGATAAGCTTAATTTCAGGATTCTACCCTGAAATTAAGCTTAATTACTGAAGTAAAGTCTTATAACACAAATATAGGAATAAATCTAAAAATTTGTGATTAAGTCACAAAAAAAAATACTTTTTCGATTTGGAAAAATCTTCGAGAGTCGATGCGGGAATTGAATTATTTACATAAGTTGATTGGTACGGAACCCTCAGCGTCTGACTTGCACATGCCTAATTTTGTTTTATTATAGATAGGTTCGTGTCTGCCACTATCCCAACTAGTGCTTAGTGATGAGATGGTCAATGATAAAAAAGAATAATACTTTATTGTAGACCAAAAAAGTAACAATTTCACAAAAACTTATATGAATGGGTACAAATGCGATCTTATTGCTGACGGCGATATCTACCATACAACCTTAGGATGGAGTAGAAGGGCTTAACTAATAATTAAAAAAAAGATAGAGCACAGATGCATAGAAGTTACTTTTAGACTCTTGATTGCAAAACCTCTTGTTCAGTATTCTATTCTTTAACTGTACACAGAATTTTGTTCCTAAATATTTGTACGTTAGGATGGGATGTCCAGGTTGTACCGGTGACCCAACAGCTTAAGTCTGTTACGGTTCGATGATGGAACGGACCTCTAAGATCTATCAGATATTCACTAATAGTGATGATTAGATGTCTGGAACAGGGAATAAATTTTCCCTCTAAAGTACTTACTAAAAAACTTCCGACGTCTTCGAAGAGTATCAAATTATGACATCAACCATGCATTGGCGTGGTTGATGTCCTATTGTTGTATACTAATTTCGTGGATAATTTTCGTTTATTAACTCTCTTAGCTGAGCTGAGGTGATCGACAATGGACCTCGTTTACCTAGTAGCTCTTCTTCAAGGACCTCTCAAATAACCTTGTTTACACAGGAGAGCAGTGGTGGCTGAGTGTTAAAAGCCCCGACTTACGGGTTAGATCGCGGGTGCAAACCCCGCCCATTACTTTGTGATTTGCACTACTGCTCTCAAACCGGTGAAGAAAAACGTCGTGAGGAAACCCAAAATGTGTGTGTGTTCAAGAACCAAAAATTCGAAGACATGTAACATCCACCAATCCGCACTGGGCCCGCGTAGTGAATTACGACCTATGCCCTCTCCTAGAGAGAAGGCCTGAGTCCCAGCTGTGGTAATATTATTAGGCTGATGCTATGGTAATGTCATCAGGCATAATATGTAAATTAAATTTCGTCCCCGTAGCATTCATAGAAACAAACCGAAACCTATTTTAGTACAGCAGCAGTAAATCCGTTAGGCATTGCTTAACATTAATTGACTCTGGTCCGTTGAGTCCACTTAAACAAAATGAACACTAAAATGTGCTCCACATTTTAAGCTCTTGAATATGATGTTCAATATGTTGCTAGTAGCATATATTTCACCACTACCGGTACAGTAATCCCCTCAAAAGGTTACTGCTCCATATAAACATTTAGAAGGAATTCTGTGGATACCTATGTTTCAGTCCGAGGACTTGCCAAAACCCCAGTTCATGTCATATAGGCTGCTAGGCAAGCCTACACTTCCAGTTTTGTAACTGTCGCCATAAATGTAGGGTACTTCTACTTGTAACGATCGACTTTACGACCGACTTAAGAGATATTTATTGGATCCTCATACGTCATCGAAAATATTGGGTTGTTGGTGCTTTAAAATGTAAGCTACACAGCGCAAAGAAGACTGTCCACTAGGTATGCATTCCGCTGTTTACAAGCTTTTATTTAGTTGCTTCTCTCCCGATGTTTATGATAAAATCTTGTAAATTAAAGATCCACGTCCCGGTTAACGATTGAGCTGGAATTTCGCAAATATGACAATGACAATCAGATGACAATGCAAAATTATTACGTTTGGTGTTGATGATTTATTATGTCATTGAAAATTCGTTTCTAAAAATAATAAAACTAGTAGAGATTTGATATGATTGTTGTGATTGGGTAGCAGCTAGATGGAAGTTGTTTACAATCGAGGTGAATTGTATGCAATTGGAGCTATTGGTCTTCGCCCAGTAGGCTACTGTAGACTATCTTTCTCCAAAACAAACAACATTTACTGTATAAAAGTGACCACCCAGAAGTGACTGACAAGCGTATCTTTGATGATGATTGTCGTTATTTTAGATCCATTTGATCTGTAATTTTGTTTTTCACTTTCTTTAGTAGTACTTGCTTTTCCAATTTACTTAAGACATTGGCAGAATAGTCGAAATCGGCTCTATTTGCCATGAATAAATAGTATAGAATAGAACCGTAATTATCAATTCAATAAGATTTGATAACAGTAATTTGGTTCTGAATCGTTTATCATCATAAGTAAGAGTGAATGAGATTATTTCTAGACAAGCAAGGTACAACGTCGACCCCATCATTGCCTTCCGTCAGAAGAGATAGTGAACAAACGGGAGTCCATAAACAATATTTAAATAATACATATAAAAAGCAAATATGAACCTAAATTGATAAAGGTAAGTATGCACTCTGTATTCAGTGCTCTTTCGCTGTAAACTTACAAAGTTACCATAAACTACGTTACCTTACGTCAATCTAGCCAGTTGACGTAACGCAACGTAGTTTCGCTCCCTAAGATTTATATCTTAAAATAGAATTCCCAGTTTATGACAAGTTATAAACGTAAAATGCTAGAGAGAGAATCTCTGAAAAGCTTTTAAAAATCCTTTCCTACTTTGAAAATTACATTTTAAAACGGAAATTTGAAAGTTGCTGAAAGTAAAAACTAATAGGTACGTTTATTTTGCTCGACGAGGGAAGGCTTCAAGGTTTGAGAAGTTGCAATCTTAAAGGTAAATATATACGACAAACTGAAACTGCGAAGGCAGTTGAGATACAACCTTGGCTTAGTTCTGTACTTGCCTTGGCCGGGACAAGATCAGAACTAATCTAATATCGCACCTGCTTGTACAAAAAAATAATTGAAAAGCAAATTTATTTTAAGTTCAATTCTCTTAGTAAATTTCAACTTCATAATGAAATCTATCTATCTATAATCTATCTGTTCGTTCTAGACAATCAAGCTCAATTGAGACCACGTACGCCGATCTGGGAGAGTCGGTCTACATACATTTTATACGGCAAACTAGACTTGTAGAGCTACAAAAAATCCACGCCTCGCGACGCAACTATACGTACAGACCAGACGTAACCCACGTGTGCGTAGGTTTAATGTAAATCCCGCTTTCCTGTTGGGGCAGAATACTCCGTTTACTAGCTGTTCCGACTGGCCGTACACACTCCAAGTCGCCTATTCCACGGACATTAGCCGCTATTAACGCTCTCCTGAACTCAAACACAGGTTTTGATATGTTTGCAGATGAATGGAAGATGATGTTTGAATTTTTATGAGTTAACTAAATTAATAAGTTTAAATAGTGTAATTCACTTCATTCGTTCTATTTAAAAGTAAATAAATCACCTGTACTACTTTCTGAAAAATATACCAAAGAGTAACTCAACAAAGAGATTAACGGTGATTAATCTCCCCAGCAGAAAGTTTTAATTATCAGCTCGTTAAACTAGAGGCGCTCAATGAACGAATGATTAGCTTCGCTCAGCCTCGCTCACTCATCGGTCGGCTCACTACAGAATTGGCAATTTGCGAAATAGTTGACCGTAGTTAGACAACCGCTTTAGGAAGCCACAGGATTATAATGTTAACAATATTTTGATGACAAACCGAACTCGCTCAGAATATCGAATTTTCATGAACGAAATGCTGATTTATGATGTAGATACTGTGTGTTAAAATTCGAAGAGAAATGATTTTTTTGTTCCAATTAAAAGGTTAAAACTACTTGTAATTTTCTCCCTATGTTATCGCAACTTAATCTCGAGCAAAAAACAATGTTGTATTTACGCGGAAGGATAGCCGGCAAAACATATAAATGGATCACATCACGTGCTCCGAATACTTCATAGTTTGACAAATCATCTCACTTATACCGTACGACTGATTCGGGATTTCACATTTTTGGCCTGACATGGGAAAAATCGGCTTTCGGCCATTACGTCATATTCGGCGCGACCTTTCGCGTCGCATTGCTACGGGCGAGCTACGCGCGGCTCGTAGTGGTCGCGTAGCAGTGACTACGGGCGCGTCAGACGCGCTG
The DNA here is from genome assembly GCA_029852875.1 of Mythimna loreyi. NCBI lineage: Eukaryota > Metazoa > Arthropoda > Insecta > Lepidoptera > Noctuidae > Mythimna > Mythimna loreyi. The sequence continues at coordinate 22,191,663 of CM056790.1, forward strand.
GCTGAATGCTACGAAACGCTACGAAAGCGTAGCGGGTGAACTTGACGTAGCGTCGAACTGTGAAGTGAAGTTTGCTTTTGTTGTTGAAGTGACGTATTGAATTGAATAAACAAGTGCGAAAAATTATTATTTGATTCAATTATCTGCTGCTTATGCTGATAAATAAGCTTAATTTTAATTAAAAATAAATCTCATTAATTTTCCAATGGTGTATTTTATGAAAGTGTTCCAACATGTGATCGCTTGCTATGGGTGAGGGCTCATTGCCGGGGGTGTTCTTCTGCGCCGGGGAGAACGGCAACGGGTACAGACTGTCGGTGCAGGGCATCAGGACGCTGCAGGGCTTCCTCCGGGAGCATGGCGCTGACTGCGTCAGGCAGTTTATGCAGGTACCAGAGCGTTAATCATAGATAGATAAACTATTTATTTATTTAGTTATGTAAATACAAACACTTAAATATGAAAAGAATACAGATAGAAGAGCACAGACGTACTGTTTGTTTCAAGTGAATTTTTAGTAGATAGACCTCTGTATTGTACACCAAAAATAAAATTACTATATGAACCTAATATTGTCACAATGGGCGAATTTATCGTTAATGGCGATTTTTTTATTATAGACTTTGGATGGATTTTTAAATTTATACACAAGTAGATTGTAGTGTACTATTTACATATTATTGTACATACTGGTATAATGATAAAGGAGCAGGCTACTTATAGAATTGAAGGAGGTTTTTGACAAAACATCCTTAATAGAGGCGTCACGGTTGATTTCCAGATCTTTGGCAACTATACTTTTTTTAAATTGAAACTACATGTAGTGCTATGATTGAAAGAAAAGAGTATCCATGGAGTTTCTTGCCAGTTCTTCTCCATAGAAAACGACCAATTTAAAACCTACGACTAACTAGTTTCTAACGTTTTTTAATTACCCACGTAGACCCATGTGAAATAAATGATTTTAAGTTATTATTAATTAAGAATTGATTTTTAAAATGAGAAGTTTTCTTAGACTGGTATAAATATTTCTTTATTGATATTACTGTTGCCGCTGCTCTCAAATTACAAGCTATAACCAGTATAGAACAAAGTTTTAATTAGAACGCTCAGTGTAATAACATTAATGTTATTGTCCGTTTGTTCTCGCATACTAATGGCTATTTTTTGTTTTTACTAAATTCAATATCTTTTGGGTTCCTTTAATTTTTGTAGGTTTTATCCTCGAAGCTGATCTTTTCTTTTTTTATGGTATGTAAAAATCATCCAATGACGAATCCCGCTCGTGGGCGGAGCGGGAAACAGTGTCAGACTCTTACTGACTAAACAACCTACCCCGTTCCTCCCTTGCCTTATTCCCAGAGCCCCGATATAACGCTTTTGGCACCAGCCCTCGTTCAGTGCTATTAATCCAGAAATATTTCGGGATCAATAGCACTGAACATGTTTTTTTATCCCTACACAGGTAAAACAAAGTCGCTTCCCGCTGTCTGCTCCTATGTGTGCTTAGATCTTTAAAACTACGCAACGGATTTTTATGCGGTTTTTTAAATAGATTAAAAGGAAGGTTTATATGTAGGTACAATACATGCATCATACATTTAATATCAACATTGCATCCGTGCGAAGCTGGGGTGCGTCCCTATTTTCATATAAATTAAAGGTAAGTAGTCAACAAAAGTATACACATAGCTTGCATGCCAGAGAGCGATAAAAAGTTCTTATTAATGGGTATCACTATAGCTTATTGGCTACTCGCTTACTTAAGAATAGAATAAACTTTATTGTACACCAAAAAGTAAGCTAAAAAAAGAAATTCAGTTAAAAAAAATAAATAAATAAATAAATAAATAAAGCTTTAATGCAAGTTACAGACATGTGTCTTATGCCTTAGTTTTCCTTCTTTTTGTATAATAGCAGTAACTTGCTTAAAGTATCATAGACTAGCCTTCTGCCAGCGGCCTCGCCCGTGTGAAAATAGGTTTTCACAATTTTGGACACGCGTTTCAGCCCTTTAGGGGGTAAATTTTGGAAAATCCTTTCTTAGTATTCGCCTACCCCATAAAAGCATGCCTTGTGCAAAATTTCACTCCCCTAGTGTCAGTAGTTTCGGCTGTGCGTTTATATGTCAGTCACTCAGTTTCTCCTTTATATATATTAAAGATAATACTAATGTATTTGTAGGTTAACTAACTCTGTCGGCACCCCTCAATTTCGGTCCCCAAAAAAAGTAATTCATATAACATCTTAAGTCTTTCAAGTCCTACCCTTAAATAACCTTATCTCCCTTAATGAGTCCACCGCTTTAGAAAAACAGTACTTACCTTCTTCAAACTTCAACACTGTTCTTTAGTCTTCGTACAGTCATAGATAAAATAGGTCTGTCAATTTAAAATTAATCTATGGTTATTTGCTCTTCTTGACATATTATGTTATGTTATATTTTACACACATGCTATATACTCTCCAGCGTCTAGTTTGCACGTGTTATTGGCAAAATTGTGGTGTGTTCCACAAACGCCATTCATTAAGAGTTGAAGTTGAACTTACGTATACAGACTTGGTTTTTTGTATGTTTGTTTGTTACTGCTTCACGATCAAACGGCTGAACATATTTGGATGAAATTTGACACAAGGATAACCCATGAGATTGTTTTAACCAGGGAGTATGTACCCTTGAGATATTTGTTTATTTTTTCGCAGACAAAGCCACTGGCATAAGCTAGTATTTCCTAAAACGGCCATGCATCGACCATTAAAAGGTTTTGGTTTTATGTCGACTAGACGTCGGTGAAAGTTTTACCTTAGGTATTTTATTTTGAACTAGATTTTCAAGTAATAAAATATGGGCTCCTAATGATAGATTATTTGGTAAATTGGGTTAATATTTACTATCAATTAGTTGCCGCCTGAGACTCCACCCCTGCGTATCGTCGTGTTTTATGAGCTTTCACTATTTTCTTTTTTAAATAAAATAGGGGTGGTTTGTATTAGAGCGAACAAAACAAACAGAACTATCTTAATCGGTCTATCAGTTTTTGAGTTTAAACAATACTAACAAACAGCAAGCGATTTATATATAGATTGTTTACTAGATGATCATTTCTTTAGGAGGCAATCTAGTGCGCATCAACATCTGCATCTGCATTATTGCTTGCCATCAGGTGGAATCGCAGTCAAGCTATAGTTTATAACAAATAAAAAAAACAGCTAAAATTTGACTTGATAAAGGAAACAAATTGTAAACTGAAGAATATTTAATCGACTACACTGAATATGCTTCTCAGTAAAGCGAGTGCTACGAACTCACAACTTAGATCTATTTGACTTCATGACAATTGCCAACTGACGTCAGGTTGTCACAAACGAGAACATGAACTTGTCGAGAAACATTGTCTTATGAAGCATTGTGTCAACAGGACCTTTTTAAGGTCTAAGAAGGTTACAGCATTTTCTATTAATAAGTAAACTAAACGTATGACTGTTCTCGTTATTTTACTTGAAAATGTCATGTGTCAGCATACTGCGTTACAAAATCCTTCATCATCATCATATTCATTTCAGCCGAAAAACGTCCACTACTGGATATAAGCCTCCCCCAATTATGAATGGACCTGTTCATCTTTCATCCATAGGATACCCGCAACCCCTGCCAGTAAATGCAATTCCTTGATTCTAGCTCAAACAGCTGCCCATTTGGATGAGACTGGGCAAGACATGTCTGCCCTGTAAAACACATGACTGGTAATCGGACACCAGTGACGTAGGGCGCTATGTCCAGATACCATCAGACCAAGTAGGAAATGGTGCGGCGACCCGGTTGTCTTGTGTAAACCCTAAATCCGGAGCAGTTTTATAAAACAGTGACTTTCTGAAGCCTCGGTAATAGCTTGGTCCATAAGTTTAAAAAAAAATATATGTCTATTTATATACCTACAGATTCATATACAAAATGATAAACGTATAGCGTAATAATTTGTTTTCGTAATATTTTTGTCGAATAAAAAATTAAGAATAATGTTTCCCGCTTCTTTTTCTTAGTCTATCGGCTTTGATCTTTAGAAATTTGTTTACACATAAAAAATACTTTGTAAGCATTCTTATGACTGTACATGGCAAATTAAAAAAAAAAATTGACAAATAAAATATAAAAAAAAGGTCAGCAGGGCTCTATCCGGGCGCAGCTGGCCGGGATTAAACCTGCAGTTACTCGTGCTGCCGTCTAGGCAGCAGTACAAGTATATTAGTACTAACATTTAATTCCAACTGAATGTTCCAAATACTGTACGCCAAAAGAATTGGAATGAGAAAGCAAGGAACCGCGATCGTTGGAAAGAATGAAAAGACACCTTTCCCCAGCTGTGGGATAATACGGGCTAGATGTAATAATGTTAACTGCTATGTAGCTCTGTTGAAACTTTAATAAGTGTCAACAGAGCTATAAAGCAAAATAACTGAAACCTCAGATACATTAGGGGTTAAAATCTTCCAGCTGGGTACGCAACGCTCAATCTGCGTGACGCTGCAACGTTGCCCTGTGTCCCGCAACTACATTTTACAACGCATTCACGCGACGTCGGACATGTTGCTGCACAGCGTTGCGCTTGAATTTGTAGGACATTTTGCCCGTTATGTTGCTAAGGTTTAAGTTATTTTCTTCATGCCGCAATTATTCTGGACTAATAAAATTAGCCTACCTTAGAAAAAGATATAATCAGAAGAATGAAATTACCACTGTAAACAACTTTTTTCTCAAGATTTACTTTATTTCGATCTGTAAATGATGTTCTTACCTGTAACTTGCCTAACCTATTCGCACTCCCGGGCAATTCATTTCCGCGCTATTGGATCTTGCTAGTATAATAATAATAATAATGCATTAATTAAGAGGTTTATTGTTGTTTCATACAGCTAAGCAATTTAAATACGTATGCTTATCTGCATAGCAGTTTGTTGGCAACGCGTATATAATTGACATCACAAAATATACATATAACTTTACGTATCTTTCATGGTAAAACATGAAAAACAGATTACATAGCTGATTACATTTGAACAAATTATGACATATATATAACGGTGTGAGAGATAAAACTTGAATAACGGTTACATACCGTAGTCTTCAGATAATATATGTACACGTAATATAAGTAAGGTACTCACCTAGTATACTTTTCTTTTCTTACCTTACCTTACCTTGAATTGTCTGCATTAAAATAACCCTCAAGAGTTTTCTACTCAACCCAAGACACCGGACACTTAGGTAGGTGTCCGGTTCCTGCTTACACAAATCTGAGCCGTCCAGAGCCCCATTCATCTTCGCACTTGATAGCTACCGATATAATTAGTACCCCGGCTACCGTTTGATAAATTGCCGAAATATTTACACTACTAGGTGTATTTGAGCTCAGATTTTCCTTTGAGAATTATAATTTTAATTTCAGGATTAAGAATGTCTGGTTTCTACGTAAACTTTCAGCGGTTTCAGAACGAAAGTAGGTACATAAGTTACCTGTATATTTTGTAGACAGGATAGGTACAAGTTTATATACAAGATAATTGTTTATACAGTGCCCAATAATCCCTGTAGAAATGTATAGTACAATCACCGACTAATTGGAAGCTGGGCTACAAATACAAATTGATATAAATGGCAACTGACAGCGTAAATAATTGTTGTTATTAATTTCACAAACGGTCACACCTCGAAATATTAATTTTATTTTAAATATTTATAACAGGTTATTTCAAAGCTGTCTTTATGTATGTCGATATGGCAAAATGGTTTAAAAGAGTCACAACGTCTCTAGAGCGCAAAGGACAACCGAAAGGAACTAGTATGGGTTTTATTCAGTTAAATTCGACACCTCTCACCACGGGAGAAGTTATGTGGTAATATCCCAAGCCATAAAACAAAGCTATGACAAGATTAGAGGCCATATACTACACCAATAACATTAAAGAAATATAGACTAATATGATAGCACTATGAACCCTTCTTATTTTATTTATTTATTTTATTATAATAGGTTCACCAACAATTGCTTACACAATTTCAATTATAAAACACACGCTTAGCGATAGTATTGCAGTTTAAAAATCACTTATAGGTGAATACCACATGCTTAAATTATAACAGACTAAAATAAATTTAAACAACAACTAGCAGTCACTTGGTAAACGACTGAATGTAGATTTCAGTTTAGCAAGAGAGTCAAAGTGTAAATCAACAACATCACTATAGCCGCACATTCTTGCATAAGGTGAGCGGGATCCCAAAACAGTTCTTCTGAAAGGTGGACAAAGTGGCGTGATGGCACTACGTGGTACGTACTCTTCATCTACACTTCTACACTAATATAATAAACAGTTAAGTTTGATTTTTGTTTTTTTGTTTGTAGGGGGTAATCTCTGGAACTACTGGTCCGATTGGAAAAATTTTAGCAACAATAGAAAGGTGCTTTACTCCTGAGTGACATAGGCTATATTTTATGTACGCGGGCGAAGCTGCGGGCAAAAGCTAGTAATTTATAAACGTAATCCCCAAATTCTAAGATAGGTACCTACCCCTAACACACCACACCAACTTTAAGTGGCTAAACTCCTACACTATCTAAACCTAAATTAGTCGGAAGCTGTGTTGTTAATTAATTAGCTTTCAACACTCGAACCACACGACTGACGTTCTCGGATGCATCTCGAGAGTGGAGCTGGGAGCCGAGCGAGCGAGCTTATCTGCGAACGGATTGACTTTGATCTATCATTCGCTTGTGTTTGTACTAATGCGGATCTGGATTTGGCACGAGCGGGTCTTGACGGTGGGAATGTGGGTTTTCTGATTGGGTTAGCTAGCTTTTGCAAAAGGTTCCGTCCCAGTTATCTATATGTATAATAGAAGAAACTGTACTGACTGACATATCAACGCACAGCCGAAATTGCTTCGGACTAAGAGCGTGATTTTTTTTTAAATTGCAATAAACTAGTGCTTGACTGCGATCCCACCTGATGGTAAGCAGTGATGCAATCGTTGATGGTAAGGCGCACTAGTTTATTAAGAGCCTATTCACTCTAGCCTTGAAGACACCCAAATTAAACTAGTGTTTGACTGCGATCCCACCTGATGGTAAGCAGTGATGCAATTGTTGATGGTAAGGCGCACTAGTTTATTAAGAGCCTATTCACTCTAGCCTTGAAGACACCTAAATTATAATTTTTGTTTCAAAGTTTCCTTTTATAACTTAGGTGAGCACTAAGAGAGAATTTTTCAAAACTCGCTCGCCTAAAGGGTAAAACGGGGTTTCAAAGTTTACAGCGAGCGAAGCCGCTGAAAAGTTAGTTTACAAATACTTATGAAATTATAAAGGGTGTCTTATTCAGAGCGCTCTATAATCTCTGTTACTGCGTACCTGTGGTAGTGGAACAATTTTGGATGCTATCTTCGGCCCGAATTTCATGAAAAAATGCATGTTATTTTCGCATGTAAGGTGGCAATAGCAATCGCCTGTGGTTATTCGGAATGTACCAGAGGTTTAGTCAAGTAGTCTAGTTTCTCATACATAATCTCCATGATTAGTGAGATCAAGCACTGAGATAACTGTGGCAAAACTAAAATGGCCGCTATGTATCTTCACTGTCCAAGTTAGAACCTACCTATTATAAAACCTTAAACTTCCGGACTAAAGTCATAATTCAGGCCATGGTCGAACAATACGATCGGTCATTGAGCGTGATTATTTAACGATCATTTAGTTATTTATGAAAGTCCATGCAAGACTGGGGAACAGAGCCGTACTTTAAGTAAAATAGAAGTAGTACAGACTTTTACATTAATAAAAAGGTAATCCATTGAGTAAAAGTACTGCCTTTATATTTTCTTTCTTTTTCTTAGTACTTACTACCCCACTGCTGGGCAGTCGCCACCCTTTAAGTCTTTCCATAACTTCTTCTCTCGTGCCGTCTGAAAACAGACTTCACGTTCCACGTTCAGATCATCCTATATAAGTTCTTATACATTTGTTTTGTGATTGAGTTGTTGTGTTTTAAGGTAACTCTTGAGTCGCGAGCGAACGTTAGCACACCTATTGTCTTTCTATTATGTCTCTAATTACGGTACTCGAAACGTGAATTGCAGTAAATACATTGAATTACAATCTAATCTTTCAGTAAAGTTAGATTGTGATTTACAATCAATTTAGAAATGTCAATTCTTTTATAAACTTGCTTTACAGTTTTTAAAAGCTAAGCGTTTTAAAAGCTTGCTCCTCTGCGAATTCAACAGATTAACAAATCGAGAAAAGATTATGCAAATCTCAAAACAGCTTCTTACAAATATTTAAGCAAATCGAAGTCTGACTAAAATATACTTAAATCCTTTATCAAAACCGACTTCCCTTTGATCGGTTCTATACAAAATGTAAAGTTAACCACACGTCTGTTGTAACAATTTGCCACTGACAGCGTCTTTATGTCGTAGGAGTAAGGGCGGTTTTCGTACCACAAGTTTAGCTACTGAAGTACGGTATGAACACGCCTTAACAAGTGGTAGCTTTTAGCCGTTCACACTGTGTACGCCACAGAGTGTGGAAGGGACTAAAGATGTCATACTACCTTATAACCCCTAAATGTATTGTTGTTAATGATTTTTTTATAAAAACCGACCCGTCACATTTCCCCTCTTTTCCCTTGGGGGTTAAAAATAAAATAAACGTGCAAAGATGGCCATTAACAAACCTTCCGGTGATTAAAAGATAGTGCGTAATAGGTATTGTCACGGACGGTTTATTTCTATTAGTAAATGGTAAAAACTCACTAACACGCCAGGTTAGAGCAGAAAGTATTTGATCTGGGGCATTGAACGTCATGGCATTTCAGAGCTCTGTAGTGTTAACAGAGTACCGCAACCATGAAGCAACAGACTCTCTTGCTTTGGGAGTCGCAGTGTGGTTTCCGGCCACCGTAGATGCAGATTTCGGCTAGCTCGATGAAGAGCAATGGGTAGCTCACCGTTTGCCCGACCGCTAAGTAGTAAGTATCACACTCGAGTTGAAGTCATGTGTTGCGCGTTTCAAGTTTCCTTGACAGGGCCCAGCATGGCCGACTCCTCCTATGACTACGAGAACGATTGAAATAGTGACCGTGGCGATCTAGAACGCAAAGGGCAAATTAATGCCTTGGTCAGTAAAATGTGTCACAGCAAGGAAGAGCAAGAGGAAGTCATTTAATAATATCCAATCACAAAAAAAAAACATTGGCTGTCTAGGTGTTTCAGTGTTCTATGGTGCAAACCGTGTACCGATGTTAGTGTGTTTGTCAAAAGACTACGTCACATCGATTTTTGTGGCCGTATCGTGTTACGGTGGCCTGGGAAACCAATTGGGGACATCGGTTTTTATGAACGGTAACTGTACATCTGTAGGCAGAAGGATTATGTTGTGTTTAAACTATGTACTCTCCTTGAAATAGCTTAGACGTTGAAAATTATTATCATTACACAATATAAAACAAAGTTGCTTAGCGCTGTCCCTATGTATGTTAAGATCTTTAAAAGTACGCAACGGATGTTCATGCGGTTTTTTTTAATAGATAGAGTGATTCAAGAGGAAGGTTTGTGTGTATAATACATGCATAATATATTCAATATCAGTACTTGTGCGACGCTGGGGCGGGTCGCTAGTTTACTATAATTTTCAGTTCGTCATTTTAATGATTTTCACAAGTTTACTTCAAACCCAACACCCTAGTTAGTCAGCTCAAAGTTATATTAATTATATTAAAAATAACATCAGATATAGTAGATAATTGAACATAGTTCCAAGAACAACCCTTTGTACCATCTGGTTTAGTTCTGATAACTTTAATACGAACATTCCAACTTACCGCTTGCAGCCATTGCTAATAGTTGCATACATTCCTGCGGCTTCGCTCGTGTGGAAGTAGGAAATTATATGTAAAATATTATAATTAAAATATCTTATCGACTTTTCCAGGACGTGTTCTACATGTGAGTTAATTTCACCAACCGTTTAAGCGTAAAGAAAGCGAGTAAAAACAATTTTTTACTCTAGTTCGTTTTTTAATTCTAGACTACGATTTGACAATTCAGAATGTCACACTCTAGAAATATGTTCCCAATTTTCTGGAATTTGACATTTTAAGCTGTCAAATGTCTAGGATTAAAAAACGAACTATATATAATTTTAGTGTGAATGTCAAACAACGTACTTAACGTTTCTATGACCAAGCTAAAATATTGTGGAGGTGCAGAAATTTATGGCACCCATAGAAATGTGGCAAATATTGGAATACAGTCCTTTCATGTATTATTGAGAAGGGTTCAAAGGTAAAATTGTACCCAAACAGGATGCAGCATTCAGATTTACATATGTACTTTGCTTATTTAATAAATAAGAATCACAAACATGTAAGAGTTTGTTTTGCTTGTTCCGGCCTCATGTTTACCTAAACTCATATATGTACTATCACGAGTAATTCGATGTAATATATCTGTCAGTTTACAATACATTTTTAAAGTGTACAGGTTGCTTTTTGAAGAGTGTGCGCAGGAATTACATGAGTTTATTCCTCCAACTCTTTCCTATCATCGGACAATCCGACGCACAGCGAATAATCCCTACGTTGTTGAAACCCCTTCGGTTCGGACTAAGCGTTTATCTTCATCTTTAATTCCACGCACATCGAAGAACTGATACAAATTGCCTGTTGCGGTCTTCCTATCCGATTATAATTTGGATGTCTTCAAGGCTATAGTTAATAGGCTTTTAATAAACTAATGCGTCTCAAAAAAAACTATAAATGATTGCATCACTACTTAGCATCAGGAGAGCAGTCAAGCATTATTTTGTAACAAATAAAAAAAAAACCCTTCAAATTATAAACACTTTCTTCTCGATAAAAGAGTTGGGTTTTATGGTATTCGAATTTGTATACTCACAAAATATGGAGAATTATTTTTAGCAAAATTTATTTACAGTCTTACAGTGTCCAATAATTCGGTGTAATAAATGAGTTTTGCGTTTACCAATACTTACAAAATATATTTTTTTGTTACAGGTACAATATGTGGTGATAATAATGTGGAAACCTAGCTGAAGAACGGTAAAAGATCATGATTTATTTAATATTTCATTTCACTTAATTTTACCAAAACAATGACAATGCTAAACTAAATAAAGAGACATAATAGAAAAACAATAGGTGCGCGAGCGCCGGTTCAGTTTCAAGAACATTTTCAAGGGGAATTCTTTAAAGGAGTATTTTATAAAATGAAAATTCTATGATGCCGATCACGTCTTCGTACTCAAAACTACATCGAATATTCGCGAGACTTGTTTTCAGAAAATTTCTTTGAATATCCATAAACAGTAGAACATAAAGTGGAAAAATAATTGTATACTAAAATGAAACGCAATCGTTTGGACAATCTATACGCCTAATTCATTTCAGAGAAGGGCGGATCCTAATTTTAGAAACCTATATAGGTTACATAATAATGTAATATATTCTAGATAAAGGAAGCCAGCAAAATACTTAGTCTAGATAGACTTGGTATAGTGATATTTTATTTTACAAAGGCATACACAAAATATCAAAGTATTGGATTTGTGTATAGCGTGAGTGGAAAGAAGAACGAAGCGGAGCTATCAACCTGGGATTAGTCCCTACCGTACGGCGAACTACCTATTGCTCCTTGTCCGAGTGTCTGCAGCAAGGGCAGGTTAGGTTAGGTAAGTTTTATGTACACACACAACAATAATACTTCTCTCTCAAAAGAAAGTATAAGTCCTAATATGATCATCTCCGCAACAAACAACGAACATATCCTGAAAGATGTCCTAAATATGTTATTGTCGATACCTTCACTTAATATTCCCCGGGTATGATTCTATATGGTATAGGTATTGTATAAACCATTTCCTCGCATACAATATAAAGTACTTACGCTCATACACCGAGCATAGTGGGCGTCACATAATCTACAATTTGTCGATACGTTGGATTTTTTGCCTACCGAACACGAAGGTATATTTGCCTGCCAAGAATGCTCGATATTCTCGATGGCATAAGGTACCCCTATTAATATGTATGTATGAGGAGTCCTGCCTAATGCCTTCATATTCTTGTGTGAGAACACATCAGCGTTGACCCTCGAACTACTGAACTGAACTATAGGTTGGAGTTCAGGAGTTCAGTAAATGGGATCGCGTGAGTTTGTCACTAACTGTCGAACCCAGACTCGGTTTCTGTGAACTTTAAGCCGCGTTTCCACTAGGCAACATTTGGCGCGCGACACGTGACGCTCAACACGTACGGCAACGCTGCACAACAGCGCGCAACGTTGCCAGCTAACGCGCAACATGACGCGCGGCTTGTTGTTTGTTTAAAAAGCATCGTTACTTTTTCCTTATTTTGTAGGTATTATTTAACCCACCATGGTTTTTTTCTTTTTGATGCATTTTTCGATAAAATTATAACCACTGCCGCTGAAATTAACACAATCTCCATTCATTTTGGCGACGAATGACGTAAAGTATGTGTACGATTCTTAGACAGACAACGTTGTTCAACAAAAGTTACGTGCTGACTTTCAACATGTTGGGCAACTTGTTATACATCATGTTGCGCGTCAATTGTTGCCTAGTGGAAACGCGGCTTTATTCACTGTAATACCATTTGAATTCGTTAAAGCTTTAGTACGGTCTACTGAAAGGTTTCATCATCCATTTAAAAGTTGGTACGCATAGAAATACTCGTTTTCCGAGCTCGTTCACATGTTCAAGGTAGCGCATACTTCTGTGGGACAGTTTTCCGCAAGAATTCAGATTTAATAAGCGACCTGAGAATTCCTGGGATTTTTGTCGACGGAACAATTTTCACTTGAGATGTTTAATGTCTTGACCTAGCTTTACACAAATCCGGAGATGATTGTCATGATAATGTAACACCACACTAATATTTTATTTAAAATACAAAACTTGTAATAGTAGCTACCGCCTGCCACGCTGATTAATGAAGTAGGTACTACCTTTAAGAAGAATATTTTTTCAACTGAATTATGTTTAAATTATTTGCTATTTTGTACTGATTCATTTAAAGATTCCTTCCCTGAACTTTGAAATTGCTTTACGCTATCGTTTCACAGAAAGGTATAGCGGATGCAGTTTTCACTAATTTTTTTTAGGTTTTTGGGTTTTATAAATTAAACAACCAGAATAAAAAAAAATACCATTAACAAAAAAAGCGGAATACCATTAATTGATTAATCAAGAAATCTCAGAAATTAACCACGTGCCTACGTGGTATAATTTCCCTTATAGACATCCGCTAAGAATGGATTTTACGAAACTCCTTAAGGTCCTTAAGGTGGTAAACCTACTTTCACGCAGGCAAAGCCGCTGGCAGAAACTATTTATCAATAAGCTGGGACAACCCAAAAATGACGTCTAATCGTTCCCTGGGACGGATCCAGACTGCCATGACATCACTATTTGGTTTGTCTTATATTTATTGTGTACACAGAAAACGAAGCCTTGTTTTGCTAGGAAATTATCGAATGACTTCTTTCGCTCTAGTTAAGGCGAGAGGGAGGAGCGTCAAACTTTGACTAACTCAAATCCATACGTCTTTCTTCAATTGTCCTGTACATTCCAGGGCCACATTTTTTGTGTGAATGATTTATTGTTAATATTTTTAATGTTCTTTTTTTATGTTTCATTTTTAATTTAATTATTTTGTATTTTTATTTAATTTATTGACATTTGTATGTTTATTTAATTTATTAATTTTATTTATTTGACATTTGTATTAGATTATAATGAGTCAATAGTTACTTGAATTAATAAACGAATTGACTGGTAGAAAATGCCTTAGGCATTAAGTCCGCCTTTGTACTCTTATGTGCATGAAGTGTTAAATAAATAAATAAATTGAATTGAATTGATTGAATTTACTTATTCGATCATTCCCACAGCCCTTACCGTACCCCTTCTGTGTAACAGACGTAGCCTGCCATTTGCCTCTAGTGGATGATCGCGCTGTTACGCTAAAACGTAACAAGTAAACGTTTTACTTGAAATACTCTTTCAAATCGCTACTTGTTGTAAAACGCTATCCACTCAACTATATAAAAACAAACAAGCGAGGACTTCTAAAATAAAAACAGTTTTCCCCCATACCAAAAAGTTTTCGCCACCTTCAGCGTTTTCCGCGTTTTCCAAAATCGTTTAAGAAGTCATCGTGAAAATATTTGCTTCTCCAAATGTTTGCAGCAGTTTCTTGGTAAACAAGTCGTATTTAGATAAGAAAAGAAAAAACAATGGAAACTGAGCAAGTAAAATTATTTGTAGTTTCAACTTCTCTCTAAAATGGAAACTGATCAGATTACTTACATTTATTTTTGACAGGCTTGACCACTATCTTACCTCACCCCCTAACCAAGTTGCGGCTCGTTTCGTTAACGTCGAACGCTTTAAGTTGGTTCACATGGATTGAGGCTTCGCCCGCATGAAAATAGAAGATTAATAAATAGCCTTAATTTTTCAACGAAAACGTAGCTTTCTAATGGTGACAGAATTTTTGAAATCAGTCAATAGGCCAGTCATTAAAGCCTCAAACCCGGAAGAAATTAGTAACACGGTGAAATTTTGAGGGGTTTTTAAGGAAGGTGAAATAACTTACCGAGTGATTTTGCAGCGCTCTGGGGTGTACGGAAAGGGTTGAAAAGGGGTGAAAATGGTTTTTTGTTAATAACATTGTTAAAAAAATTAGTAACACGCTGCAAATTTAGAATTAGGTTGTTCTTACCGTTTTGTAACGTGTATTAAATTTGCAGCGTTTTGCAATGTACGGAACATTGTTTATTATTAAAAAACATTAAAATTTGTTAATAACAAGGGTAAAAAAAATAGTAACACGCTGCAAATTTGGAATTAGGTTGTTCTTACCAATTCGTACTGTCTATTAATTTTGCAGCGTTTAGCAACATACGGAACATTGTTTATAAATAAAAAACAATGAAATTTGTTAATAACAAAGCTAAAAAAAGTAGTAACACGCTGCAAATTTATATTTAAGTTGTTTTTACCGTTTTGTACTGTACACAGTTTTGTTTTGTACTATAAACAATGTTCCGTATGTTGCTAAACGCTGCAAAATTAATAGACGGTACGAATTGGTAAGAACAACCTAATTCCAAATTTGCAGCGTGTTACTATTTTCTTTACCCTTGTTATTAACAAATTTTAATGTTTTTTAAAAATAAACAATGTTCCGTACATTGCAAAACGCTGCAAATTTAATACACGTTACAAAACGGTAATAACAACCTAATTCTAAATTTGCAGCGTGTTACTAATTTTTTTAACAATGTTATTAACAAAAAACCATTTTCACCCCTTTTCAACCCTTTCCGTACACCCCAGAGCGCTGCAAAATCACTCGGTAAGTTATTTCACCTTCCTTAAAAACCCCTCAAAATTTCACCGTGTTACTAATTTCTTTCGGGTTTGAGGCTTTAATGACTGGCCTACAAGTAGTTTTTAAGTTAAATTGTAACATAGAAACAAACGAACAAAAATCAAATCTTTCCGCTTGTAATATTAGTTTAGACGAAAATATCTTTGTACAAAAAAATCAAGTTCCAAATGAAAATAATTTCAGAGGTTAGCACACTTCCGAAATTAAAAGTTATTTGGAATGATTTTTTTTCGTAGAAAAGTTTATTTTTTATAAATATGTGATCAGGATTTTGTTGTATAAAGTTATTCTCCCTTCAAAGAGCTCTGTTATTCTGCTTTCCCCAAAAAAATAAGTTTTTCTTGAAAACTTTTCAGAAGTCAACACGACAACACTTCCTATTTTACTGTTACTTTGTGGAAACGCTATTTTTACTAGCGTAACGAAAGAAAAACGGAATTAAGCAGTTTCCTATTGATATAACAACTTTTAACCGCTTTCAAACTAACGATATGAAGTTTTACAAGCACATTAAATAATTCGTTTTTAATGTCGATCGGTAAAAATTTATATCGATTCGTATTTATGTTGCACGCTATTGTTTTATTAACGTGATTACTCATAATTGGGTTTAATGGCATTTCCTTGTATCAATGTTGTAGTTATGACTATCAGGGACACAGCAGAATTGACCGTTCATTACTTACATTTGTATTAAACTTTATAGAACCTTCAATGTCCATTACTATGGGGTTTTTAGTAACATTTTTATCGTGATTCCTGAAAATCTAGAGCAGTGGTGGGCGAGTGGTAAAGGCCTTACGAGTTGTAGGTCGCTGGTTGGAAACCAGCCATTCACATTATTTTGTGCAATTTATTTCATCACCACTGCTCTCAAAACGGTGAAAGAAAACATCATGAGGAAACCTGCATGTCTTAGAACCAAAAATTCGAAGACATGTGACGTCGACCAACTGTGTGGTCCCATTCCCTTTCCTGGAGAGGAGGTCTGAGTCTATCAATCACTGAGCCTGGTCGATGGCGGCCCATTCACTCTCCTAGGCCAGAGACCCTGCAGTGGGGACATTGTAAGGCTGATGCTATGCTACCTTAAGTGAAGTCGGTTATTAATTCCAATCATTAGATGGAATGACACATTACTTTATCTTTATTTAAGCTTTCGTGGTTTTTTACATTTTACAGTCAGTAGTTAGGGTCAGTTGCACCATATAATTTTTGACTATAACAAATGTGTAATCAGTCGTCAAATCTCTGGTTAAGCCAAATCTTAGTTGCACTAATTTAGCAATAGTTTAAATGACGTCACACTCACAAATTACGATAACATTTATTGCTCAAATTCAAACGGTTATAGGCTTGTTATGGGCTATACTTTTGGTTACCAGATGACAATTAATAATGTTTTTTTTTTTTTTTTGACGATATTAACTATTTACATATTACTGCAGCATCTGGCCTTGAACACACCCAAATTATAATCGAATGGGAAGACCGCAGACAAATTGTTCCAGTCCTTCGATGTACACAGAATAAACGACGAAGCGAAACGCATAGGGCGAACCGTAGAGGTCTTAACAACGTAGGGTCCGCCGTGCGTCGGGTTGTCCAAAGACGGAAATGAGATGGTACGGCGTAGTTCTTGGTGTAACAATTTCTAATTTATAAGTGAAAAAGCTTAAAAGTTAATAGTCCTAGTAAGCTTTTTCAGTTATTTGTATAAGATAAAAGTAAGTTCAAAAAACATACTTAACTGATGTAAAGTAAGTTTTTTTTTTAACTTTACTGAAGCTTTTAATATTATTATTTTTTTTTTGTAAGGGTTCCTCAATATGTTTACATTTCAATCCAAACAATAGAATTTCACCATATTTGTCGAACTAGCCCCGACAGGAGCCCGAAGAAATCCAATTTGAATCGGTGACCCGGATGGAGCACGCAAGTAGTAATATTGTATCCCAACAAAAACATGCATGTGAAATAATGCCAAGTTCTATAAAGTGGGTTCGCTGGGTGGCTTTAAATTTGGGCAACTAATTTATAAATAAATATAAAAATAAAAGTTAATGATGGTTAAACGGCTACTTGCAAAGAGTGTATTTATAAAATAATAAAACTCCTTACTAATTTTGTTCTGTTGACGATAACTTCATACGGATAGTCTTTGTTTTTTAGGAATTCACTATGATTTTCTTTAAGAATGTTTTAGTTTTCATGGACAGCAACATTGACAGTATATCTTAATTGTGACCCTTTTCCGTATACATGATCAACTTCCGTATGCCTTCACACAACCGTTCAACTTCCTAAGTCAAAGTAGAGAAGTCTGAGTTGGTTTACTGGGGCAGGTCATTGATAAAAATTTTGAAAATCTGTCTGTCACTAAATAATTTTCAAAAGATTAAATGTCCTATAGTAACAACTTTTTTACTGTTATCTGGGATTTGGTCCTGATAAATTTCAAACATGTAACAGATATATTCTTTATTGTACTCAAATTAAATTAACATAAATAAAAGAACAGGTGATTTACACAGACGACCCATAGTTGGATTTTCTTACACCAAACCTATCACCATCTTCCTGCCCTTGACCCATTTTATTTGGGGTCGGCGCAATATGTTTTTTTAAAGATAATAAATAAGATTAAAAAAAAATAGTTCAGATAACATTAAATTTGCATAGCCCACGTCTAGAGTGTCGCCTTTTTATTTAGCTTAGAACTTGGCTCACACTCTGCCGTGTATCTAGATGATATTTATTTAGAATTATACATGCTGTAGTGAACAACATAAATAAACGAATTCAAATTGTTTATTTGCATAAAATAATCTTTGGAAAACTGTATATGGTGAAATCGCACATCATACATATATTTCGACAAATTATCATTTTACGCGTGTACGGACGCCACACGATTAGAATATAGAATAATAAAGTAGGACGTATTTTTTCAATGGTGATAAAAATCATTCAATGACAAATCCCGCTATTGGGTGGAGCGGGAATTAGAGTCAGATTTTTAGACTCCGGACCTTCTTTACCTTAGTTCTGTTCCTCCTTTGCCTTTGTCAAGGAAGACGTGCTCAGATGACATTAACACCCGTATTCACAAACGTTACTATGCGGTCTCACAGTGCTCGCGAGCGCACAGGGCAGGGTTTGTGAACTAAGCAACACAAACGAACCAATCACAGAGCTCTATTTCAACGCTGTGCGTTTGCTTAGTTAAGGGTCGTTTGAGTATTGTTTGTGAATACGGGTGTAAATGCCGACGCATGTGCGTCCTCACTCGCCTGGGTTGTAGCTATCAGGAAACGCAGATTCCGCCAGGGATTTCCACTCCTTAGCTTTACGCACAGTGAATGTGTTCCCAAAACGGTTTGTCCGTATAGGAGCGATTGAAAGCCGCACTATCGGAAAGTGCCATAGAAAACTTTACCGGTTAAATGCTCGGTGCCCATGGGAGCGGCTGTGAGAAAAAACAGGTGACAAATAAAAAGCTTTTTAGCAACATTTAGTCAATAAGAACGGCATCGGTATGTGACTGGACCGCGTCAATACGCGTTTTTCACTAAGGATTGGTGGCCTTGTGGCTTTAATGGTATGGTATCCTTTTGTCAAAGAAGCTTCGTGAATTCCGTAGTTTACTTTATTTTATTTTGATTTTCTTGAGAGCTTATATTAAATCAAAACAGTGAAGGATAGATAACTCGCCTGTAGCTCGTAGACCGCTGAAATAATAATAAATTTTCCCGATTATGCATCGGTCATGACGATGATACACATTATAATGCTATTTTGATCCAACGACAGCGCCAGTTCTTATCTCCATCCTTGTCTATCAGTAGGTACTACAGGTAGTGTAGATGTGCGAGTTTCCAGCCCAAGTCTTCTGATTGTGATGTTAGCGCTTAACGTATTCTTCCCTTATAATAAATCAATGTTTGAGAGTCAAAGAGAGAAAAAATACGCTTTTTGCGGCATAAACAGCCGCCGTATCATTTTGGTTTCGTTAAAAATTGAAACTACTAAAGTTTAATTTTTTCAAGGGTCGGCAGACTTAAATACATGGTTTAAATTTCACGATACTTTTATTTTTATTCGTTATAAACTAATACTTGACAGCTTTCTCACCTGATGGTAAGCGGTGATGCAATCGTTGATAATGTGGCGCACTAGTTAATAATTATAATTTACGTTATCTCGATAACGCGTACCCACTAGGGTACCCATTAGGGTATTCACAAACATACAGAAGGACAACAAAGTGGTCGTTTTTCCTTTTGAGGTACCGAACCCTAAAAACTGAAATCATTTCAAAGATTTCAGCATTCGTGTGAAACTAAGGCGAGTTACTAGTATTGTAATAACTTTGAATATTGTACAGTTTAACTGGCAGTACTAGCACCATAATAGATTATCGTGAAATAGTACTGTTTGCTGGCCCAGTTGGCTGGAGTCGTGTCCTGCTTGGCATGCGTGCAGACTTGAGGGCAGACTATCTGGAGACTAGATCTAGTGTCCGCTCGGTCAATATTGAGATGAGCTCACAATAAAATAGATTGTGGGATAATCACACAAGTTTAGAAAAAGTTCTTTACTTTCACGAGTGGAAATTGATGTCATTTTCATTTACATGACATATATTTCAATGTATCGACAGCTAAGGTAATTGTAAAACAAGTTTTCAATGAAAAATTTTTTTTTCATAACAAGCTTTTATAGCGGTGGTCTATACTTATATATAAATAAAACTCGTCAAGACGATTCACACGAGCCCAAACTCGACGTGGTTGTGCCGTTTAATTACAGAGTTCCTATGGCTACCTCGCGATTCCATCATCAGATCAGCTCCATGTCATCATAATATTGCATTGTCATCCGAACTAAACGTGTATACCAAATTTCAGCTCAATCGGAAACCGGGAAGTGGATCAAATTTAAGTTGCAAGATTTGATTACAGAACGACAGACAACGGGACAGGTGAAACTAAATAAAAGCTTGTAAAAATGCTAACATTTAAAAAAGCAAAAATTCGATAACATTTTTTTTTATAGTTGGAACTTGTTCCCGAAGTGAAACTCTTTCCAGCGCCATCTGTTTTGTAGTTCTCAAACTACGAGCTGGGCGGCGAGGCGTTGTATTTCCGCTATTCGCCGCAAACATTGAATCTAGATTAGTTACGCATCTGCTGATGCTCACTAGAGGATATTTGGAGTTTTTTTTTTTTTTGGGAAATGGCTTTGATTATATAAATGCCTTAATACAACTGTACCTTTCAGGATTTAAAAACATGTACGGACAATAATTAATTTTGTAACATCTTGCATGCTAAAAAAATTTTTGACAAATAAAATTATCTTTATCTTTAAAAGAGCAGTGGTGGCGGAGTGGTAAAGGCCCCGGCTTACGATTTGTAGGTCGCGGGTTCAAACCCAGCCAGGCGCATTACTTTGTGTAATTTATTTCGTCACCACTGCTCTCAAAACGGTGAAGGAAAACATCGTGAGGAAACCGGCATGTCCTAGAACTAAACATTCGAAGACATGTGGCATCCACCAATCCGCACTGGGCCCGCGTGGTGTATTATGGCCCATTCCCTCTCCTAGAGAGGAGGCCTGTGTCCCTGCAGTGGGAACATTGAAAGGCTGATGATGATGATCTTTAAAAGAAGCTAATGATATAGCTGTAAGGTACGGAATATTTATCCTTATATCTACTGTATTTGCATCTCCCTACTTATAATAAAAAAAAAATCTTTATTCAAAGTACAACTTGAAGATAGAAATCTCGATTTCCGCACAGACAACTCATTTTAGCCCGAAACCCGATTCTATTTTACGTTTGAAGACTTTCGCTCTCGGCCTGAAAGGGTTACAGTCTTCAGGAATGGGAATTGGTTTAGGACCCACATCCTAAATCATTTGTAGGGTCTAGTCGACTGGAATATTGTTAACCTTAGACTTTCGTTTAGATTGTGTACATAAATAATCTTGTATGTACTTACGGCGTGTGGTTTGGGAAATTTGTTAAACTAAGAAGGTGGCACGTTTCTTGTTTGACGATTTTCTAAGGCTTGGTTTATTTATTTCGGTAAAAGAGTACTTACATGGTATGGTATATCGGGATGGTGTCCGCAACTCCACGACGAAAGCGCGTATTTTGCGTAAATTTAACTTTTGAGTACTTACTTACGTTTAGGGATATCCTTCTATTGTACTTTATACCTTTAAACTTATTTTTTAAGTTTTGCGGGTTTCGAAACAGGATATATGCCAATAATTTTAGATTATTCAATTTCTGTTTTTTTGCTGCGTTGATCAAGGGCATTAAATTGACACCCTGTAATTTAACAAGCCTTTGGTCCCGCTTGTCATAAGACTACAGAGAGACCTCCTCTGTAGTCTTATGATATACCTATAGCCAGACCCTCCATGTAAAACACAGGAATGGAAACCAATCGAAGTTGGGAGAAGGTTAGGGAAATGATGATCTTGCAATTCTAGCTACCTACTAGGTTTACAAACTTGAAAATGCGCATTAGTCAAGGGAATAGGGATTAATATAATTAATTGGGTACTTAAAACGTATGTTTTACCCAATATTAGTGCTTATCTCTGCTAAGCCATAAACACAGTAAACCTCACAAATCTTGTATAACCGATCACCCAATTAAAGCGACCATAATACGGTTGTTTTCGTTATAATCGCTTTAATACGGCTTATTACATATTCCTTGTCAAATCATAAATGTGTTCAGAAGGGCCATAATAATTAGTAACTTTTAATATGATGAATTATTTATGATAAAGATTATTTCTTGCTTTTTGTTTTAAGATTTGTCCGCAATACCAGATTTGCGATTATTTTGCGATTTCAGGTTTAGTCCCATAGTAAAAGTTCTTTGTTATCACAACAACAATCACGTGTTTAAAGTATCAATCACTTATTACCAGTCAACTTACATACGAGTATATGCACATTAAGAGAAAACCCGCAATCAGACCACTACACTGCGACTATGGAGGCAAAATAAAACTTGTTTGCTTACCTTTTTTATTAATTGTTATAAACTAATGCTTGACTGCGTTAAGTTAGGCAGCTTTTAACCTTTCGAATAACCGGGGAATCTTTAAGTCAAGAGTGAATAGGTCACTTCTAGGTAAGCGCGCTCCATCGTCGACCGCATCGTCGCTTTCCATCAGGTGAGATAGCAGTCAAGCGCAAACCTATAATCAATAAAAAAAAAGAATACTTTTATTAGAGGCATAGTAAAAAGACAATAGGTGTGCGAACGCATTGGGCACAAGAGTTTAAAATCTGCCTTCAGGTTTTCGATTCCACTAGTTCGCCCAGTAATTCACGTAGGGCCACCCTAACAGTTTCAGGACTGCGGCGACTCTTTGGAACAACCCCATAGCGTTGGCACAACTTAACCTTCTTCACGTAACTCGCCACAAACTGTTACAACAAGGTTTCCCCCATAAATATTAGCATACACTAATAAAGGGGCGTCGTCTTTAATCTGGTGCCGCCGATATTTCTCACGCTCCGCCGAAGGGAATGATGAGCACCATCGAACGCTTGTTAATAGTTTGAGGGTAAGCAGTGGTTATAGATTAACGAGCCTTGAGAGGAATCAATTAGATAGTTGGTGCTAATTTTAAGGCAGACTGTCTGGTACTCTGGAGTGTCGTAATGTGGAGATAGATTGGAGGTATAAAGTTGCGTGTCAGAAATGACGACGTGATGCTAAATGCCTGTGTTGATTTACATATTGGAATTAGTTTCTATTTTTGTTAGAGAGGTGATTGAACTTATATACAAGAGAAGGTAGTATAAAGATAAAATCTTAGACAAAAGAATCCTAAATGTAAAGAAATAAGCTTCTACTGTAGTAGAATCAAAAAGTAAATTAAATATTTAGTTTATAAAAAAATAACATTTAGACGAATTGAGAACCTCGTTCTGTTTTGGAAGTCTGTTAGACTGTCTTTCGAGTACCGTAATTACAGACACAATTAAAGAACAATAGGTGTGCGAACGTCGGCGCTCGCTTCGGGCTCAAAGTTTAAAAGGTCGGTTTAATGACGATACGAGATCGCTTAGGTCAAATATTAAGTAGGTATCTAATATTTATCTTAGTTTTTTTTAAATTGCAATTAACTAGTGCTTGACTGCGATACCACCTGATGGTAAGCAGTGATGCAATCGTTGATAGTAAGG
This sequence comes from Mythimna loreyi, assembly GCA_029852875.1. NCBI lineage: Eukaryota > Metazoa > Arthropoda > Insecta > Lepidoptera > Noctuidae > Mythimna > Mythimna loreyi. The sequence continues at coordinate 22,215,382 of CM056790.1, forward strand.
CGCACTAGTTTATTAAAGTTTTAGAAATACTTTTTTATTTATCTAAAAGTGTGTAAACTAACAAGCCATCCCACGTAAGACCTTTCAGTCAGTTAGTGGGCGATTTTCAAAGAAGATAAACATTTAATATGAAAACTTAAAACTCCTACGTTATTAGAAAACAAGCCTAATTTAATTCTAAACAATAGTCCGAACTATCTCTAAAGTCACCTTTATTTTACGATGGTGACCGCCCACGACAAATTGTTCACTTTAAGGTGGGCCTTCCCGACTCGCCTATCGTCTACGTCGAGCATGGTTTAAAAGCTTGTTACTTCATCTAAAGCAATTCAATGTGATAGTCAATACAAAAGTAATGCCAAAAATGAAGAAAGATAACACCTGAAAACTCGTAATTCTACGATTTACTGGAATGTTTCACAAAACTTGTTCCAGGAAATACGTGTTTTTATTAAACCCTCAAAGATTTTTGAAAAAAAAAATGACAGCTGGTATGTATGAAAATATACCTCGGGTTGGTCGCTCTTAATGTGATACTTTCCCGACAACTTGTAACTCCCTCTTACGATCGCAACAATATCTGACAAGACAATGGACGAGAAACTTTATCTGCCACCCTTTTGTTTAACAGCTCCATAAATATTGATATTTCTATTGTCACTATTGTAAGCGAAATGGGGGTAGTTTGTCGAAATATGTCAATCTGCTTACACCTTTCCCAACTATGTTGGGATCGGCTTTGTTTTTGACAGCACGGTTGAGGCAGTAGTTGAGCGGTCGGCTGCTGCGTTACGGGTCGTAGGTTCTATTCCCGTACAACAAAAAATTGTTTGGTCTACTATAGGTGGCCTGGGTTTGGGTGTTATGTGTATGTGACATTAAATATGTGTAAACGCACCCACGATGCCTAATTGTTAGAGTAGGGGCAACTTTTTTTACAGATACAGTTAAGTCCCCGTATTTTATACAGAGCTACTATTTTATTACTCTCAATAATCAACCGGGATACAAGAGCTTTACAAAATAAGTGTCGTACATATTTTTTAAGTTTATTAATATTCCAGTGGTTTTGGGAGCAGGATCCAAGATACTGGTGGTGATGGCTCCAGAGACAGGAACCACCTCACAATGCAAGCCTCTTCAAAGAGTACTGCCATCTGTATCTGGGCCTTGATCCAACCACGCAAAGACAGTGTCGACAGATGGTCTTTGGTCATATCATACGTAAAATAACAGCGAAGCCGAATTTTTCCAAATATCAAACTTAGTTTTTGTGAGGAGTAAGCAGGAAATAATGTGGTACATTCAATTTCCTCTGAACGGTTTTCTATCTAATGTAAAAGTGCTTCCAAGTGGAATGGAGTCACCTAATTTGCTTGCTCAGAATTGTCTAATGCACTTCGAGTTCAGTAGAAAGCTCGGTGGATAGTTACAGGAATGGGGTTCGAGTTAAAAACATTAAACCAATTGCTGAACTGGTTCCTTATAGACTGAATCCTAAGACTGGATAAATCTTGCAGCTAGTGGTCTTCCTGTAAAGAAATTATCATCATAATCGTATTCATACCCTTCTCCAACATGTTTTTTTCTTCCATTCTGTCCTGTCACCCGTCACGCTATCACCAATGCCTTGATCACACGTAGGTACCGAAGAGTGAGACGGTAAAATGTTATTCGGCCGAGACAGATGATGTAAGCGAGCTATAGAGATTAGAGCTCGGCCTCGCACACGGCGCTATGTATATACGAACCGAGTATTCTGCCGAGAGCACTGTCGAACATTGGCTCGGTGATTATCAAGGCATTACTCCTTTTTCTCACATATCACTTGTGAGTCCTTTCTTTGGGTTCCGTCTCCATCTATACATATGTATACTTTTAAGTTTGTATATAAAATTTTTCCTTGCTGCATCGCTGCCATTCGCTCTCGTTTAGTATAAATCGGCCTAAAAAACATATCTAATTAACTCCAATCGCGTTCCTACTTCAATATCAAGACGTATCTCCTAAAAACGTGCCACATTCAAAAAAACTTCCCCGGAGCGCTCCCGACTGTCCCGATGTCAAACCTTGTCGCGTTATCACCTACCCTCTGTAATCCCTCGGGAGGAAACACACGTACCGGCGTTTGGGACAGGGACGTAGCATACTGACGTGATAAGAGGATTGGTATGTCAGTGCTCATCCGACAAAGTATAGATGGAGTTCCCGGGTGCGAATTCAATTTATTGTGAGAAATAGATGAGGCTCAGCAGCTTTTAATTTATTGACGTAAATAAGGGTGACATGGCGTCAAGAAATGACTTAAGACATTTATTATTACATTAGACAGACGCCCAAAATCAATATAGCTGGAGAGCTACTGAACCCTGGGAGTAACGGTCGCCCTGTAAGGTTAGAAATTTGTATACTTACGATTTATGGCATTCTAAGAGCAACAGCCATGACCTGGCAGGCGTCAGCCCTGCACAAGTATATGACAGCTCAATTAGAAAATGCACAACTGATGAGGAAAAAAAACTTTATCCTGTATACTTAAAATTTTTATATGTTTTCAAGTAAACGTCTCAGAGTAAATATGTACAATGCCAGGCGATTTTGAACAGCATAAGACCTTGACAGGCGAGGGGAAAGCTGCTAAGGGCGTGTGAGTAAGAGGTGTTGCGTGAACACATACAGTAAATGAAATTTATTTTATTGGGTTTTATGCAATCTACATTATTTTTAACCGACTTCTAAAAAAGAAGGAGGTTATCAATTCGGATGTTTCTATTTTTTTTTATGTGTGTTCGCGCATAACTTCGTCATTTGCCAACCGATTTGAAAAAATATTTCTTTGTTGGAAAGGGTATACTTTCCGTATGGTCCCATTGTCACCAAATTGGGATCTGATGATGGAATCTTGGCGAAATCGAAAGAACTCTTCAAATTTTATAGGAAAACGTACAGTAGTTTTGGTATTTTCTATAACAAGTAAAGCATTTACGTTCAATAAGAACCATTTTACTATCAGATCTGATGATGAAGCCAAGAGTCTGGCACCGGACCTCCATAATAAGAAAATGAAATCCTGCCGTGTTTGGGCTTGTTGGAATTGTAACGATATGCACTTTTCAGGTTTACCTATCACTGATAATTAAATTTCAATAAGTGCAAGGCACATGACATGAAGGTAGCGAGAATTCGTTGGATTTTGTTTAACGAAATGATCAAGATGATGATGAAAGGGAACGCCACAATTATGGTGCATAGCCGTGTCCTCGTGGGGTCGATTGGCGGCGGCTATCTCTCGCGCCGGGTCTTGGAGGAGGCTATGATCTGGATTGCAGAGAGGTGGGAGGCGGTCGCATCCTTATGCAAAGCAATAAAGCTAGCAAAGGAGGAAACTGCCCGCATAAAGCAACGGCGCTTACGCCCCAGACATCGCCAGGTTAATGCATGAAATCCCGGTAAGCTTTGGCATATAGAAGATCCCAATTTTGTATATAATTCAGAAATATTTATCCATTTTTTATAATTTTTCAAGTAAACGTCTCAGAGTAAATTTTGGCAGTATAGTTTGGCACCGACTCCAAAAAATTTATATATTTTATTATAGGGACTACTTTTTAGTGTTTTTAGGGTTTTTCGAAGTCGGTTTTAATTTTTTTGTAAAAAAATTTTTAATTATCAGTGCTAGGTAAACCTGAAAAGTGCATACCGTTACAATTCCAACAAGCCCAAACACGGCAGGATTTCATTTTCTTATTATGGAGGTCCGGTGCCAGACTCTTGGCTTCATCATCAGATCTGATAGTAAAATGGTTCTTATTGAACGTAAATGCTTTACTTGTTATAGAAAATACCAAAACTACTGTACGTTTTCCTATAAAATTTGAAGAGTTCTTTCGATTTTGCCAAGATTCCATCATCAGATCCCAATTTAGTGACAATGGGACCATACGGAAAGTATACCCTTTCCAACAAAGAAATATTTTTTCAAATCGGTTGGCAAATGACGAAGTTATGCGCGAACAAACATAAAAAAAATAGAAACATCCGAATTGATAACCTCCTTCTTTTTTAAAAGTCGGTTAAAAATAATGTAGATTGCATAAAACCCAATAAAATAAATTTCATTTACTGTATGTGTTCACGCAACACCTCTTACTCACACGCCCTTAGCAGCTTTCCCCTCGCCTGTCAAGGTCTTATGCTGTTCAAAATCGCCTGGCATTGTACATATTTACTCTGAGACGTTTACTTGAAAACATATAAAAATTTTAAGCATACAGGATAAAGTTTTTTTTCCTCATCAGTTGTGCATTTTCTAATTGAGCTGTCATATACTTGTGCAGGGCTGACGCCTGCCAGGTCATGGCTGTTGCTCTTAGAATGCCATAAATCGTAAGTATACAAATTTCTAACCTTACAGGGCGACCGTTACTCCCAGGGTTCAGTAGCTCTTGGACTAATAGGATGTATTGATTATCAATAAATACGCATAAATCTAATACATAATTGTGAAAACTATTAAAAAAAAAAGTGCATGTTTACATATTACAAGATTTTTTTTCGAACTTTTTGGTTTTACTCTTTTAATTTGATGTATTATCATTAATTAAACGCAAAGTAACCTTTCGAATACCGTCATTAGAGACATAATATAGAGACGATGCTGGAAATCAATGATCAATGGCTTAAGAATTTATAAAACTACGAATACAAGTCTCGTACCTCAATACGAAAATGTATCAATTGGAAAGTCGGATTTGCTTTAAAAAAATATCCCCGAAAGCGCCTATCCGCTGTCCCAAAGTTAAATAGCATACCGTTATCACCTTGCCTGTATTAAGCCTTGAAAAGGAAACATACGTGCCAGAATTTGGGACGGGGATGTAGAATACTAACGGGAATATTTCATCTGTCAGCCCTTTTCAAGGAAAAAGAGAGAAATGAAGTTCGGGAGTACCTGTATCTGATGGTAAGCAGTGATACCTACAATCGTAAATGGCAAGACGCACTAGTTTATTAAGAGCCTATTCAATCTAGCCTTGAAGAAACTTAAGTTATAATCGGACGGGAAAACCGCAGCAGGCAAACTGTTCCAGTCCTTCTATGTAGGTACAGTACGACCGTCGGATTTTGGCGAGTCGAAGTTAGGCTTTGCGAATTTTAGCGACTCGAACAAAAAACTTTTACTTTTTACGAGTTTTCAAGTGCTAAAATTAGCAGACCCTTACTTTAGACTTGCCAAGATCTTACGGCCGTACTTTACTCGGTATAAACGACGAGAGGAAACGCTTTGTCCGGACCATAGGGCCTAAACACACGAGCGCGTTGCCTGCCAATTTTAGCCGCGTGCCGCCGCAACGCGCTTATGTGTTTCGGCCCTTTTTTTTTTCTCGTGGTGGAAATCCTCATGGATGTCCTCCACCCTGGGGTAGGTGGAGGGGTCTGTCAGACTCTTACTGACTAAAACCACCCCGGTGTTCCCTCGTACACTTTTTTCGGTGGCTACGGGTGCAGTTTGACTTCCGCTTCCGCTACTCAACTTTCATCCGTACATTCGCACAATTTCCATTTGTCGCCGATTCACAGCCCAGATAAAAATGTGTTGATCTAATCATTTTCATTTCACGTGTGACGCCGCCGCTAATGAAATGCTGCCTCGAAAGACTTGCTTACATTACCTTAGTAAGTGACAAGCGCTACTTAAGTTATGCGTGATGAAAAAGGGTGGGAATTGAATGAGACGCGGGTGAATGTTTCAACATGAGACTCGGAAGAACTGTGAAAACCGGGTGTTTATTATAATTCGTTGGATGGTCAGGAAATACGAAAGTATAACATTTAAGGGTTTTTCTAAAAATCATCCAATAACGAATCCCGCTCTTGGGCGGAGCGAGAAACAGTGTCAGACTCTTACTGACTAAACACCTCACCCCGTCCCTTCTCTGCCCTTCGCACTGGGGTCAAGTCTTCCTTTCAGAAAGAGACCTTGCGCTCCAGTAGGCTTCGACCCTTTGCAAAGTCCTTACGAAACATTAAAGGGTCAGGTCAGGTCATGTTAATTCGTACATTTGCCGGAGTCATTGTTTCCTGATAACTAACATCCTGGGGATCAAAAGTTAGTAGGTTACTTCTAACTAAGCATTCCGTCATTGCTTACCAACATGTGTGATAGCGGTGAAGCACGAATCGACCAAAAAAATACATTTTTACGAATATTGACGGCTCGGCTAACGCAGTGGTTGAGCGATTGACTGCTGCGCTGAGGGTCGTGGGTTCGATTTCCGCACGGAACAAATATTTGTAAGGCCTTCAGATAGGTGTTCCGGGTCTGAGTATCTGGTGTATGTGACTTTACGTGAACGCACCCACGACACGGGAGTAATCTAGTGTGAGACAACGTTTTTAAAGAAAGAAAAGAAATATATAAAGTCCCTCTTTTTTACTTGAGAAATTATCCAATAACTACTAGAGTGTCAGTCTTTTTGTGACTAAAACCCACAGTGTTTCTTCAGTTGTCATTTACAAAGACCATAGTAACTCTTTCAAAGAATCTGCACAATAATCATAATCTCCTTATCTACAAAACACAGTTTCATAAATTCAGAAAAAACTTCGTATTTAAAATGTCAATTAAAATACTGAGCCAACCTAAAAATCTTTAAGAAATTGCATTAATATTCTTGATAAAATGAACTGCAATTTTATTAAGTAAAACATTTTAAAATGTAGAATTTTCTTTTAACTTCAGCCGACATTGTTAGGTGCAGTTTTTCGTTATTACCAACCGGCCAGCCAGGCTGAAGGCGTTGCTGGGAGTTGTCACGAAAAGCTGAGAGTATCCATTGTTAACTACGCTCTGCTGTTGGACTGACGAAGCAGAAATATTGCGAAGCTGAATAAGAAAGAAATTCAAATTATAAAACTCGTTTTTATTGCTTTGGTAGTGAGAGCAGTGGTGGCCGAGTGGTAAAGGCTCTGACTTACGAGCTGCGGGTTTAAACCCAGCCATGCGCATTACTAAGTGTAATTTATCACCACTTCTCTCAAAACGGTGAAGGAAAACATCGTGAGAAACCTATGTCCTAGAACCAAAAATTCGATAACAACACGCACTGGCTCCGCGTGGTGGGTTACGGCCCATTCCCTCTTCAAAAGATGAAGCCTGAATCCCAGCAGTGGGAACATTATATGGCCGATGCTATGCTAAGTGTTGCGTTTATAAAGGGTTGCGATAGGAGCCTAAGACCGTATTTTACACTATAGAACCTTCCCGGTCCGCCTAGCGTCAACGTTGAAAAACTTGCTGTTTCATCCAAGGAATCGCGAAACGATATAAATATTCGTATACTTATCAGTTTTTTTTAATATTTTTTTTTACTTGCTATAAACTAATGCTTGACTACGATCCCATCTGATTGTAAGCAGTTATGCAATAGTTGATGGTGAGGCGCATTAGTTTTATTTCACTCTAGCCTTGAAGACACCCAAATTATAATCGGATAGGAAGACCGCAGCAGGCAATTTGATCCAGTCCTTCGATGTGCGCAGAATGAAAGACGAAGCGAAACGCTGATTGCAAAAAGAGTCTAGTCGTTTAGAAGTGATGTTGTATTTAAAATCTTCAAAAATCGTATATCTCCCTCTTAAATCAACGTTTTAACAGAAAGATGAAGTAAAAAACTTGAGCGAACTACATAATATTCTCACAAAGCTAAAGCAACACTTGCAAACACACGCAAAAACACAAACATGGGTACCTAATACGTTCCCTTTACCAAGGTTCTGCCTATGGCACCTTTTAGCTCGAACAAATCGCACAATGCAAGCCTCGGCGACGGTAACATGCCTACTATATACACTACACATGAAACATACAAGCTACATAGCGATGGCTTAGAGTGAATACCTCGTAACTGCAAAATACGTAACTTTCCAGGACACTCAAAAAACCAAATGAGACCATTATTATCATGCATTTAATTGGTATGTGTTTATTCAAATATTTTAAGAATATCGATTTACGAGTATTTCAAGATTTTCAATTGTTTCGACAAGCTCTGACGCGCCGTCATGAGGTTATCACGAGTTGAGAGTAGTTACGAGGTATGCAATCAACGTCACAGATGCAACTATATGAATCGAAAAAAAAAAATTGCGTTACACAAGATAGTGCGTTACGAACTCTCTTTTTAAGAAACGTAATAAAATAAAATTAGCTAAATTTGCATTCCCGAGGTTTTCACTCAAGGCCGTCGATAGGGACCTGAACTTATGTATGATACAACACTAGCTTTCGTATCCAACCTGGAACAAACAACGTTATAATTAGGGCTGGTTTGATTGTGTTCGTATTTCTCTTTGTCTGAAAACTTTGTTTGGCTTATAAATGAATGCAATTTTTCAAAGATCAAAAGAAAAATATTATTGTATTCAGATAATAAGTATAGTTTAATTTTTCTAACTAATTATATGTATAGGTACACTTTATGTACAACTCTCCTGTCGCAAGTCTGCTGGAAGAAATTTCATTTGAAATAAGCAGCACCTTTGTGCTATTTTGTTTTGTTTTCTTTTATTTTTAAATGTTTGTGTCTACGAATACTAAAAAATATTTTTTATCTTAAGAGCTTTCTGTGACATAATACTGATAATCTTCTCACACAATAACAATTTCCTTACACCGAAATAAAACGATAAGAAAAATTCAAATATCCCCGAAACAGCTAGATGAAAACGAAAGCGTTTATTACAATACGGTCATATTTCCATTTCACAGAACATTTTGGTCTTATTGGCAGCACAAACGACCCCTTCCCCACCTGTAAAACGAACAACAGACCACCGACACAATAGGATTTCAATTGCCGACAAAAGTTGAGGCCAGGTGGCGGAGACGTCGCGGTTCGATTCCCGGCTCGTGCATGTAAATAGACTCATTCAACGCGTCTATACTTTTCTAGTTTACAGCGGTGTAAAGAGAATTTAAATAAAGAAATATTTTGATGAGAGTTTGTGCTTTGAACAACGTTGTTTTTGTTTGGTGTATTTTATACTTATCGTCTTTCTACACATGTAGTTTAGGGCTTCAAACTTAACTAAAACTACTTTAGTTCGAAACAAGTTGACTACGCCTGATTTGTACGTAGAACGACGTCTTGTGGCGTGGTTCTAGTGTAGCATTACCAGTCTAGTCCATACTAATTTTATAAATGTGAAATTAACTCTGTCTGTCTGTCTGTTACGCTTTCCCGCTTAAACCTCTCAAACGATTTTGATGAAATTTGACACAGACAATTTTTAGACCCTGAGAAAGGACATGAGCTTATATTGCGAAAACAAGGGATGAAGAGACGCAAACGAAGTCGCGGATACCAGCTAGTTATATATAAAATGTATGAAGATCGACAAGCAAATATCAGCATACGTGGCCCACGTGTGTGCACTTTAGTTATAAACTTTATTAACCCCCGACTATCATTTTACTTACAAGTCACACGTATACACACTTAGCACTATGGGTATTGTGAAAGTAAACACCATGGCTCTGGAACAGAGGCAACGAAGGAACCAGGTGGGTTTTTATTCTGTTAAGTCTGACACTATCTCCCTCTCCCCCCAAAGGCAGAAGATGTCATTGAATGATTGGATGACTTTTACCCACCAAAAAAAAGTAAGTACACAGCATTATCAGCCTTTTAATGTTTTCACTGCTAGGACTAGACAGGCCCAGTATGGGTTTGTGGATGTTAACTTCTATTTTTTGCTTCTAGGACATTTCGGTTTCCTCAAGATTCTTTTGTTCATTTTGAAAGCAGTGGTGATGAAATAACTTTGTCATGCAACGCGTTTTTTTTTTTATGGTAGGTAAAAATCATCCAATGACGATTCCCGCTCTTGGGCGGAGCGGAAAACAAGTGTCAGACTCTTACTGACTAAACAACCTACCCCGTTCCTACATCGCCATACATACCAGGGCCAGAGCCTTCCTTTTCAGACAAACCCGTGGCCCTGATTGGCTTCGACCCTTCTGCAGGGTCCCTACGGTTGCTGACAACTCCTTGAGGCGCGCGGGAACAGTGCGCGCCGTCGACGACTGAGCTTGGTCCGGACGATTACCAGACGACCGGACGGCGAGCTACCCAATGCTCACCGTCCGCAAGCCCGCGCCTGTCATGCAATGCGTCAGGCTGGGTTTGCACTGAAAGTCGGGGTATCTAGGGCTCTATAGGTCCTGTATGTACAAGCCAGCTGATATATTTTATACTAAAGACTACAATTATCGCTCATGGATAAGCCAACCACAGTTTAGGGCGGGAATTCTGACGACGACATGACAAATGAGCTGTCAATTATATGATAAAAAATACATAATGACAGCGTCATAAAAACTTTACAATCAACCGACACAAACAAATTATTTTGGTTCTTCCAGTCGAGTGAATAATCGCCTAGGAAAATATTATTTCAAATAGGAAATCGGGATGGTAAAGTTATTGGTATTATTATAGCTGAGTTCACCCTGTTGATATTATTCTTGCTTAACTTTGTGCCGGAGTCATCGAGTTTGCGAAGTTATTTCAACTGCGATTTTTCTTGGTTTAGAGTTTAAACCGTGGACTGTTTTGAAAGGCAAATCGATTGGTTTGTGTTGGTCTTTCAATAATGCAATTCGTTAATATCCGCATGAAAAATTTAATGAACAACACTATAATTTAATTAAAAACCGTCACTGAAGCCAAAAGGAACATTTTCATAAATATCCCTTTTAGTAATTTAGCGGAACTGTAATTACTAGCCAAAGCAATGAATCCGTCCATTCTGTCTGAATCCTGACTATCCTGAATGCTGAGCTGCTGACGTCATTAGCGAGTCAAAACTACCCTGCCCCTCCGCGCACTACCCTTTACTGTAACTAAGTAGTACGCCACGCCATCGTACTATAGCGTACGTTTTTGTGACGAAGTCTGGTTTAATCCAATTCGAAGCAGTTGCGACCCGATTCAACCGGCTCGTTCCGGAGTTGAATGCATTTTGTTACCGCCTGTAATGGAATTTACTTACCTACAGCATTGTTACTGTAATATTTGTACTCATTATTTTAAACGACTTTTTTAACAGATGTCGTGGAAGGGAAAATGTATTTTAATATTTTTCTTCTTTTCTAATTGTATTTAATTTGACTGTTGTTTGCACATTTTATATACGTTTCTTTGTTGTTGACGACAAACATTTCGAGATTTCATAACACACAAAAACTCATAAAGAAATTCTCAAACAGTTGAGACGTCAAGAGGTCGGGCTCTTTTTAATTTTTGCTCCCGAAACGATAAATCTTGGATTTATTACGAACGTTTCCTTCATTTGGGTAAAGTAAGCGTGTTTTACGTATAATTCTATCCTTAGAAGGAACTGAGGGGAGTCCAAAAGGCTTAACACTTTACTCACTAAAATCTCGTATTTTGGAACTGTTTTACCATTTATTTCTCAAATAGTTATAATTCCATTTCATTATACACCTGATTATAATTTTCATACGTCAACGGCCGCATCGTGTCACTTTACCTTCGTCGACAGAGTAGCGTAGTTTTCTATGTAAGCTGGCATACACCAAGCGTATAATGACAAATACGCGTTTACTAAGTTATGCGTCAGGATAGAAGCCTAATATTTCTAATATTGTTGGTAGGCATTATAACTATATAGTTTATTAGCTTCTGCCAGCGGCTTTGCCCGCGTAAAAATAGGTTTCTCCAAACAAACTTAGAACCCCCTTTCCTCCGTTTAGGGAGTAAATTTTAAAAATCCTTTCTTAGTACTCAGTGCTACTTAGTGCAAAATTTCATGTCCCTAGCCCCAGTAATTTTGGCTGTGCGTTGATATGTTATTCCAGTCAGTTTATCCTTTTATGTATATAGATTTCACTTCACTGACGCAGCTATAAACGTGGCAACCTACTGGGCCCAAATACTTTGAGGAATCAATTCGAGGAGAAGAAGATAGTTTATTTTATACAGGTTGCTTTATATGGCTTAGTGAAAACAAATAATGCATACTATACTACGTAGCTGGCATCCATTGTGGTATGTAATACAAAAGGTCCGATACAAAAAGCCATGATTTGAATATTATTCCCCAACATTAGGGAATAAAGGGCAACTGCTTAATGCGTAGGATAAGCAAGGGCTATGATGATTAGGTAAGATAAAATTGTAGTTTTCCCTTTTCCTTGTAGTTGCTAGGGACAACCGATTTAGTCCAATGGATTTAAATTAAAATCTCTTTCATATGTTTGAGGTACCTATCGTATGAATGTATATTATTCGTGGTAATTTATTTATTAGGGATGCCCAAAAAACATATTATACAGAAATGTAGTTTTACTTGCAGTCCTTATATCATAGGTACTTAATCTGTAGTCAGTTCATCAGTTAGATCAGATTTAATTTGTTTTTTCACACATGCTTTTTTATGAAATGTCAGAAGCTAGTGCTCGGTTCCAATCGGTTGTTCCCTATGGAGAAGAAACGAACAGAAACTTCAGGGCTGCAGTTTAAAAAAAATATTAATTTTTCAATATTTCCACATTACAGTTGGTAGCTTATTCATCATTTAATATTGTGAAGTGTCAAGGCAGTGAAATTTTGCGAAACTTAACGAACCTATAGGTATACGTACAAAATTATAATAGTAATTATCAATTGTAATTATAATAGTAATACAAAATTATAATAGTATTTTTTTATTAAAAAGCTTAGTACTAATCTAGGCCAAGTACCTCAAGAGAAATATCCAAGGAAATCACCAAATTCTAACTATAAATAAAATAAATCCTAATAATATACATGAAATGTTACAATCATTGTCAGATTAAATAGTGAACAGTATTAAGTAATAGTGTGTGAAGTAACCTGAAACTCAAACATCGTTACACTGCTGAACTACAATCCTTTCAACATGTCGGTACATTGTCTAGGGTTCCTGCAAGAACATTACCAAATCTGAATTAAAAATAAAAGAAGAAGGAAACTAAAAAATAGGTAGAGATGATGCTTATTTCTAAGGAAATTTGTTCCAGCATACCTGCGAAAGGAGAGTTAGAAAAATACAGATGTAGACACCGTGTGTTACAGAGAAAGGAAAATTAGTACACACAAATAAATAATTGATAAATTGGTCTTTCCGCGACCTTTTTCGCTCTGCCTCAAGGAAATCAAATCCTTATATTATTTCCTCTCACTCCTTGGCCTGACCCCAGAACCGGATATAAGACGTGGCTACCGCCGATTGCCTCAACAAAGACAACGTGGTGCTACTCCCAATCGAGACAGACCTCCATCGTATGCTCTACCGTTTCTTCTGGACAATCCGCACAATGATAACGCGACGTTTATTTGCACCGAATTAAAAACATCTCGAAATAACAGTGTCCGGTCAAAACATTGTTGTCATGGGCACAGTGAGGACGCCGTGGTGCCTCTGTAACCACTTTGACGTCTTCAAAAAAGGACTGACTATTAAAAAAACCCACCCTGGTCCTTCTTAGCTTTTCGTACATGGGCTGGACCTTCCTTTCAGAAGCTGGTGCATGGGGCCAATAGACTTCGTCCTTGCTGGCTTCTGCTGTTGTTGAACAGGACCCGCCGACAACTTCAGAAGAGGAGCCTTACTGCAGCGGTTGTGCAATAAGTATTGGGTCCGGTGTAATGAGTTCATATAACCACGTTTATGAACTTCAAAATACTTTTACATGAGCTTGATTATCAGCACTGATTTTATACATACCATCTGTCTTTCAAATGCCTGAATTTCACCGATCTTATAAGTCGTAAAAGTTTCAACCGATGCTTTCCAAGCAAACTTGCCCTTTCCGCACTTTTAAAGTGTACAGCCACAACCAACCCAGCCCTAAACTGGCACAGATGCGAGTGGCGACCTAAACTAGATTTATAGCTCTTAAGGTAAAGTTGCGCACTAGGCGGAGAGTACATGAAACCGCTATTACCACCGGCCCTACCTTTTGTTTAGCGCTTTGCATATAAAATTGCAGCGTTCAGTTATCCGCTAAATGCTGAATTATCTTTGCAGATTGCTGCGGTAATCGAGTTGTGGGGAAACGTACAGCGGTTTTATGTTTCGTTTTGTGGGTTAGCTGTGATTGAAATTTAACGACACAGCTTTCAACGCAGCTAGTATTTAGCAGGTGTCTTTAATTAAGGCTATGTCTGAACCAAGCTTTTAGTAATATGGCGAAGAATAGTTACACAATTAAATCTGGTGGACTGTAGTTTTATGAGAAACTCCAGGTAATCGATACTGCTCTACTCATTGAATCACCCGTTTTACTAAGAAAAGTAAACAAATAAACATTTTTTTTTGTCTTCTCGTCTATATCCTTAGGCCAATAGGCTCTAAAAATTAAAAGAATCATGTAATTAAATAATTTATCATTTAGAACATCAGATTTATTTACAAAGTATAAGTATGCAATGCATTCGATTTCCTTGGAAGGCCCTCTGGTAATGAGACAATGCTATTTTAAATGTGGCTGTATGGGGAACTGGGAAAATGAAAAGCCTGTAAGTTTTCGTAAGGGATAAAAAATTCTAGATCCATCGTAAACTCACTTAATGAGGTGCTGTAACCAGGCTGTATTGGAACCGCTTCTAGAGCTACTGATTTATTAATTCACCTCGTAAAGATAAACAGATTCCTTTCAAAAATCCCAATCTGAAAGAAAACATAGCTATCCAACTCATCGTATGTCTTAAAATTCTATACGTTTAAAGTTTTTCTCATATGCTAGTAATACCTAAGTACAGCCAAGTATGACGCACTCGGGTAATGTGTAAAATTACAGGTAATGATAGATCAGCTCAGCGTCTATGAATATAATCAGCCATTTCCCATTATTAGCTTGTTGGAAATTGCGCAAGAACACGCCAGCCTGATGCACTAATGTTTTTGTTGTTTTAACCTGCTTTTATAACGGTAAGATAATTATATTTGGATTCACTAAAAACGCATAGAAAACCTTACTTAGACTGCAACATAAAGATTTGACCAATACATATTTTCTGTATAGACTTTTAAAGAGATTTTGACCCCTGAGTTTGTTTCGGTGTTTCTTCTCCAGGTAGTCAGCTAGGAAACACCGAACTCATCTAGCTTAAAAAAAAATGACGTGTAAAAGTGTTTTTTTAAAGCTACTTACAAAATAAAGATCATTTATCATTTATAATAATTGGCCTTGTAATGCTCCCACTGCTGGGACTTGCCTCCTCACTAGGAAAGAAATTGGGCCGCAATCTACCACGCGAGCCCCGGACGGTGAGCAATGGGTAGCTCGCCGTCCGGTCGTCTGGTAAGACCGAGTCCAAGTCGTCAACGGCGCGCACCGTTCCCGCGCGCCTCAAGGAGTGGTCAGCAAACTGCAGGGGCCCTTCAGGGTCGAAGCCTCCTGGAGCCTAGAGGGTGGTGAAAACTGTTACCTCGACTCCAGGAATAAGGCAAGGAAGGTACGAGGTAGGTTTTTTAGTCGGTAAGTGTTTGACACTGGTCTCCCGCTCCGCCCAAGAGCGGGTTTCGTCATTGGATGATTTTCACCTACCATAAAAAAAAAAAAACCACGCGAGCCCAGTGCGGCTTGATAGATGTCATATGTCTTCGAATTGTTGATTTTAGGATATGTTAGTTTCCTTACGATGTTTTCCTTCACCTCTTTGAGAGCGGTGCTGATGAAATAAACAAAGTAATGCGCTCTCGACTTCACCATAAGTTACAATTTGGTTTTTTTCCATCAGATTGACGTCAACGAGCTATAATTTCTAGGAAGCCTCTAATCATTTTCATAGTAAATCAAATCTATGCTATTACACCTATTATTATATTAAATTATTTCTAGGAATTATGTAGAATAATATAATGGGATATAGAGTAGCGGTGGCCCAGAGGTACCGGTCCCGACATACGAGTACGTCGTGGGTTCAAACCCTATCAGGCGCATTACTTTGTGTAATTTGTTTCATTACCATTACTTACTCTCAAAACGGTGCAGGAAAAACTAGTAAGGAAACTGGCATATCCTAGAACCACAAATTCAAAGACATGTGACATCTACCAATCCTCTTTGGGCCGGCTTGGTGGATTACGATTCTCTCTCCTATACAAGAGGCCTGAGAGCCTGCTTGGATGGTTATGCTTACGTATTGGTAAGACAATACTTATATTTGTTTTACTGAAAAAAGTATTTCTTATTTAGTAAGTCCTATTAACTTTTCGAATACCGTAATTAGAGACATAATAGAAAGACAATAGGTGTGCTAAACCCGACATTTGCGTTGGGATCAAGAGTTTAAGGAACATCTGCTAACAAGAAACATCCACGTGTACGACACGATACACCTGGTAGTTAGTTACCAGATATTGGTTCTAAGGAGACGAGGGATAGCTCAAACCATCTTTGATATACGATACTGTTACTTCGACCGAGTGTTTCATATAGACACTAATTTCATGCCGGAATTTATAATACATTGGTACCTGCTGTCCAAGCTCATTAGCCACACGATCTCGCTTCTAAGTTTTTAGACAACAATCTATCTATCCTAATAAGTTTTTTGCTTGGTGCTCACGATTTAATAATTGTAAAATTGTCAACGTGCTCGATAGATGGCGTTGGCGTCAAGTTAGAAGTCTCTATGGTTCAGTTACCGGCAGTAATATGTAAGCTAAACTTTTTTTTGCAATAAATGAGATACGTCATTACATAGTCCACATAGATAAATATACAGTTTGTTTTTCATTTTCTTGAGTTGATTTAGTGATAAGCAAGTGCCTCTGTTAGGCGTGGAGATTTTTTTTTAAGTGATAAATAATCAATAGCTTCTCCCACCCTGAGTGGAGCAAGAGGGAGTGTCAGCAATTTATCGACTACATCCGTCCATATTTCTTTAGTTGGCATTAGTGTCCCAGGGCCGTGGTAAGTCTTTCGAGCAATCCTTCGAACTCCTGTTTGTCCGACTGTCAACTGCTAATTGATACTTCAGACAAATAGATACCTAACATATAGGAATACTTAGCAAATCTTACACCAGTATCCCCAAAGAATCCACAACTGGCCATAGACCTCTGCAAACACAAAACTAATGCCAATTGAGTTCATTCTACCAAAAATACGGCGGCGATGATCATAAAGGATCCAACAAAGCTCTCCTAAACGGCTTTAACTGTATTAATTAAATTATAATTGAATATTTAGGGATGTGCGGAGTGTCTCGCGGGAATCATACCGGGAATTGAACACAACGGACGCTTGTACCGGCTTGTGTTGTATTATGTTCATGCATTGGTAATCAGCTGTTGTAGTTATGTGGGTTTAATTCTTCGCAAACTATATTTAGGTATCACGTTTTGCAGTTTTTCATTTCATCTCGCAGTCTGTGTTCAGTCCGAGCGAATGGACATCCTCACAGTATTGCAACTGTCACAAGAAACACCCTGGGCGTTGCTGCACCGCAAGCGTGGGTTTGCAGACGACAGGCAATAGGCAGCTCGCCGTCCTCTGGGTAAGACTGAGCCTGTACCGTCAATGACGCTTAGTGGTGTTTCAGCGAGTAAAAGTCTGAAACGCCTTCTCACTCAACCCTAGCGTGAAAAAACATTGGAAAATTTTCTTCAAAAAAAAATATATATATGTCACTTTTAATTTCATAATTGGAATTTAATATGGCAGTAGAAAAACGCAGCTTTTATTGCTAAGCAGTAGTTGCTGAAGGATCGATAGATATTGCTTTAGTGGGTAACCAATAAAGAAATGTTGTGTAATCGTTTGTTCTTTTTATCACTCCATATTATATAAAAATAGCGACCCGTCCCGGCTCGCACGGGTACTGATATTGAATATATTATATATGTATTATACACGTAAACCTTCCTCTTGAATCACTCTATTTATTAAAAAACCGCATCATAATCCGTTACGTACTTTTAAAGATGATGAAAAAAGATGCCCCACTTGGGAGGAGGAAAAAAATTAATATAACAATGAGTTTATTGCTGTCAAATCCAAATATACTCGTAGCTATTTTGAAAGAAAATAGTTTAAACGCTAACTTCTAGCCGAGTTGATAATCCACTTTAGTCAGCGCGCATTCTAGAATTTCAATCGGAAATATTTCCAATCTATGGCTAATCAAACTGCATTGTTTTCTTCTTTTTGTTTCACAGTAACTTGCAACAGAACAAATGTTACTTTGTTAGGATGTTTCAACTCTTCATTCTTTTAATTTTCAAGTTTATGTTTTGCTATCTGCTGCCAGCGGATTCGCCCGGGTAAAAGAGATAAAACTTATTCTATGCGCTTTTCCAGGACTTCATCTATCCGCGTACACCTACCTACAAAGTTTCATTCGCACCCTTTCGATGGTTTGAGCGTGAAGAAATAACAAATACACACACTAACAAACTTTGCCTTAATCATATGATTGTTCCTGCATCGGATACGTGCGGAAATTACGCCTAGGAGTGTCGCCACTGTATGGACACGGTGAAGCACACGGTAAAGGTGTACCCCGCTTGGGAAAAGAACCGCCGTGTCCTCGAGGCCATGGTGAAGCGAGGAGGTGTCACACTACCCGGGCTGAGGTCGCTCAAAAGAATCACAGCAGCGCTGGAACACCAAGAGTAACTGAAAGAACATTATCATGTTACCCTTATCCCATATTATTTGGGTTCGGCACAACATGTTTTTTTCCTATCACCCGTCACTATCACTGACTCCTCTTCTTTCATATCACACACAATCAGTCCATCATGAAGGAACATGGGTGGGTTGTAGGTAGTAAAAGCCAAGGAGACGTTTTTTGTTGAATTATTAACATCCCTGTCCATCTAATCTGCCTACAGATTACGATCTCCTAACCCTTCAGGGTCGGTTTAGAAATTCCGAAACTTGTAAAACGGGCTAGTTCTCGTTATTAGCAGCGCTTAAGCTTCGTCCTATAAGCAATAGTGGACACTTTACGACGGGAATTATGGTGATAACGACTTCAAAATTAAAGACCCTCTGCCCTCTGTATATGTACCACACTATAAAAGCTTGATATGTTTTTTTTTTTTTTAATTAATAACTTGTTCATCTACAAACCTGTCCGTAATCAAACGAGAACCATACTGACAGAGGGGTACAAGCCTCTTAGTTAGGTAAGTAAAATCATCTAGTGTTACTAACTACGAACATTGCTACGCAAACGTCCATACAGATGTACATAGCTTTCAAGATGAAAGCAACTTTATCTCGAAGCAGTAAGGTTGCTTTTCGTAATTCCAGGGTTCCTGACGTGTAGTTGACAGTGCCTGTTGCTAATAACTTGGTCCATCGTATATTGGGTTTCTGTTGCACTGGCCGTCTTCAGGTGCAAAGGGACATGCATTTGAACGCATGGACGCTCTTAAGCTTGAACAACAGTATGTATTAAGTAAATGTATTTCATATGACTTGAATCGAATAGGCTATTCAGTATGAGCTGTGGCACTGTTTGAAAGAGTTACTCTAACCCTTAAATGAAAAGTTGAAGAGGGAACACAGATGAAACAGGGGAGACAGAAAAAAAAAATATGTTAAACTGGACTTTAAAATAGACTTTATTTGCTTATTAATTTGATATAGGAATATTTACATGTTTTTAGGGTTCCGTAGCCAAAATGGCAAAAACGGAACCCTTATAGTTTCGTCATGTCCGTCTGTCCGTCTGTCCGTCTGTCACAGCCGATTTACTCGGAAACTATAAGTACTACAGTGATGAAATTTGATGGGAATATGTGTTGTATGAACCGCTACAAAATTATGACACTAAATAGTAAAAAAAAGAATTGGGGGTGGGGCCCCCCATACATGTAACTGAGGGATGAAAATTTTTTTTTCGATGTACATACCCGTGTGGGGTATCAATGGAAAGGTCTTTTAAAATGATATAAAGTTTTCTAAAAAACATTTTTCTTAAAGTGAACGGTTTTTGAGATATCAGCTCTCAAAGTCGTAAAAAGTATGTCCCCCCCCCTCTATTTTTATAACTACGGGGTATAAAATTCTAAAAAAAATAGAGGTGATGCATGCTAATTAACTCTTTCAACGATTTTTGGTTTGATCAAAGTATCTCTTATAGTTTTTGAGATAGGTTGATTTAACTGTAATTTTGGTTAAGTTATTGTGCTTACACTGAAAACGATGGCTGAACCTATAAGTACAAGGCAAAATATCGGGAGAGTTTAGGCTCCATTCACCAGGTGTATAAATTGACATAATAAGTTTATTATATTTGCTGCTACGGAACCCTTTGTGCGCGAGCCCGACTCGCACTTGGCCGGTTTTTTTTTTTTTTTATAGAACTTAGTGTGATTTATTTTCAAAGTTTAATCTATCACGGACAAAAAAGTGAAGATCAGGAAAAGACCATGGGGTTTATTTTTATGAAATTTTCACAAAAAAAAACTTACCGTTACACGTACTGTTAAACGTATTGCATTTAATAAATGAAGGACAATCTTGATTCATTAGGCGTAGCTATCTGCCCTTTAACTCCAACGACTACCGGGACATTGACTGCTGTATTAACATTCCACATGTCGACAAATTCCCAACCTCCTCCTCTTCCTCTCTCCTCTTTTTGAAGTCGGCTAAGGATTATGTAACATTACCCATTAGCATATCAGAGACCATCTTGCATTACAAACGACAGCGCTAATCACACGTGCTGCAGTATAGGTACATGTGTAATTATATACGTACTCCATCAATCTTACTCTCCGGTTCCTCTTACCGTCACAATTTCACTGACAAGCAGATTTATCCTTGCGTGGATTCGTCTTTATGGCACTGTGTACTGTTTGTTTACTTGTGAGTCGTAAAAAGACTTAAAACAACTGCCTAATATAAGTATACACTAAAAGAGGTAAAGTTTGTGAGTCAGTTTGTAGCTAGTTGCTAATATCTGAAACAACTGAACCAATCTTGAAAATTGTCAACGCCTAGTTAAGCGATTACGGGTCGGCTAGTTATTTAGATACCATAGCATCAGCCTTATAATGGTCCCACTGCTGGGACTCAGGCCCCATCTCTAGGAGAGGAAATGGGCCGTTAACCACCATGCAGGCCAGGGCCTGCACTGGTGCAGATTGGTGGCATGTTACAACCACAAATCCGCATTGGACCCGCGGTGGATGTCTCATGTCTTCGATTTATTTGTTCTAGGACATGCCGGTTTCCTTTTTTTACAGAAGTACAGTACGGCCGTCGGATTTTAGCGAGTCTTGTAGTAAGTCTTGAAAATTCGTAAAAAAAAAAATGTTACTTGCAGTTGTTATTGCTGTAAAAAACTGTTACTGGCATTTTTTTTAATATTTTTTTTGTACGTGTTTTCAAGCGCTAAAATTCGCAAAGCCTAACTTGAGACTTGCAAGATCCGACGTGCTAGTCGTTTCGTAGTCGTACATAGACAGTTGAACGACTAGCGCCAATGCACTGGCTTCACTTACAGCCGATCTGCTCCATTCCGGGTCGATTGTGATGTTATTTCTTGAATGCACAGAAATAGAAGCAGATAGCTGCGTCTCCCGTCACAGTATCATAAATCACATTTAATCTAATTAAACAAGTTCACTTTGTCCCAACACCGCATGGCTCGTTTTATTGCCTGCAGTAATAAAACTGCTACAAACTTACTCTAATTTCCATCTAATTATTCTTAGTTGGAGTTCGTATAACCACTAACTATTAACTGTTTGCTAATGCTAAGATAATTGCTTCATTGTACCTTTTCTCTTCTCATATTTATGAGATAACATTAGGTATATTCTTTTGGTCGCCATAACTCACGAAAGGATGAAGTTTTTCAATTACGTAGCATGGGAGAACCTTTGGTTTTGGAACATTTTGCTGAAATCAGTACATATTTATTCCGGTTGCGAAGTTATCGATTTCACCGGAGGTACTGAATTATGATACGGTTTAGGTCGTATTGGTATCGTTGTTTTGATCTCTATATCATATTATAGTATAATATAATGTTGCTTACCGCTGTCCCTATGTATGCTTAGATCTTTAAAAGTACGCAACAGATTTTGATGCGGTTTTTTTAATAGATAGAGTGATTCAAGAGGAAGGTTTATGACTTTATGTGTATAATTCATGCATAATATGTTCAATATCAGTACCTGTGCGAAGCTGGGGCGGGTCGCTAGTGTATATATAAACACTCGCCGTGAGGCTTGAACGGCTGGAGCGATTTCTGGATAAGGTTCTTATGAAAGGAAAAATTCGGATAGAGTAGAATAGAATAGTCAGTCGACGGGAGTCAAGCCGTGGGCAAAAACTAGTAAAGCAATAACATCTGTGTATACACATGAAGTTAAATATTCTAACGTAAAATCAAAGTCAATACCTTATTATTTTAACTATTCTGTCACATTATTGACAACACAACTACTATGTACTTATTATTTACTTTGCGAACAGACTGTTTTTTTAAACAACATTTGTACTAATATTTAAATAAGGAGCGATTTGTAGTTATGTTTGTAAGGAATGTATTAAAAAAAAAAAAACTGAACCGTTTTTTCAAATTCCTTCATTAGTAGAATGTTACTCTTATCTCTGGGTTTGTCTGATGACGATACTTACGAACAAAGTAGATGGCGCCCTACGATTAAGAAAGCCCACCCTGTGTAATGTGTAACGAGGGTAAAGAATAATTAGAATACAACTTAGCATTAATTTAATATTAAAATATTTGATTTGTTGACAATAAAACAAGTGGCGCCATCTATTAGAAAATAAAAGAACTAGAGTTGGCGAGCTTATGGCAGAATCAGATTTTTCCGATTTGCTACGAGGTTGAGTACTTATTTCCAAGGCCTTGGTGTTACTCTTTCATATTTATTTACCCATGGCCCTAGGAGTCTTCGACCCTGCTGGGCCCCTGCAGTTTGCTGACAATTCTTTGAGGCGCGTGGGAACAATCTGTCATCAGAGCTGTCGACGTCTTGGGCTTGATCCGGACAGTCGGATAGCGAGCTACTCATTGCTCGCCGTTCGCGGAAATCGGGATCGCAAAGGCGACGGTGGTGGCGTAAGCGCCGTTGCCGCATACCGTCGTCCTCCGCCTTAGCTAGCATTACTGCTTCGCAGAAGGATGCAACCGTCTTCCACCCGTCCTTGCTCCAGACTATGGAATACATATCATGCGATTTATTCGTATTGTTACGCCGTAAAAATAGAACACGTCGTTTCTTCGACAAAGCTGAAAGTATCACCGAATAATTAAAACGCATTGCTAGTCGAAACCTCCAGAATAGAAGTACGTACCAGGGCCTAGCAAATTCTAGAAAAATCCGACACGTATAAGTAGGTACTCAATAATTCTGAGAACTTTTGTAGGTACTTAAGTAACTTGGTAAAGGAATTTGTACCTTCAGTCTTTTACTATAGAGTCGAAATTCGTATGAGTCGTGGGGTCGAGTAGTTACCTACCGGTTGGTAATAAGAATAATTTATTGCTTCGCGGAAACGGTTTCTTTTGTTCTGGTGTGGCCTCGAACCTTCGGTATCTAGAATTTTCTTGGCTCTGAGTATAAATACGTGTTCGCTGGCCGGACGTGGGTCAGTTTGATTTCGACTGCGAACGAGTGCGAACTAACCAAGTCAAGTGAAGAGCGTTTTCATCCATACGACGACCTAAGCGATATTCTTACGGATCTTTAGAGTGCATTACGAAGTGGTTAATTGGCGATTGGACTAATTGGTGTTTTGTTTGTGGAAAATAAATCTCTCTCTAAGTAAACCGGCATTTGATTACTCACGTTCGTAACAACTGGTGTCAGAAGTGAGATGCCATTACTGCAGAGAGACGACGAACAGCGACCACGAACAAGAAGACAAACGGAAATGGATGCTGCGCGTCACCGTCTAGAGGAGGAAAATCAGGCTAGTATGGGAGCAACGGCAGCTGCTGAGATGCCAACAGGATCAACTTCAGAAATGAGCCTCGCTGCCGTGTTGGCTGCCATGCAAGCTAGTATGGAAGCCGTTCGCCGCGAACAAGAAACCGCCCGCCGCGAACAGGAAGCCGCTCGCCGCGAACAGGAAGCCGCTCGCCGGGAACAGGAAGCTAACCAGCGCCAGCTCCAGGACCTTATCGCGGCTAACCAGGAAGAAGCTCGCCGCGAACAGGAAGCCGCTCGCCGCGAACAGGAAGCCGCTCGCCGCGAACAGGAAGCTAACCAGCGCCAGCTCCAGGACCTAATCGCGGCTAACCAGGAAGAAGCTCGCCGCGAACAGGAAGCCGCTCGCCGCGATCAAGAGGCTAAGCAAAACCTGATCCTCGAGAAAATCGATCACGGCCTCGTCACGCTGGGCGAGAAAGTCAAGAATCTCACCTTAGAGGTCAAGGAGGTTTCCGCCCGAACTGATACTTTGGAAACCCGAATAGATGGCCACGAAGATCGCCTGCTGGACATAAATAAAAAAATTGTCAAGTTAGAAGCACGCGAACCCGTTGCCATTGGCTCATCAGCGCACACCCACTGTACGTCGGCCGCAAAGCTTGATGTGCCACGTTTTGACGGCACGTCATCATGGACCGCGTTCAGATACCAATTTGAAACGTTGGTAAAAACAAACCGCTGGGATGATGAGCAGTCTTTCGCAGCGTTAACCTTGGCACTACGAGGAGATGCATTACTGGTTCTAGAGAACCTTCCTTCAGACGGCAGGACCTTGGAGCGTCTGATGGAAGGGTTAGACACTCGCTACGGTGACAAGCACCTCGAGCACGTATTCCGCGCGCAGCTTCGCGAGAGAACACAAAAGCCCAACGAGAGCCTCCAACAGTGGGGTGTCGAGGTTGAACGGCTGGTGCGGCGCGCATACGTGTCGATGACACCGGAGACCGTGGAAGTATATCTGGTGCAGGCATTCATCGACGGTCTACGGGATACTGAAGTAAGAGCTACGGTGCGACTTGGACACCACCAAACTCTGAAGAGTGCGATGGCTCACGCTTTGGAAGTGGAAGCCGTACGACAGGATTCACGCACGCACAGGGTTCGAGAAGTGGTGGTCTCGCCTTCAGTGCAGCCACGCCAACGAGAAGGTGTGGTTTCTTCTTCGGCAAAGTCCCGCTATATTCCGACGTGCTACGGGTGCGGAGAAAAAGGGCACATTCGTACCGATTGCCCCAAAAGAAAGAGAAGTGTGGACTCCGGAACCCAAGTTAACGAAGAGTCGTTAAACTAAATGTCGCCAGGGCCGCGGGGCGGGTGCTGGCTGGTCAACTTAAGGCCCCAACCATAACCATCAATCAAGTCCACAACGGAAATAGTTTGACCATCGAAGGAACACTGAATGAACGTGCTTGCAATTTCACCGTTGACACCGGGGCGTCACGGACTATTATAAGACCTGAGTTGCTGAAACGCACAATCTTGTGGCAAAGAAAGTCTCCATCCTGCCGACTTCAGACAGCAACCGGCCAGCCAGTCTCCGTCCTCGGTGATACAGATATAGAGTTTAAAATCGGTGATCAAGTATACACACATTCTGTTTTAATTGCAAATATTACCGATGATTGCATTCTGGGTTTGGACTTCTTGCGGAAGTACCGGTGTGTTTTGGACATTGATAAGGGAGTATTGAAGTTCCCAGACCAAGAAGTGTTCCTGCGAGGAGTCAACACATGTAACCTCTATTGTGTGAAAGATACTACATTGGCTCCGAGAACAGAAACTTTAGTTGAAGTAAAATTTCCTAAGAAAATCAGGCAACAAAGATGCGTAATAGTTGAGGATACTGGCCGGCATCCGGAACTCATCACTGCGAGGACATTGGTAATGACGAAAGGGAAATCTAAAGTGCGAATTGTAAATCTTGGGAAAAAGGAGGTCCACTTGAAGAAAAACAGTGTTGTTGGGAGATGTGAAGAAGTGAAGTATCTCCGCCAAATCAACACATCTCCAGTGAAGCAGGACTCAACGAGAGATGAACCTGATCACATCCAGCAACTTCTGGAAAGTTCTAAGAAGAATTTATCGACCTCAGAACTACAGCAAGCCAGGGAATTTCTGCTACGGTTTCAGGATATTTTTGCAACGGGAAAGGACTGCGGAAGAACAGGTCTTGTCAAGCATGAAATAGACACAGGTGATGCTAGACCAATTAAACAGAGACCGCGCCGCATACCCTGGGCTAAAGAAACTGAAGTGGCAGAAATGGTAAAGGACATGGCTGATAGTGGAATAATTGAACCTTCTACGAGCCCATGGTCTTCTCCTGTCGTTCTTGTAAAGAAAAAGGACGGCAGTACAAGATTCTGTGTCGACTACAGAATGCTGAATAATGTCACGAAGAAGGACAGTTACCCCTTGCCGAGGATCGACGATACGCTGGATATGCTCAGTGGTATGAGGTGGTTTTCAACCATTGATTTGAAAAGTGGCTACTGGCAAGTGGAAATCAGCGAGAAGGATAAAGAAAAGACAGCGTTCAGTACGGGCATTGGCAATGGCCTGTGGCAATTTAACGTCATGCCTTTTGGGTTGTGCAATGCTCCAGCAACCTTTGAACGCCTCATGGAACGAGTCATGATTGGTCTTCTTGGTGACGTCTGTCTAGTATATTTGGATGACGTCATTATAATGGGCCGCACTTTTAAGGAAAACCTAAGGAACATGGAAAAAGTGTTCACCAGAATACGAGGGGCTAACCTAAAACTAAGCCCAAAGAAGTGTGCCCTGTTCAAGAAGGAGGTCAGCTACCTAGGACATGTGATTTCCGCTGATGGAGTGAGAACCGACCCTGAGAAGATAAAGGCTGTGCAACAGTGGCCAGTTCCAAAGAATAAAACAGAAGTACGTGCATTTCTAGGGCTATGCACATACTACAGAAGGTTTGTTATGAGTTTTTCTGACATTGCAAAACCTCTACATCAACTGACTGAGGATAAAAGAGAATTTATCTGGGACAACAACTGTGAGTCAGCGTTCAACGAGCTGAAGCAGCGGCTATGTGAAGCACCTATACTGGGGTATCCGAGCAGAGATGGAAGATTTGTCGTTGACACAGATGCCAGCAATACGGGAATTGGTGGCGTATTGTCACAGGTGCAAGATGACCGACAGATCGTGATCGCTTACTTCAGTAAGGCACTTTCAAAGCCCGAGAGGAACTACTGTGTTACTCGACGAGAACTGCTGGCTGTAGTAAAAACCTTGCAGCACTTCCATAAGTACCTCATAGGAAGGCAGTTCACGTTAAGGACCGACCACGCTGCACTGAAATGGCTGCTACAGTTTAAAAACCCGGAGGGTCAAGTTGCAAGATGGCTCGAGCAGCTGCAGGAGTTCAATTTCGTGACGGAACATCGGAGTGGAAAAGGGCATAACAATGCTGATGCCCTGTCGCGACGTCCGTGTGATGAAGACTGCAGACATTGCCAGCAAAACGAAGCCAGAGAACACGTGAACTTGATTAGAACTGAAGGCAACTTCAAGAAATCCCAGGAAGAAGATGACGATATTCGACCGGTACTGGACTGGTTGCGTAGTGGAGCTAGGCCCCAGTGGAGTGAAGTATCGTCACTTAGTCCCGTCACAAAGAGCTACTGGGCGCAGTGGGACAGTTTAGTCCTGGAGAATGATGTGCTCTGTAGGAAATGGGAATCGAACGATGGCAAGGAGGTGACCACACAAGTGATAGTACCACGAAGTGAAGTGGTCCCCCTGCTACAGGAAATACACGATGGTGCTTCTGGTGGACATCTGGGGATCAAGAAGACTCTACTGAAAGTGAGACAGCGGTATTACTGGCTCAATTGTAGAGAGGACATAGAGCAATGGTGTCGGAAATGTACAGCGTGTGCATCTGTGAAAGGACCACAGACTAGAAGCAGGGGCAAGCTTCAGCTGTACAATGTGGGAGCCCCATGGGAACGCATTGCCATCGACGTTGCTGGACCATTTCCAATTACAAATGATGGAAACAAATACATAGTGGTGATCCAGGACTATTTCACAAAATGGCCAGAAGTCTTTGCCATTCCCAATCAGGAAGCGACGACAGTGGCGAAGAAGGTGGTTGAAGAAGTAGTGTGCCGATATGGCGCACCTTTGGAGATCCATTCCGATCAAGGCCGTAACTTTGAATCTGCGCTGTTCCAGGAGATGTGTACCCTTCTGGGGATTTACAAGACACGCACAACACCTGCGCATCCACAGTCGGACGGAATGGTGGAAAGATTTAACCAGACCCTGGAGAATCACCTGGCTAAGGTTGTCGATGACCATCAGAAGGACTGGGACCGGTATATTTCACTATTTCTGATGTCTTATCGATCGGCAGTGCACGATAGCACGGGATATACTCCAGCAAGAGTGAATTTCGGCAGAGAGATGAGACTTCCAGTCGATGCTATAACTGGCGTGCCACCTGACAAGACCAAGCCAGTTACGGACTATGTCAGTGACCTTCAAGATCAATTGGACGAAGTGCATAAACGAGTACGTGAGAATAGCATGAACACCAGCTCCAAAATGAAAACTAGGTACGACCGTAATGCCAACACCAAGGGATTTGAAGAAGGTGCACTAGTCTGGCTCCACAACCCGCTCCGACGAAAAGGGAAGTCGCCGAAACTTCAAGCTCGATGGGAGGGACCTTACACCGTGATGAAAAGGATTAACGACGTGACCTATCGCATCAAGAAAGGACTAAGAGGGAAGCCTAAGGTAGTCCACTTGGATAGACTGGCGCCGTACCGTGGATCTAATAATGCTCGGGACGAGCATGACTAAGAGGGGGGCACTGTTACGCCGTAAAAATAGAACACGTCGTTTCTTCGACAAAGCTGAAAGTATCACCGAATAATTAAAACGCATTGCTAGTCGAAACCTCCAGAATAGAAGTACGTACCAGGGCCTAGCAAATTCTAGAAAAATCCGACACGTATAAGTAGGTACTCAATAATTCTGAGAACTTTTGTAGGTACTTAAGTAACTTGGTAAAGGAATTTGTACCTTCAGTCTTTTACTATAGAGTCGAAATTCGTATGAGTCGTGGGGTCGAGTAGTTACCTACCGGTTGGTAATAAGAATAATTTATTGCTTCGCGGAAACGGTTTCTTTTGTTCTGGTGTGGCCTCGAACCTTCGGTATCTAGAATTTTCTTGGCTCTGAGTATAAATACGTGTTCGCTGGCCGGACGTGGGTCAGTTTGATTTCGACTGCGAACGAGTGCGAACTAACCAAGTCAAGTGAAGAGCGTTTTCATCCATACGACGACCTAAGCGATATTCTTACGGATCTTTAGAGTGCATTACGAAGTGGTTAATTGGCGATTGGACTAATTGGTGTTTTGTTTGTGGAAAATAAATCTCTCTCTAAGTAAACCGGCATTTGATTACTCACGTTCGTAACAGTATCAAATTAGCTCACAAAACGGCAACTAATTTTAACACCCAGACTATTATCAGAAGCCATAAAAATCTAACTTGTATGTTCTCCCAATCAGAGTGACTGGTAGTTAAAACAAGCGATGTAATCAGCAGCGCTATCGATATCAGTATCTAATCACGGCCGAATCCTATAGTGCTTCCGAAAGGGATGGCGCGCGTCGCCGTGGCAACGGACTTGTATGAGAATGAGGCAGCTGAAAAATGAGCATGTGTACCAGAGTCCAGAACTAATGTGGATTTTATACTGCCGTTTTTTTTTTGGTGGTATAAAAGGTAGAAAGCTGAGCAGAGTTGTAAGATTCGGAAAGAAAAGTTGCACAGTTATTTTTTTTCCTGTAAAGACAAATAGTTTACTGTTTCATTTATATACGACGTGCCGTATAATTTCTGTCTGCATTATTTGGTACGATAGATTACAGTTTAAGAAATCTGATGGTTTATCACTGCGTTTAGCAGAAGCTTCATCATCATCAGCCTTTTTAATATTTCCGCTGCTAGGACTCAATGTGCCTTTTTAATGTGCCTACTGCTGAGACTCAGGCCTCCACTCTAGGACAGGGAAGCAGATGCCTCTAGAAGAGGAAAGCATATGCAATCACGAGTAATTGCGTCTTTGTCTATCAATTGGCAAGGTCAACACAAAATACAATATTCATGGCATGACTATAATAGGAAACGTCCTCTCCATCAGGATTTTTTTTTCAACAGCCCTTACTGTCCCACTGATAGGTAAAGGCCTCCCCCAAGGCTTTTCAAATCTTCTTTCATCAGGAATTATAGGAATATTAAAAAAAAAGTGAAGTACTACCACAACCTTTTAAACTCTCTGAATCATAGAATGCATTTTACTAAAAAACTTAAAATTAATTGACTGGCCTGTTGGTCTAGTGGTTAGTGGCCCTGACGGTTGTGCCAGAAGTTGTGGGTTCGATTCCCACCCAGGACAAATGTTAGTGTGATAAGTTCAATCATTTGTTCTGTGTCTGTGTGTAATTTATCAATAATTATGTATGTATTTAGAAATATATAAGTGTGTTTATCAGTTGTCTAGTGCCCATAACACAAGCTCTGCTTAGCTTGGGACTAGACGATGTTGTGTGATAGTTGTTGAATATATTATATATTAATGTTAACTTTTATTTCTTTCTTTATTTTCTTTCATTCCTTCTTGATATCATAATTAATTTCATAATTGCACTGTTCCCACAACATCACATGTCTTTTTCCACAAAAGGCGTACATGAACAGATTACCAATAATGGCCGTTTTATTTCAATAAATATTAATCTGCAGCGCATATCGTGTCAATAACGTTTCACCGGTATGTGGGTTAAATCAATTAAGCAGTTAATTAATGTCGCGCCACACTTGTCATGTCACTTGTTATATTCGTTTGTGGGATTTTCACTTAATATGTGTTGTACTAGCTGCGGCCAGTGGCTTCGCTCGCGTGGTAATTGAAATTTTAAAAATATTTTTTTATACTTTAAATGCGACCCGCCCCAGCTTCACACGGATACTGATATTGAATATATTATGCATTTATTATAAACCTAAACCTTTTTCTTAAATCAGTTTATTATCTGTTAAAAATATTTAAAAAAATATTACCATCTATTAAAAAAAAAACTGCATCAAAATCCGTTGCGTACTTTTAAAGATCTAAGCATACATAGGGACAGCGGTAAGCAACTTTGTTTTATACTACCATCCTAATGATTGTACACCGCATTTATTACAAACTAGCTTTTGTCAGCGGCTTCGCCCGCGTACATAAAAAATAGCCTATGTCACTCAGGAGTAAAGCAGCTTTCTGTTGTTGCTGAAATTTTTCCAATCGGACCAGTAGTTCCAGAGATTACCCCCTACAAACAAAAAAACAAACTAACAAAAAAACAAACTTTACCTCTTTATTATATTAGTGTAGATAGATATACACAGGACAAACAAAAATAAGGGTAGGTACCTACAATGGGCGGTCTTATCGCACAGGGCAATCTCTTACAAAAAATCTTTGGATTGACTGCGCAAAAGGAGATAGATTTTGGGTGAAATATGTAGTATTTCAGGCCACGATTTACTCGTTTGTGCGTTAGTTTCATCGAAATCTGTTTAGTCGTTCGAGAGTCTAAGAACTAACACACACACACATTCACAAAGTTTTTCCCTTTATAACGTGAAAATGATGTGATTAGGTACTTTGCACGCATTCTCACACTGTCATACTTTCTTTTGTGAAAATAGTGTACTTACTTTTTAAATAACAACACAATCCGTTTAGCCGTCTCAGTGTGAGGAGTAGCAATTATAAGTTACTTACATATAATTTCTGTCTTGTACAAATTTAGCCTACTGCACTTTGTGGCTAATGTCCTTAAAAAATGTGCATTAGTCGCAAAGTGCACTAGGGTGGCAACGCGGCTGCAACGCTGCTGCTGAGCTTGATAATGCTGTTGATATGATACGCAGTACCAGTGCAGGTATAGGGCTACAATCACATTGCAACCCCGCGGCCCTTTTTCAGCAAATCATTACATTACATAGTATGAAACAAAGTCGCTTCCTGTCCCTATGTATGCTTAGATCTCTCAAAACTATGCAACGGATTTTGATGCAGCTTTTTTTAATAGATAGAGTGATTCAAGAGGAAGGTTTATATGTATAATACATGCATAATATATTTAATATCAACATTGCATCCGTGCTAACTTGGGGCGGGTCGCTAGTATATACATAAACGCGTCCTTAATCTTCCAAAAATATATCAAAACAAAGAAAAAACTGTTTTTTTTTGTTACGTTTCTGCACCACCTTAAAGTCGACTGGTAGAAAATGCCTAATGCATTAAATCCGCCTTTGTACAGTCTTATGTGCATAAAGTTTTAATAAATAAATATTTTTGTTACAGGTAAACTCCCTCTTGTCAACTCGAAATGCAGACTAAGTTCGAAAATCAACAATGTTCTTCCTTATCCTTGCTGATACGAATTAGCTTTAAAACGCGAACACTTCCAATGCAACGATCACGTAAGTAAATACAATACAACATGTGCAGTGTGTTCCGTTCAGTGGAAGCACTTGCGAGGCGATGACCGCCGTCCCGCTCCGACCCTGACCCCGATCAACTGCTGATGCAGGGCTGGCACTAGGCTGGAAAGGATACCCCAAGATGTTACTTATTTTTATTTTACATAGGCTCGCGTTTGACCACTATCTCACCTGATGGTAAGCGATGATGTGGCTGACGATGAAGCATGCTTGCCTAGAAGTAACCTATTCAGTCTTGACTTATAGACCCTAAGTTGTACGCACTAAGAATTAGCTTCAATGAGGTATAGTTACGAACGGATGAGGCAATGGCTTTATACTTTGCAAGATAAAGAACCGCAAAAAATTATATATCCGAGTAGAATTCCCCGTCGGAGTAAATTTTTCCTGATAGCTATAACATTGGTGTCTTTAAGTCAAGAGTGAATAGGTTACTTCTAGGAAAGCGTGCTCCATCATCGCCTACATCATAATATATCATCACTTGCGATCAGGTGAGATAGGGGTCTAACATGAGCCTATACATAATAACAAAAAAAAATCACTAATAACACCATAGACCTACTACTGAATGTCCTAAAAAAGATTACATTAAGACGTAGGAAAAAAGGGCTCTGACAAAGGGAAACAAGGAAATGACTTGTTGGTTTGAGTGGGAATTGTCACATAACCTTGTAACATGTCAAGTTTTATCTTTATACATGGAAACTACATCAATACTAAGCACTTTAGTTCATCAGCAATTAAGATACGATATGAGTGGTCGAAGGTGATACTTCGTAAAAATTATTTAAAAGAAAACACTTTTACTATAAGCATGTAAAAGTGTATTCGATACCTGTAACAAAGATGTAATTGTTTTGCATTTTTGTCTGTGTGTCTATCTATTTTGTTCTTGGTAAACGAGTTAGAGTAGTGCCAAACGGCTTTATGCTGTCTGACGCAAACGAAGTTGCAGGCAACAACTAGTCTAAAATGAAAACAGAGATTACGTTTTGGTTAAAAGTTTTCAACAATTGGTAACTTTTAGTCTTAACCTAGATTCCAGTATCAAAAGCCTTTACAGGCATGGATTTCTCGAGAAATAAAAATATAAGCTACATTACACGCAATCCTACAGAAGCGGCGAAGCAAGCGAGATTGTTTGGAGCAAAAAGTAGGTAACGGAGCAAGTGGAATTGTGCCTCCCTCATCTAATCTTAATACCAAAGTTTTTACGCGCAGGAGATATTCGGACCGGGTAAATCCTACTTAGGATTACCACTTAGTTTTTGTTAAAACTGTTTGATAAAGCAACACTTATCTTAAACAGTTTCAACAAAAACTAGGCTAGGTGAAGATTACTCTTGTCAGATTTATTTAGACAATAGAAGCCTTTTAACTTCATGGAAAAAATTAGGGATTGGGATTTAAAAGGGTAAAATATAGAGCATCAGACCTACTGTACAAATAAAACGCTTGTAAACATTTCGAAAAAATCGATCAAACTGTATAGAATGAGGTCGATAATAAACACAAGATTTTTTAAATAATATCATTACATAGTATAAAACAAAGTCGCTTCGTCCCTAACGGATTTTGATGCGTTTTTTTTTAATAGATAGTGTGGTCCTAGAGGAAGGTTTATGTATAATACATGCATAATATATATAATATCATCATTGCATACCTGCGAAGCTGGGGCGGGTCGCTAGTATTAGATAAAAAAAAAGTTTCAGAAATATATAAAGTCCTCTTCGACAACCCTACTTTCTGTTCAGTCATGAGGAATGCTCTGAACAACTTGACCATACTATGCCGGACGTATGCGGACATGTGCCTGCATCCTTTTTGATCGTGTTTCAAAACAAAACAAAATATGCGAGGGTACGTTTGCTCTGTAAATGTGTTACTAGTCGTAAAAAGGAAGATAAATTCGAAACGTAGAAGCGTGATAGACAAACACCATAAATTGACACAGTTATAGCCTAAAAAAAAGGTATAAATAAATTCCAGATTTAGATAAATATACCTACTTGTTATTGTAGGTACACCATAAATACAATTTGGTAAATTAGGAGCTCAAACATTAGGTAGGACCCAATCAAGCACTGCTTTATCGTAAAAAATATATACTGTGTCTTTTTATTCGCCAACTCCTCCTATAACCCAAGCAATGAATTCCGTTGTAATTTTCAGTGATAAAAAGAACGATTAATTAGAAAGGTATATTATGTAAATAATTCGCACTTGTGCGAAGCTAGCGTAGATCGCTAGTTGTCGGCATTTTAGTTTGTGCCTACATCAGCTCTTCATAGTCATTATACTTGACTTTTCAACAGTAATTTATTATTACTAAGAGAAAGTTACTTTAAGCTTTAGTCTCTAACTCAAAAGGAATATGAGTAGTGTACAGTGACAACCTTTTTGCACCAACCACGCTCTAAATTACTTTAACACGACTCATTATGAACTAAACCAGGGCAGGTGTGGGCGACTTACATCATGTATCCTGGCTCGTTCTCCAATCGTATCTAATGGAATATAACCCAGACTATCCGGTGAAGGTCCCTGGCACTATTCCCTGCTATTGTCTTGCCCATGACATAAACATATCTGAGGATACATTGTGTCGTTTGTTTCCTTTGATCCTTTGCACGAATGTAATGTTACACTAGTCTCTACGCCAGATCTTCGTCGATATATTCTTTGTCGCTAGAATATTTTGAGAAGCATCAAAGAATTGTTTGCCTTGAAAAATACGGCGATATTTTCTCATGGGAAATGCAATACGTCATATTTTCCGTTCCATCTGTTGCTTCTCCAATTATATCTCGTGTGACGCATTCCGACAGGCCTATCGAATATTTGCATAGAACATTCTGGAATGTCTTTTGATGCGAGGAAAATTACCTTATTTATGCGGATAGTGGATTTTTACAAAGATTATAGTTCACGCAGCTTCCATGCTATCTTTAGTCAGAAATCTACTTCAATGCTCATTAGATTGCGGGTTAGCTTCAACTCCATCTTGTAGGTCAGGTATACAGTAATTTCTAAATGGAAAAACACAACAACACTTTTTGCTCGCCCCAGAAATCAAATCAGAGATCGTACATCGAACAATCGTGCTTGTGACCACGAGACCAAACGATTGTTGTAAAAATAACTAACTTCTCTTTAAGTCAAGAGAGAATAGGTTACTTCTAGGTAAGCGCGCTCCATCGTCGACCGCATCGTCGCTTTCCAACAGGTGCGATAGCGGCCAAGCGCGAACCTATAATCAATACAAAAATGTCCTAAATCTCTTATAACCCAAAAAAGACGTATCTATGATGCAACCCTAAAACCACCCCTTCGTTTACACCGCACTACTCCTAAACCATATTTATGATTGACCAGCCTCTTTCCCTCTGGTTCCCTCCATATAAATGAGTACCCATTAACTTTGACAGGCTAAGAATGGTAAAAATGCCTCAGGGCTGTTTATTAAAGGTAAATTTTTCCACGACATATTTTGACCTTTTCTAACATTGATAAGTTTTCCCGATACCATTTTGCGTTGAATTTTTAGAGCTTTATTGAAATATCGGAATTTTGTTTTGTCAAACAAAAAATAAAACTCTTTTTTTCTTGAAAACAATAAAACTGATACGTCTGTTTATAGTATCAAAATAAGATTTTTTACTTGTACCAAAAGTGATTTTTTTTTTTTGTTCCGAATATAACAGGATTACACTGGTATATGAATGTTGGTATAAGGAGTAACAAAGGCTCATTGATATACACTTCTCATCAAAAAAATCGAAACACTTCCGTTTTCATTGTTTCTGTCCGAATTTAACACAAAAAAGAATTCATACGATGAAAAAAAATACATATATTATAGCTGGCAGTTTGGCCATTACAGTAATAAGCGAAAATTCTAAATTCAAAATTAGAATTTCATTTGTTTATCTTATAAACGAAATGAATCACTGTTTTGAGACAAATGTGTGTTTAAGGTTGGAGTACATTTAGCGTTTAAAAACTAAAAATTGGCGCCTATCCTTAAACTTTTTGTTTTTTATTTCAATACTGTGACTTTGGGACGTCTGAAAAAAGGTTTTTTTTCTAAAACGTATGGATACTTCGCCCACAGAAGCCGCCCAAGTTGTGGCATTGCTGGATTCTGGCCTTAGTCAGCGTGTTGTGGCTGCAAGACTGCATCTAAGCCTGTCATCTGTTCATAGAGTCTATAAACGTTATCGGGAGACTGGTTTGTTCACGCGCCGTTCAGGATCTGGCAGGAATCGGGTCACTTCTGAGCGAGATGATCGATTTATTGTAACAACTTCTTTAAGAAATCGACGCCTTAACGCTTTTCAACTGCAGCAGCGGCTTCGTGTTGTACGAAGGGTGGCTGTAAGTGACTCTACAATTAGAAGAAGGTTGAAGGATCGTGGACTGGTACCGCATAAGCCAGCAAATGGGCCGAAATTAACTGCAGACCATCGAAGAGCGCGCCTTAACTTTGCACGTGAGCACCTAAATTGGTCATACCTACAGTGGAGCAAAGTTCTCTTTTCTGATGAGTGTAAAATTATGCTGTATGGTAACGACGGAAGGAACAAGGTCTACAGAAGAGACGGAGAACGCTATGCACAATGCTGCATTGAAGAAAAGGTCAGCTATGGTGGCGGTTCGTGGACGGTTTGGGGAGGAATCAGCGCCGACGGTAAGACAGAGCTTGCTTTCGTGTCTGGGCCACGTCTGCCTGCACTAAACTGTCATCGGTACGTCGAAGAGTGTCTCGAGCCTCATGTGATGCCCTATGCACATTTTATTGGCAACGGCTTCATATTCATGCACGACAATGCTAGGGCTCACACCGCGGGCGTCGTACGAGATTATCTTAACGAAGTCGATATCTCTATTATGGAATGGCCAGCAAGAAGCCCGGACATGAATCCCATTGAACATCTATGGGATGAATTAAAGAGACGAATTCGAGCAAGAGATCCTGCCCCAGAAACACTTAGCCAGCTGCAAGATGCAATCCAAGAGGAATGGGACAATATACCACAGCATGTGATCGTGACTCTCATCCGATCGATGAAGAACCGTATGGAAGCAGTAATTAGAGCTCGGGGAGGGAATACAAGTTATTAAATAAACGTTTTTTAGCTTTTTTTTTCATTTACGTGTGTTGTTTTATCCATTTCCTTTATACTCCATACGGAATAAAAATGACTCATTTAACAAAATACGAAACCTATGAAAAATTCATTTAAATTTAGAACATTAACATTAAGATTTGATAAGCTCATATTACTCACTATTAAACGACATTTAACATTTATTCCTAAATGTACACATTTTTCTGATAATCCTGACAAAACGTAAACTTGCAAGGTGTTTCGATTTTTTTGATGAGAAGTGTATTAAAAATCCCTTAAGCTACAATTATCTACACTAATATAATGTAGAGGTAAAGTTTGTTTTTTTGTTTGTAGGAGGTAATCTCTGGAACTACTGGTCCGATTGGAGAAATTTTAGCAATAATTTATTAATTTTACAACGAACAATACAAAATAAATGTGCAAAATAAATACAATACTAGAAGCGTTCGAGAACTTAAACTCGTGCGACCTTCAGTGAAAAATTATTATGGCAAAAGAACCAACAGGTATTTGATCCCCACTCTTTTCAATAATCAGTATTGGCTAAGAAAGAATAATAAAATTAGCAAAAGAACATTGAAATGTAAGTTAAAAACGGTTCTCCTTGAGGCAGTGGCCGCAAGATGTGAAAATACCCACTAACTTACCGATGTATTTTTAGACTACCTATAATGTATGTGAACATATAAAGCAAGTGTAAGAAACAAGCGCTAATCCCGCCGACAAACTGTTTCGCAGTTTGGTGGGCTTAAGAAATGTAAAAATATTTTGGTTCAAATAAATTATTTATTATTATTATTTTCGGGTACATTTTCTTTTCTCAGCTCTTTGGCTGGTTTCGACTACATTTACGGGCCAAGCCAAGTAAATGTAGCGTGTGAGATTTTAATGTGTAGTGTGGTGAAGTCCTTCGTCATTCTCTTCTATCTGCATGAACTTCCTGACGATTCTTTTATTATTATTATTATTATTATTAATTGAAAGCTGCTTTACTCCTGAGTGACAGGCTATATTTTATGTACGCGGGCGAAGCCGCTGACAAAAGCTAGTTTTTGATAAAGAGGATAATCAGGGTTTTTTTTATTTAAAAAAAAGCTACTTAAAACTAACCAAATCTCAGTGTGTTTTTTTTACAATTTTGAAGCGGTCGTAGTCGCGACTCGCGAGTACCGTTGGTCTAATAATATAGGTACCTAATTTAAAATGTATCATCATTTTCATACATTTCAAGTTATTTTCTATTCACCCTGACTATATTATCATCGAGTCAAATCCACTTTTGGAATTTCTAAATCAATTCTAAAATGACATGCCATTCATTTCGACTCTCGACAATCAACAAAATGTAATATCAAATGCTAATCCTACAAAACATTACATTAGCAAACGTTGATTAAAACTAGATCATAAATTAAACGTCAATGCGTTTTCATTAAAGCCTACAAAGCCGGTGGTTTAATTAAAAGTTTTAGGTACAATAGGTACTTCCGAAATTAGGCTCGGCGATAAAACTGCCTATTCTACTGAATATAAAAACGTATGGTATAATGACTGGTTGTGCGGCTTTTTGGACCGCGGTCACAATTTCCACGTAAAAATTTTTTTTTTTTTAGTTTTTCGGACTATAAATAAAATAAATGCAGTTTTTTTCGGCACTGTACCTTATTCCTCTTTCTTTTTTTTTTAATAAATTAATCATTTATTTTTTTTGAATATTTTTTTATTTTTACGGATTGGGAGAGCATGTCAGATTTTTAAACCTCTCAGCCCTCAAGCGAACGCCGGCGTTCGCGGTTACTACAGCGAACGCCGGCGTTCGCGGGTATTAACGGAAAGTTATTTGTCTATAAAAACTTTTTTTTTACGTTCTTGGATAAATATCAAAATACCCTACAAAAAAAAAATGAAAAAAAAAACATTATATTTTTGAAAATTCGATGACAACGGCGCGTTTCGCGAAATCATGAGCGCGAGCGCCGGCGCTCGCTTGGGTGTCAAGGGGTCAGCTACTCCTACGTTTCTTCTTTGACTGCTTTTCAGGATCCCTGGCGTTGTCTTTCGTACAACCTGTGACCCGTAATAGGTTTTTGACCCTGCTGGACCCCTACGGTTTTCATGACATCTTCTTGAGGTGCGCACTTAAGATGCCGTCGACGACTAACGCAAAAAAATAAAGAATAAAGAAGACATTTTCTTGTGGTCCCAAAATACTAAAAAAATAAATAGAGTCGTAGGTTTGGGACCGCGGTTCTGGTCCAAAGAACGCCACGAGCCATAACGAGTAGTAATTAAACTTAGCTATATATAGCGGTTCCGTACACAAAAAAACAATATCCAGTAATTAAGGTGCTTCCGTGAATAAAATAGATGGGAAGGAAGGGAAGTATGGAACTAGAGTTATGTCGTTATTGTCCCCGATTAAAGGGGGCGGTAAACTGTCACGGTCATTTATCATTAGGAATTTTAACAAGGCAGCTTTAGTCTTAAAGTGGAACACTTAAGCCTACTTTGATTTCCTTTAAAAAGTTGATGAATTGAGCCCTTTAAATGACGGAACTTTTTAATGACATTTTACTCTACATTTGACATTTTAAAAGCCCCAAAATCTCATTAATTACAAAAATGATTTTTAATCTATTTATTTATTTAAGCTTTCGAATACCGTAATTAGAGACAATAGGTGTGCGAACGCCGCCGTTTTGGGGCTCAAGATTATAATCTTTATTTACAATAGTGGTGCAAAGGCGGTGTTAATCCAACAAAGCATTCTTTACCAGTAAACCTTTAATTTAAAGGTTAAAAAAGATAACACTACAGTGTTATCTTTTTTTAAAATAAATGAACTATCACTTATAAAATTATATTACTAATAATATTAAAATACGTACATAAGCAAATATTATAATAATTAAGAGAACTTTTATGACGAAGACCGAACCGAAAGTAAGAAAGGACTTCAAGGCCGAAGCTTACTGGGGTCCGGTCCGGCTTCTGAAAGGAAGTCCGACCCCAACATGAGGGCTAAGAAGGATTGGGGTGGGTTGTTTAGTCCGTAAGAGTCTGACACTGTTTCCAGCCCCGCAAAAAAAAGTCGTCGTTACGAATTTTACGCTTGAAGGAAAATTTACTTTCAGCAATTCACAATGATATCTTTAGTATAATCATGTAATTACCTACTATTAGTTGTCACTGTGCCGTCGAGTTTGAGCAGTCTGTGGTTCACAGATGACATTCTTGGTTGGGCGGAGATACGTCAGCCGGGAATACGGAGTGATGATGCGTTGTTAAGCCACATACATTACAGATATTACTACATCGCACCTCCGCTCAAATAGTGGCATAACTCACAAAATATTTTTTGTTTAATTTCATATAGGTCATACGATTCATTATACTTCAAGGTTATGCTTGCAGTTAAAAAATTAAGCCACTAATGCCTATTTTTACACAAACATGCTGTATTTTACCATCAAGTGGGATTGCAGTCAAGACCTAGTTTATGTAAAAAAAAAAAACAACAACAAAATCATATCTGATTGTCTACTGTTAGACATGGGCCTCCACAAGCGTCACCATTACGATCGATCCTGTGCATCTCGCATTCAAAGTATTCCCTCAACCCTCACCTCAACCTCACTAAGCCATCCATCTACTTTGTCTGTTTTTTTATTGCCAATGCCTGAATTAATACATTTTAAACGCCTCATAATCGATATTTAAATTTTTGAGTAGTGACAGTATTTGATCAGAGGTGAGCCATCTAAAATCGATAGTGCCAATTTAACCGTTGACCATCGTCACTACAATTGACGTCGGTATAGATTTTATCGTCGGTTTGTTAGCAGTATCGATAGATAATTATTATTGTGGGCAGACGGCCAGTCCGTCGCATGTCGGTTTAATGTCCGCCTGACGTATTACGAAGCCGCACAAATGGTGCGACACCCCTGGGAACGGGACAGGGATGTGCAATCAATGAGTGTATTATATTGATATGATTGAGTTACGCCCCACGTTATGGAGATGGCAGTTCCACGAATTTTCGTATTGATTCCGTTTTGACACCTATCTATTTTTGTAGGTTGATGCAAAAGTGGGAACATTAAAAAGGCTGATGATGATGCAAAAGTGTAACAGGGTCTTAGAACTCAGGCAAAGAAGGAACGGAGTGGGTGGTTTTGTCAGTAAAAGTCTGACAATATTTTTCGCTCCGTTCAAGGACGGAATTTGTCATTGGATTGTTTTTCCCATCATAAAAAGAAAACCTACTTTTGTAGGTTAGTGGGTTTTTAATGAGGCTGGCACAGGAATGCCTTGCACAAAATACTAGCAATGGGTTTAATCGGGTGGTGCGTAATGTTAAAAAAAAACTTTCTCTCGGTTATTACTTGTAACATTATTCTGTACATTGACTTCACCCTTAACATTCACAAATGGTGACATAATGGCAGTTATATTTAATAACGCCATTCATATACGGATAAAGAGGGTTTTCTAAAGCCCCCTTGGTCACTAAAGATCTATTATTACTGCCCTTCCAAGTCCCAAACCAATTATAAAATTCACTATAACCTTTCCGGCAGAACTTTATGATATCCGGTAATTTCAGACAAGATCTTTTTTTTTTTAACTGTCATACAACGCCATCTAGTCCCAAGCTAAGCAGAGCATGTGTTATAGGTACTAGACAACTGATAAACGTACTTATATATTTCTAAATACATACATATTATAGATAAATTACACCCAAATACAGAACAAATGATCGTGCTCATCACACAAACATTTGTCCTGAGTGGGAATCGAACCCACGACCTCCCGCATAGCAGTCAGGGTCACAACTACTAGACTGACAGGCCAGTCAAATCTTGTTGAGTAGGTAATAAATATTCGTTGTTTCTTCTACACTCGGAAATTCGCGTGAAAGTAGATTTTTGCTCGTTGAAACGGAAATTCGTTTGCAATTGAAGGCGGTACGATTGGCATGATTGGCATGGATCAGGACAAGGCCGGGGCATGTTGCTGATAAGGACCCAGCGGTGGGTAAATACGGGCTCATTAGCGTTAGATAAAATCCAAGGAGTGTGTGTAGGACGTATGGGTTTGTGTAATGGCGTCTGTTTACAACATGTGACATAATAGACGCACATCTTGGAAATACGACTACTGAATATTGAAATAGGTACTGAGACACCTCGAGGTCGCTCTAGAAGCGCCCCAGTTCCAGGGTCATGGTAACAGCAATAAAACCCACGTTAAGTTTTTACTTTTTTATATTTTTTTACTACGAATAGTCTGCGAACGTCTTACAAGCCAGTGCGCTAATTCGTAACGCATGTGATCTCTTTACAGTCATCACAGTACCTTTTAGGGTTTTTTATGGTGGGCAAAAATCATCCAATGACGAATCCCGCTCTTGGGCGGAACAGGAAACAGTGTCAGGCTTACTGACTAAACACCCCACCCCGTTCCTACTTTGCCCTTCGCACTGGGGCCAAGCCTTCCTACTAGAAAGAGACCCTGGGCCCCAATAGGCTTCAACCCTTTTACAAAGTCCCTACGGTACCTTTTAGGGTTTCATACCTCAAAAAGAAAAAATTAAATCACTTACTGTCCGCCTGTTTGTCTGTCATGACTGTTCTTCCTGGGGAACGCGTGGATGTATCAAGCTAAAATTAAAACCATGTTTTCAGGTCTGCGGTCCATTGTAACTGAAATAATAATCAAATATTTAAGTGAATGAAAACTAAAAGATATGACCGTTTATGTCGCAAAAACCGTATATTTCAGATTGTCTCAGGCTAAAGGAAGAAATCCTAATCGCTTCTTTCTCGCAAACTTTCTAATCTAACCCGTCCGTGTCAGGGTGCCCTAATATAAATACATATTTTTCTACTTTAACAGACTCAATCACATAACATAATCTTCACTCACTCATACACACTGATTTACGTACATTAGCGGTAATAATATATACATTCATAATACAGGTGGTTAAATATTTACTTGTCCAAATTTTTCTCGGCAGTCAACACCTAAGAAGTTTGACCTGCACTCGTGCCCTGACTCACACGCTAAAGGCTAAACACTCAGTACCTCAAACACCTCTCCGCAATTTGCTCCAACACCTGCAGTAGAGAGTTTTCGAATGCACTCCCTGTTCATTGATACAGGACTCTTAAGGGGTTAAATTTAAATAGGGGTGGAAAGTTTGTATGGGAGTTTGTAATTTTAGCTTATGGGTTAAAGAGTACTTATACCATTATCAGGATAGGATGGTGTGGGTGACGGCTG
This sequence comes from Mythimna loreyi, assembly GCA_029852875.1. NCBI lineage: Eukaryota > Metazoa > Arthropoda > Insecta > Lepidoptera > Noctuidae > Mythimna > Mythimna loreyi. The sequence continues at coordinate 22,259,357 of CM056790.1, forward strand.
TCAGATTCATACAATGTAGCTAGATCTATCCCTTTCTCTCATCTTAAAGATAGATATTTTAGTTCTGCTGTCAACCTACCCATGCTACGTAAAAAGACAGGTAGATATTTTTTATGACGAATGAATGACGAATGGCGGAAAACAGTGTCAGTCTCTTACTGACTAAACGACCCACCCCATTTCTTCTTAGCCTTCGTATCAGGGTTGGACCTTCCTTTCAGAAACCGGACCGGTACCCCAGTAAGCTTCGGCCCTGCAGTTAGGCCCCTACATACCTTACCTTAGGTTTTTTTTTTTATGGTAGGTGAAAATCATCCAATGACGAAACCCGCTCTTGGGCGGAGCGGGAGACCAGTATCAGACTCTTACTGACTAAAAAACCTACCCCGTACCTTCCTTGCCTTATTTCTGGAGTCGAGGTTACAATTTTCACATACCCTCTAGGCTCCAGGAGGCTTCGACCCTGAAGGGCCCCTGCAGTTTGCTGACAACTCCTTGAGGCGCGCGGGAACGGTGCGCGCCGTTGACGACTTGGACTCGGTCTTACCAGACGATCGGACGGCGAGCTACCCATTGCTCACCGTCCGCGAGCCAGTGTCTACGGTGGCCGGATATCGGCAGGATCGCGGCGGCGACGGCTACGGCGAGTACGCCGTTGCCTTTGCCTTATGCGGTCGGCCTCCTCCTTTACGAGCATTACTGCTTCGCAGAAGGAGGCGACCGCCTGCCATTCCTCTTCGCTGCGGACCATGGCCTGAACCAGGGCCCGACGCGAGAGGTCGCCGCCGCCGATCACCCCCACGAGGACACGGCGATGCTCTTCCCAAGCAGGGCACACCTCCACCGTGTGCTCCACCGTGTCCTTCGGGCTCGCCTCACAGTGGCGACACCCGGACGTCCCTTCCGCACGAATCCGGTGCAGGAATCTCCCGAACTTCCCATGTCCGGTGAGAACCCGCGTCATGCGGAAAGTGAGGACGCCGTGAGGTCTATCCAGCCACGCCTCAAAGAGGGGCACTACCGCTGAGATTACGGTGTGCCCAGCGCTGGGTTGCGACAGTCGCTGTTTCCACTTCACCATGAGATCTCGCCGGAGCTCCTTCCGCCACGCCTCGACATGTTCGGGCAGCGGATGTTCGCCCCGGCGTTGCATCTCCACGCGCTGGTCGTGCATGTGTGCAAGGACTGTTGCCTCCAAATCCCATGGTGGTAGGCCAGCAAGGAGGCTCGCCGCCTCGCGGGACACCGTGCGGTATCCCCGCACCATCCGGATGACATACCTTACCTTAGGTAGATTGTAAAAGTAGTGGCGTGGGTGTACGTTCCATCAGCATGGTACTAATATTAAGGCTTAAATTTATAAGAGTGTGTTTTCGTTACTTCTTTACACTCAAACAGCTGATCGGATTTCAATGAAAAATGGCATACGAAGACATGTGACAGCCACCAACCCGCACTGGGCCCAAGTGGTGGATTACGGCCCATTGTCCTCTCCTAGAGGAGAGGCCAGAGTTTCAGCAGTAGAAACATTACATGGCTGATGCTATACTGCGCTTGGCACATAGATATGTCATCTCCTGGAGTAACACATAGGATATATACTTTTTTTATCTTGCCCAGTATGTTCTCTTGGGATACATTTCTGCATTCACGCCGCTGACAGAAGTTATTATTAAAAATTGTAACAAAGCAACACGTTGGGTTAAAAACTAGTCTGGAAAAGTGATGCGAATAATGCACCGCGTAATTTCCAAGATGACACTGGGAGACTTGAGCTGAGTGCCCGCTAAAAGCATTGAATACGGTGCAAAATGCCGCCGCTTCATAGCTTTGTCGTGCTCCATAACATATACAAACAAATAGCTGCACTATCTGTTGCCTTTCACTACGTAAAGGTATAATATATCACTATCATTACATAGTAGAAGATAATGATTACATAGTATAAAACAAAGCTGCTTACCTCTGTCCCTATGTATGCTTAGATCTTTAAAAGTACGCAACGGATTTTGATGCGGATTTTTTTAATAGATAGAGTGATTGAAGAGGAATGTTTATATGTATAATAAGTATATAATATATTTAATATCACTGCACCCGTGTCATTTTTCACGAGTAGGCCATATTCTGGAATAGCACATAGAATACTTTTTATTAATATGTTCCCTTAGGACAATTTTCTACATTTACGTTGGCGAAACCGCTGACAACAGCTAGGCGAAACTTTGTGAGTGTTTGTTACTTCTTCACACTCGAACGAATATGAATGCAATTTAGTACACGAATAGACTATGGCCTGGAAGAGCCAGGAATTTAATTTTCTTATCACGAAAATTAGTTCTCTTAGAACAATTTTATTCATTCACGTGGGTGAAGTCACGCAGCAACAATTTTTTACATAAATATTTTTTTTTTCAGTCGGTCTATCTTCATAAGCCATGCCATTTCCGGATGCCGATTGAACTTATCGATAATGGAGTACCATAAGCTTGCCCGCTTTTTTTTTAGGTGGCTTCAAGAGGTGGTGTGAAGAGGCACTTAATAACCTATCTCACTTGACCAACAGGGATTGCATCAAAGAAAGAAAATGAAAAACTCTATTTGTGCCATCACTGCTTACTATTATGCACTTGGCCATCAACGATTGTATCACTGCCTACTATCAGGTGGGATCGCAGTCAAGCACTAATTTACATCAATAAAAAAAACATTATTCAAGATATTATTCCTACAAATAATATTGGCTTGATATTACTCCTTTAGCTAACAAAGGTTTATTTTCGGGCCTAGATCGCACAAAGCAACAGAAGGGACACAGACACTCCCCCGCTCCAGGAGTGTCAGACTTTTAGACCGGATTAATTGATGACTTTTCACCAAAATATTAGTATACCAAACAATAATACCAACCAGAATTCTATTAAACCCAAAACTCCAGCACCGTAAAAACAATTTGTGTCATCATCAGCCTTTTTAATGTTCCCACTGCAGGGACACAGTTCTATTTTGTCTAAGTTCAATTCCCTCTCTAAGAGAGGGAATGGGCCGTAATCCACCACGCGGGCCCAGTGCGGATTGGTGGATGTCACATGTCTTCGAATTTCTTTTTTTTTTGTTCTAGAACATGCCGATTTCCTCACGATGTTTTCCTTCACTGTTTTGAGAGCAGTGGTGATGAAAATAAATTACACAAAGTCATGCGCCTGGCTGGGCCTAAACCCGCGACCTACAACTCGTAAGTCAGGGCCTTTACCACTTGGCCACCACTGCTCAAGTAAACAATAATACCAACCAGAATTCTATTAACCCCAAAACTCCAGCACCTTAAAAACAACTTGAGTAATTCTCGGGAACTCCCAGCAAAAAGTCGATAACCTAATTTGGAGCATTTCAGTGGTAAATCATTGAAATGCATTTGGGCGTGCCGTGCGCCCCCTTTCAACGAATGTTCATTAAATGCTGGAACCTCATTACCTTTGCTCACGCACGATGCTGAGGAATGCTGTCAATGGATGCCTTCGCGACCTGATGAAATATGGATGTGGTAATTTGGGAAATGGTAAATGGATTTACTTTTGAAAATGGTTTTATTTTTATAAACCTGAGTGGTTTGGTTTTTCATTCATTAGTTTTAGTAACTGCTGCCAGTGACAGTTTTAAATTAGCATATCATAGCATAGCATCAGCCTTATAATGTTCATGTCGCTGGGACTCAGGTCTCCTTTCTAGGAGCGGGAATGGGCCGTAATCCATCACGCGCAGTTTTAAGTTATCCCCAAGGAACAAATCCCGTGATAAAAACTATTATAGAACATGGTTATGTTCGAAATTTCATCCAAATCCATTTAGCCGTTTGAGAGTGAAGAAGTAACAACACACACTTATAGACTATCACTTAATAATACTAGTAAAATTAATATCCGCCTGGCCACTACTAAGTTCATTTTTGCTTGCACTCGAAACGAAAACTTCAATGGTTCGATGCCGAGCCGCAGGATATTTTTTAGGTGATCAGCCACAAATGACCGCGATGGTATGGTACATAATTTAAATGTACGTTTTGTATACAGCCTAATATTTTTTATGCTGTCTTCTTATACAATTTTATTACTGTAATGTATTTTTCCACTTGTTGTGTGATGGGCTTGTGGTTAATACCTCGCCTATTATGCTCTTAGTTGTGGCATTAAATCCGAGAACACCAACGTGACTTTTACAATTCATAGGCAAGTAAACTTCGTGAGGAAACTTGAACTTATTGTTATGACTGAAGTCAGCTACCCGCCGCTAATATGGTGATTAATTGTGCCTTGTATGAGGAGAGCCGATTATCCTGCAATGGCACTGTTACATACTGGTTGTGGTCGAGCGAAGGTCTTGTTTTTGTAGGGGAAGGAAACTTAGTCTTCATCAGAGTGTAAAGTCCCGGGTTCAGGGTATATCGGGTCCGAGCGATTACCCGGTAATTGATTTCGGGCTGTTGTATCTTACTAATATTATAAATGCGCAAGTTACGGTGTTTGGATGTTTGTTACTCAATCACGGATCGGATCGGATCGGACGGATCTGGATGAAATTTGGCACAGGCATAGGATACACTCCGGAATATGACATAGGCTATTTTTATCCCGGAAACCCCAACCCCAACCCCAATACCACGCGGGCGAAGCCGCGGGCAAAAGCTAGTACTTTCTAATCGCGCGGAGACCTTAATGCCGCGATGCAGAGGACGTTTTAGTTCCTATGTCCCGTCATAGATGTCGTAATACGTTCTTGCTGAAACTGGGCTAAAATTAAAACAGAATCACAAGCAAAAGCTGGGTCAGAAACTAAATACTGACATTGATATTTTTGCTTCTGTTATTTAAATATTTACCAGTTAGACCGAGGATAAAAACCGAAAACCCTCCGAAAAACTTGTTATCTTTATGTAAACAATAAAAAAGTGATTGCCACGTTAGTAATAGAGTGAGATATTTTTTTGTTTTCGTCGATTTCATACTAACGAACAGACCAAATCTGTAGAAAATCGATAGATTAAGTAAACGTGTAAAAAAAACTTGACGAAATTATTCCGATTAGATATTTCAGCATTGCAAAAAAAACTGTACCAAACCGCTTTTATCTCGTCACTTTTAAACGATTACTTAATGTAGAATTTTCCAGATACCCTCCATCAGTCGATTGACACTTCTTCTTAAATAAGTACCTAAGTACCCACCGCGGTGAACCTTAAAGACATTACGGACAAGGGGGCGAGCACTCAGCTCACCTAATTGCACGAAAGGGGTGTAACCCCATGGCCACCTTGAAAGTGAAGATGGTTGACGGTTTTTATAATAAAGAAAAGGGGCCTTAATTTGGCAAAGGGGGCCTCAAATGTGGGTAATGATACAAGTTAATACAGTTGAATACAAAGTAAACAGCTGGTGAAACAAAACTGCTAAAAGTTAATTTTCCTTCAAGCTTAAAATTCGGAACTATTATTTGAAGTCCTCTTAACCTTAGTTTGGTTGGCGTGGCCTTCGTCGTAATTTTTATATTTTAAGTTCTCTCCAATATATTAATTCAATATTTGTCATGGTATTTTTTAGTTCATAATTTTAGCATTTATTACACCTATATTCTGTATTTGTGGTGGCCGAGTGGTATCGGTCCCGACTTACGAGTCGTAGGTCGCGGGTTCAAACCCAGCCAGGCGCATTACTTTGTGTAATTTATTTCATCACCACTGCTCTCAAAACGGTGAAGGAAAACATCGTGAGGAAACCGGCATGTCCTAGAACCAAAAATTTGAAGACATGTGACATCCGCCAACCCGCACTGGGCCCGCGTGGTGGATTATGGCCCATTCCCTCTCCTAGAGAGGAGGCCTGTGTCCCAGCAGTGGGAACATTAAAAAGGCTGATGATGATTCTGTATTTCATTATCATAAACCCTTTGATTGAATGATACTTAATTCTATTGCATAGCTCTTATGTGATTTGGAGAATGATACTTTGACCCCTGAGTTTGTTTCGGCGTTTCTTCTCAGGATAGTCAGCTAGAAAACTGCGGCCTCATCTTGTATAATCAGACGAAAAAAAAATGGCGTATAAAAGTATTTTTTCAAATTGATTTGCAATAAGTAATATCTTTTATATATAATCTAATATGTATTTATTGCGCACACCTGTTACAGTGTTGTCTCTTATAACCCAAAGGTTGACTGGCGTGTTACATTAGTCTACCTATTTAGTTACCGAACATGAAGTTAAAATAAACAAATAAAACTTAGCATCAAGCGATTGTGTTGTGCAAAACTAACCACACAACAATAGTGTTTATGTGTGTATTCAAACCCCCAATATGTTTGATTAGCTAATACAACATTTGATAGCTCGTGTGACACAAAATGTAGCGTTTTAGCCGGTCCGATAAGTCTGCAATGTTTTCGTACGTCAGCGAGGGCGGCGAGCCCGTCAGATGGGCGGGAAGAGCGAGCCGGCCGCCCGCCTCGCGCGACCCACGCGCCGCGAATAATCACCCCAACCAACGGACCACCGAATTCAATTTTGAAAATAGAATAACGGTTTTATTCTTTTTCCATTTGTAATTGTTGACAGCCAGTGACACGTGATTTTAGTGATGGGATGTGTGAAATAGTGAAGTTCATGGTGTTGCCATAGTGTTTTACTCAACTTTTTAATCAAATCTTGTGCCAATTGGATTTTTAGTATTTCTTTAAAGTGGTGCTAAATTGTGTTAAGTGTACCTATCGTCTGCTATCTTCGTTTAATTAAGTTGTGCTAAGGTTGTTCTGGTAAACGGATAAATTTGCTGGTAATTGAATATTATCAGGTTTGTAGGCGCAGTGTTGGGATAAAGTAAGACTAACGAGGTGTTTGATGTCGGTCTTTGATGTTTGATGACATAACACAAGTTAGTTAAATTAAGTAATAGGCTTAATGAACGCGTTTAAATGAATTGAAACTGAATAAGCCGATTAGTTGACAATCGTTTCATTTATTTCGGTTCGTTAAACGTAATTTGATACTCCGTATCTCATTTTAGCTTTTTTAAATCAATATGTAGGAATAGGTTTTTATGTTCATATAATTTTACGCTCTAAGTACAGGCAGCGTCATTGACAGGTTACTCTCTCTTTTCTAATGTATTTTAATGTGAGACTGGCACCTTATTGATGTAGTTGTCTGTACCATTGCAGTTGCTCTTATAAATAATAAGCTTCAAGGCTTACAAAATCTACTAATTGCACAACCCTCATACCTATTGATATAAGAAAATCATTATTTTTTAAAGAGTTGCCATGGAGTTTCTTACCGGATCTTCCCTATAGGAAAACCAATTGACGGTGAACCGTGCACTATCTTCTGACATTATATAAGTGCCCAAGACCTATGTATAATTAACAGATTTTGAATTTGAGTTTACTTTAAGTACAATTAGGAACATGTCCTCAGAACCTAATCTAATCGTCTATCCAATCTAGTCGAAGCGTTCAATTCTCATTAAACCTGTTCTCAGAAAGGCAGCAGCCTCCCAGCTCGGAGCCAGTATTACAATACGTCCTAATTGAACAACGCAATTTACAATAGACTTCTCCGAAGTCATACAAATTGTATCCCGTTTCCTAACATCCGAAGGAAGATATTTCCTGTAATTATTATTACATGAACTCTGTAATAGTAACTGAAACTATGGAATCATCATTATCGTCATTTCTGCCGAAAGACGTTCACTGTTGGACATAGGCCTCGCTCAAGCACCGCCACAACGAACTATCCTGTGCGTCTTGCATCCCTCAGATTCTAGCACCCTGACCAGTCATCGGTCTACCTTGTGGATTAAACGATCGATTATCCGAAATTAAATATAAATATAACCAAACCTGATATAAAAGTTTAGCATAACATAGGATCAGCCTTATAATGTTCCCACTGCTGGGATTCAGGCCTCCTTTCTAGGAGAGGGAAAACGTTTGTGATAGTTTTTAAATTAAGACGAAGTCTTTGGCTATAACTTAACTTAAGTGAATATCTTTAAGTGAATAGGTTGCTTCTAGACAAGCTAGACACATCATCGCTTACCGGTGAGATCAAGAGCTTATCGAAATTGGAATGGTGGAATTCTTTGCCGGAGTCGGTGTTTCCTGATAGCTACAATCCGGGTATCTTTAAGTCAAGAGTGAATAGGTTACTTCTAGGTAAGCGCGCTCCATCGTCGACCGCATCGTCGCTTTCTATCAGGTGAGATAGCAGTCAAGCGCAAACCTATAACCAATAAAAAAAAAAATTAATTGCTGTTTGTATTTTACTTTAAAAATGTCTTTTTTTTATCTGCAATTAAACTAGCGGATAATCTGAAAAAATATCATATTCTAAACCGATTTTTTTTTTAAAATTGATATTCTTTCGTTTGACCACCATTTCACTTGATGATAAGCGACGATGTGATCGATGATGGACCACGGTATTTATTTTTTAAATTCCTATAAACTTTTGCTTGACTGCGATCCCACCTGATAGTAAGCAGTGATGCAATCGTTGATGATGAGGCGCACTAGACGTCATCTTGAGTTATTCTTGACATTATTCCAAAAACCATATCCGAAATGTAATATTGATAACATCCATGGTGGGTATCTCTTCTGGGGTACCCGTCGAGATTAGCAACAGGCGCCATCGTTAACAGGGGAGCAATAAGACGGGGGTTTACGCACGAGCTCGCACAAAAATAAGAATTACTATAGAGGCTCTACTACAAGCTCTTAAAGCTATCCATTAGTAGACCTCAATTGAACTGCTAAAGGAATGGAGCTATATAGGATTTTTTTTTTTTGGTGTAACAGCATCCAATGAATTTTCCGCCCTTGGGACAGACAGTGTCAAACTTTTACTGACTAAAACGTACCGTACTTCCTTCTTTGCCGTTTTGCCGACATCCGTGGACACAACGCACCGTCAACGACTTATGCTCGGTCCGGACGATCGGACGGCGAACTACACATTGTTAAACGTCCATGAGCCTGCGACGGAGCTATATAAGATCTATAGCTCCATCCCTATTTCTCGCTCACACGTCTGATAATTTTAATACGTTATGATAAAGCTTTAGATCTTTTCTTTTGCTTTTATCTGCTCGACAGTGTAGAAAGCGTTGTGCGTTGATTTTCGCGGCTGTAGGTAGTTTGGGTGTAAAAGCTTTAATATAGCGGCGTCGAAGAATGTAATAACGTGTTTGTTCAACCACTGGAATGCTTTTCATTTAATCTTGAAAGAAATCGAATGTCTTCACTGTTCACGCTTTGTCTTTAATAATGGGACTTTTCAATCACTGATTTTTGGTCCACTGGCTTCGTTTTTACTTGTACCTACTATCTGCCTCCAATTTTCACTTTATTTCTATACTAGCGATCCGCCCCAGCTTCGCACGGGTACTGATATTGAATATATTATGCATGTATTATATGAAACCTTCCTCATGAATCACTCTATCTATAAAAAAATCGCTTCAAAATCCGTTGCGTACTTTTAAAGATCTAAGCATACATAGGGACAGCGGTAAGTAACTTTGATTTACTCTTGTTACACCTACGGCTTAAGCCCCCCTCAGTATTTATGTGTGTATAAATTATAAATAAAGCATTTAATACATAATTACACTTAAAAACTATTTTTTTATAGGATTACGTTTGACAACTATCTCACCTGATAGTAAACGATGGAGCACTCTTGCCTAGAAGTAACCTATTCACTCTGGACTTCTTGGTTGTCGCTATCCAGAAATACAGATTCAAGCAGAGAATCCACTCCATGCCTGTTCGCGCAAGGAATGTGTTCCCAAAACGTTTAGTACGTGTAGATGGAATGTCTACCACGTATGCAATTAATTTCATATCCTAATTATTAGCAACTTGCTGATCCATACCCACATCTCTTAATGTCAAACATGGTGGGCGTAAAAATTTTATATTAAACACTGAGGAAATAATGTAGTTTCTTGCTTGTGAAAGAATGTTCAAAATTGGTACAGTAAATCTAATCCATTTTTATTCCCGCGCGGAACTCACTAAAAGTGGCCTGAATTACCCCTTATGACATTAGCTATCTATGCAAGATCCGTTGTAAATTCCAGCCATTTCGGAGATAAGTCGAAACAAACAAACGATAGACAGACCAAAATATAACAACTCATTGTTGTTATACGTATCAAATATATTTAATAATTATGATTTTTTTGATATTACAAACATGCACTTCAATTTTATTTGTGTTTACATTAGTGTAGATATCAATGCCGATCGAAAATTAATATCCTGTTTATTTGACTACGTTATAATCTGAAAGTATACATTATGACAATTACTGAGGTAACGTTTATACAGGCTGTAACAAAAAAGTGTAGTCATAATATTTTCAATACTGCTCCTACCCATCGAAACGAACGTCTTTCTCCAAGGAAGACGTAGTAGATAAAGAAAAATCAGCTGATGTTAACTTTGTACAGAAAGTCTGTTTTTTATTTATTTCATAGTCAAAGGTTGATATGCAGTTCTTCGCGAAATGACGGGTTTATTCTAGGTTAGGTTGTGTTAGGTCTTCAAGTCAGATCCAGGAGATTCGAGGATTGACTATAACACATTATAGACTATAGTCTAAGAAAGTATACTCTAGTAAAGATTATAATCTTTCTAGGGATAATTGACAATGTGAAAGGTTGGAAGAAACCTGTGCAAAGAGAATCCTGTATACAATTGCCGTAATCTTAAATTTCAGGAAAAGGTTAATTGGTTAGTTAATTGTCTAATTAAAAAAACAAAGAGAGATTTGTATTTTTCATGTTTATATTTTTGTACATAATAATTAAACTCAACTTGAATTGGTATTAAAAAATCGTTAAGCAATAGCATACTACTTTATCATTAAGTGACAGGGATGCGGACGAAGCCGCTGGCAGAAGATAGTTTTCCTTAGAGAAAGTTGTTCCTATCCACGAACAACTTTTTTTTTATTACGGCCACTAGTTACCGCTACGTCCTGTATGGAAACAGTAAAGTTTAGAAATAATCACAAATGCGTGTCGACTTGTGAACGTACACGACAGAGCGAGTTCGTAACAATAATGAAAAATAAATGTAATTGATTTATGAAACCATGAAATATTGTCTACATTGTTTCACGAGAACAGTTTTTATTTTTATCGTACCTACAGGAAATTAAAATTTGAATAAGCTTTTTGTAAAAACCCGGTTATTTACATACGAATGTATACAATCATCCACTGTACTAAAACACCGCATATGTATCATTCATGAAAAAACCGGTAAAGTGTGAGTTTGGACTGACAGACAATAGGTTCCATACCACAAAATGTTTGTTTTTTGTTCTAGCGCTTGGCAATAGAAACACACATAGTGAACATTTTAACCGTCTGCCTATTGCGGTTCATGAAATACCAGCCACTGACGGACAGACGGACAGACAGCTGACAGCTGAGGTTTAGTAATAAGGTTCCGTTGCTTACCTTTCTGGCACGAAACCCTAAAATGTTCTCTCATTCTTAAAGGATCGTGGTGTTGTTTGATAACATTGCTGTGGAATTTATGCACACCGTGACAGTACGCTACGGATCCGTGCCATTAAACTATACCCTATACATTATTCGTCCCGCTAACATTCATAATACCGATATGAATTTGTTTTTTCCTTAGTAATTTCAAGCTCCTAATGTACTAAATTGTATTTATGGTGTACCTACAATGAAGAGTATATCTATCTATGTATATATTGCTACCATCACTAATTCCAGTATTATATACCTCTCTAGGAGAGGCAGAGGGCCGTAATCCACTACGCGGATGCAGTGCGGGTTGGTCGAAGTCACACATCTTCGAATTGTTTCGCCCGTTTCTTCACGATGTTTTCCTTCACCGTTTTGAGGGCAGTGGTGATGAAATAAATTACACAAAGTATTGCGTCGGGCTGGGTTTGAATCCGCGCCTTACAACTCGTAAGTCAAAACCCGTTACCACTCGGCCACCACTGCTTTATTCATTACCACTATTGCAGTATTCAAACTCCATCAAGTTTGCCGTTTGAAGCGCAGTAAGCTGAGCAGTCTGAGTGGAGCTTGGAAGTTGGACATGTATTCTGTTAATAGATATTTAATTATAGTTGTATAATTTATGAACTAAATTTGCATAGGGAGAGAGAGAGAGAGAGGACAAAGAAAAGTTTATTGGAATCGTATAATGGGATATTAGAAAGAAAGTAGAGTCCATACTAAAGATGTTGTTTTGTAAAAAGAAATAGGTTTTTTCGTCCATTCCTATTACTGTGGTTTTTAATCGGTAATAGTCTAACACTCTATCTCGGAGCGGAAAAATCACTTGATGGTTTTTCAAATAAAAGAAAAACAAAGCTTAAAGAAGACGAAAGAAGTAATAGTGGTAACCTTAGATATAAATTTCAATTCATTTATTAATTTTGTGAATACCACACGGTACAAAGATCTTATAAAAGATGTTTGGTCCGACTTGTGATCCGCGAAAAAGCATACAAAATAGGGATACGATTTAAAAATGTCAATATCAAAAATAAATCAATATAAAAATGTACAAAATCAAATTAAAAAAATACAATTGTCAGCAAAAGATAATAAAGTGTCAGCAAAATTACAAAATTAAATAAATTTTAATATTAAAAAATTAAAAAATAATAATCTCAAAAAACTGAAGGCATTGCTTGCCACTATATATCAATGCTATATCCCCTGTCCAAGTTAAAAGCCAGTTATAAATCTACACTTTATTAAGACAGATTACAATAGCAATAAATTTCTAAACTTTCCATCAATAGATTGTCAACTTATAATGTGCCCTATATCCACCGCGTAATTGAAAATGATTGTCGTCACATTTTCATATTTCGAGGGGAGGTTACGGCCCGATGGGGATATCAATTTTTGTTTCCTTCTGGCTCTCAGGTGTCATCTGTTGCAAAAATGTGCCTTTTGGATCAATTTTCATGATGGCTTAGGGGCCTAACCATGACAATATGTTAAAATGTCAGGCGTGCGAGAACAGTAGCTGGAGCTAAGTTTATTGCAATTAAAAAAAAATACATATAGAACTCATCAACAGATGTTATCATGACTATAATCACGTATTTAAATATCGGTCACTAATTACCAGATTTTATATAGTTCAGTATTGGTCGTCAAATGGTTCGCGATAAAAGCTCGTAGGTAAAGTCCTTAATTGAAAAGTATTGAATACTTTACGCATAAAGCCATTGGTCCTGATTGTCATGAACCTGAAAATCCCTATCACACAATTCCCAATTATTTTAGATAATTTAAAATGAAAATAGGTATAAAATTTGTCAAACTCTACTTCAGTCTGAATACCTGTTAAATTTTGTACTGTAAGCACTTTAGCATCTCCAATATACGACCACCCCAGATAATTTATTACTATTTTTCATATCATGTTGATCGTGAATGTAATCTGCTGACTAGTGCATTTTAATAGTATCAGCATCAACATTTTATTAGTTATTGATCTAAATAAAAGAGCACTTTAAAACACGCAGACGTATGATTACAAAAATATTTAATGTATCCAAGCATAAAAACTGTATACCATCCCTTAATCTTTAATAACGATAGTTTCCAAACAACTTTGAGATGGCCGATAGGTCTTTTATCCAGTGTTTTATTGCGAAGTTTCCTAAGCTCTGCTGTGACTACCGGTTTTTGAGCTAGAACATCCTGTCTGACATAATACATACAGTTATAAAACCTTCGTATCCGCACTTTTATTGCCTCGAGGGTACTTTATAGCGATATTTAATACCGCCCTAGGGATTGACCGATTTCGTTACGTCACTACCTCCCTATGTTCGTTTGTATGTTAAAAAGTATTGGGACAGCCGCATGGAAGACTATTTTGTATGTATTAAAATAACTGTTACGAAATTTTCCCGAACTAAAGAGAGGGAGAGGCGATCCGTCATTAACCTGGTGGTTTAACATCGACAGAGACAAAAAGCTCTATTAGGTACTATAAATGACAACCGAGGACAAACTGTCCTGGCTTAAAATTTTGAGATGACCAAATCACATATCTCATAGTTTATGCTTAGATACAATACTATCTTACACTAATAGTTTTGGTTTCACATACGACTTCATACGTTGTTATTTACAAACTTCTCGAATATGCACAGATTTTGGGGGATAGGCCAAGTAGGCGATATCGCGGGAAAAAGCTAGTTTACAATAATCAAACCCTAGCATCAGTGATGGTCGGTCCATCCTGCTGATAACAAAGTGTTTCTTTACGACTCAATAAAATGGGATGACCTTTAAACTTAAGATGCCGACAACTTACTTTATACAGGCTGTAATTTTGTAAACTGCTCAATTTTATACGTTGACTTAAAGCTGCCTTTGTTTGTTGTGATTGATTGCACTGTACACAAATATTTAATTATCTTAATGTTATACATATGTTATGATAATACATATTCTTTACTGGACACTGTTATTTCAAATTACAAATTTACAAAACAGGTGATGTACATAGGCGAGCTTAACCCAAAATTGGGTTTTCTTACAGCAAACCGTAAAGCGTAATTAGAGAAATTTTTTAAGACTTGAGGACATTACAAAGTGCACAAAAAATAAAAGCTAAGTTATACCCTTAACAAAATAACATTATAACTACCTACTTAAATCTAAAAATAAACTACACAAGTAAGCGCAAGTATAAAATACATAAACATACATACCATGTGATATATACAATAAATAAAACCTAAACCTAAACTTGATGTTCCCTAATTACTAATACTTACTTATGGAGATAATCAACATTCGCTCTGAAAATAACACTGAAATATTAAAAGTTGATATCTGATGATTTCCACACAGTCTAATGCTATGTTATTATTGTTGTTCCCAGTTTTCAGAATTGTGAAAATTGTGAATTTATGCCAAATGTTTTTAGACTAAAAAAAATGCAGCAAGCAATTGATAATAAATAAATAAAAATTCTATAAAACTTTTTTAACAATCGATTACCAGTAGGTACTTCGTAGTTACATAGACGGTCACACCTTGCATTTCTCCCTTCTCTCCAACCCGAAGCGATTGTCGATTAGAACCACGTACAGCATTGAGTTTGAAAGTTTTCTTAGAGTGCACTACACACAGGAACATTTATTGTTCCAAACACAATAGTCTCAATACAAATAAAGCCGATATTTCAAAACATCTAGTAGAGCACGCCATTCTTACATTTAATAATAGCTTTTCTATCGACTTCACTTCCGCGGACACACTACAGGAATTGTGCTGTTTCGGAATCAAAAGAACAATGTAATGTCACCATGATATATACCGGCGAAATAGTATACAAAGTTTTATTAAATCAAGCTAATGGCCCAGTGTAAGTTACGCAAAAAATCATCATACTATGTTACGGAATTGACGAGATTTGTCTAAGGTTTGTAATCTTTATACTTATGTATTACTAGCGACCCTCCCTAGCTACCGCACGGGTGCAATCGTGATATTATGCATGTAGTATACATATAAACTTTCCTCTTGAATCACTCTATCTATTAAAAAAACCACATCAAAATCCGTTGCGCAGTTTTAAGCATACATAGGGAGGAATCGACTTTGTTTTATACTATGTAATGATAAGTATTTTTAATTACTATATGCTAAAGAAATTGCCAGATCATTTGTGAAAATTGAGTCTTTTGGCGAGAATGCAACTTTCTATTGCAACAAAATAAGGAACTGTCGCATTTAGTGCAAAGACGTCCACTGCGGGACTTCCACATCATACCATGATTACCTCTTAAAATAAACATATGGATAAACAAATTCAAATTCAAATTCAAAGCATTTATTTCAAATAAACCTTTACAGGCACTTTTGAAATGTCATAAAGTCGGTCTGTCAGGAAAAAATGACGCTAATTGCACATTCCAAAAAGTAGGTCTCAATGGAGAAGAATGTGCAAGAAACTCCATGGACACTCTTTTTAATCATGTTGTGTTTTACAGATATATTGGTTACATATTTTTGTCGCTACTATGATGTGAGAACAATGTAACTAAAATGATAAAAAAAGTACATGATCTAAACAAATTAAAATAAACCACTGGCAGCTAAGAGATGACCAGTCCCAACTGACAGCGCCCGTTCACGGACATGACGCGTATATCAGCACCACTCAGCTCAACCATTATGAAGGGAAACGAATGATCCAACACACGCGCCACCATCAGCGAGACATTTGAGTGAGCATGACAAACTCTCTACTGCCATGGTCATTTACGTCAAACAAGTAAAATATTAACTTTAAACTATAAATTACTCCATGGTACTCACATTTACAAACATTGAGAAAAAAAAAATGCTTCTACATTATACAACACTATAATAATGTCAAAATTTAAGATAAAAAAAATAATAATAATAATAACAATCAATTCGTAGGTACTAGTGGTAGTGGAGCTGGACCAGCAATGAGCCAAGCATTTTTATCTTGTATATAATCCTCTAACTTATAATATGCTTGTCTACATAGTGTGCGTTTAACATAGATTTAAATTTCATTTCATTGAGTTCTAATATGTTGGGAGGTATTTTATTATAACATTTTAAACAGTACCCCATGAAAGAAGAGGCCACTTTAGCCAGTCTAAAGCCTGGTTGAACTAACTGATCCCTATTTCTAGTAAAATAATTGTGTCTATCGCCTCTTTTGCTAAAAAGATGAAGATTTTTCCTAACGTACATGATGTTTTCATAAATATATTGACAAGGCACCGTCATGATGTTAATATCTTTAAAGAGTTCCCTTAGAGAATCGCACCGGCGGAGTTTGTAAATGGCTCTGATTGCTCTTTTCTGCAGTATAAAAATTGAGTCTATGTCTGCAGCCCGTCCCCACAGTAAGATACCGTATGAAACAATAAATTTTACCTAGTTTAGAAGACAGTTTGTCCTGAATATTATCCTATGTTATTTTAGGTTCCAGGTCAGTTTTGATTATATTAGCCCTTGTAGACAAGATCTAATATATTCAAAACTTAGGATTAGGCTCAGGAATGTAGCGGACCTAAGGACCCGCGGGGATCTGAATATAAATTAGGATAAGCTAAGTATTTTGGCTACGATTACAGAATTATTGAAACAAAAGATTTAAAAGTAAAATTGGATACAATTCTTTAATTCTTTATTGTACACCAGCAGTATATAAAAAAGAGGATTACAATATATATATGTACAAAGACGAGCTTAACTTAAATTTGAGTTTATACAATATAGCGATACATTTATTCTACATGTATACGTCAGTTTGAACTAAACTATCGCTACATTGTTGCGGCAATATGTTCGTATGTTGCAGGGATCATTGCAGTTTTATTGGTTAGACAATTTACCAGCACATAAAATCATTTATTGCCATTTAATTGACAGGCTGTAAAGATGAGTGTGATTTGATGCTGAAAATATCATTGTTAATAAGTAATCTAACAGAGAGGCAAATATAGAACTGGAAATGATGTGACGGCCCTCTAAATTAGTGACAAATTTCAAAACTAGAGTTTGCTATGAATCTTACGGGGCAGGAAGCATCTTATGGTACAAGTAAGTAATTTGATTAAAGACCAAAAAACAGTGAGCTTTTTTAAGACTACACGAAAAATGAAAATTTCTTTAAGACAAAATCATAATCGTTCGGGCGAGGTCAAATAAACTACTTAGCACCACTAAAAAGTCAGTTTCACTTCTGTATAAAAAAAATGTCTCACACTAGGGATTATTCGTGTATCGTGGGTGCGCTTACAAACATGTAAACTCACATACACAAGACACCCAGACCCAGAACACCTATAGGCTATACAAATTATTCCGTACGAGGATCAAAACCGCAACCCACAAAATATAATCTGAAAAAAAAAGCCAATAAAAAGTAAATGCCAATAATAACTTAGAATAACCCCTTCCGTACACCTGTTTCTACTAGTTTCAATTACTATACGCCAATTAATTCAGATTAATTTGTCACAGGTAATTAGCTTATTAGTCAGCCTTATTTATGTTATCTAATTCGGCACAGCTGACTAATTGGCCACCGTCATATGATGTCCTAAAGCTAGCTATTGTTAGATACATACAACTCATTAGTAGTTACAGTGGCCGAAATATCGACTGTGCATTCCATAAATACGTATCTGAATGTGAAATAGCGCAGATCGCTAATGGCATCACTTGGCTAACTCTGGTCGCAATTAGGAAATAATTAGTTGGTTGCAATATTGTTTGTTGTTATTTCGAACTAACCAATTGTAAATCAGACGTACCACAGTCATAGGCTAGCAAATATATTGAATCTTACATTTGTACATAAAATCTTTCGTCCCCTATTTAAACACAAAATACTTCATCTTCGTTGTATTACCAAATCTCATGCAAGAGTTCATGGACTTAGCTAAACCCATCGGTTTTGTCTGTCAGTTTTAATAATATTTTACTTTCCCCTTAAAGTATAAACGACTCTAAATAACTTTGAAGTCTTACTAAAAAAAAAATCTAAAATGCTGCTCAAACTCTGACAGAAACAAAGTAAGTCATGAAGCACACTTTGAAATTGATTTCCACTTTAAAATCGGTCCATCACAACCAAGGGTCAGTCTGATCCAATCTAATCTTCATCCAGACAAGTCCCAAGATAATTCACTTTACCATCTTTCACCTATCAATCCTGCAGTTCAATTTACTGAACAATAGCTCGGCATTCACTCAACTCCATCGAAAGTCCCGCAGCAATTGTACGCACCCTAACAAATGTGTTGAAAAGTGTTGAAAATTCAGTCAGAATTGAATGCCGTGTGCAATGTTCGGCACGGCGCGAGTCGTCAACTTGTGCGGTTATTCGCAAACAAACTGCTGGATTGACTGCGCTGTGATCAACGTTACGTACTAGTTGATCGAGTTTTGGATGGATGGGTAAATAGAGGTAGGGAAAACTGTACTGTTTGATGGTTAGCTTTTACTTCATGTGGACGACATTTGTGTCACAGATTTATAAATCATATTTCGTTTAGATTTGCTCGTAGATCAGATAATCAATTTTCCCTATCAATATTTATTAATTAAATATATTGTACGCACAAAAGTACAAAAGCAGATTTAATCCCTTAGGCAGTTTCTTCCAGTCATTAATTGGTTGATGCAGACATAAATAGTAGTAAGTGCAATCAAATAAGGTGAATGTACATAAAATTATGCAATATATATTCAACTAGCTTTTGCCCGCGGCTTCGCTCCCGGCAACAGATTATTCTACTCTACCCTATTCTACCCTACTCTAGCCTACTCTAAAAAAAAGTATCCTATATCATTCTCCTGGCTCTAAACTACCTCCCTGCCAATTTTCAGCTCAATCGGTTCAGCCGATCTCGAGTTATAAGTGTTGTAACAAACCCGACTTTCTTTTATATATATTCAATGTAATAAACTTAGGGAAACAAGGTATTAAAACAATTGGTCTCAATCTACACTTGAGAAACAATATTGCCGTAACGATACTACAGAACTGTAATTTTGACGTTGAATCAAAGATTGATATTTGTTTTATGTACAATATCTTGCTATATACGGATCAGACTCGTTGATCCGCTTCCAGTATAGCCGAAACTTTACCAACATGTGCCCAAAGTGACTAACGACACAACACAACAGCCCTTCAACCCCTAAAATCCGCAAAGATTTAGGTAGCACTGTTCGACCTTCGATAACAATCGCAAACAAAAGCAATCCTTATCAATAAAATTGACATAACCAGCCGCTAATAGTAAGTAATGTGACGTAAAACCCGTTACGGCAAGAAGCTCGCCTACCGGGACTGTTATTAGCATACTAAGTCCTCCCCACATAACGACGATGGCGCAAGACAGAAAAGTTCTCCAAAGTTTTATTTTACTACCCTCAGATCAACAGATAGGGTGATTGCTTTGTTATCTTTCTCATCTTTCTTTCTTTTCCGGGTATGTTGGAGCACATGAAGCTATTAAATCGTTCGGCACGCATACGCCGCCTTATCACACGCTATGCGTGTTTTTTGTAACAGCGTTTCACGTTTTAGCAACCCTCGAAATACATGCCGAGGAAGGAGTTAAACGTTCTTAGATCGCCAAAAAGATGTTTTTACTGGTGTTAGCAAGGATAACGAATTAACTCTTTGAGTTATTTACTCATTACATATTTAATGAAACTCATTTCTGCTTTAACACAATAACTTTTCTACAACTAAAAATAACTTCTGAACTTTATAAAACGTTTAAATGGTTGATTAAAAGTTCTCAACAACGTCGTCAAAAACACTAAAACTCAACACCTAATCGATGACCAGAATGTCGACAAAGTCTCCCAGTGATTAATTCTATCTAAATCGGTCCATCTGACCACCGCAGATCAATACCAGCCATTACAGGCTACAAATTATTACGCAATTGGGAGATATGAAGCCCACAATGAGGGAGGTTCTAACTACCGGAATAAACTCATTCGTATCGGAAATTGGTGTAAATGTTGAAGGCTTTCTTGAGGATTTTGTAACTGTCTCGGGATTTCAGTCGTTGGTTCTGTGTTCTTGGAAGCTTTTCAAGACGTTTTATGTTATTCTCTTGGGCTTTTTCTGACGTTTTTTCTTCGTTTATTATTTGTTCTCAAGAAGGAGACACCAAATCACTTTCACAAAAATTTGATTAACCATGTATTCCGTATCTTAAAAAGTATATTTCGACAATTTGCTCGAAATTCCTGTCCCAAACCACGACAGACGTTGATTCATAGTGATGATCTGAAAACCGAGCACAGTCCACTAAACCTCGGACAGCTTGACCACAAACAGGCTGGCTGTAACCGCGGAGACATCTCAATCAATAGCGGCCATTAGCTCATGTCAAATCCTGCGCTCATTAATTCAGATCACGCGCGCCAGCCCGTCTCGCTTTCACATGCAAATTGTTCATCGAGTTCTGATGGAATATGGTGCCCTAGTACCCAAGGACCCCAATTTTTCTCACGTATCCGAGTTTTAAGTGAAAAAAGTTCTTAAGTTGAAAATTAATTATTTTTGTAGATATTTATTCACGGAATTTATTTTACGGAAATTGATACATCTCCACAAATATTTTGGTTGAAATTTCCCGATTCCTTTGATTTACGAAGTCCTAAAAATCTTATTTTGAAGATAAAGTTAAGTTAGAATCAAATATTGGATTACCTTTACTTCGGGCAATCGCTCAAAGGAAGCCTCTTATTGGAGAGAAAACAGGACTTCGAAATAAGTAAAAGATCTGTCTAAAAAGTGAAATGTAACATGGACTTGGAGTAAACTCAGTTGGAATTATTGCCGCTTTCATAGTTTATTCAAGCTTTAACAAGCTCACCGCGACACAAGGACATTTATCTCGAGGATCCACCATTACACTAACGAAGCAGTCAGTTTCAGTTTCTATAACAAGACTGCCACTCTGATCTACGAGCAACTCGACGTTCAGAATATCATCATATTGTTCAAAGCACGGCGAACTGGCTAATTTCTAGCTCTTGTATAATATCGTTGCTTCTCTAAGAAACCTTAGTTTGCGCTGCTGAGTGAATTAACTGGAGTTGGAAGAGCAAATAGTCAGCTGGCAACGCGAGCTCTTCTAACAAAATATTGCTGTGTGTGTGTGTGCTCTCAACGTTATTTATATCCTCAGAAAGTTAGCAAAAAAGGTTTTTGTTACGGAAAGAACTATTGGATCAATCCGAAAATCAATCTAAGAAAGGAAGCCCGCCAAAACTTCCAACTTATTATTTCAGAAAGACTTAAAGCTGACCGCATCTCACCCGAAGTCAAACTTACAACCTATGCATTCAACGTTTCATAACTTTTCCCTCCATAATTTAGTTTACAAATCTTCGTAAGTTTTTCTTATTTGCCGAAAAACTTCTCGCTGGCGGGATTTAGAATACGAAATGAAGCTGAAGACATGCAGACACCTCAACTGTAGGCCTTGGCTATCATTTCGCTTGGCCTGTGGAACTTAAGACTGTTTTTAGCGGCGATACCTTTGTTTGTCTAGATAACTTCAAACGCCTAAATTCGTCCCAATTTACCTGCCGCTGTTTTTGTTTCCTAGACCGCAGTTCTCGAGGGCCTAGTTTGCTGAATGAATAGAATTTATGACTTGGCAGTAAATCTTGAGAACGGTGGTAAGGATGTTTTTGTAAGTGGAGGCAGAGGAATTAATGAAGGGCAATAAATGGAGGTTCGTAATTTATGTTTAACCAAAGGTCATTCATATACCAATGGAAGATGTATGTTTGGAGTTGACCTTTAAATTGATGCATTTATTTCGTGAAATTCGATTTTCTTTTGCTCTTAGGCTACATTATCGCCCGAATATTCTCGTCACGAAAAATATCAAATTCGTGTATACGCGATTTTGTTGTCTACATTAGCGGCCAATCGCATTTCTATGAGACTGTATAAATCGACAAGCATTCGTATCGGTCACATTTGTCGATAACGTGAATTTTAGACCTAATCTCGATATCTTAGCCATGGCATTACTGCTCAGATTAAGCTTGTGTCTTCAAATGTCGTCACGTCGTTCAACAAAGTGTAAACCTCTGAGTTACCGTCTCGTTTCTCAACATTAACGGAAGCTAACAGCTACGTAATATAGCTGTTAACTTAAAACATACTCCAGCGGTTTCCCTAAAACTTGGCTTGAAGCCGCTTGTTATTTTGCACATGCATGCATTTCTCATTATGCATATTTAACTTTGCAGTTGGAAGTTCAGTTTAGTTTAGCTAATGCGCCTTGTCGGTAACTGACGGCTTGACATTTTGTGGTTTTATTTGTAATGAAAATTGGTTTGTTAACTTTTCTATCACCTTCACCTTCGAAGTTAGCCGGTGGGATCTAGTTAGCAGCTTAACTTCATTCTAATGAAAGTGTTTAAAATGTTTTCTTTTATGTGTGACTCGCAAATCCTTTTTTAAATAACCTGTATAACCTATCAGACTGGCGGACACGGCAGCGGGCACTTAGTACCAAAAATTCGAGGACATGTGACATCCACCAATCCGTACTGGGCCCGTGTGCTGGATTCCCTCTCCTAGAGGGGAGGCCAGTGTCTCAGCAGTAGGAACATTACAAGGCTGGTTGGTGATGATGATGATCAGACTGGCTACTAGTTGTCGCTACCTGTTGATAAGTTAATAAACGTTCTTTAATCAAAAACGAAGCGTGCTGTCGTCATAATTAAGTATTTTTATCCTCCACAAACAATTTTCCACAGGAATATTTAATTTCATGTCTAAATTAACCTTCTCTTTCATAAACTCTTCAACAAACAGTCGGACAGACAAGCCAGCCAGACGTGCCGTAAAACTATTAGTTGAACATTTTTAATAGCTTCCCTCGCTCTATTGTGAGCCCGTCTATTAGAGGGATCACGCGACCAAACTTTAATTTAATTTTAATCCGCGACTTGGTCCCGAGGCGTCCCTAGTTGACTTGCAGCGTTGTGGTTTCACCGTCCTTTGACTCGGGAATATAAGTTAAGATTTCTAGCTCGAAAGAAATCGTATTTGTAACTAGCAACCGCCTCAGCTTTGGACCGGTGTTAGAAATCTTTGAAATTTATTTATTTTTATTAATTGTTTATTTCATTCATTAATAAGCCCATAGCAACATTATTTAATTACATAGAATAGTTATAAAATTGAAATGTCAGCCCTTAGAAGTTTGTCAGTTTCCCTTATGTGTCTTAAACATGTAATATGTAAGAGTCTTCCAGTATACGTCACGAATGCTTATTTAGGTGTAGTCGATATTTTATCAGCCAATAATACCTTTTACTGCTTTATTATTACACCAACTTAAAAAAAACAAGCCAGGCTTCTTAAAACATTAAAATTTTTCTTTAACTAATTTCCACAAGCTCTTGTCCGTTCATCACTCACTCAGTTTAAGAGGGTTCTCTTAAACTGTGTCGTTCGTCAGCGGCATCGTTAATGACCTGTAAAACTTGTCTCACGTGACCTGTGCGGAATACACCAGTTTTTCTCTTTACTTAAATTAATTAAAGTGCTGGGGCAGGTTGCAATCGTCGTTAATGACATGATTTTTGACGAGATGCATTAAATTTTAATATATTAAAGTTTACACTGCTTAGCAAATTTCCACTTTTTTCACTTTACAACCTAAAAATATATTTGAAGTTTCAATGATAACTGGTGGGAAGACTAATAAATGCCCTTTTTTAGCGGTTCACAAGAGTAGCAAATATAGTATTTACACCAAGCCGGCGTTCGCACACCTATTTTTCTTTACTTGCGTATGTAATAACCAAAGTCGAAGAAGTGGAGAGAATAATATTATCTAGAAGAATAAGATGCTTCCTTCGAAACCCCATACTTCGAGTTGTAGGTCGCGTTTTCTAACCCAGCCAAGCACGTTACTTTGTGTAATTAATTTCATCACGCTTGCGGAGCAATCCTGCAAGTGTCCTTTTCACACAAGTCTTTATTGTAATGCGTGGAATACATAAGCAGGACACGGGACGTGATCTCGAGCAGTAGCCCCGCATGTGGACTAATCCCGCATGCGTGATAAAATCCGCACGATATTAAAAATACCCGAAACTGGCATGTTTTACAACCAAAGAGAAAGATACATGTAACATCCACCAAGCCCTTAGACCTATGGAAGCATGAGTGGACTCAGGTCTCCATAGCTCTAAGGGCCTTTAAGTGCCTGAGGCTGATTATTCTTTACGCTAAGAATAAATCCAAAAATTATTTACTCAATTTGCGAACCAGACTCATCTCGCTCGCATAATTTATCATCAATACACAAACCCCTTTGCTTACTCAGCAAGTAATACCTAAAATAAATCATAGTTAAGTTTCAGATTCCGTGCAGTATTTTCACAAAGAAGTTGAAAGTTGTAATGCATTTTTCAAGGAATTATTGCCTCGTCCAGACATTGAACCCGCGGCGTTCGTGCGGCTAATCATTTGAGACACGAAATCACGTTTTGCGTTTAGCCTGTTCTTGGTTTGTTGACAAGGAATTCGTTAATTTGATTATGTTGAATTCTCTAATTAAGTTTTGATTTATGGATGGGAATTCTGGTTGGATTTACATTTCAAATTATTCACAGATATTCTTAATATCCATTGGCAGCGCGACATAACTTTGTTTATTATTTACATCTATATGTTTTTGTTTACCTGTATAATAATTAACGTTATGATCAAAAAAGCTAAGAAAGTTTTGTGAGTGTATGTTTGTTTGTTACTTCTTCGACAATCGCGAAGAAGTGACGACTGAACTTGTTGTTGTTCTGGAATAGCACGTCGTAGTTCCATGGCTTGCGGGCAAAGCCACTGGCAACAGTTAGCATTTTGTTACAATAATTATAGTTTTTTTGTTTCATATAAGTATATATAAAGTGTTACAATATTTAAATGGGACACTAGATACCGCACTAGGATACCTTACATCTTAGGTATATTTCTCCGCTTCTCGAGAATATATGTTAGGCAAGCTTGAAAAATGTCACATCACGGTTTCGTTCTTATGAAAAATGTATTCATCAATATTTTTTCTACTCTATTTTATTAGATCTTTATCTTTCAACTAGTATGCTGAACTTATTTTTTCACCAAATTGGTGAAAAAATAAGTTGGAATTCCCTGCAGGTATCTGTGTTTTCTGATAATTATAACCAAGGGGATTTTAAGTCAAATGTTAGGTTACTTCCAGGCCACCGTGACAATTTATATTCTTGCTTAAATAGTAGGTAAGTAGTTAGTTTTTTGACATACAACAAATAAAATGTATGTATCAAGTAAATGTGTGTATAAAGTTTACAACATTCAATCAAACATGGGCTCGCGATGCTCGGAGCAACTCCAAGCAGACTAAAATAACGTTGCTAGTCGTACTTCATCCTCGACCATCACATATTCCCGGCTTCCGCTAACTTTAGAAACTTGATCTTCGCAATCCTATTTCCAGGCCCTTTTCAGATGTGAATCAGCTCTGTAGCTCTGCAATCTATTCCTACTCATTTTTGCTAGTTTTATTTATTTTATTTAACACAAACATTATTAGGAAAACTTAAGTGAAAAGCCTCATACAGGCGAGAGATGTGATTTGACTTTATTCAATATACGAGTAACTAGTTTTTTTTTACTGTTCGTGTTGGTATTTTTAAAGCTCAAAGCTTTAATATCCTTGCACCTTGTTTCTAATTTTTTAATAAATCAACCGATCATATTGAAAATACTGGATCTTGTAAAACTGTTTTGTTTGTATTGATTTTGCGTTTAGTTTTATATAATTCAAATATTTTAAAGAAAAGATAATTTCAAGTGTAACGTACTTTAATTTTTTACGATAATCGTAAAAACTTCGACACTACGTTAGGACAGTTGAGAATTTTCATGAGGTTCTCATAAGCTGATGATCATGTTATTAAGTTTGTGTTTTGCGGGCGTGCGTCCTGTGGCTTTCTTCCTAAAAAATAATATAAAACACTAGCTTTTGCCCGCAGCTTCGCCCGCGTACATAAAATATAGCCTATGTCACTCAGGAGTAAAGCAGCTTTCTAGTGTTGCTTACATTTTTCCAATCGGACCAGTAGTTCCCGAGATTACCCCCTACAAACAAAAAAACAAAAAAACAAACTTTACCTCTTTATTATATAAGTGTAGATTAAACAAATACCAATTTCACATTCCTGAGCTTTTCAATCTAGGAC
Organism: Mythimna loreyi; assembly: GCA_029852875.1. NCBI lineage: Eukaryota > Metazoa > Arthropoda > Insecta > Lepidoptera > Noctuidae > Mythimna > Mythimna loreyi. The sequence continues at coordinate 22,286,222 of CM056790.1, forward strand.
GACGATGTCGATGAATATCAGTATTAAATAAAATCTTAAGTCCTCAACTAGGTCACGGCCTACCTGTGTTCCCAATTTGCTATATAGTTTATCGTCCTGTTCAGGCTTGATTGGCTAACAAAGATGTTAACCCATCGCATATTACAATTTTAGGGTATATCCTACCCTAGCCAGCTGGATAGCCAGATTATATCAGTATGGGAAGTAATCCTTGATAATAGCTTTTCTGGTACCTTCAACAAAGGAGATAAGCAACTAGGGAGATATGCTTGAGGTTTTCTTGGAAACTAATGGATGGATATAAATAGCAAAGCATAATCACTCTTATAATGTTAGAAATATTATTGGAACGCAGGCCTCCTCTCTAGTAGAGAGAATGGGCCGTAATCTATCACGTGAACCCAGTGCGAATTGGAGGATGTCATACGTCTTCAAATGTTTGATTCTCAGATATGTCAGTTTCCTTAAGATGCTTTTCTTTACCATTCCGAGTGCAATGGTGATAAAAATAAAGTTCACAAGGTGTGCCTAACTAAGTTTGTACCTGTTGCGACTTGCATTTCTTAAGTTGGGGCCATAGTAAATAAATAAAACTTAATACTGACACCTCGCAAATGTTGACGCGGTCACCCTTTCGATACAGGCACGCTCAGCGTACTCTGTACTCTTGTTATTGTTTACCTTGTGGTTATAAGCGTTGTCCTGTGACTATCTTGAATAAACATATTTATATTCTATTCTAAAACTCATTTTTATTTAAACGACCTGGTTACTTATCACCTTAGCTTAGTTCACCTACATGTGTTGAAGGTGCAATATCAAACTGTCGTAGCCTATTCTCTGTAAGGATCATCATTTGGTATGCAAACACAAGTTCCTAAGTCTTGATAGGCGTGCATGCATTTGTAGACTTACCAGCTTTGTTCTACCACCTGAAAGCGTGTCTTGAAATAGGTAACAAATTAGAGCCAAGCATTTCTTTTTTGTAGCGGGTTTGGTTGAAGCTTTAGTTAGATTTTTATACAATTTTTGAGGTTCATCGTGCCAATATTATACGTATGTGTATACTTATCTACGTGTTTCTCTTTCACGCTCAAATATCTGAACGTTTTAGGCAGACGGGCAGACCTTATCTTGAAATAGCATATAGATTACTTCTTATTCCGGGTGTATCTGTGTTCTTTTAGATAATTGTCAACTTTCACACGAGTGAAGCCGCTGGAAACTAAACTACAACGTATTTATGTATGTATTCAGACAAAAAATTATACAGTTGACTCATTCTGAGAAAACTGTCCTTTTCGAATTAATAATTACAAGTTAGATGAAAGAAGTTAATTAGTTTACTTTCCACCAGTTCTCAGGTCCCTAGGAATTTGTAGATACGATTTTAGAATGATTGCAAAGACCCTAAAGTTTCAGGGCTTTTTTATATACATTCTAGATAGGATATATCCACCTCTCCTTAGAAGCAGATCAGGTCTCAGCTTGTTCATGGCGTCTATGAGGGAATTCGGGGTTCATAGAGTTCATTGAATTCAGTATTGTTTGAGTGAGATTGCGGTCAACCGAGACGCGAGCCTATCAAAAAAAAAATCACTCGTTAAAAAAGCTTTTTGATGTTGATAGTATATGTAATAAATTACTACCCCTTGAGGAGAAACCGCAAAGTATACGTTTCTATGACGGTTCACGGTGGGAACTTCCTGCCTTCACCCAACAATGTTACCACGCCTTTGTTTGATTGATTTCACTGCCTAAATTAGTTGTTGGAATAACAAGAAGCTAAGCTATATTCGCTCTGTTGAATTTGCAAAGTTTTATATTATATACTAAAACTAGCGACCCGCCCCAGTTTCGCACGGGTGCAAAAAAAAACCTCATCAAAATCCGTTGCGTAGTTTTAAAGATTTTAACATACATAGGGACAGCGGGAGCGACTTTGGTTTATACTATGTAATGATAAGGTTTTTCTAATACTAAAGTTATATTTTACACGGGTTTTATGTGTACAGCAATAGGTAATAAATTTTTATTTTATTCTGGACTGGGAAAATTTCAGTCTATGGCTAAGTTTGGTTTAATCAGATTTGCTTCGTCACGTACTTATACGCAAGGTGACATAGCGGCAGAATAAGACAAAGGTGGTGGAAAAATAAGCTTAACTCTTACCAGAAGGACTAGCTCTCGGCCCTCCAATAACAAAGGGAGAGGGAAGCCTTCGCCCAGCATCTCTTACGCCTCGATATATGTTGTGTTTTATTTCGGCCTTCTTCTTAGCGTGTCGATGGTAAAACTAGTTTTTTTCCTTGCCTGGCTCGCAGTATTTGGCAGGGCAACGCAGTCCACTGACGCTATCTGCTTTTTATATTGGTATCCACTAGAAGGAAAACATCGTGAGGAAACCGGCATGTCCTAGAACGAAAAATTCGAAGACATGTGACATCCACCAACCCGCACTGGGCACGCGTGGTGGATTACGGCCCACTCCCTCTCTTAGAGAGCAGGCCTGTGTCCCTGCAGTGGGAACATTAAAAAGGCTGGGATGAAATGATGATGAAATCCACTTGTGTTAAGTAGAGATTCGTGGCATCTCTTCCCACACCTTTCTTAAAAAAACAAACCTTGTTATTTCAAATCTTAGGTATATGAGTAGGTAACTTCAGTATTTATACAATCTATTGTGATAGCCGTCTGTCTAGAACTCATCCAGAGTTTGAACTACAATGAATATGTTACTGATGCAAAACTATCTAGATTTATTATACGATGTTTTGACTGCTCTACCGAAATCGCTCAGATTTACATTATGGTAATGTTATTATATTACATGAATTGCTTAAATCGGGATACCCTATGTCTGAAGATGATTTTTTATATAAAATCTGAAACTCATTGCTCTGTCCCGTGATAAAAGCTATGTGAAAATAGCTCGCCTTTTATTTAGAAAAGTAATGTGTTATACAAGGTTTTTTTTTATGATGGGAAAATCATCTAATGACGAATGACCCGCCGTTGGGCGGAGCGGGAGACAGTGTCAAACTTCTGCTAACTAAACGACCCACCGTTTCTTCTTGCCTTTGTTCCAGGGCCCCGGTGTTCAGTCAATCAACCCTTGGCTCCAGAAGGCCAAAGCCTTCTCTCTCTCTCTCTCTCTCTCTCTCTTTACTCAGCAGGGTCGAAACCCTGCTGAGTGTTATACAAGGTGGCTGGATAATAATTATCCAGCCACCTTGTCTAAAACATTGCCAATGTCAGTCACTAATTATTAGTCACTAATATTTAAACACGTGATTGTAGTCATGATAACAAACAACTTCTAATAAGAGACCAAACCTGAAATCGCGTAAAAAACGTTAATAAATGTTACCAGCTCCTGTTTGACAGTTAACGTTATATCACAACACTCTCATTGCACTCCGAACTTAACTCCAAAATGTTGTCAGTGAACTAAATAGAAGTAGGAACCCGCCCCACAAAATTAGTGATGTGTAATTCCTGTGATAGTGATGACAGTTAACACAGCGGGTATTCGGGAAATGTTTGAATAGTGTACGAGCTCGCAATGTTTGAACTGATGTAATGTTATTGTAATCTTAGCTGTTGACAACCATGGAACATGGAATTTGGTTATTAGCACGAAACATGAGATAAATACATAGTAAAAACTTTTTTTTTTACTGTATAATATGCTAGCTTCTGTCAGCAGCTCGCCCGCGTGAAAGTCGGTTTCTCCGTACTAACTTTTCCCCTTTTTACCCCCCTTAGAGTGCCTTCAAATTATTCTAATCGTTGCGGCTAATTTGAAGACGACCTTAGAGGTGGAATTTGATAAAATCCGTTCTTAGCGAATATCTTACAAGGAACCTACCAGAAAATTTTAAGTTTTCAAGTGTTATAGTTTCTGAGATTTCGTGATTGATCAGTGAGTGTGATATTTCTCTGTTTCATAATTATATATAGATTATAATCTTAGCTGTTGACAACCACGAAGCATGGTATGTATTTATTGGCACGAAACATGAGGTAAATAGTAAAAACATTTTTTTAGGCCTATACAGTACATTTTTGGTAAAAATAGTAATCTTTGTCGACTATAAGAACGGAAAATAATGAGAGGCATTGTTTTAGTAATTGGCAATCTATTGTTTCCTCGTAAAACTGATACGTACCGCTCAAGATATAATGGGAAAGCATTTGTAATCATACTCATTAGGTAAACGAAACAGACGAATCAGAAACAAGCGTGTGACGACGTAAGACTAAAAACGTTATAATAAATATTTTAAGCTTGTTATGAGGTGTACAATAAAGTATATCGGAGGTACTTCTTGTCTATAAAAATATCGTATGTACGTCTGAGTTTTTGAAGTTCTAATTTTCTTTTAAGTTGGTTTATTATAAATATCAGTGGTGGTGACCTAGTTACTAGGTCGGGTCTGTTTCAGTTACTAGTCGGGGCTGTTACTACTGTAGTAACAGCCCCGACTTACGAGTTGTAAGGCGCGGGTTCAAGCCCAGCCAGGCGCATTACTTTATTCTGTAATTTATACAATCATCACTGCTCTCAAAACGGTGAAAGAAAACATAGTGATGAAACCGGCATGTCCTAGAACCAAATATTCGAAGAAATGTAACTTCCACCACACCAATCCGCACTGTGTCCCAGTTGTGGGAACTTTATATGAGTACCTATGTGAAAAAAAAAAGTTTTTGTCAGCGGCTACACCTGCGTTTTATTAGAAAAATCTTCCAACAGGACATACAGGAGTATGTCCTATTGGCAAGGTATCGTATGTTCTATTTCCAGATTATGGTCTAACTTTTTTTTTTGATGATTTTCACCTACCATAAAAAAACGTTAAACAAAATACGAACATATTTTCCTAACAGATAATAGTGACATGTAACCATACCCAATATTCCTCGTCCTGAAAGTTGTGATTTAGCGCCTATTTTCCCCGTTAGGTATCGTAAAAGTTCCACGATATCTGTCAATAGACTCGTAAAAGAATAGGATTTAGAAAAACGGTACTCGGTTTCACTTTTGTAGTATTTAGCTTACTATTTGCACTATTTTAGAGGATCAGGAAAATGGAGCACTTAGTTTAAATGTGTTGGGAAAAGACCAATTTCATGATAGGAGCGGATTCTAGCTCCAGCTCGCGAAAGCATTTAATCCGGGCCTTACCTTGCAGTAGGACTCATGCAAAGAAACACCAGGATGTCACCGCTGCGTGGATCGCCCGGAGGACACGGTGGAGCACATAGTAGAGGTTTGCATCGCCGTGTCTTCAAGGCCATGGTCCGGAGCGAGGAAGATTGGCAGACAGTTGCCTACTTGCGAAGCAGTAATGCTGGTGAAGGGAACCGGCAGAATCTCGATTTCCAGTCACCGTGGGTGTGCGACGGAGAGTAATGGGGCTCTCGCCGTCAAGTCGACCGTACGCAATGTCAGGCGTGAATTCCACGCGCGTCTCAAAGAGATGTCAGCAAAACCGTAGGGTCGAACCCTGCTGTGGCCATTGGCTGTGCGAAAGTTTACCCCGGGGCCCAACAGATAACCTATTTCACTTTAAGCACATCACGGTAGAAAAAATCGGGGTTCCTATTAATCCTAAATTCAGATCTCTCTAAACAAAGCAATTATATTTTTTTCTTTTTAGTTCGCAACCAGGCCACCAATCGCTGTGTTAATATAAACAGTACAAAGATAGCAAAGTGCAAGTTGGCAACTATGCCCGCGCTCAACTATGAAGTTGGCAACTTTTGCTTAAAGCAAACAAATTACGTATGAGATCTTATTAGCGTGAAGTAGCTCGACTAACTCGATAACTTATTAAACTATACTGATACTTGAGTAAACGCTGAATACGAGAATTCTTTATGTGCCTTTTAAAACGAGAGTAATGAGAATACTTAGATAATAATACGTTATTTCATTTATTAACAGACGAGGAATGGTAATAAGAACTCTGTATTATATTTGTTTTTTTTTTTTATTAAATACTAGCTCTTGTCAGCGGTTTCGCCCGCGTACATAAAATATAGCCTATGTCACTCAGGAGTAAAGCAGCTTTCTATTGTTGCTAATTTTTTTCCAATCGGACCAGTAGTTCCAGAGATTACCTCCTACAAACAAAAAAACAAACTTTACCTCTTTATTATATTAGTGTAGATAAGAGTCCTCTCTTTCACCTTATCGGGGTTTTTTTACTAACTAAAAAAAATATATTTATACTAAACCTAACTGGCTACATATCGTAGGGACCCTGTAGAAGGGTCGAAGCCAACTGGGGCCAAGGTTTCGTGTCTGAAAGGAAGGCGTGTCTGGTATAGATGGCGATGTAGGAACAGGGTAGGTTGTATAGTCAGTAAGAGTCTGACACTGTTTCCCGCTCCGTCCAAGGGCGGGATTCATCACTGGATGATTTTTACCTACCATAAAAAAAAACTGGCTACATATAAATCTACAAGACAAAATACAATCAGGCGTCAAAATACTCCTCCATTTCGCTGTCATCCGAAAATGTACCCAGAAGACTGTCAGCATTGCCAAGTTGAATGGTAATGCTAATTCTTTGAGCGCAGAACGTGCCAGCCATCTGCAAAGAATGGATTTGAAATGAAGATTTCATTTGAACTTTTAATAATGAGTCAGTCGATTCTAAAACTCTGATTTTGAAGTAGAAATAACATATTTATTACTTGAGATATTTGGCATCAGTCTTAGTCTTTCAGAATAAATAAATTATTGTTCAAAAACGTAATAATAAACCGTTTGACATATTCCAATTAAACCAGCTTTTTCGTTATCATTACCTAAACTTGTGTTCGTCCCAGCAGACCATTCGCAAATGAAACATTTACCATTTACGTAATTACTGTACACATTTCGCCAAAAATGTTATTATGACAGTTTTATTGCTCCCACTTCTGATAAGCTCGCTTTAACTGTCTGAAATGTCCCAAACTGAAAAGTTGAAAAACAATGTTTACTGTGTACCTAGTTGTTCATAACAATCATCATCATCATTAACCTAGCGCCAGTCCCGGTTGCTACCCTTGGCTTTCACCTCGGTGCCCGGGGTCCGCTTTCCAACAAACACGCCTCCACTTCGCTCGGTCTTTTGCGTCCTCTGCCTTAAGCCCATTAGCACGCATATCGTCCCTTACGACGTCGATCCAACTAGTTGGGCATAACAATAACGATCAATAAAGGAAGTATTGTATCCTTATTGTTATGCCAAACTTACTAAGTAAACATTTTTGTAAGAAAATCCTTGCCTTTCATAAACAAAGTAGTTTTCAGTTCAATTCTAAACCCGTTGAACCGCACTAATCATGAATAATAAAGAAATATTGCTCTTAATATCGAACGCAGGGCTTTGCGCCATAGTTTAAACATTAGTTTACCTTAGGAACATTATATTCCTGCCTGTAGTTCAAGTTTAATAACGACTCGACTACGTGGCATGCAAACAGCAAATAAACGTATTTCTGTAACCAAGCTACCTTGGTGATTACTTAAAAAGATTTAACCTATATAGAATCATCCTTAGCAGCTACAAGAACAGTATGCTAATTCGATGACAAAATCATAGCTTACCATTAAAGGAGATGGTGATGGAACCATATGATGGAATTCATAAGAGTTACTGTGGCCCCGGATCGCAAAGAGCAATTAAAAAATTACAAATGGATCTTAGTCATCATATTTTAAATTTATATTTTTTTAAATTAATTACAAATTTATATTTTTGTTAAATTGACCATTGTTCCTTACGACAAATAGGTCAAGCCATCTCTTTAGAAGTCGACCCTTACAACACTGTATTGTCAACCATAACTATTTACAAAGTCCACTTGGCGCCCCATTGCTTACCCCACAACTTGCACAAGTCAACTTTCAGATCCTCAATCCTCCACGCCATACCCCATTGTCTACTGACAGAATATACCATCAAATTAATCCTGTGACTACTCCTCAAACTTCATCATAAGCCTCCTGTAAGTACGGTCAAGATGCAGAGATGTAATGTCGTACTCAAACTCCATAAGTCGGCTCAGCTATATAACTAAAATCTAGCTATAATTTAGTTTATAGACTAAGCTAGAACTGTGGGCCCTTAGAGACGCGTAAGTCACATTAAGGTTTAAGTTAGTGCTTTTCAAGTGACGTATTTTGTAATATGCCGTTAAAACTTCTACCGCTAGCTCGTGGAATTAGTTGAAATTATCTATTAAACTTGGGATAGGTAAAATGTAAGCTGCAGCTTCTGAAACTGATTAATCGTCTTGCTCTATTTTCATGCGCTGTGACCGCATTTCCGCTCGTGTAGATTGAATTTTTTCCATTTTGCGGTAGGTATGTTACCTGAAAAATACGGGAGATGTATTCCGACGGCTTTTTTTTGTACTGAGTTTTATCCTGGTCTTTTTTCAGGATTTTGCGCCAAAGTCGGCAAAAACGCCACCCTTATAGGATCACTATTTCGTCCGTCCGTTAGTCCGTGAAGGCCCGTTTTCTCAGTAACGCTTAGAAAAAGCAGACCTGAGTAGGTCTGTTACCACTTGAAGCAGTGAAAAAAATTTAAACCTCTTAAGACATCAATCTAAAGACAAAGCAAAATCTAAAGTTGATTTTTGTTCGTATATTTTGACACTTGGAAGAAAATTAAAACCTATGGGCCTATGAGCCTATTTCCCGTTGATTTAGAATTCTAAAATTTGATCTGAAGCACAGTATTAAACGAAATAAAAAAAGGCTGAAAGCCATAAAGTAATTATAAAATAAATGTTTGCGATCCAGAAAAATCGAGACTCGATTCGCGAATCGAATTATTTCCTTAGGTAACCCTGTTCGGGACCCTCCGTGTATTTGTTTTTTAAACTGTTCGGTAATTGGTACAAAAAGCGCCTCTGTCTGTTAGATAATTTTTTATCGTACATTGTCTAAGTATCCCTCGAAGATCATACATAACAAATAAGGGGAATATCTCCATACCCATTGCATGGTGTTACCTTCCACTGCCTCCCTACGTTTTATGCGAGCTACGTGACGCCAAGGACCGTCATTTGTGGCGCGCGATTTATTCCCATACCTTTATGTTTTACTGGCTAAAAGTGCGCCATTTACCGCCCTTAACGATTTTATTTTCAGTGCTGGACGATTTTTAGGAGTTGAGGGTGAGGCCCTTTAAACAAAATCGCTTACATAACATATCAAAGGGAGGATACTAGAAAGTACTCAAAAGAAGATGGCTCAAGAAAATATGGACAGTTTGTGTAAGGTGTCTCTATCACTCCCTTTAGAGTTGCTAGTGATAGCGGAATGGCCGCCAGGGCAGAATGGAGGAAAAAACTTTCTGCTTTACCGAAGTAGTATAAAAACAGCAATAAAATTATGGTGATGGACTTAAAGTTTCTCTAAAATACTTAGTTCTCTTTAATTTTATTTTGAGACCCGCGGTAATTAGTTTATTTTGAACTCTCTTAATTATAATCTTTGATATCTTTAATTAATTTAGTATATACTAGCGACCCGCCCCAGCTTCGCACGGGTGGAATGCTGATATTAAATATATTATGCATGTATTACACATATAAACCTTCCTCTTGAATCACTCTATCTATTAAAAAAAAACCGTATCGAAATCCGTTGGTTAGTTTTAAAGATCTAAGCATACATAGGGATAAAAAACTTTGTTTTATACTATGTAATGATGTTTACTTGACCGAACATAGTGTAGTTTTTCTCAACCCAAAGATTGACTGGTAGAGAACTCTTTGATGCATCAAGTCCGCGTATGTACCACTATTATACATAGTCTCCAAAAAGATTTATAAAATAATTTATTTTCTTGAAAATTCAATTTATCTTGAAAGCTATGGCAATCTAATTTGCGTGGGATGTTGCGTGGTAATTTGCTAAAGCATATCTTATTTCTAAGTTCCCTTAATTCATTAGCGCTTAGACCGCTACAATTCACCTGGAACCTTTCCACCTCACAAATCATATCCAGCACACGATCATAACTCAAGATCTAAACAATTCACAGGTAACCTCACCTCACCTCCATAATTTATAGTGTAATCCATTGCTCACCGGTTAGCCTAGTCATCTCGTGCTCGCATTGGTACCAGAAGAGAGACGTCATCGTGACAATCTGAACTGAACGTTATTTGTATTGTTTCTGATTGCTATTGTAAGGTTTCTTACGTAGAAGTAAGCGTATTTTATGGAAACCAACCGAAGACTCGGTTGCGTACAAAAAGGAACCAATATTCAGATTCACCGAAACTTGTGTATTTTGTCTGAGATTACTTCTCTCGATGTAGGGCGAAGACAGTATGTCTGACTTTTACTTATTAAAACCATTCCTATGTTCCTTCAGTTGCCTTCGGTCCTGCTAGGCCCGAAGTGGAATACTACGCGCTGCTGAAGTCTGATTCGATCGGGACGGTTACATGACGGCCGGACGGCAAGCTACCTCGTATTACGGTGGTTAGAAATCCCGGTGTGATCGGAATCCATCCGCACCCTCACGCAATCGCCTAGACGAGCTCTAATAAATAAATAGGTATATACCGCGCTATAATAACTTTCTATGAAAAAAATATTCTCATTGATAACTTGTTTTAATCTATATAATTATATAAAGGAGAAACTGACTGACTGACATATCAACGCACAGCTGAAACTACTGGCACTAGGATAGTGAAATTTTGCCCATTGCTTCCTTTTATGACGGAGGAAGGATTTTCCAAAATTCACGTAAAACGCCTGTCCAAAGTTTGTGCGAAAACCTATTTTCACACGGGCAGAGCCGCTGGCAGAAAGTTAATTTATCTATAAGATTTTCGATTTCATCAATTTCGGTTACGGCAACCCGAAACTCCAAAAAGAGCCCGATCATTCGGTTTCAATTTTATTTTCCGCAGTAAATCGTATTTCGGTCGTTCACAAGTAATTTGTTCCATTGCAAGACGTGTAACAGACATAGAGACTGTACGCGATATTAATTACTGTCTACGCTGTGTTTAAATTAACATAACAACCGTATATTTTCCATTGTGTTCGCCTAAAAGGCTGTGTTAGTGAAATGTCCAACGCCCAAAGTTAAAGAGATGATATACGACTCAAAAACATTAAGTCCAGCCTCACCACACTTCATATAAAATAAAATATTCGTGTTGTCGCTTCCAGTATTCCCGCGATTTGTTGGCCTCCCGACCCCAGACGCCATGTTGCATGCTTGCCAATTTTCGCCACAAATGCAGTCCTGCATATCTCGCTAAGCGAATTTAACACACATACCTTCTCTCTCCATTACATGCATCTAGTAGAATTCTAAGAACATTTTGATCAGTTGAATTTGTTACGTCAGCATACCAAGTCCGAAAATCCATTTTGAATTTAACCTGAAGTCTTATCTCGAGATATTTGGGAAAATATTACCTTTTACGTGACTTCTGAACGTAAAAGAATTTAAATCTTTACGTATTATATAAAAGCTTTGTTTTTTGTTGTAAGACAGGAGTGGTGAGGGAGAAGTCCTTTTCCTTCCCCAGTAATAAGGTTTCTTTTCCTAACAAAAATATGATGAACTATCTGAAACATTTTGGGTATTTACATGACTTTTCTTAAGTTTTAACTAACAAGTAATGCGCTTATGGATATAAACGAAACGTTGATGCATTGTGCCAATTCATCAACGTTTCGTTTTATAAACTAATAATGAGTTTAGACTTCTACAAGGATGATTAAAAGCAGCTAAGGATAGAAAAAAATGGAAGAAAATAATGTGCGATACTGTAAACCTTCATTGCATTCTTAAGCTAGGCCCCGATTTTCCCAACATATTAAATAACACATTCTTCTCTAAAACAAACCAACCTCCTAAAAAATAACTAGGTACAGTAGTATGAGTGGAAGTGTGCAACCGCGCCAGCTCTAATGAACCGATGGCTCCGAGCTCCGAAGGTAATTAATTGTATGGAAAAATTGTGCAACCCGACCCCGACACCCCCGCCTCTCCGCTAGCACTAGTTAGCGAACACTCTCCTTGCTATAAACGAGAAAAAAATAGGGGACCCAACTAATTTGACGTCTTTTTTAACCACGTAATAAGCTGTGAGGAATCTAGGAATACGAGTCCTTTTGTTAAGCGTTTTGAGCCCATCGAGATCTAGGATTGAAACGAATGTTTGTAGGTTATAAAAATCATGATAAGCAACATAAAGGGAAACAAAGGAACGGTTACATATTTTGACCAACTTCTATTAAAGATTGAAAAAAAAATTATTAACTGTGGCGCGAACTCGCACACAAAGGATTACGTACTTGTAAACGAAAAAATCACGTTTCTTTTTATAGAAACCCTTTATTTATTTATTTTTATTTGTGCTTTTTTTAAAGCAACTATCGAAATACCCAGTCTGCATAAAATCTTACGGTTTTCTTGCTTGGTTTATGAGATGCAGCCCCCTAACAGACAGACGGACAGACAGCGGAGGTTTAGTAAAAGCATTTACTTGGTTACCCGCCGGGAATCCTAAAAGTCAGCGAAAAAAGAAATAATTAAATTGTTTCTGTTTAAGGAAACAAGAAATAATAAACAATAATTTTCCAAGATGAAGACTGAAAGCGTGCGAAAACAACGCTTACCGTGGTGTATTCAAATATGATTGAGTCGAGCCAAGTTTTGTGCTTCAAGTAGGGCCTAACTTCTTGGCTGATCATATTTACCAAATTTTGCTTTTTAGGCACATTTATATCGCATATAGAGTCACTAAAATAATATAAAAAAAAAATGAAAATAAACGCATTTTTTTTTATTTTATAATTATAACTCCATATATTCACATAAAACACATCAGAAGCTAGAGTAGTGCACGTTTCCAATTAGTCATTTCTCATGCAGAAGAACCGGGAAGAAATACCGTGGTTAAACTTAAAAAAAAATATCTCCTACAATAATAGTCATAGTCATAGTTATTCATTCATCATCATCATCATCATCAGCCTTTTAATGTTCCCACTGCAGGGACACAGGCCTCCTCTCTCTAGAAGAGGGAATGGGCCATAATCCACCACGCGGGCCCAGTGCGGATTGGTGGATGTCACATGTCTTCGAATTTTTGGTTCTAGGACATGCCGGTTTCCTCACGATGTTTTCCTTCACCGTTTTGAGAGCAGTGGTGATGAAATAAATTACACAAAGTAATGCGCCTGGCTGGGTTTGAACCCGCGACCTACGACTCGTAAGTCGGTGCCGTTACCACTCGGCCACCACAATTTACAGATATTTCACTATTTACTATTTCACTATTTAGTTATTTTCACAGTTATTCATTGGTAAGGGATTATTACAAGTCGTAGGTTTAATATTCAACGAATTATTTCGAATATGATATTACAATGTCAAATGATACAAAAATAAAGAGAAAATGTCAAATAAACAGAATACAAATACAAAAAAGTCAATACAATATGAATATGTATCTACTAAAAATTTAATATAATTAGTATTACTTCTAAAATTTACAGTTACAATGTTTCGCAATTTACGATCTGTCAAATGCTTCAGACGCATTGCGGTGGCTGTACAGCATTTAGCGACATTATTATAAAAAGGTAACATTGGGTCGGAGTGAATGCGTTCTCTCACCGTTATAACTCTTCATAATTGTACAGCCCCGTGATTCTAACGCGATATTACGTTTCCACGGGATGAAAGTGAACGTTTAATTTCATTCCAGCCGTGCATAGCATAGCTTAATCTTCGCTAAGCGTGCTGTACCGCTAGCGTTAGTTGTGGCTATGGGTAAAACTTCATCAGCACCGTTTATTAACCGCAGCTCTATTAGCTGTTGTAAAATGAAATAGTTCGTGCTGTTCGTTTTACGTGGATACAGAACTAAGACAGCTCTTATGCGGAAAAGCATATTCTGCAAGCATCTGCAATCAGTCGTAGAGTTGGATTTAAATGAGATTAAGAAGAGATTTAATCTTTGAACTCGCATGAGAAATATGCTCTCTTATAGAGAGCATGTTTTTTGATACCCTTTTAAATCAAGCTAATCAAGCTTCTTGGTTCATTTTTTTTTTTGGTTTAATTTAGTTTTTGGTGCAAACGGAGACGTCAATTTATTTTTCTATAATATTTTTACGTATTTTTTTTATAATATCAGATTATAATGCAGCACATCCTGCTCATTTATTTTGTCTCTTATAAGGATTAACGTTAAAGAAATTTTATGTAACAAACACCATTATATTTTAAAGACTTAATTTCGACGTTTTAATTCAAATATCATTTTGAATTAAAACGTCGACTTGTCGTGACTTTATTTTGACACATAAATTGTCTCAATTAATATATCATAAATCTTATTAATTGGAACGCCCATGTAATAGAACGAGTCGAGACTAAATATTTGAACCTAAGAACATCAAATTTACATACCTACCATGTTCTGGCAAGAAAATTATTATGATTATCTTTCATTATATATTACTATTGTTTTACCATTCATCTACTTCAATACTCAGCTTACTATTTGTCAAATATGTCTATACTTTGCTCTTAATTTTCTGTCACATCTAATATTTAAGCTCTTCAATCTGCATGGTTCTCATATGGTTTGACCATTACACGTTTGTGTATGGACTTTAAAAGAGACTTTGACCCCTGAGTTTGTTTTGGTGTTTCATCTCATGTTAGTCAGCTAGGAAACACCGGCCTTATCTAGTTTCAATGGACGAAAAAAAATATTGACGTGTAAAAGATTTAGTAAAAACCTATTTACAAAATAAAAATCTTACTAATATTATAAATGCGAAAGTTACGATATTTGGATGTTTGTTACTCAATCACGCCAAAACGGCTTGACGGATCTGGATGAAATTTGGCACAGGCCTAGGATACACTCCGGAATAGGAAATAGACTACTTTTTATCCCGGAAACCCCAACCCCAATACCACGCGGGCGAAGCCGCGGCCAAAAGCTAGTCATTTATAATTTCTTCTGATTGTTATCAACGTTACGTCTGGTTTCCTCCAACATTTCACTTACTATCCATCACCGCTGAACAAACAGCTCGGCTCTCCGCCGACCACGGTACCCTCGCGACACTCGGTACACACTCACCGACCTCGTCTCGATGGCTCGGTGTCCAGTTACTTTTAAAAGCACTCTCCAAGCTCTTGTCATTTCCACCATATCCAGGCATTTTAAACTGCGTTTATGTTTCATTGAATTTCTTCACTGGCAATATTTGTTCATTAAAATATACTTACAAAATATATTCAAAATTGCAAAAAAGTATATTATTCATGAGACAATGGCGCATGTTTTTCTGGACTGTACTTCTACACAAATCTAAGAAACCCAAAATTCCCTTATTGACGCTCTGAAAAACCTGAGAGGCCTAACATTTTTTTGGTCTATGTCCATTGTTCCACATAGGACTAAGTGCGGAATCCATTCTTAAACATGTTTTATTAACTTTTAATTTTTTAAATATAATTTTTATAAAAATTATCAATTATATATATTTTTGTTATCATTTCATTTTACGTTGAGAATTAACTTCAAAGTAAAAATGATTAAGTTACATTCGAAGAACCTTATCAATATGCATTAATTCCTTTCATCTTAAACACTCTTTTCACAGTCGAAGAAATATCAATAAACTGTCTTCGTCCAATTTGCCAGCTATCAGTTATAAACCTTATAACTGTTATACCTAATTATTCTGAATGAAATGTAATTTATCATATCTTTAATACGGAAATTCGCTAGATGTCTGTATATTTCAACGGAAATACGCTTTGAGGAGAAAATTAACAGGAATTACGTCATAAGAACAATGAGGAGCAACAATGACTGAGACGTAACATGTAAAACAATCCTGAGGCACACGTTAGCAGAGGCGTAGATTAGACTAGCTTAGACGGGGGCGAAGGCGCATCATCGAGGCCTTTTTCTTTCATAAATTCGAAAACCATACCGTCGCATACCACCAGGTGAAAAAGTAGTCAAAAAAGAGAACCAATCTATTATAAAAATAACTTTTCAATGATTTTTGTTTTCATAGTAAGCCTTTTTTTATATATATACGAGTACCTATAGCTATAGGATTAAAACTTGTCAAGACAAATAGCCCGAGCCCAAACTCGATGGACTTGTGTCGTTTAAATTAAGAGTTGTTATGGTCACTAATTTTGCATTGTCAATCAATCGGTAAAGGGGAAGTGAATCAAATTTAATTTAAAAGATTTGACTACAGGCATCGGGACAAGTGAAACTAAATAAAAGCTTGTAAAAACCTTCGTTCATAAAGAAGTGAGGACTCACGCGAGGCCCTTTTAAGTGTAAGGCCTTGGGCGAGGGGCCACATCACCCACGTCTAGCTATGCTACTGCACGTTAGAGAGGATAATAATACAGTCGCGGCTCACAAAAGTTAGCAAGACAGACAGACAAGCGGAATAATAAAGCTGTACTGGGAATTATAACATGTAGTTAACAATAGAATCAGTATCTACAGTTATGTTTGACTAGTAATAATCTCAGGTAACATTTATAATATGCGAAATATAACTTGAACCACTTCTAGAGCGGAAGCCTTTGTCCCTGAAGTTGAACCAAAATGGCGATCGAGCTTTTATGCGGAATAACAGATCAACGGGTCTAAATCGAGGGAGCGTAACCATAGCAACGAGTTGAACTTATTCGCCAGGAACTATACCTATATATACCTATGTCTCCATGAATCACTCTCCTCTATTAGTGAGAATCGTACTGAAATCCGCTCAGCAGTTTTTGATTTTATTTCCGAAGAGACATGGATTATGTGGAATTATCGATGGAGATTAATTACCATTTTAAATAAGGATATTGTTGAAAGGGTGACTACTATAATTTTAAAAAATATTGCTCTATAGAAAAAGATGACATACATACACAGAAGGATGTCAACGATGATTTCTGATATGTTGCTATACCTAAACATTTTGAAAAAATAACCTGTAATTTAGAAATTAACAACATGGTCCAGATATAAGTTTTACAACTACAAATTAACATAACCTGTAAAAAGTAAACTACATCAAGTTAAATTCAAAGCTGAAAGTGAGCTGAAAGTGCATCGAGCTAGAACAACCTGCAGACCACAGCTGCTCCTGAACAATAAAGCAATTATGATAGCTATACTATAAATGTAGTTTTAGATTGCAATATAATTGGGTTCAGGAGTTATGTGTCCCGGTAGTATACAAAGAGATCTTGATCACGACAATGTAGCAGAAGTTACAAGGAATCATCATGAAAGAATGGTTTAAAGATGTACTTTCTTACATTATATAACACTAAAGACACCCACCGTGTCTGTCTACTCAAAAACTACTGAAAGGATTTTTATGCGATTTTCACCATTAATCTCTGTAATTTCTGAAACACGTTTAAGTATAGATGCACTAAGTATGGTGCCCTATCCGAACTAAAAATTGAAATTCTACATCGTGCAATTAGTGTTTTCCATGCGATTTGAACAATACAGCCCGTCCCAGACGTAACACCTGTCTAGTTGGATGATACTCCCTTTACAAAGGGGGACTTAACGCCCTGTTCCACATACCCCTGATCCTCGACAATGAACGTCAGCTCAACCTTCTTGCAGCTCATGCATCGTTACTTCCTCAAACTTTCGAGCAGTAACACCAGTTCGAAGCTGGGCCGTGTTGAAGAAAATATTATATTTTTGATATACGATATTTTTGACCTCATTAACTTGACAGGTTTTCATTTAAACAAATGAAGTGTTAAAGAGCCAGCCCACCGGAACTGAGACAAAATGTTGTCAGGAAGTTCTAAAAATGTCGTACGCTGTTGGAAACACCTTCCAAAACATTTTCAAGTCAGCTTGTCTACCCGCCAGTCGGCTTATTGTCACTCACCTTGAATTGGCATACGACACACAAAATTGCCACGTCTATTTTTGGCACTACGAAAAGAATTGTTTGGTCAAAATACGACCTTTGACGATACTTAGTTCCTACCTTATAAATAGCACACAGCATAGCTTAGTCAGCTTTATAATATTACCACTGGGACTCGAGCGTCGTCTCTAGGAGAGGGAATAGACCGTGATCCATAACGCGGTTCGGTGCGGATGGGTTTAGTACACATGTATGGTCTACACATTTGGTAGTATCGGGTCTAACTGTTTTGTGAATGTGTCACAATACAAAAATCACAGTTTAAGGTTTTTTTTTTATGGTGGGAAAAATCACCGAATCACGAATCTTGGGCGGAGCGGGACAGTGACAGACTTCTACTGACTAAACGACCCACCGTTCATTCTTGCCTTAGTTCCAGGGCCCCGGTGTTACGCTTTAAGATCAACCCTTTAAAGTTAAAGTTAGTTTTCACATCTTGTTTACCATACTTGCTGGTTTTTTTGTACGAAAAAAATACCTTCACATGAGATTAAAATTAAAGCTCACCAAACTACTAGCAAAGCAATTTTCTAAATCCTGCGGTCAGTCGTACAATGTTTTGACGTGGTCGCTCTTTAGATCCGCTGTATTGCTCCGACCACGGTATCTATACAGCCATTTCTTATTGTTTTCAATGCCCCCAGCGATTAAACCGACTTCCATTGAAAACGTATCAGAAACAAGGGGCTTATTGCTTCATTTTTCTAAAGACAAACGGCGGATAATATCTACTAAGAATATTGAAGATTGCTTTTTTTTCTTTTAACTGTAGAATATTCATGAATAATGGGTTTAGGGGGATTGTTTATTCCTTTTGGGGTGACATAAAGTGAAGTGCCTTTGTGGGGGAAAATATTGTTAGGATATTAATGCCTTCTAGCGTCTTATACTATTAAACAGTATAAACAGAGTTGCCATAATTATGATGTTTGTTAATGACTGTGAAATAAACAATGAATCATGTAAAAAAAAGCATGTAAGACAATTTTTGTATCGGATTGACACAATCTTAAAACTTAAGAAGAAGTAGCAGTGAGTGGATGTGATTGAGTGGGCTTTATATAGTTTGTCTTAGTCTTCACTAAAAATACTGTATTAAGCCTGCATTTTTATGATTATTCAAAATTAACCCAAGGAAACATTCTCTCTGGATAAAAAGCTAGCTTAAGTTATTTATCTACTTATCAACTAATTTTCTACGAAATCCGTTGAACTGTTAGAGCGTGAAGAAGTAATAAACAAACACACTCACAAATTATCACCTTTATAACATTATTGTTTTGTTTGGATAAAAATCCAATTTAACACAATCCAAAACGGACAGGTGCTAGTATAATCCACAAAGAATACCTCGCTCCTGTTGAACCAAGAATTTTTTGCACCCCTAAATTGCCCTTTCCAAACAAACAATCGGCAAACAGCAAGCAACAATTTTGACATATCTCATTAATACTGCAGGCGGCTCCTGGCGGTGGTCGTGTTGGGGGCCCACGGGGGCCCGGTGGGGGCTGTAGCTAGTAATTGGCGTGGTTTACGATGCTCTGCCCTCGGTGCGCCCGTGAGGGGTTGGAGCGAAAGCTGATAGATACATGTCCGGGTTAAGGCGATTTGTTAAACGACGCGTAAAGGGGAATTTGAGAGTGAAGGATTTGATTTCGATAAGTTTTCTTGGCGGCTGTGGCAAATGATTGACTAGAGTCTTAAAGGATTTCGATGGATATTCATTAATATTATAGCCTTATATTTCTTGATAGCTATTATATTTCTTGATAACTATAAGTAAGTTTTAAGATCCTCATGTCCATTGTTGATGTATAAGAACTATAAATTTCGATTCCATCGAATCGGTTTTTCAAGAAGAACAATGTAAGCGACAATTAAGAATCAGAGACTTGATGAAGGAATGGATTTTTTCTTACACAGTTACTAAGTATGTATTTATGAAAATATGTTAATAGTGACTATTGTATTAAATCAGTAGTATGAATAATAATTTCTTTAGAACGATATAATCATGAATACTTTTTAATACTCCTTCTTTTTTCCTGCCCTCGTCTCGTTTTTTTTCGGGTCGATTTTTTTCTTCCATTCTATTCTTTCAACCGTCATACTATCACTAACTTCGTTTTATTTCATATCACTTCTGACACAATCGGATATATTGTAATGATCTTTTCTTTGATCTGCCTCTCCTTTCATGAAAGAGCAAACTATCGTTTAACGTCCTTCCTAAAATGTCTCAATATTGTTATTACAATTCCGAGATTCAAAACAATACCTCAATATATAATTGGCATCCCCAAGACGCCTTCACTACAGATGCAGACAATCGCTTGAATAAAACACGGCGCGGTAACTTGCAGTCGGCACCTGGTTTAGTGGCCGACTGAAGCCGATAACGAACCCGTCTGTAGTATTGAACCGTCTTACATCTTGTTTCTCGTAGTTTGGGCTTTTAACAATCCAGAAGTGGGTAAGGGTGTATTTGTATAAGCGAGATTTTTTTTGTTTCCGCAGTCCTAAACGCTGAACTTCACGGTTTTTTTTTTTTGTTGCGTCGTAAATCGTCCAATGACATCTCGCGCTTTTGGGCGAAGCGTGAAAGTATGGGGTTTTAACAATCCAGAAGTTGGTAAGGGTGTATTTGTACAAACGAGATTTTTTTAAAGAGTTACCGTAGCCGTAAACTCGGAACTTTCACGGGTTTTTTTGTTGCGTCGTATCCCCAATGACATCCCGCGCCCTTGGAGCGTGAAAGTATGTCAGACTTTTACTGATTAAAAACCCGCCTCTGGTATGAAGGGCAAAGTAGGTTTTTTCCATACCAAAGCCGGGTTTTCCTTTCAGAAGCAAGGTCGGAATTCGTTGTTGGATAATTTTTACCCACCATAAAAAAAACCTATGGCCCCGCTATGCTTTAACCATGCTGGACTCCTACGGTTTGCTGAAGTCTCCTTGTACTGCGCGTGTCGATGATTTGGGCTCGGTCCGGTTACGTTGCTCGCCGTCTGCAAGCACGCGCTTACTATTGGCTGAAATCGAAATCCCAGCGGCTGGACCGTGAGGGCCGTTTCCTCGCGCTTACACGTGCGTATTCCTGAGTCTCAGTCAGTAAAAATCTGACAAGATCTGAGTATAACTCTCAGTTTAAGCAAGAGAGAGAGAGAGAGTAACTTAATCGCCGACTACATACTACTATCAGGACAGATAGTGGTGAAGCGCATAGCTATTGTTCAAAGAGATACTGTGACCCTGAGTCGCAAAGGGCAACTGAAACAATACAAGTGCTTTTTAGTAAGTCTTGTACTCCCTATCGCTCGACTTAGTACGGAAAGAATAATTTGATGATTTTCCAATTAAAAAAGATGAATTTATCATTCTAATTTCAAGTCACGAATATTTCATATTCAGTTTTGGAATAAACGTGATACTTTTTTTTCACAAAGTTATTTTCTACACTTAATATAAGAAATTTCAAGTTCGGTAGGAATTTTCTTAATTGCTCCCAGCAGTCACTTAATTGAATCAATTTAGATAAAATGAATTACCTAGTTGAAAACATTTATTTTAAGTCAGCTTGATGTAGTCTTTGAGAGTTTTAGCTAAAAGATCATGTTTTATCGTTTGAAATGTTTATTATTTTTAACACTGAAATGAGATACGGAGAGATGAGAGTATAATTACTTTATTATAATTATATTTAAACACAAACTTCATAATTGTAAAACTATTTAGTTTCTATCAACCACCTGTGAACGTAAAACCTCAGTGAAAGTGCAGTTTCCATAAAAAATGCTGGACTAAGAACATTTGCGCGTTCACAACGCGCACGAGGGATGGTCGCGCGCGATGAAGCGCGGCGGCGGCGCGTGCGCGTGGCTCGGCACGCCCTGCGCGCGCAAGAATGGCGCCGTGTGCGCGTGCCGCGTGCACACTGCTCTGCTGCAGGTATATATTGTACTAATAAAGATTCTGACGAACAAATAGGTATTGTAAGCAAGCGGCAAATAAGTTGAACTAAAATAGCCGTCGTGTTACGCGCGGCCAACCACTGTGCAATTTCAATTTGGATCCGAAAATCTACTTAGTTACTGCGAATGGTTCAACTTACGTGTCGTACAATCATAATAGCTTTTGAAAAGTAGTTTTTTTATATCTGCCACATTATATTATGTCATCAATAACCTTCTTGCTATGAAAACACTTGAGATATGATAAGAAAGACGAAAAATAATAATTCTGGATATAAACCAAGGACTCACCACATCAAATAGAAAAATAGTTTTTGTAAATTCTTAGAGCGTTATGTAGTCTAAGATCCGGCTCGAAGGACCATATCATTCAAGTTCTACCGAAAAAAAACCTAAGTTTAGGTGTTATTTGGCGACTAATACAGAAATCTTTAATGATTTCTTTTATAAAGTCTTACATGAGCAATTCAGAATCATGTCATAGTTTTTGCTGGAGTTTTCGAACCATGTAGTTAACATACCTATATGATTTGAAAGCCTTTCCTTATGTTGTAAATACTTGAACATCACGATAAGGTGCGAAACACTTTGAAGTAACTTGTAAGTCTATAATTATAACTCGTATGTAATTAGGTCGTTTCTGAACGCGTGTGTTCCTCTGAAAGGTCTTGGTACTTTAACGTGAATTAATTTCCCACCTCAAAGTCGACGGTGAACGCTTCGCTTTTATGCTAATAAGAATGTGTATACAGAGAGAAAAACTTTAAGCGTATCCATTAGCGTTTATTTCTATTAATAAGTTAAATGTTTTAAGAAAATTAAGTACAAAGAGGAATGAGATCTTATATTATGTTCGTTTTGTAAATTAATGTGTTGTAAATATATTTCCACAGTGAACAGTGGTGGCTGAGTGGTAAAGGCCCTGACTTACGAGTTGTAGGTCGCGGGTTCAAACCCAGTCAAGAGCATTATTTTGTTTTTTATTTCATCGCCACCGCTCTCAATCCGGTGAAGGAAAACATTGTGGGGCATCGGCATGTCCTAGAACCAAAAATTCGGAGACGTGATGTACACCGACCCGCACTAGGCCTGCGTGGTGGATTATAGCTCATTTAGAAGTGGAAATATTATAAGATTGATGCTATAAATACGTTGTTACGTAGATTAAGATGTAATTTCGCTGTAAGTGTGTGTGGGGCAGATTTTGGTCTTTCTAAATCTACCAGTAGTTCTATTTTGATTTTTGGAGTCCGTATCGATTTTTGTTTTTCATGGCAAAAGATCACGTAGGGCGAAAATGCCTTAACGAGAATAAGACAAATATTTTATTATCATCAGGATATTACAAAGCAGTACTGAAGTATACTAGGGCCATGGGCCAGTTCCAGAAAGGAAGGTCGAGCCCCGGTATGAAGGGCTAAGAAAGAACAAGATGGGTTTTTTAGTCAGTAAAAGTCTGACACTATCTCCCGCTTAGCTCAAAGGCGGGAGATGTTGTTAGATGATTTTTACCCACACAACAAAAGTTTAACAAGCACACTTTGCATACATATTATGTAAAGCCGGACTTCGGAGCCACTTTGAACCAGTTTGATTCAATTTGACGCGCGCACTGTCGCCGGATAATAGTTAGTTCTACTGCCGCTAACAACTTCACCATACTTTCCTTGCGCAATCTTGTTTAGGATTCTGAAATTTTCCCCAGTTTCGACTTCGGCGATGCAATATAAAATGGGTGCTATTTAAACAGGCTTCTTTTTAATATCATTATTCGCCCCCAAAAATCTACGTTGCCTTCTAAATTACTAAGTCAGCCACAATTGACGAGCATCTAAATAATACTATCATGACCACTAGTTATCTTCTATGTAAACCACTCTAAATACAACTCAGCACGATGGTTATTTTTTAGCATCTAAATTTGTAACATGCATTGTAACAGTAAACTTCTAAAATACTGTTAAATGACATCAAAAAATATATTTATTTAGCTTCTACTTTTTTAACTCAGTACGTTTAAAATGTAACTCATCCTATATTAATTGACCGTCAAAAGTTTAATAAAAATGTCATCAAATATATACTATTGGCCACTAATATTACCAGAAGCTATTGAGGAGAGACAAAATAATAGACTTTATTTTTGAAAAATCTATTTTTTTTATTGAATTACCGTCATTTTACGTTTAGTATCTAAATAATACAAACGTAAAAAGAATGTAGGTACCTTCCTAGACAAAAAAGAAAATAAAACCATTATTGGATAATTAACGCAGCTCGCGCTTTAGTTGGCCTTCTACGCTTTCCTTTTAATCCCAGTGGTTGTGGCTTTGCCTCTAATGTTTTTTTTATGGTAGGTAAAAAACATCCAATGATGAATCCCGCTCTTGGGCGGAGCAGGAAACAGTGTCAGATTCTTACTCACTAAACAACCTACCCCGTTCCTCCCTTGCCTTATTCCCAGAGCCCCGGTAACACTTTCGCACTAACCCTCGGCTCCAGGAGGCTTCGACCTTGAAGGGACCCCTACAGTTTGCTGACAACTCCTTGAGGCGCGCGGGAACAGTGCGCGCCGTTGACGACTTGGACTAGGTCTGGACAGTTACCAGACAACCGGACGGCGAGCTACCCATTGCTCATCGTCCGCGAGCCAGTGTCTACGGTGGCCGGATATCGGCGGGATCGCGGCGGCGTTGCCTACGGCAAGGGCGCTGTTGCCTTTGCCTTATGCGGTCAGCCTCCTCCTTTACGAGCATTACTGCTTCGCAGAAGGAGGCGAGCGCCTGCCATTCCTCTTCGCTGCGGACCATGGCCTGAACCAAGACCCGGCGCGAGAGGTCGTCGCCGTCGATCACCCCCACGAGGGCACGGCGATGCTCTTGCAGCTGTACTTGCGATAAAAGTCTGGACAATCACGGCAATCAGTAAACTACTCGGTCTGATTGTTCGGTAGTATTACGTTCCAAGCTGAAAAAAAACACTTTTTTTTATTCTTCAAAACTCCTGAATTTCTTCTCAGCTTGATTGATTTGAATTGCTGGCTGATGTTGAATGTACAACTCTAATTTTAGTATCAGTTTTAGCGATAAAAGAATATGCCTACATGCTAAGTTATAATAAAAGATGCTTTCTGTCGAAGCTAGAATTATATTTTTTTGAGGACAGTGCTTTGAAGCTGTAAAACGTAAAATGGTGACGAGATGTAAAATCCGTGGCCGAGTTAGTAAATTAGGTGGCAATGTATAAATGAGAAGGTTAAGTCACAATAATTGAAGATCTTTACTTGACGCTTTCTATAGCATATTTAGTTGGCGTTGTAAAAAAGGCGAATTAGTTTATTAGAGGCTATGTTATTTTCCCGTTGCTTAGTTATAAAATTTGAAGTTTAATCCCGTGTCCAATAAATAATTTTGTGGCTAGACTTATAATTTCCCATATAAAATTGTCTGCGCCACTTGTGTATCGTGTATCGTCTCTTATGAAAGAGATGAAAGATAGGAGCTTTGTTACTTAGCTAGCCAATTCCTTTCAAAGTCATGTCAAAGTCAGAACGTTTATTGCAAATCAAGTTTATAATGGTGGTATTATATACTACTAGCGACCCACCCCATCTTGGCACGGGTACTGTTATTGAAAATATTATGCATGTACTATACACATAAACCTTTGTCTTGAACCACTCTATCTATAAAAAACCGCATCAAAATCCGTTGCGTACTTTAAAGATCTAAGCATGGACCCTATGTATGGACAGCAATAAGCAACTTTGTTATACTATGTAATGATTTTAGTGATTGTGACGTAGCAGCCTTTTACAAGGATTGTAATTATCGTTCACATACCCTTATAATTCTAAATTAACCTGCTATTAAATAATAGGCATTATTACTCAATAATTTTATATTAGTACAATTGAATTCTGAAATCATAGTGTCTGAAATAATGAATTTTATAATTATTCATCAATGTTAATTTCATCGTAATTGTAATTATGTCGAAATTAAATACTTATCAATAAATAATTAGTAGCCTTAGTCATCATCATCATTATTTCAGCCGAAAGTCGTAGACCTCCCCCAAGTATTTATAGTAGTTATTACTGAGTATTAAATACTCGATAATAAAAATTTAGCAATATTAAAGCTATCGAAATTATAGTTATGTCAATAAATAAATAAATATAATGAATTGTTCTACAAATATCCGCCAAAATAATTCAGTATAGTTCGTTTTTTAATCCTAGAATACGATTTGACAACTTAAAATGTCAAACTCCAGCAAATTGGGAACATATTTCTAGAGTATGACATTCTGAGTTGTCAAATCGTAGTCATCATCATCATCATCATCATCCTACCCTTATCCCATATTACTAGGGGTCGGCGCAACATGTTTTTTTCTTCCACTCTGTCCCGTCACCCGTCACACTATCACTAACTCCCTTTTTTTTCATATCACTCCTCACACAATCCATCCATCGTAGTCTAGAATTAAAAAACGAACTATAATTTTTCAAACATCAACATTTTCAAATCGTTTCGTATCTGAAAACCCACCATAATGGAACCCAGACAAACCCTACCAATGATAGATAGCGAACCTTCCCGATGGGATTAAAAACATTTTTAACGAAACCAATAATAAACTCATACATATTTAATTCAGCTACGAGGCAATCTGGTAACAATCCGGAGTGCCAGTGGAAGTGAGGACAGACAGACGGACCTAAAATAGATCCCAGTGCTTCGCCAACTAAGGAATTGATGATTTCAGTAGTATTAAGGTTATATTTAGTTGTTATCTATCAAGTAAAATAGGATGTTAAAGAAGCTAGATGTGTTTTCGTTTTCATCAGTTCAGATTACAAACATTTTACACCAAGTATACATACTTATGTATCGAATTATGGATGTGGTTCTGAATATTCAAGAACTCAGGAAAACCTGTATAACCTAACGGACGAAAGATAATAGAAAACATTGACAAAGCACCGCTAAATCAAATGCGAAAATTAACGCTGCGGCACGGCCAAAGGTAGTTTGAGGAATAATAACCGCAATAAATAACCATTGCTAGTTTAGTATAATGGCAACTCTCAATCTACACAATTAAATTCCAGTTGGCCACCACAAAACCTCGGATCACTTTATTGAAAATCCATTTCCTCAGTTTATCTCAGAATATAATTTAACGAACCACAATTGGGACCGCTATGGTAGTAACAAAATATACAATTTCACTGTACAGTCAAGGGCAACACTGTATGGGAGTTTGAACCTCTCAAATTGAAAAAAACTAAGAAAAACTTTTGAATTTTTGTTTTTCATACAAAAAGCATCATTCTGTAACTTGGTCTCGTTTGTTCGAAAACGAATGATTAGTTTTAAGATGTAACAAGCTTGCCTATAGGTCTAAAACTCTTTATTTTAAGCTTGAGCGCCTATCGCCTTAAATAAAACGCAAGAAATTTACGTTTAGCATCTATCTTAGTTATGTGATACGTTGGTAGATTCCATAGACCAATGTCTTCTTATTTGACCGTTGAACAATTTACGACTTCTTGTTTCAAAGTCTTTTTTTTCGGTCTTTTCGCTTAACTCTTCATGCACTAAGTTCAGTACATCTATAATCTATAGGTACTTGACTCTCGTCTCTACGTACCTCTTAAATGTCACTCACCTATTTTCTGACGGGCTAGGTGAAATCTGTTTCAGTATTATAATCTTTATTAGTATATCCCAAGAAACTTCAGATTGTCACTTTCAATGTGATATAATAACTCACGTTTTTCGAGAAACGGACCCTTTTGTGAATGTCATTTCCAAAATTGTTCCGCGGCAGCCTTTTGCTCGAAATTATACTCCACACAAAATGTCATCGAATATATGATTGACATAAAACTGTTTCTTTAATTTAATGTTAAAGTTGTTTACAATAATTGAAATAAATTATGGCAAACGTATAGCGTTTTGCCATAATTTATTTCAATTATTGTTCTGAACTTCTGATAATTTAGACTCGTTTGTTCGTCCATTTCTGACGTCGCCTGTACAAGCCACATCATCTCAACGCTCATTCCGCTCCAAAGCCGTAAAAACGGATCGGGAGCGTTCCGGAAAACCATTGTGTGTCGAGTGTCATGTTTAATCTACACTAATATAATAAAGAGGTAAAGTTTGTTTTTTTGTTTTTTTGTTTGTAGGAGGTAATCTCTGTAGCTAATGGTTCGATTGGAAAAATTGAAGCTATAATAGAAAGCTGCTTTACTCCTGAGTGACATAGGCTAAAAATTATTTATATAACATGGATATTAACCGAGCTATCACAATTTTTGTCTCACAAATTTTCCGCGAACGAAGTCGCGGGCAGAAGCTAGTATTATATATTTTTTGTTGCTATCGCCGGAAATTGATTCGGTTGAAACTAGCGGGCTGCTAATTGGAACAACTGCCGCGATATGTTTGTAGAAGGAAATTGAACTTATACGGGGATGTGGCGGCGAGTCTTGGTGGAAAGTGGGCGATAGTAACTGTGTGTGTGTTTGGTTAAATGGTTCTGTAACGTTTTGGGTACATCGACTGTTCTTTGTTCTATTTTATTTTCAATGTTTGTCTAGATTTGCGAGACGTAGATGAAATGACACACGCAAAGATTTTTGGTCAATTTTCTGGAACATCTAGACGGGTAGTGTTGTCGTTCACTGCTAAAATAGGATAGTGTTAACCTTAACATTTCACTCTGTTTATAACTTTCTAATTAAAATGCGAACTATTCTTGTAAGCTGCTTAATTTACTACAGTCTAGCTCTGAAGGATGACGCGTTAATGAAATTCC
Organism: Mythimna loreyi; assembly: GCA_029852875.1. NCBI lineage: Eukaryota > Metazoa > Arthropoda > Insecta > Lepidoptera > Noctuidae > Mythimna > Mythimna loreyi. The sequence continues at coordinate 22,315,034 of CM056790.1, forward strand.
ACCGGCTTCAGTCCGAGGACACGGGTCAGTTAGGTCACCCACTTGGACTTGACCCGTCGCCCAGCCATCGTGACGTCATCTATCAAGATTTGTACATTTTCACCTGAATACGGTATGGCCGGATTTATGATAATGTATTTTTTGACAAATGGGTTACGATGCGAGGCCATATATCATCGAATTTGTCGTTTGTGATTGATGGTACCAAAAATGAAACCATTGACTGATTTCAACGCACGGGAACATTTTGTTCGTCTACGAATATCTTCAGATCTATGACGCCTTCGTGACTTGCGAAAGTGTCCTAAGAATACTTTACATATATTAAAAGAAACATCCTCTGCAGCACAAATTATATCATCATCATCTTCCTGCTCTTATTCCATGTAATTTTTCCATGTTACTTGGAGTCGAAACACCAAGATTTTTTCTTCGATTCTGTCCTGTCACCCGCCACGCTGCCACTGACTCCTCTCTCTTTCTTATCACTTTTCATCTATCCATCTTTTCTTTGACTTTCCTCTCCATCCACATATATACTCACAATACTTTTAATAATTTACGTTTGAACCCGAACTACACTAATAGATCTAAATATCACAACCAGTGGCGGTCTCTTCATACAAGCCCAAAAGCCCGGCATGCCTTACTAAAATGCTCGATAAGAATCAATATCAAACCCGAACAATTTAAAAGTTCGCGCGCTTAATTCTTATCAAAATAACAAAAAGTATCTACTTAGGCCCGCCCGCTGCATTACACATCGCGATTGTTCGCGCGCTTCGCTTACACTCGGCACTATATATAGCTATCTCGCTTACACTTACCGGCTTTTACCGGGCTTTCAATGTCTCTTTCGCACTCATAGCGATGTGCCGTATAAGTACTTAGGACGTTTTGCGTCTAAAAATCGATCAGTATAGAAGATTTAAGCCGGGATTGCGCATGAAGTTGACCGCGCATGCGTGACCTTGTCAGTTTGTCACACTTTAGTGTTGCCGTTTTAGCAACGTTGTGAGATCTTGGAGATTTTTAACGAGTTTGGAGACTTTTTTTAAGATTTAGCAACAGTAAAAACTAGCGACTTTTTAAAATAACGAAATTAAATATTCAAGCATTAACTTAAAAGTAAAAAAAATGCGACATTTAGCTAGATTTTTCATATACCTGGCGACTTTTTTTGCCTAAATGACAACACTACAACTTTGCGTAAATAGTTTTTGACACTCGAGTGCAACTAACTTCAGTTTTATTTGTTTTCTTAGTTAGTAAGTTTTTTATGTGTTTTTTTAGTTTTCCCAGTGTTATATGTAACTGTTTTGGTGACTTACCTACAACAATGGAGCTAATTGTACCTTGTGAGGATTTATTTAAAATGCGTTCGAGTTTTGATTGGCGAAGATAAGGTAAAATCTTTAAACTTTGCTCAGAAAAAACAGTTAATTTCTTCAATAAAACCGATTCCTAATCTGTGTATTTCACAGTCTAGTAAATCGCATAAACGAAAATTTAATAGATCAGTGTATATATAAATTACTCATATTTTCCTACAGAGGGATTAGATTCATTATTTGACATTTATGCAAACTATTTCGACAAAAAAACAATAAAAAGTTAATTGATTTGCCTGTATTCTAGTCCTGATCTAAAAGATCGTAATGTTTTGGAATTAATTGATTTCATTCATGAGAATAACCTCGAAAAGATACCTTTCCTGAATTGTTAAGTGTATCTTGTTTTAACTATTCCGGCTGTAATGTAATTTAATCATTTCAGAAAGATAGACAATTCCTATTAGAATATAAATAATTAATTTAAATACCTTTTTATATTCTATGTAGGTTTTTTTTTAATTTTGCTGGAACTTTCTGTTTTGTTTTTTTTTTTGTCTGTAACCTGTTAGTCCTGTTAGGAAGCAATCAACTACTTACCATAACTTTGTTTCCTCAAGCAATGAACCAAATCAAATGGCTTTTTTCAAAGCCACCGGAGGTATGCAATTGCTGATATGTTTATTATATTCAATCTAGTACTAGCATGCCTTCAGTGAGTGAAATTGAATAAAAAATAGGAAAGAAGATTGATGAATTCACTTTTAATTTATTGTAATTACCCAGTAGTTTATGAGAAAATTGCGATGATCCATACGTAGGTACTTACATACTCAGTCCAAAACTGAACTTTCTTTTTTTGAAATTGGTTAAAATTTTTGGGCTTGCCTTATATTGAAACCCTAGGCACGCCACTGATCACAACAGCTCGTGTAAGCACAATTGCATAATAGAACTATCATCAGCCGATACTGAAACCTTCACGTCAGATACGCGGTTTATCGCTACCTCCGAACATGTGTTTCAGGTGTTACGTTCTTGGCAAGATGCCAGACGTACAGTTTTCTACCCAGACACTACTAGAATTTTCAATTGAACTTACTTTCAAGAGGTGGACCAGTGAGACTGGAACATTTACTTAGTTCGCTGAGTCTTAATGATTTAGATAAAGCTTAGGAAGAATTTTCAATTAACTCGAGTCAATTAGGGGACCACAGAGGAAACTAGAGCTAGTTCTCCAAGGTAATACAAGAAGAAGACAGACTTTTAAAACTAACATCAAAATCTAACAAAGCAAATGCACCGAAACCCTTTACCATAATGAACAAAGCACAAAATGATCCACTCTTGGAACAGATAACCAGTGTTCGCTATCCATAGCCACATGACAAGGACGACAGACAAATGAAAGCGAATAAACAACTCAATAGATATGTAAGGCTGTCAATACAACACGGCAACACGGTGCGGCACATAATGGGAGAGTCAGAAGACCAACAAACAATGTCTGCTAAAGGACTCAGTAAGAACATTGCTCTGTTGTGTACATGGACTTACTTGCATCGTTTATCCTCATTGCTGAAGGACGTGACCTAGATAAATAACTTTTTGATAGACTATATTTCACCATGTTGCCCTATTTTCGGCGATATGGATGGCGTCGCAGGCTGTGGTCTCCAGTGTAGTACGGATTTTGTCTGGCCAACTAACATGGACTTATGCTCTCATAAAACATTATTGAGAACTAGATTTTTTCATTGACTACACCTGCATGATCATACTCCTGGTATAAAAAGCTAAAATAAGCTATTCTGAAGGAAAACAAAGGCCGCTGATATAGCCCGAAGAATCATTAAACTTTAGTGGCAGTGGGCAGGCACAGTGCTCGCAGAAGAATGATGGTCGACCGAAAACACCACGCATCAGAAGACGCAACTTTGGATGACCTCTCATAAGGTGGACCGATGACCTGGTGAGAGTCGCGGAATGCGATGGATGCGAGATGCACAGAACCGTCCGTTGTGACAACACTTGGGGAGGCCTATGCTCAAAAGTGCACATGTTTCGGCTAAAATGACACGCCCAAAGTAAAAAGAGTTATTTGATGATTTTTTCCAGCAAAAGTAAAAGTCGCCGTTTGTATTAGTCCTGCTCTGTGTGTGCTTTATAAAATAGTGTTCCTTCTTTACTTATCTATTGAGAGTTGTCGGGTTACGCCGCAGGGTGCAAAGTGCGGTGTGGACGATGACACCGTGGGGGTGGGAGGGGGTTGGGACCACCCACCGAGCACTATTACTAGGAATAGGATCAGCAGAATTGGCACAATGAAAAGCCGATCAATTGCTGAAATGTTTATTGGGATGGATGGGTGTGGGAATTTGGTGAAAATGGAATATGGAAAGTCGCTGTGCGGCCATGGATTTCAAAATAAAGATTTACGATTTCCATATTTTAGTAAGAAAAAATAAAGACGGAAATGCGAAACTTTGAGGTAAAAGCTACTTGATTTAAAAAAAAATAGATATTTGTACTAATTAAATAACGTCAGCTTTGGTGTAGGCTTTTGGCAGTTCCTAACTTATCTTGAAGGAAAAGATTTAATACATAATGTAATTTAAATTTTAAATCTTTCATAATTTCTATTTTCACTTCGTTTCTCCGTATTAGACTAAGAGCCAGCGGCCCGCAGGCCTACGTTAAAGTATAAAAGCTGTAAGTTTCTCAATGTATGTCCCCAACACAGGTAAGAACGAATCCCGTCTATGTAATTTGGGTCGCGGTGGCTTTCGCAGATATCAGGTAATAAAGGTGTGTAAAATTGGGTGTAAAATTCGTTAAAGTATAAAACTCAGTTTTTACATATTTTACTTATAATAATCCCAAAAGTCACCTTGCCGAAAGCCAGACACTTCGTACGGTTTCAACCCTCTGCCAGACACCCTTATAGTATATTTAATTGTTACTATACTTACGGTATAGTATAAAAGCTGTAATTTATGTATGTTATTTGGATAACTATAAAATAATGTTTTGTTGCTAAAATTTTTCCAATCGAACCATTAGTTCCAAAGATTAAAAACAAAAAAAAAAAAATTATAAAAGAATTTTCTAAACATTTATTCGTTGATTCTAAGCTATTATACCCTTACTAATGTATTTTATTATGTTGCCAGGCACATAAAGGAACCACTGAAACAGACTCAAGATGAAACTAATAGCTGTCTGTCTCACTTGCACCAATAGAATTGTTATATCCGTCACAAAGGTGTGGCGGCAAGCCCGTCTCAGTAAAACTATTTTAAATACCTAAATTTTTATTATTTGTATTGTGTATCATCATCTTCCTGCCCTTGTCCCGTTTTATTTGGGGTCGGCGCAATATGTTTTTTTCTTCCATTCTGTCCTATCACTAACTCCTCTGTCTTCCTGATGATGACTATGAAAATTCATTAATAAAATACATTAGTAAGGGTATAATAGCTTAGAATCAACGAATACATGTTTAGAAAATTCTTTTATAATTTTTTTTTTTGTTTTTAATCTTTGGAACTAATGGTTCGATTGGAAAAATTTTAGCAACAAAACATTATTTTATAGTTATCCAAATAACATACATAAATTACAGCTTTTATACTATACCGTAAGTATAGTAACAATTAAATATACTTTAAGGGTGTCTGGCAGAGGGTTGGAACCGTACGAAGTGTCTGGCTTTCGGCGAGGTGACTTTTGGGATTATTATAAGTAAAATATGTAAAAACTGAGTTTTATACTTTAACGAATTTTACACCCAATTTTACACACCTTTATTACCTGATATCTGCGAAAGCCACCGCGACCCAAGTTACATAGACGGGATTCGTTCTTACCTGTGTTGGGGACATACATTGAGAAACTTACAGCTTTTATACTTTAACGTAGGCCTGCGGGCCGCTGGCTCTTGCTCTATATATAACTGTACAAAAATGCAATTTGCAGTTGTTATTGCTGTTAAAAACTGTTACTGACTTTTTTTTAAACCTTTATTTTCGAATGAAATTCGCAAATTATTAAAAAAAAAATATTTAAAATAAAGCTTAACTTCAGACTCGCCGAAATCCATCGTCGTACTGTACTGATAGTATGGTAGCTCTGCTCTCTCTCTCAGTGGTGGTCTAGCGATAACAACATACCTATAAAAAAGTACAGAAGTCGTATGAAATACATCCACTAACACTGTCCAAATAATGCCAACGTCGCTTTCATCTCGTAATTCAAGGAAAGACAATTTGTTGCTGAAGATAAGATGCTACACTCCCATGTTGTTCTTTCATTAGCTACCTCAGACAAAGCCGAAATGGACGACTCCTTGAACAAACGCTTGCTCTTGATAATGACATAAAAATTAAAATTGTTGCTTTTGTGGATCTCTTTAAAAACTGTGCTTAAAATGCCACTGCTACCAAGAAATTGAATAAAGAAATACAACACGGCTTAAGACATTCACTAAATACGATAAAACTATTTTTTTTTTTCAGTTAAAAACCAGCGATAGGCAACTACCACTTTTTTATGGTAGAAAAAATCATCTAATGACGAATCACAGTGTCAGACTCTCACTGACTAAACGACCCACCCCATTCCATCTTAGCCTTCATACAGGGGTATGACCTTCCTTTGAGAAACCGGACCAACTACCTACCACTTAGTTACCAAATTGGGCCTATTTGGCGCAGCTGTGAGACACACAATATTATAAGTTTTCTTTTTTATGTTATGTTTATACGTGTTATTTCTACACTGTGTATCTACATATGTAAAGTGCCAAATAAAATGTAACAAGTTTTTAATGAAAATATTTTTTTTTTCATAACAAGCTTTTATAGCAGCGGTCTATAATTATATAATTAAAACTCGTCAAGACGATTCACACGAGTCCAAACTCGACGTGGTTGTGCCGTTTAATTACAGAGTTCCTATGGCTACCTCATGATTCCATCATCAGATCAGCTCCATGTTATCATAATATTGCATTGTCATGCGATTTACACCGGCATGCAAAATTTCAGCTCAATCGGAAACCGGGAAGTGGATCAAATTTAAGTTGCAAGATTTGATTACAGAACGACAGACAACGGGACAGGTGAAACTAAATAAAAGCTTGTAAAAAAGCAATTATGTAAACTAATCCATCTTATTTATTTTATTTTACAATTTTTGTACATACAAACGTACGAAGGAGATACAGAAACAAAGAAAAATGGTACAAAGGTACTGCTTATTTCTAAAAGAAATTTCTTCCAGCAGACCATCTTCAACCTTTTCATTTGTTTCCATAGACCAGTCCAGTCTCCAGTACTACCCAAAAATTATTGACTAGCTAATTATCGTAAATAATGTTATTATTAAACAGGTGCATATGGTAATTACTGCAGGATGCTGAAATATTGTAAACACTAATTTTTAGATAATTTTTGGTTTAGTCTATAGATATATTGTAGCTATACAATGTATTAGCGACACGCCCCAGGTTCGCACGGGTGCAATGTAAATATATTATGCATGTATTATACACATGAAGCTTCCTCTTGAATCACTCATCTATAAAAAAAGACCGCATCAAAATCCGTTACGTAGATTTAAAGATTTAAGCATACATAGGGAGGAAGCGACTTTATTATATACTATGTAATGATTAGCGACACGCCCCAGCTTCGTACGGATGCAATGTAAATATATTATGCATGTATTATAAACATAAACCTTCCTCTTGAATCACTCATCTATTAAAAAAGACCGCATCAAAAAAAAAACTGTTACGTAGTTTTAAAGATTTAAGCATACATAGGGACAGGAAGCGACTTTATTTTATACCATGCCCATGTAATGATTAGCGACCCGCCCCAGCTTCGCACGGGTACTGATATTGCATCAGTGGCGTGCCTAGGGTTTCAATATAAGGCAAGCCCAAAAATTTTAACCGATTTCAAAAAAAGAAAGTTCAGTTTTGGACTGAGTATGTAAGTACTCTCTCATAAACGACTGGTTAGATACAATAAATTAAAAGTGAATTCATCCATGTTCTTTCCTCTTTTTTCTTCAATTTCTCTCAATGAAGGCATGCTAGTACTAGATTGAATATAATAATTATATCAGCAATTGCATACCTCCTGTGGCTTTGAAAAAAGCCATTTGGTTTGCTTTATTGCTTGAGGGAACAAAGTTATGGTAAGTAGTTGCTTGCTTCCTAACAGGACTAACAGGTCACAGACAAAAAAAAACAAAACAGAAAGTTTCAAAACAAAAGTAAAAAAATAGCTACATAGAATATAATAAGGAATTTAAATAAATTATTTATATTCTAATTGGAATCGTCTATCTTTCTTAAGAAATGATTAAATTACATCAGAGTAGAATGTAGCTATCATTGATAATTCTGAAAGACGCTCTTGACCTGGTGTATTTCTCAGATAGGACGTTTAAGAGACAAAAAAACACGTTTCGCGGAAGAACTTGTACTTAGCCGGAATAGTTAAAACAAGATACAACTTTAACAACTCGCGAAAGAGATCTTCGAGGTTATTTTCATGAATGAAATCAATTAAATCCGAATTCCAATTAATGCCAACAATCTAACAGTTTTACTGTATCTTTTAAATTTTCGTTTATGCGATTTACTAGACTGAGAAATACACAGATTAGGCGTCGGTTTTAATGAAAAAATTAACTGTTTTTTCTGAGAAAAATTTAAAGATTTTACCTTATCTTCGAAAAACAAAACTTGAACGCATTTTAAATCCTCACAAGGTACAATTAGCTCCATTGTTGTAGGTAAGTCACCAAAACAGTTACATATAACACTGGGAAAACTAAGAAAACACATAAAAAACAAAACTCAAGCAAATAAAGCTGAAGTTAGTTGCACTCAAGTGTCAAAAACGATTTACGCAAAGTTGTAGTGTTGTCATTTAGGCAAAAAAAGTCGCCAGGTATATGAAAAATCTAGCTAAATGTCGCATTTTTTTTACTTTTAAGTTAATGCTTGAATATTTAATTTCGTTATTTTAAAAAGTCGCTCGTTTTTACTGTTGCTAAATCTTAAAAAAAGTCTCCAAACTCGTTAAAAATCTCCAAGATCTCACAACGTTGCTAAAACGGCAACACTCTTTAGTGGCAAGCTGACAAGGTCACGCATTCGCGTGCAACTTCATGCGCAAGCCAGGCTTAAATCTTCTATACTGATCGATTTGTAGTCGCAAAACGTCCTAAGTACTTATACGGCACATCGCTATGAGTGCGAAAGAGACATTGAAAGCCCGGTAAAAGCCGGTAAGTGTAAGCGAGATAGCTATATGTATGCGAAGCGCGCGAACAATCGCGATGTGTAATGCAGCGGGTGGGCCTAAGTAGATACTTTGTGTTATTTTGATAAGAATTAAGCGCGCGAACTTTTAAATAGTTCGGGTTTGATATGGATTCTTATCGAGCATTTTAGTAAGGCATGCCGGGCTTTTGGGCTTGTATGAAGGGACCGCCACTGTATTGCATCTATTATACACATTTGAATTACTCTAAAAATCAAACCAAAATCCTTTGCCTACTTTTAAAGATCTAAGCATACATAGGATCTAAGCAACTTTGTTTCATACTATGTAAAGATTTCGTCCCATAAATAAAAAAAGCTCTTATGACCCATACACATAATCATTAGCCACTGTTATTATATTCACATGCATACTCATATACGCGATATACTCGTACGTACGCTCAGTTAATTGAATGTCAGTCAGTATATTGAATGCTTGACTCTGACAACGTGTTCGCCGAACACAATAGCAATAGCACATTAATTGTCTACATGAAAAGGCTTTTTAGACCAAATTATTACTCGACAACAATTCGGAACCTTTAAAAAGTTGTCCCATCGGTTTCCGATCTATATTTAACAGTAAAAGGATTACAAAACTTCACAATTTCGCTGTACCCATTATAGGAAACTAGCTTTTGCCCGCGGCTTCGCCCGTGTGGTATTGGGGTTGAGTTTCCGGGATAAAAAGTAGCCTATGTCCTATTCCAGAGTGTATCCTATGCCTGTGCCAAATTTCATCCAGATCCGTCCAGCCGTTTTGGCGTTATTGAGTAACAAACATCCAAACATTGTAACTTTCGCATTTATAATATTAGTAAGATAAGATTTCATATTCGCGTACGAAATATGACTAGGTACATGTAAAACCTTTTTCCCGTCTCTCGTTCCTGACTTTATCTATAGCCGTGCCTGCAGACAGAAGGATTTGGCGATATCCTGCTTAATTTACAGCTTCAAGTGTAGAGCCGAGATCGATTTATTGGAAGGTAGTAGCGTAGCTAGGCGTGGGCGATGTGGGTTCTTGCTTCTTTAAGAACGAGGTTTTTTTTTTAATATAGGTGTAGGATAGCTCGCTTTTGACCACTTTTTCACTTGATGGTACAGGCACGGATTTAGAGCGCTGATTTTTTGCTTCAAGGCTGATTTTCACTTGCGCAGAATTGAAATATCTTTTTAGTGATATGAACTTATGAAGTGAGGGCGGGATGTACAATCCTTATACGGATGACAAAGCGATTTTCGCTCTTTCAACGAGCGCTCAATCATCAAATTCGTGTTGGTGTAAGTAGTGGAGTAATAAGAGATAATGTGGTCGAATGCTGAGTTGCGACAATTGCTATTTCATTTTCGAATTTATGAAAGAAAAAAGCCTCGCTGAAGCGCCTTCGGCCACGTCTAAACTAGTCCACGCTACGCCTCTGTTGGAAGGATATAACTTAGCTACATTAGATCGACTGATAACAAGTTCAAGCGGAGTCAAAGGCTCCGCTGATTAAGTTACTTTCTTGTATACCTTCATGTTGGAGAAGGATGTGGGAATACGCCAGTATATTATATGCGTCTACAAAGATGTTTTCGCTGTCGTAAAGCTCGGGACACCGATTTTTGTGGTTTATGAAGATAGAGGCCTTAAAATAGTCGTTGTCTTATGTCCGTGCTTGTTATGAGTACATTTGTACTCTTATTCTTATATTCTTTATTGTACACAAAACACATTAATACATATAAAAGAACAGGTGATGTACACAGGCGAGCTTAACCCATAGTTGGGTTTTCTTACAGCAAACCTATACTAACAAACATAAAGAGAAAAAAATGTAAAACCTTTTGTAAATGGCACTATTATACGATATTACATAATCAAAGGGAAAAAACCCAACAAATATTTAACAAGTGTGATTTTAATAGACTATTGTCAAGAAAGTTTTGCTGTTCAATGTGTATTTTTGTGACACTGTCAGTCGATACATGCTCTTATTTCTTTTTGTTACGATATATTGTGATTTATACCTGTGGAGTGGCATTCCCTGTCAGTAACAGATTTTTTTTATTATTAACTATAGGTTCGCGCTTGACCGCTATCTCACCTGATGGAAAGCGACGATGCGGTTGACGATGGAGCGCGCTTACCTAGAAGTAACCTATTCACTTTTAATTGACTTAAAGATTCTCGGATTGTAGCCACAGACTCCAACAAGGAATTCCACTCCTTGGCTGTACGCACAACACAGTACAACCTGAGGACATTTAAGTCAAGAGTGACCAGGGTACTTTTAGAAAGATGTGCTCCATCATCAATCACATCATCGTTTTCCATCAGGTAATATAGCGGTCAAGTGTGCGCCGTGAGTAGTACCCATCCATCAATTCAGTCCTCTGGACAGCACAGGCCATAGTACCATAGACGAGCAAGACGAGGCTTTTCAGACGATGGAAGTACCGTCTAAAAAGCCTCGTTTTCAGAACATAAACCACTGTCCAACATGTAGTGCACAAAGCGATGGTGAATATCTTACTACAACGTACATTGCAAGACGACTATAAAACTGCGACGTGCAGTGTGCACTAAAACATACCTCCATGCAGTGCCGTAGCTACCTTGGGTGGGACTTGGTGCGGAAGTTTGTGGATATGGATCAGGAAGAGAAGGACAAGGATAGCGTGAGACTCTTTAGCGGGAATTACCGAATTATACATAGAGCTGAGCTAGTACTAGTGGAGGAATCCCCGAAAAAGAAATTGTTGAGCTAGTGACGACCTGATCTTTGTCTGAGAGATCGGGTGTTGGTCACCCCTAAAAAGGTGACACCCGGTGCGGCCCACCCTCGCCGTACCCCCTTTGCTACGCCACTGTCTCCATGTACAGTGATCTAGGAAGTGCACTTGTTTGTGTGTATTAACATTTCAAGGGGCCACATGAGGAATTGGAAGATGGCTTTACAATGGGGATAAATAACTAATTTAGTGGACTCAACTGAAAGAAGAGGGAGTTAGTGATAGCGTCACGACAGGACAGAATGTAAGAAAAAAACGTGTTGCGCCGCCCCGAATAAAACGGGACAAGGGCAGGAAGATGATGATGAGTGGACACAACAGCAGTCAGTTATTTTTCCATATCACAGTCTTAATGCATGATGCAACTGACCAACAACAATTTGCCTTTTGAATACCGTAACTAGAGACACAAAAGATAGACAGTAGGTGTGCGAACACCGGCGTTTGCTTAGTTGCTTAGGGCTTACGATTTTAATAAGGCGATACTTTTTATTCATCACTGGTCACAAATACGAATACATGCAATACTTTTTGGTAGATATTTTACATCGAGCATATCGATGCTAACCACTCAGAACTAATTAAACTGCGGAACAATCGATGCTTCTGCAAATTCATCAGCGTTAATAAATTAAAAACATTTTCTACTAAAAAGAATAGCTCAAACCTTTGCAAGACAGGATAATCCTGAAATTGTGGTTAGTATAGGTACTGTATAGTTAGTATCCATTATTAAAATATTAAGGAGTAGCGCTTGCTTCTGTAATTAATTCTCGGAGGTACAAGAGAGATGGTTAATTAACTGCTAGAATATGCGAGGTCTACTTGCCAAGTTTATGTCCACAGCAGACCGAAGGTCCTCTCTCATTGAAATTATTGTTAAATAAAAGAATAAGGGGCGAATATCTCGTTGTAGTTGAAAACTTACGGTTTAGACAACCGGCACAACGATGAATGTTTTTAGATACTAATACTTACCTTAATAGTAATAAATTAAATACTTAACGCTTATTATTAAATACTTAATGTTTGGTTTACACGGCTTGGAATAATCACAGTTAGACGCATTTATACATCATCATCCTATCCTTATCCCATATTACTTGGGGTCGGCGCAACAAGTTTTTTTCTTCCATCACATTTTCACTAACTCCCTTTTCTTTCATATTTTCACACAGTCCATCCATTTATAGTAAATACATGGCTCGTCAAATCGCGCTTCAGTTCAGCTTTCTCCGGGCAGTCTGTCACCCCCTTTCGGCCCCACCCAGAGTGAAAGTCAAAAACAATCTCCCAGATTTATTTACTATTTAGCTTATAATTTCGCTACGATAAAGAGAGATCAAATTTTCAATTACTATCGACATATTGGCTCGCTCTCCTGCATCAATTGTGTATATAGTCACATTTATTCCACGAACACATTTAATATTTCAGTTTATACAGCCATCCGAAAAGCCAGTTTTAATATTCATCACTTTTACGGAACGTAATCTGTTTGCGTACCGCTAAAATAATATCGATATATGGAAATCAGTCCGAGTGCAATATATATTATCTGTTTCGCGAACCACTTGCTAAAAGCGACGGAATTCATTTATTTCACCGTATAAATATAGTCCAGTCACCTTAGGCAATAAAATGGGTCGAGCTCGGAATGAAAGATTAATGTCGCAATAAATATCATGTGCGCGTTTTAACATGTTCAAGGGCAAAGGCTGGAATCAGTTTTTCTTTCATATCTCACTTCCTATCCTTAACCTTTTAACTATCTACATCGGATATTTTCAACAATGAAATATAACAACATGGTTTCTCGCGGTTATTTCGTCTAGGTCTCACGTCCACCACCAAATATTCTATTTCGTCAGCTCTTTTGTCACCTATGGGGGTTTTTTTTATGGTAGGTTAAAAATCATCCAATGACGAATCCCGCCCTTGGACGGAGCGGGAAACAGTGTCAGACTCTTACTGACTAAACAACCTACCCCATTCCTACGTTGCCATATATACCAGGGCCAGAGCCTAACTTTCAGACGCGAACCCTTGGCCCCAGTTGGCTTCGACCATTCTACAGGGTCCCTACGGTTTGCTGACAACTCCTTGACACCTATGGGTGTTGAAGTGCTATTTGCATTTATGACCACAAGTAACTGCACTGATAGTTTAGGCTGTTGAGTTCGTTTTTGAATTACATTTGCCAAGTAATAGTTTTCATCATTAAAAAAATCCACACAGCAAATTCAATATCAGCGAGGTTTTCCATAATTATAAAATGCTAATGTCCAAACGCCCATTAAAAAGCAAGTTCTCCAATTTGCATGTTGAGAACTCGAGCAAAGTCAGTCCCAGTTGGAAAAACGTACGACTGAGGAAATTTGTTTTAATGATTTGAACTACTTCGAAGTTGGATATCAAGGGTTTGTGTCGTGTTTCGATTTGACCGAGTTATGAACTAAGTCTCATAGACAGGAACCTACTAGTTGTTTGTAAAGTCCAACTGCTTATATTTACACATTCGCCTTACTGAAAATTATCTGTAAAAAATATTCCTAAAGCCTAAGTCATTGTTTGTTTGCACCATAACTATTGAAGCCGTTAAATCCCGGCGGGGTGCTGGCGTTTCGTTCCGTGTCAGTACTGTGACCTCGTTTATCCTCCAGAGACTTGAAACTTACTTTGAGGCACACCTGAGCCCCGTCTAGACTGGAATCATGTAAGCCTTACTTCGATAAAGTGATTTTTACAAGTTTCTTTTTCGAATTCTGCGGATTTGTACTCACGTGTCTGATGTCTTATAATCGTAAGATATCGTCGGTTTCATAAATTCTAACAACTTTTTGTTTTAATACAACGGAGTCTCTGTTGTTACAAGTTATGTTCTCGGATTTCATTTCTTGTTTACTAAAAGTAAAATAAAATACGAAATTGAAAAATTACGACAGTTAGACCATTAAGACTGTATTTGTTACAAAACGACCGGCAAAAGGCTTTTACATGATTGCTTTAGACAATTTCCTAATGTTGTTGTTTTTCTTTGTCTGCAGGAATTCGCGACTCTCACAAAAGAGCTCAACCAAGCACGAGAACAGCTCCTCGAAAGGGAAGAGGAGATCTCAGAGCTCAAAGCGGAGAGAAACAACACCAGGGTAAGTTAGACAAAACTTTTGAATAGAGTAATTAGGATATAGTTTAAGGACTCAAGACACTAATGTGACTGCCCTAGATTCCTAAAGAAAGTCTCTGAGCTGAACATTATCATCTCAAAGTTCAGTCCCAAGTCAGGAATTGTGCCTGGCTTAGGACATAAGCTCAACAGAACTTAAATACTGCTTAAATACGAAATGTCTAGTGTTAAATTGAAGACATTGACCAGTAGCGTTCAAAATTTTAGAAGAAAAACTTTCACTTTAGACAGCCCCAAGTTAAGATAGTAATAAAGAAAAATACTAAAGTATAAAAGCTGACTCGGCAACGACACAGTTGTCCCCTGGTCCGGATGAAGAGTGCACATCACGTAAATAACTTTAGAGAGCAGGCGAGAAGCCGTTTAGAACGCTCACCTGACCCGACGCGGTGCACTCGGCTGGCTTCTTCAACCAATCTTACGATTTGTATACAATTTTCACTTTCCCATCTATATTTGTTAAAGCATTTGCGGCGCTTTTCATAGCTGGTTGCCCATTGATTATATTCTTAGTTACTTCATAAATTTTAACGAGCCTATTGGCTTAATGGACGAGCGATCGGTAACCCATTTTCGTCATCATCATCATTTCAGCCGAAAGATAGCCACTTCTGGGTTTCCACCAAGTGACCTATGCGTTTCACATCTAGCTAATTTCCGCAGCCTTTTTTGGAAACGTTCCTACTTTCCCATTGTCATAAAATAATACAGATATGGATTTGTATATCTCACTCATAGTGATATTCAATTCCTAGGTGTGTTTTAAAATAACTTGCACATTTTCGGTAGCGTCCATTCAGTCTCTTCCTGCACACGAAATGATGAAAAGTCGTTCATTGTCGTTCATACAATGAACTAGACAAAAGATTTAACCACCGTTTGTTAATTAAATGTTGAGAAAATTTTAATTGGGTTTATTCATTGATGAAGCCTCGTTTTTATAAAATAATTGAATCCCACTGGATTCACTAAAGTTTTGAAGCAATGAAATTACAATCTGAAGCACTGAAGCAGTAATAATGTGCACATAAGTCTTCTTTCACGAGCACTTTAACAATGAAATTTCACTTAGCTCTTGAATACCTAAAAAAGGATCATAGACGCTATCATCGTTATCTTTCCCTTATCCCAATTTGTCTGGGCTCGACGCAATAACGTGTCTTTTTCCGTACTTCTTTCTCTTTAAGTCTAATCTCAGTAGTTGCCTCAATTTTGGGCATGTCATCTTTCACATTTATAGGACAAATATGAGTTTCTACTTGATCAGTATGATCAATATTTATGATAAATTGTTTTTATTCAATGATTTCTCGCGCTCTAGAACGTGTCGAACTTTCACTGACTAAAATCCTCTTCTATATTCTTTCTTTGCCTTGCGTCTCAGGACTCCGGGCTTTCTTTACGGACATTCCATAATACCAAAATACATACCCATTCAATATTCAAATATAGCAACAATGTACCCGACATACGAGTATACCTACTTACCTTAATGCTATCTACAAACATGATATTAGAATATTTTCCCCTATATCTTAGTGCACCATATAAAAGATGCTCCAGCGATTCGCTGAAAGGTTTTGAATAATTCACGATGTTCCTCGTCTAGACCGTGTTCGGTCTTGACTCTCTGGAGCTTTCAGCACTTGATTGAATCTGATGTTGTAACTAGATTAGCGCTTATCACGTGATCCCTTTTGAAGTATTTTGTCCTAAAACTTTTGGTGTCAAATGAGTCGAAAGCCTAACCCAATTCCAAATCGATCGCGGATGATTGGTAGGCAACTGTTTGTTTTATACTAGAAAGGTGTTTGGCTGGTTTATTTTTATTTATAGAATAGAATAAGATACCACTTTATTGTACACCAAAAAGTTACATAATCTTAAGGATTTTTTTTTATTTTACTTACGGTAATTATTTTCAAACCCATATAATTAATTATCGATGTTAGAAATACAATCAAAAAGATTCTTCATTTTCTGAAGCGTTACCCGTTTAGAGGTATGCGGAACAGTGAAAAGTTCTGTAAACCACTGTTAAAAAGAGAGAATTTTCCGGTTAGACTGGTGTTGTGTTTGGAGCGGGCAATTGCCGGATTGTTATTTTCGGGCAGTTGTATATTATTATGTTCTAGTACCTCGACGACGGAATTTTAATTCCTATGTGACGTTACAGATGTTGCTACACCCGTATGAAGTTTACAATCATTGTCTATAGTTACCTTTGCCTTCCTATTGGGGCTATTTATATTTCTTGTCTACTCATGTGGACATAGGCCTCTCCAAATACCTCTACAGGAGGAATGCACGTGATATCGCGTCTCCTGTTTATCTCAAAGTCTCCTCTCATGGTGAGGGGCGAGTAAGCTGCGATCAGCCACTAATCTCCTTATCTCGAGCGTGTCGTTGACCCCGCTTCCCTCGGTCAAAGTGCCTCCGAGTCGACTCGCTTAGTTTCGTCCTGTTTCACTTTGTAGCTTTTGTTTTCTCTGTTAATTGTCTATTATTATGTGTATCTATTGTCTTGCAATGATTTTGACCCGAATCTTTGTCAAATAAAGGACCTTTTGATATATTGTTTTTGAAGGATTACGAGGGTCAGAAATGGGCTAACATCGCTAAACCTGACTGTCAATTGAGGTGAACCCATTTGTGTCTAAATGGGTTCTTTATTGAGGAAATCCTTGAAAATCTTTAAAAATTGATAGCCTTTCAAAGGTGTATTCCTTACTTCCAAGACCCCTGTGTAAAATAGGATTATTATTTACATAAACTTTAAAAGCCAAATTATTTAAAGAAATTACAACCCTCTTTGAACTATTTTTGACTGGCCTGTCAGTCTAGTAGTTAGTGACCCTGACTGCTATGCTGAGGTCGTCGGTTCGATTCCCACCCAGAACAAATGTTTGTGTGATGAGCACGATCATTTGTTCTGTGTCTGGGTGTAATTTATCTATAATATGTATGTATTTAGAAATATATAAGTATGTTTATCAGTTGTCTAGTACCCATAACACAAGCTCTGCTTAGCTTGGGACTAGATGGCGTTGTGTGATAGTTGTGGACATATATATATCGTGAGGAAATCAGCATGTCCTAGAAACAAAAATTCGAAGACATGTGACATCAACCAATCCGCACTGCGCCCGTGTCGTAGATAACGGCCCATTCTCTCTTAAAGAAGAAGCCTGAGTCCCAGCAAGTGGAAACATTAAAAAAGGCTAATGATGATGATAATTTGGTACAGCAGCAGAAATAAAGTACAACAATATTCTTTTATTACAAGCTTTTATTTAGTTTCACCTGTCCCGTTGTCTGTCGTTCTGTAATCAAATCTTGCAACTTAAATTTGATCCACTTCCCGGTTTCCGATTGAGCTGAAATTTGGTATACACGTTTAGTTCGGATGACAATGCAATATTATGATGACATGGAGCTGATCTGATGATGGAATCGCGAGGTAGCCATAGGAACTCTGTAATTAAACGGCACAACCACGTCGAGTTTGGGCTCGTGTGAATCGTCTTGACGAGTTTTATTTATATAAGTATAGACCACCGCTATAAAAGCTTGCTATGAAAAAAAAATTTTCATTGAAAACTTGTTTCTGTTTAATTTAATTTTCTACTTGTTTGTTCAATGCGAGTATGTGGCAAATAAACATATTTTCTTTCTTTCTTTATTTCTAATCTTTTTGTTTCTCTTCCAGCTATTGCTAGAGCACCTAGAATGCCTGGTATCACGCCACGAGCGCTCGCTGCGCATGACGGTGGTGAAGCGTCAGGCGGCCGCGCAGTCCGGGGTCTCCTCCGAGGTCGAGGTGCTGAAGGCACTCAAGAGCCTCTTCGAACATCACAAGGCGTTAGACGAAAAGGTAACATACTCATGTCATGTGAAAAGGATCGATGTGTGGTTGAAGAGTTTTTGAAGTTCGAGACGGATCGGCGTGAAAGATACTCTAAGAGCGCCTTCAAACTAGTCGCGCGACAGCCGCTCTGCTGCCGCGCTGTTGTCGCTCGACAGCCGCTCTGCTGCCGCGATTTATATGAAAAAACAAACTGTCGCGCGGCACGTTGCGGCTAATTTGTAGACGCCCTAAGATTACAACCTACCTTCCAGTCTTGTAGGTTCTAAATAAAGAGAACTAGCCTTTTGCCAGCAGCTTCGCCCGCGTGAAAGTAAGATTCTCCATACAAACTTTAGACCCCCATTACATCCCTTTATGAGCTGAATTTTGAAAAACCCTTTCTTAGTGTTTATCTACGTCATAAAAGGAAGCCTTGTGCAAAATTACACGCTCCTAGGTCCGGTAGTTTTGGCTGTGCGTTGATATGTCACTCAGTCAGTTTCTCCTTTTATATATATAGATACTAGTAAAACAAATCTAGAAAATCAATCATTTCAAATTGTTTTGGGACGTTGGACTACGTGTTAGTAGATTTGTCTAGAAAGACCTTGTCAAGGCTCAACAGATTTAGTCATATAGACATACAAAGTCCCGAGTAAACTGAAACTTTCTGCCTTTGTCTACTATTACATGGGGTTAACGCTACA
This sequence comes from Mythimna loreyi, assembly GCA_029852875.1. Lineage (NCBI taxonomy): Eukaryota > Metazoa > Arthropoda > Insecta > Lepidoptera > Noctuidae > Mythimna > Mythimna loreyi. The sequence goes on from CM056790.1 coordinate 22,334,229, forward strand.
CTTTTCTTCAATTCTGTCAGCAGTCACAATATCACTAACTCATTTTTCTGTCGTATGACTAATAGACACATAAAGATGCAATTGAGGATCTTTTCTTTAACCTCCCTGTAAACTGATTCATAAACACTATACCAATTTGCCTGGTATGGTCTTCCCGATTATTATTATTTAAGTGTCGGCAAGGCACCCAAATTACCCTATACATACCCTACCACACACACCACACACTTTACCCTATAGGCTATTCAGGCTCTTAATAAAATAGTGCGCCTCACCATCAACGATTCTATCACTGCTTACCATCAGGTGGGATTGCAGTCAAGCACTAGTTTATATCAAATAAAAAATAAGCATCAGCATAACGGCTTAATAGTTTCGTCTGGAGTTGGGTCAAGGATATTTCGTCGAATTGCGTTCGAGAACATCACGAACGATCAACACGTATCAAAAAGTTATCGCTATTACTTATTTCCCAATTTCCCTAGCAATAGAAACGTTTTCCTCCCTTAGATATGTTCCCAAATATTGTTATTTCTATCAATATATGTGTTCCTATAGTTACGTGTCTGTCGGGTCCTAGCACAGGTACCTAAACATTTTCTTTGCTAAGATACATTTATTTATGTTACAAATAGGCGATTTTGTAGTAATACTATGTCTGCGTGGCTTAGTATTACCAGATGTCTCGATTTATGCGGGACGAAACAAGAGTTTTTACAATATACAGTTTTACCTGTCCCGATGTTTGTGATGAAATCTTGTAAATTAAACTAGATTCCGCTTCCCGGTTACCGATTGATCTGACATTTTGCATGCATGTGTCAATCAGATGACAATACCAAATTATGATGTCGTTGAGTTGATCTGATGATGGAATCGGAATTAAACGACAAAACCGCATGAGTTTTGGCTCGTATAATTCGTTTTCGCGAGTTGTAATTACACATAAAGGTTTATACCGAGCTATAAAAGCTTGGTGGCTATGAAAAAAATATTTCATTGTAAACTTGTTTTTATGTCCTACCGATACATGTGTGGATAGATATATCTCACGTTATGATATTTTTCAATTACACAATGAAACAAAACAATCAAACAGTAATCTTTCAGAGAAAAATAAAATTCATTTTAATAATTGTTATGGAAGGCTAAAAATGGTTTGAAATACGCAAAGTATTTAATCTATACTTACTAATATTATAAAGCTGAAGAGTTTGTTTGTTTGTTTGTTTGAACGCGCTAATCTCAGGAACTACTGGTTCGAATTGAAAAATTCTTTTTGTGTTGAATAGATCATTTATCGAGGAAGGCTTTAGGCTATATAACATCACGCTGTGACTTATAGGAGCGAAGAAACAATAGTAAATATGGAAAAAACGGGGGAAAATATTCATCTTTGAGGGCTTCCGTTGCGTGCGCTGCGAAAACGGTTCAAGATACCAAAAAAATATGTATGAAAGAATTATTCCTCTTGCAATGTTCTAAAAAAATATCCGCGACAGTATATGTCTATCTTTTAAGATTAACTCACTACAACCGTTTTTATGGGAATCAAATTTGGCCAAAATTAATGCATTATTACCAATTATTTGTTAGAGTTGTATCAACATAATATATTAAACTTTATCCAAATAAATGTGTTGTTGATTAAGAGTATGTAATTGTAAACAAAATTGTCTTTGACATCACTTATTTTAAATGAACATCTTAGAAGATATTACAATTTTAAAATAACTCCGATATAAAATTCACACGCGCCGCATGATGTGCAAAATATGACGCTGCGCCTGGCCGGCGGGCGAGCAGAGGGGTTGCTTGCGGGCGACGCAGAGGGGGATTTTTATTGTAGGTAAAAATCATCCAATGACGAATCCCGCTCTTGGGCGGAGCGGGAAACAGTGTCAGACTCTTACTGACTAAACGACCTACTCCGTTCCTCCCTTGCCTTATTCCCAGAGCCCCGGTATAATGCATTCACACCAACCTTCGGCTCCAGGAGGCTTCGACCCTGAAAGGCCCCACAAATTGCTGCCAACACCTTGAGGCGCGTAGGAACAGTGCGTCGACGACTTGAGCTCGGTCTGGACTGTTACCAGACGACCGGACGGCGAGCTTCCCATTGCTCACCGCCTGCAAGCCAGCGTCTACGGTGGCCGGATATCGGCGGGATCGCGGCGGCGACGGTTACGGCGCTGTTGCCCTTGCCTTATGCGGTCGGCCTCCTCCTTTGCGAGCATTACTGCTTCGCAGAAGGAGGCGACCGCCTGCCATTCTTCTGCGCTGCGGACCATGACTTGAACCAAGGCCCGGCGCGAGAGGTCGTCGCCGCCGATCACCCCCACGAGGACACGGCGATGCTCTTCCCAAGCGGGGCACACTTCCACCGTGTGCTCCATCGTGTCCTCCGGGCTGGCCACTCAGTGGCGACACCCGGGCGTCTCTTCCGTACGAATCCGGCGCAGGAATCTCCCGAACTTCCCATGTCCGGTGAGAACCTGCGTCATGCGGAAGGTGAGGACGCCGTGAGGTCTATCCAACCACGCCTCAAAGAGGGTACTTACGCCGAGATCATGGCAGGCCCAAGGGGGGTGAAGCTTTATGAAGTACTTTAAGATAATTATGTTCTTTTAAAAACTTAAAAACTAAATTGTCTAAAATAATAACAGAAATTGACACGGTCAAAGTCGTGGGTAACAGCTATAATTTATAAAGCTGAGGAGGTTGTTTGCAAAAATAAATATGATGCCCAAAATAACTACTCCACGCGGACGAAGTCGCGGGCACAGCTAGTAAAACATAAAAATATATACCTATACACTGTTTTTTAAATATTGTTCACATTCAAATGCTTTTCCCTGATTTAACACACTAGGGGATAAGCTAACTAGACCCTTCTTTTTCACTGTTGATTGAACTATCAGAAATGTCTGAAGTGTCTGAATTGGTCAATATTTTTTTTTACTCAAAGCCAGACTAAATACAAAGTTATAACCTACTAGTTTTGTCCGCGGCTTCGCTTCCGGCAACAGAAAAATGTGATAAATAAAGAACCGCTCGACTAATCTACTAAATAGTCTGAACAAACCCTAAACATTTAGTTTGGATCGGCGAACCCGTTCTTAAGTTAATTAATTACAACGAAAAGTGGCATTGATTTTGATATTATATTGATTCATATATAAGGAAAATCGGTTACTACAAGTTTCCACATAACAACACTGACATAATACCGACTATTTCATCTAAGTACTAAGTTTGGTACTAGTACCTATGTAGTAACATCGTATAAAGGTGTGAATTTTTTTTTATCGTCTTCTTGCCCTTGTCCCGTATCGAATTATGAATTAAATGTATATTCACGACGTATATTATCTATATATATTCCATCTACACTAATATAATAAAGAGGTAAGGATGACCCACCATTAAAAAAACCCAAGAAAAGAAATAGCCTCTACTTTTTTAACCGATGTACACGGACAAAAACTAGTAAGTAATAGAAATTTCTCTACTTCTGTCCATTAACTGAAGAACGAGGAATCGTGGTACTGCATTTTAATTAGCTCTGCCTCTTGATTGACAGGATTGGACTAAAGCTTTTAATTGCGTTTGTGTATTAGGGTTCTTGGTAAGACGAAGTTAAAGATTAGGTAACTTATTTTAACGATATTACATTCTATTATAAATATCTGGTATTTATTTGTTGTGCACACCTATCACAGTGTTGTCTTTTTTAGCCCAAAGGTCTGGTAGATAATGTGTACACTACTGTACATGAAGAATAAATAAAAACAAATTTCTAGTGTCGAGTTTTAATGATTAGAATTCTGTATATAAATTAATATTATTGCCGCAAATATATTTTAATCAACTGACTTGCAGTGCTAAAAATCATTACAAAATTTGAATTTTACTTCGCGTTCAAAATCACCTTAAGGTAAAAGGCATAAAGAAATGTTAACAGAAATCCATCGCCTGTTAAGCTGTGTATATCGATGCATATCGGGAATAGATCGACTATTCCTAATTGCTTTGAGTTCAAGATATTTTGAATGTGATGTCTCTCTGTCAGTCAAAGGTTTGCTGGCCGGAAACTCATTGTTGAGTTAAGCTCGCCTTTGTACATCAATTGTCAAAAATTGTTTTACTGTAAAGGAGACTGGGCACATTTGTATGGGAAGTGGTCTATGAACCAATAGCGACACTGTGATGGTACTTATGTAGGGATACCTCAACTACACCCTTGTGTAAAGATGCATCAAAATCTGACCCGGCAGTTTTGAGAAAAATAGTACTTTAGAATACACGTATTTTACAACAGTATGTGATACTTTTTGTTCTGATTTTTAGGTATTTTCCTTATTTTTTTTTGTTTTTTAATCTGTATCTATTTAATGAACAAAACAATGAAGAATCAAAGTAATGAATTACAAATAAATGAGGAACCTAGAACATAAAAATGCAAAAATAAAATCCGAATAAAGTACGCAAAATGGCAATGATTTTTAGATTCTATTATCATAGACGAACTATAAATAAAAATATATTATCTATTAAAAAGTTGTTTCATTGCCCTGATATACAATGTACATCAGGACAACTTGTACAGTCAAGAGCACGTCAAGTTTAACACCACCAGTGTAAGCTGAGCTCGCATTTGTACTGCGCGTCATAGAATACGCGGCCGGTCTAAAGTACTATTTTTCTCAAAACTGCCGGGTCAGATTTTGATGCACTTTTACACATGGGTGTAGTTGAGGTATCCCTACATAAGTACCATAACAGTATTGCTATTGGTTCATAGACCATTTTTGCTCAGTCTCCTTTGTTTTTGTGTACTATAAAGAATTATGAATGGAGATGTTTTGTATTTATATGTTTTTGCTGTGATATGTTTCAGGTGCGGGAAAGATTACGTGTTGCGTTAGAGAGGAACACTGCGTTAGAAGAGGAACTAGCGCTCACTAAAGAGGAAGTAAGTAGTTGTATTTATTACTTAGATATTCTATCATAGCAGATAATTTAGCAGAAATTATTCCATTCTTTTTTTTTCTGGACGCTCTTTCAAAAGATTTTTTTATTCTTGGGGTTTCCGGGAGTGGCATGTGTAATACAAATACACAGGGAAGTGATAAATGTATATTTGTCAACATTTTGTTAGCAGAGGTGGCCAACCGGTCGATCGCGATCGACTAGTCGATCTCAGCACTTAGTCCAGTCGATCTTAACAAGCAATAATGTTTTCACTTTTGGGCTAAAAGGACTATGTGACGGGGCATTACATAATAATATGTATTACCTTATCATCTTATCATTTTTGCTTTGTCAAAAGAAAATCAAGGCAGTTGATGTTTTTGGGTTCGCTTCGTTCTTTTTTCTTTATTTAGGTACCTGACGTTCCTCGTAATTCGACAGTTTTTTTATTGTTTGTTATATATAATTATGATATATGAACCTCTTCGAATCTTTGTGCAAAAATATTTGAACTCGCTTGCCATTTCATTTGTAAAGTTGAAATTATTTAAACTTTGTGTATAGTTGTGGTACATAAATAGTAATAATTATTATAACTTCTAGTCCATACTGTCCCACAGCTGGGCAAAGTCCTCCCTTCATTCTGGGCAAAAATCGATGACACGTTGTCTAGCTCTGTATACTCCCCGACATAAATAATAATAAATTGATTTTGTTATTGGTAGATCTTGCAAAGTCTAGTTACTAAGCAATAGACCGTGTGTCCAATTAAGTTGGCCACCCCTGATGTATAGACAAATACATTTCACTGACCTTACAGTTTAGGTTTTTTCAGAAACTATCTCTAGTAATTATAATATTGTTATCTTTTTTGTTACATTAGTAAGTCTTATGATTTTACTATTAAGTCATTGGGCTATCATAAGAAGTATAGTACATAGAATAGTACTATATCGGGCTGGTATCCGCAACTCCACGTCCAAAGTGCGTATTTTACGTACGGAAGAAATATCATAAATGGTTACAACACTAATTTCACAAATCACAGTTCGAAATCTAGTTTAGCAACCAGTCGAAACGCATCCATATCTCTGATTGCTCATTATGTAAAACTGAGCTGAGCTGCGTCGAGCTGTCAATGCTAGTCAGATTAGGCGCTGCTAACGAACTGCCTGCCGACAGTTACGACTACTATCACGTTGTTTAGCCGCGATACACATGTTAGTGTTTCACGGGAAAACTGGATAGTGAAGATTTGGAAAGCAAAGATCCTTTCTGACAATTTGTAATGGAACTCTGCCATCTTCTTCCTGGAGGTGAGCGTTGATAGCTGCGACACTGTTTCTAACTATGTCTGACACTGTTTCCCGCTCCGCCCAAGTGTGGGATTCGTCATTCGATGATTTTTACCTACCATACAAAAAAAAAAATATTGTAGCTATTTTCGTACGCAAATAATTTGTAAATACTGTTTCTGTTCCAATAAAGATATTATTATATTATTATTATTATATTAATTTCCTCTTTACGTAACATTCAAGTGAGTTTATGCAATACTAGCCATCTGCCAGCGGCTTCGCCCGCGTGGAATTAGGGTTCTCCATACAAAGTTTAGACCCCCATTATGTCCCTTAAGGAGCTGAATTTTGAAAAACCCTTTCTTAGTGTTTGCCTACGTCATAAAAGGAAGCCTTGTGCAAAAATTCACGCTCCTAGTCCCAGTAGTTGTGGCTGTGCGTTGATATGTCAGTCAGTTTCTCCTTTTATATATATAGATTTGGAAGCAACGACCCTTTCTGACAATTTCCTCTTTACGTAACATTCTGTTGAGTTTATGCAATATTTTACTATTTTACAAGTCAAGAGCTAATTGAACTTAACTAGGGATAGATAAGAGACTTTATTTGCCGTCCTTAGACACCAAATCGGATCGTGGTGCGTGCCGACCCAATTTCTGGGAATTAGTCTGAAACGAACTATACAGATACTCGTATTATTTAAAGAGTATGAATTTATCGTTTACCTTACAAAAATACGTATTTAGTGCAATATACATTAACGTGAGAAATAAAGATCGAATCACTCATACCTTTTTTTTTTGTATTGTACGTGTGTGTATCGAAAGCCATAACTTCTCCTGCTGTTGGTGAAGCGAGTAGAACAACTTTTCTTACACTTATTCCTAAGTTAATTTTTAGCGTGACAGTGTGACTCAATCAAACAATCCCTGAGTATAAGTTCCTGCTCAAACCAAGTCTAATAAAATAGCTTGCAGTCTAAGATAATCACCTTTATAAAAAAACTGCTGTCGCAATTTTAAGACTAGCTTACAATATTATAATCATTCTATATGGAAAGTATGCGGCACATCCGCGCAAAACAAGCGAACGCTCAGCATAATGTCGTAGCGTCATTCATGCATAATGCGACGAGTCCACAGCGCTTATTACGTTTCTAGTTTGTCTATCTATCAGAGTTTGGTTTTTGAACATAATCCTTAGATTTCTATCCAGCCCACCTCTTTTTTAGGGTTACTTACACAAAAGGTATAAACAGGAACCTATTGCTAAGATTTCACTGTCTGTTTGTCTGTTACCAGGGCGTATCTCATGTACGTGAAAGTTAGACAGTTTTAGAAAAACAGTATCAGTTTTATCTGATACTGTTTTTCTGTTGCCGCTATAACAAGAAAACGCTAAAAACAAAAATTTGTGAGGCTCCCATACAACTAACGTGATTTTTTTTGCCGTGTTTTGCTCGATATTAATAACGGCAATAGGTAGACGCTTCAAATATTTAGTTGTATATTCACTTGAAGAATATATAAAAACATGTAAACTCACATTCACAAGACACCCAGACCCGGAACACCTATCTATAGGCCAAACAAATATTAGCTCCTTGTGAGAATCGAACCAGCGATCCGCAGCGCAGTAGTCAATCGCTCAACCACTGCGTTAACAGTGCCAAAACATTAAAATAAAATTTCAATCCCATCCCATGCAACAGACGAGATTTTTTTGAATAATAATGTTATAGTACAGAACAATTCATTTGCGATTCCGACTCGGTCTTGGCCAGTAATTTTTAACATGTACTTGTGTATCAGTTACAGCAATACAAGTCGACGCAGGACGACAAGCCGAAGGAGAACGGCACCGTGCCCACCGGCTCGCCCGAGCAGAACGGCGAACAACAGACTACTAAGGTAGGTGCACACTGCGCGCACACTGCGGGTGACGTCACGTGGCGGGGACCTGTCAAATGTTGTATAGTCGGTGTTGATGAGTTGTCTGTAAATCACGAGATAAAAGATTAATAAGTGTGATTAATCACCACTTGACACTGGCAGAATAGTCGACACCGGCTCAGTTGCCATAAAGAAGAAAAAAAAAAGTGTGATTAAAGATATTTTTAGATAGATAGAATATTATTCTATAGATCTAGAACAGGGATGGCGAATCATTGTTTTAAATCCTACTAAATATATGAAAAAAAGCAAGCTCCTGCCAGCGACTTCGCTCCCGTGAAAGTAGGTTTCTCAACAAAAACTTAAGAATTCCGTCTCAGGGGCTGAATTTTGAAAAATACCTTCTTTGCTCTTGCTCGCTGTTACTATAAAATGAAGCCTAATGAAGCCCAGAAGATTCGGCTGTACGTTGTCATGTCAGTCAGTCAAGTGCTGCTTTTATATTAAATTATGTTAATGACGCGTAAAGTTCTTTATAAGAGTCTTATTTTAGTTAGTTAGTTTTAAGTTATAAGTATCTTGTTATACAAGAAATATAACAAGATACTTGTAACTCTTAGGCCAAATACTGGGACAAGCATCAAATAAAACTTGTAAAAAAATAATATTTTTGTTATCGATACGCTAAGAAGAAGATTAACTCTTAATTTTACAATTCGAAATACGTAATGTTCACAATATTGTTGATTTTTTAGTTTAACTAGAAGATAGTTTAAATACCGCTTTTCCAGATTAACTAAATGCTAAACATCTTACAATGACGTAGTCGAGTTATTTTTCCGCGAGCCACCACATACACGCGTATTTTAGATTCTCCATCCCGGCTCTAGAATCATAAATAATAATGTCTAATAATAGAAATTATCGACACGTTGAACAAGAAAAACACATTTACTTAAAAAAAAGTTACACTGGTTCTTGGAAGAAAATAATGCCATTGCTAGTAATGTCACGTTTTTATTACCTTATACATTTTATTTTTTTCTTAGAATTTCTACCTAATACATTGTACGCAAGTATCTTTGTTCGTAATATTGGTTTGAATATAAAAAATACGAAATTTTCCCTAAAGTGTTTAGAAATCAAGTAATTTACGGACAATCCTTAACAAATCACGGGGGACAAACAGCACCAAAGATTAAAATATAATTGTAAAAGATTCTACATACACACAGTACATGACACTAACAGAAAATATTTAAAGAAACACACTCAAAAGAATATGTGTTACTTCTTAATTCCCTTTAGATGCTTCGGCTGCGAATTTATTAAAGGCTAAAAATCTTTTATTATGACAATTTCTAACAATTCCCCGCTGTCCTGACCGATCAAGGAATACTTTCCACATTTAAATGAAAAACTCCCAAAAGGACAACAAAAGAAATCGTACACAAAAAGAACCTTCTTTTTATCGTTCGTGATTCTTGTCATTGCTTCAATTAAAACTCTGCAAAAAGTTCGAGGTGTCGAGAAGTTAAAGATACTTTTAACAATTTCCCGATATTTCGACGTTTCCTAGCCGTTGATGTGTTCGCAGCCTTAGTTGGTGATTGTGCTCTATATTTTTTTACATACCTTTTCTGATATTGATCAAAAGCAAATTTTTGCGTAAAACTTTCTTACAAATTATTTCGGCCCATCTATTTGATCAGAAAAGGCATGTGTGTGTTGTGTGTATTAATTTTTTTGATTGAACAAAAAGGTTTTAATCAATTCATAATTTGCAAGTACCCACAATTCATCTTGATTAGGTTCAATCTCGAAAACTTTATAATAAAGCTGAAGCAAATTATGAATTGATTAAAACATTTCTAGATAAAAAAAAACCGCTTAAAACAAACTGAAGTGAATAGCGTTTAGTTTACTTTAAAATTTGTTTTTTGATGGACGACCCAGGATCCAAATAATGTAAACGGCGAATCGGAGACGACAAGGAAAATCAGTGAACTCCAAAATACGATCGCCAAGCAGGTTAGACACATGCTGAATACGAGCATCATGCTGTACTGATGATCAGGTGGTGCTGGAGGCCTTGCTCTGTGGCTTGGGAGATTGGCATTCTATGGGCATGTTTTTAGAACATATTCATGCATGTTGTGCCAAAAACTCTTTGGGCATTATCTTAGGCGTTAACAGACTGTCATGGTAAACAAAACCTACAGTAACACAGCTTCTTTTCAAGTTGGGAAAACATCAAATAAGCTATTAAATAGTATCAGGGTTTTACTGTATAAAACTCATCTTAGTCTTCTCATTGTCCTTTTGTGTTCGAGAGCTCTTCATTTCACTTTTAAATTAGGATATTTAGGTTTTGTAGCCATATTTTAAACGTTATTCCGTTTTTTTTGTCTGGTTATAACGATAAGCATACACGACAACTGACACTAATTTATTCGTAAAAAACCGTAGTACAAAAATATACAAAATGGAACTTATTTTCGTGTAGCTTTTTGTGTTACAACGTCATAGATACGTCATATAGGTAGATAGATATTAATCTTCCTTCCGCTTGGGTGAAATTTTCATCAGCGTTGACCGTGACCCCGACAAGGCGAGACACGTATCTATGTAAGTCTCATTAACCCTGTCTGCCCTTGTCATCCCTTTTCGGGTTAACAGGACCCATCATTTTTAGTCTGACAAAGAAAATAATTTGAGGTTCAGCTCATCCCAAAGGGATTGTCTGTTTATCTTTAAAGCTAAGTTAGTCCACTGTAAGTTCAAGTAGATAAACTCAAATAAAGAGAAACTTTAAATAATACAAACCAGTTTTTTAAGGGCGATTAGACGATTAGGTTTTATTTTAACAAAGTTTTACGAAAACTAAGTTTCTTTTCAAATTAAATTCTCTTGGTACGTTGTTTTGAGTTTTTTCTGAAGCATACCTACATACATAAATTTTTGCCATCTGAGAGCTTGACTACATTTACTGCTAGATGATACAAGATTCGGAAATAGCCTTAACAGAAAGTAGTGAAAGTAAACACAATTATTTTAAAAAATATACGAATATAGCGACATCTATGACGCCACATTACAACTAAAATCATCGTGGTATTAGAGTTCACGTGATTAGAACTTATACAATAGTCCAAAATTAAATATTGAGCAGTTGCCCGGACCAGACACAACAACCGTCAGGTTGGAAGATCCACTTTTTCAACTAACAATAAATAACTGTTCGTTATTCTCGCTAATACTCGAGTATGGCTGGACCAATTTGGTTAATTTTGTCTTGACATATAAGTGACACTTCAGGGAAGGTTTAAACGGTGAGGAAATTATCCTTATTAGGCGATACCAAGATTGCCGGGTCAGCTAGTCTATTAATAAAAATTAAAATGCAGAGCATTAAAGAACGTAAATAAAAATGCAGCCCGTTAGAAGCCCATCTCCCCCGTCAAAGCCTGGTCTGTCCCACCACCGGATCAAACTAACAGGCCCCTAACACCGTGGCCTGGTCGCCATTGCACGGTCGCGCCATCTGTACCGCATACATCGTACTAATACGCATATCCACTTGTACTACCGTATATATATCGCTAACCGAACCGTATTTAGTTATAATACCTGCTAGATTAAGTAGAGCTAACCTTGAACATCTTTTGGCCATTATATCGTGTGTAAAAAAGTTTAAATGATAATAGAGTAGAAAAAAATATAATAAAATAGAAATACGTTTATTCGATACAGACACAGCATAACAGTTACAAAACACACGTTAAAAAATAAGAAAAATAAAGTGTACGCTGAGCGTGCCGAATAATAATATTTAGCGCTTGTGCACTCGTACAAAAAAAAAAGTTAAAAAAAAAGAAATGCCTTTAACATTTGTTAACAGCAATAACGTCGCCTAAACATCTTAAAATAAACTTCAATACATATATTATATTAATATTTTTCTATCAAGATCTTTAGTTTCAATTTGACTTTCTCTTAGCATATTTTTTTTTACTGAAAATACGATGCAATGGTCAAAAGACTCGAATATATTAAACATAATAGTAACCTATTAACATACCGTATGTTAGTTTAGTTTCATTTGTAAATATATTATAGCCACTGTATTAAAGAAACCATTTGTCAAAACTGGAAAACTCTACCATGCAGAGTTTAAATTGCAGTAACTGTGTTGTTGAAAATTAAACCTTATGGTTTGAGTATTCGTATAAAAAGAACATTGTATGATAAATGGACCTAGTGTTGCCCAGAATGGAGACTTAATACATTATGTTTCTTGGGCTTATACTAGTCTATAAAACAAACCTCATCAAAATCTATCCCGGGAAATTTGAGAAAAGTACATGGATAAAATAACTCCCCATGTATGGGCAGCATTTGGTCAAACCTAGTCAAAAACGTTCAGGTACTGCTCTCAAAACTTTGTATAATAATAATAATAATGCTGCCTCCCTTATGGCTTATATGATATATACTATCGCTTGCTACTGCTTGATTTAAAGGCAATTTGCTTTACTCCTCAAACTTACAATGCTGAAATTAAAAAGCAGTTTTGACAAATGATATTTATTTAAGGTCAGACTTAAACAATCTATTTTTAAAAAATATATTGTTTAAGTTAATTTTTTTATACTAGCACCAAAGGTGGTGGAGAGATTCAAACTAACTTACTAGTAGCATGCAAACCCATAGACTAACCATCGGCGCGCACTGACATCACGTAAAACTACCATAGGAGCATAGGATCACAATCATAACACTAACACTGACCATCACCGGTGTACCACTGTAGTTGGGATACTCTATGGTAAACTGTATTGTATTACCTCTTTACACAATGGCTAAATGAGGCTTCACACGGGCAGAGTGGTACAGAGCAAAAGACTATGTCATATCATTGAAAAGTGGACTTTATTTTTAGCGTCATAAAGTTAAATATCGTAAAGAGGTAGAGGGACTGCTTAGCCGTTCCCGCGTAATTTATTTTGCACTCTTAATACAGGCAATAAAGCATATTTTTTAATGTCATAAAAAAGTTCTCTGTTACATCCATGGCTTCGGTATTTAAAAGCTAATATATCAATGGTAGTTAGTAAAAGGAGCGGTGGATGTAACTTGACAAAGTAAACTAGCCAAAGTGTAAAGGGAATGTCAGAATGTAATTTTAAGGTAAGTTTTGGTTACTAAAAGTAATATTATCCCGTAAACTGGAAAACTAATTTAAAAAAAAAGTTATCTATTGGAATTTAGAACGATCATTAAAAAAGTTTTGATACTTGGGTTACTTAGACGTTACAGTCTAAAGTAAATCAAGTATCAAAACTTGTAGGTCGAGGTCTATTATTTTAGTTTGACAGTTATATATGTCATAAGTCACGTTTATCGATCTCGGCCGTAGATCCTTCTAAACCCTCTCTCTTTCCAATCATAAACTAACACATTGTTCGTCAAACAGTCAGCAGAGCTAAGCTCGTGGCAGCGCCGAGTGGCAGAACTGAACAACAAAGTATCTGAGCTCGAGGACCGCCTGTCCAAGGGAGAGAAGGAGCTCGCTAAGAAGCAGGACGAGTGCGTCAAGCTGCAGAGGGACCTGCGGGAGAACGTGGCACAGAAGGAGGACCAGGTGAGTGACCTTCATTATCCTTGTACAATCTATTCACGTTAGGAAAATGGCGCTTTCAATTTATGCGTTTGATGACGGCCTGCTACGGTGCCAAAGCGATACGTCAGTCTTACTTCGTGTAAACGATCATATTGTTTTATACAAATTTTACTGTGCGGCTATACTCCGAACAGTCAACAACAGGACGGCAACGTCATAATCACCATGTATTCAATTGTTGTGCGTTTTCAATTTAGGCGCTTATTGTTGGACTATTAACGTTCTGCCAGCCGACTGCGCCACGGCCTACGGTACGGACATAAAACGTCTAAATTGAAAGCGTCCTTAAAGGTGTCAATACCATTAATATTAATTCAAGTTTTATTGACACAGATTTTTTTTTTCAATTATAATATTATTAAATAATCATTTAATCATAATCTATAGAATTTTTATTTTTATGAATTGGTAAGGTATTCATTTTTAAATTTAACAAATGACGAATTTGTATTGTCTGAAGGGTGAGATTTTTAGCTACCCTGTATCAAAATAAAATAAATATTATATCATTCGTATTATTGTCTGATAAACATTCCTTAACTTCAATTATTCTTGGTATCACCTAAGTTTTTCGCTCTAAACATGAGCACTACACGTTAATCTCTGTCCAGGAGGAGCGTATAACGACGCTGGAGAAACGCTACCTGAACGCGCAGCGCGAGTCCACCTCGCTACACGACCTCAACGAGAAGCTGGAGCAGGAGCTCAACCACAAGCAGGCGCAGCTCAAGGTAAGACTGAGATAGAAGATGACAAACAGGTGTGGGAGAAAGGGACAATGCTAGTAGAACTTTTCTTAAACTCTGTGTTGTTTGAAGAGTAAGCTGTTTTCGGAGAATAATGTAGTGGTTCAAAAGGTAACCTTTAAGGTAGAGAATAGATAACATACATACATGGTTTTGATGGGTTAAAAAATAGACAAACAGGTGTGGGAGACAGGGACAGTGCTACATAAAGCAGAAATTTTTCTTCAAATCTGTTGTTTAAAGGATGGGTAAGCTGTTTTCAGGGTCTAAAGAGTAGTTCGACAGGTAACTTGTAATAGGTAGATAGGTTCATTTTGACCGCCATCGCCACGTCAAAAAGTAAATTCATGCTCCAGGAACCAACGGGAAATATGACGATTTCATCGTTAAACGATGCAAATAACATAAATAAATAAACAAAAAAAAATAAAAAAACAATACCGCCTTGATAAGTTTAAATAGGTCGTGTAGTTGAGACCGTGTCGCTCTGGATACATCTTTCTTTATCAGGTATGCATGAATGTGGAAGTCAAAACATTAAAATATAAAATAGTTCTTGCATGAGAGGGATCAAATTCAAGGGATTATTGCAAGTAGCGGTTAAAATTGTATTTTACGGACTTAGTATCCAGACCGGAAACTTTACCAAAAAGAAATGTCAAGTTTATGTAAAGTTTGGGTAATGGATTTAGCATTCTATATTATTTACCAACCAACAAAAATCCTAATCCATTATTTTTTAGCAAAGCCTTGTAACTAACAATACTAACGTAGGGCGGCTTCCCGTAGTCAGCACACTCATACACCATGCCACGTCATTCGCATTGCAGTTGCAAGAGGAGAAGATCGCCGCCATCGAGGAGAAGCTGGAGCTCTCCACGCAGAAGTTGGCGCAGATGTCCTCGTTGCCGGAGATGGAGGAACAGCTGAAGGCCAGGATGGAAGCGCTCAGCCAGGTTGGTAGCTGGTGGCATGTGGATCCATGTAGATTTAGGGTGGTGTTAGCCAGCCGGCTGTTGCATGACTTCAGGTCTTTATGAACCCCAAAACGGATGATTGCGATTGACTATGTTTACGTAAATGATTATTTCAAATGGCGAGCGAATGAAGCTTCGATTATTTTCGCACGCTTCAATTACTAAATGGTGCCAGTCGTGTTCGTTTAGGTATATTCACTCAGTTATGGTTAATTTGATAGAAACTTCTGCTGTTTTTATAAAACAAAAAAGAGATGTTGGGTCCAAGTAATTGTACAAAATCAAAATCGTTTACTAAAAGTATAATAGACCAATTGCAGACACTTTTGAATTGTCAAAATGTCGGTCAGTCAAAAAAATTAAATAAAGTGAAGCTAAATTGCATTTTCCATCTCTATGGAGAAGAACTTGCAAGAAACTCCAAAATATGACATATTGATTTACTCATACACATTAATACGTCGACACCCAATTCATTTTAAACAATTATTATGACGTATGTCAATACACGGCGCGTCATTGCCTGAATAATTTTTTTTTATGAATTGCTGTCTTTGAGGCCTGTGTCCCTGCAGTGGGAACATTAAAAGGCTGATGATGATGGTGATGATGATGCTGTCTTTGATGTAATCATAATAATCGCTTGCGTTTGTTTAAAGAGACTATCAATTAGCGTCAATCATGTAAACGTTGTCTTAATCACAATCGCAGTTTACCGTTTCGGGGTCTCTTTTGTTATGCAATAACTGAGTTGTAGAGGTAAAAGGTTAGTTAGACAAATACAAGTAAGTACAGTGAGGTAGACTGAAAAGCAATTCCATCTTGGGAAAAGACTCCTCAGAGCAAGGGTCAATAATAAATGTCAGTTTTGATTGATGAAGATGTAAAGTCGTTTCATCTTTGATGCCGACTGACTATACAGTCTCTTATCTCGTTGTTACATCATAATGAAATGTCAAGCTTTATTGAAATGTTATAGTTGATCAAACCAATATAACAGACCATCGTCGTATTTCTAAGTTGACAGTGAATTGATAACAGATTCTAAAAAAACCTGGGCTTGGAATCACAAATATTGTTTTAATGTAAAAGAATGCCCATGCTTTGGAGTATGCAATTAGACTGACTTCAAAAGTGCCTAGAAATGATCTATTTGAAACATTTTTTTATTTTGGTAGATAAAGTGAGCAACATTGATGGGTTTAATATGTCAAGATATTTTGTTTGTTATCAGAATCTAATTTTGTATATTTCTTTACGTTACAGTGACTAACAATACAGTTGCTTAATGCTTCTCATGTTCCATTCCCATTGTAAACTTTCAACATTTGCCATGTAACCTGAAATTACTCCTGAAAAGATTTATTTAATCATTTCTTTTGCAGTTGCTTTTATATGTTTGCTGACTAACTTAATAACCTAACTTAGTGTAAAATTATTTGTTTATTAAATTTTATAGATTCATATATGATTAAACTATGGCGATTGCTGTGATCATTCGCTTTTTTCTATGGTGGCCATATTCGAGTGATGGATGATGACGTCAGAGTCTATATGTACTTCTCTCTGGTTATTTAACTTTGAAGCTTACTCAGTCGTCGACGAAAATATTAAATTTCTTTCATATTTTTTTCTTTAAAAAATTGTTACTTATTAGACCTCTTATTATAATATTAGCTTTCTGTCAGCGGCTTCGCCTGCGTGAAAATAGGTTTTTGCATAAATTTTGGACTCTTGGAGTTTTATCCCTTTAGGGGGTGAAATTTGGAAAATCCTTTTTTAGCGTTCGCCTACGTCATAAAAGGATGCATTGTGCAAAATTTCCCTCTCCTAGTCTCAGTAGTTTCTCCTTTTATATATATAGATTAGTTAAAACAAAAGATGATGTGAATAACGTAAGTTTTTCTATAACGCAGGTTGTTTGTCCGCAGGCTCAGGAACGGCACGGGTCTGCCGAGGACCGCATCCAGCGGCTGGAAGCGAGCGTGGAGGAGAAGAACGCCGAGCTCATGCGGCTCAACCAGCGCCTGCGCATGAACGAGGAGCACAACACCAGGCTCTCTGCCACCGTCGACAAGCTGCTCTCCGAGTCCAACGACAGGTGCGTTACAATATATAATAATACAACGTGTAACTAAAAAACCATATACATCAAGAAGAAAGCCGAGCTCATGCGGCTCAACCAGCGCCTGCGCCTATTCCGTAAACCTAAGGAAAGTACAACAATATTTTGAATCGACTCTGACCGAGTTAGAAAATAAAGAATATCATTGAAAACTGGAGTTTCTCGCACATTTTTCTCCGTAGAGATCTACGCTTCGGAATGTCCAGTTACATATTTTTTTTAAATAAATGCGATAATTGATAATAATTGAGTCCAACACCAATTTTGTGACCAGAATGTGGTAGTTTACCCGTGTACTAAATGTTATTCTCATTCTTTCGATTGTGAAGAAGTAACAAACAAACATATATTCACAAACTTTCATCTTTTTTTAATGGGGGAAAAATCATCCAGTGACGAATCCCGCTCTTAGGTGAAGCGGGAAACAGTTTCAGGTTCTTACTGACTAAACAACCCACTCCGTTGCTTCTTTGCCTCTCGTACTGGGGCTAAGCCTTCCTTTCAGCAAGAGACCCTGGGCCCCAGTAGGCTTCGACCCTTTTGCCCTCCCTACGAAACTTTCACCTTTAAAATATTTCATCGTTATAAAATTCTATTAACATCGGTAAATGTTTTTATTGTCAGGCTACAAGTGCACCTGAAGGAGCGCATGCACGCGTTGGACGAGAAGAACGCGCTGACGCAGGAGTTGGAGAAGACGCGCAAGTACGCCGACGAACTGCTCGCGGAGAAGCAGGAGATCCTCAAGGAGCTCGCCAAGTGGCGCATGGAGACCGAACAGGTATGTGCAGACGTAGTACCTGCTTGTTTCACTCTTGTCAAGAGTAGTATCAGGAGAGTAGTTCTCCAGCCTCCCTAGCAAAGTTACGATCGTTTCGTTAACGTCGAACGCTTTGAGTTGACTATGCTCCCAATTCCTTTGTTCTGACGTTATCTCAATGTTGCATATGGTCAAAACAAAGGAAATGAAGGCGTGGTTAAACAAAGGAAATGAAGGCGTGGTTAATACTTAGCGTTTGAGGTTAACAAATCGATCGTAATTTGGCTAGGGCTGCAGAAGTTGTTACGGTTTAAAGATAAGCGGAATAGAGAGTAAAGTCCCACTAATTTCTGTTGAATAGGGAGGACCGCATCGTCGCTTTCCATCAGGTGAGATAGCGGTCAAGCGCAAACTTATTACCAATAAAAAAAAAATTCAAAAAAGTGTTATGTCTGGTGGGCAACAGTTCGACACATATTATTTCAGTATTTTTTATGTCGTAATCGTGTGTAGACCATTGATTGCACGATGTAGGATTTTGAAATTTTTATTTCTTAAGTGATGTTATAGATGTCGCTACAATATTTTTATATTCTACTTATAGAGAAAAGATGCATTGTAAGTTTATTATCTGTTTTCCTTCCAGCTGAAACGTCAGATGCTAGAGCAAGAGATCGCGTTCAACATCCAGCAGACGGACGCGCTGACGCGCTCGCTGTCGCCCGCCGCGCAGCCGCAGGCGCCGCAGGGACTCTTCCAACCCAAGGTGAGTCACACGCGCCTACTGTGCTATACTTAGCGCTAAAACTGCGTGTGCGTGGACGTTTGCGCGTTCCCACACTGCAGAGCTCGTGTGTGGTCCCGAGCACATGCACACGTTGTCATCGAACTAGCGCCACTGTGAACACGATGTGCCGGCCGGCGCGCACGTGCGCCGCGTGATGCTGTCGTCACATCGACTGTACTCAACTCGCCCCAGCTTTACCTAGGTCGCTTAACTTATACCATAAAGACTTCAGTAATAACACATCGCCAAAATCATTAGCCAATAACATTGCAGTGACCATTATTCAATGGATAAGAACACTAGTGACCCAAATAGAAAGCAGTGGTAACCGAATAATAAAGGCCCGACTTACGAATTGCTCGCGTTTTTAAAATTGCTACACACAAAACAATGAAGAAAAACATCATGAGAAAACCGACACGTCCTAGAATCAAAAATTATTATGACGTTCACCAACCCGCACCGAACCCGCGTGGTATTACAGCCTCTCCACTTCCCTCTTCTAGAGAAGAAGCCTGAGTATCAGCAATAGAAATATTATAAAACTAATACAATTTATGTTATAGAAAATCAATAAATTAAACAACAAAATAGAAGTATTCTTCTCACGTTTCCAGAACAAAAAGTAAAGAGTTAATATTGTTCACGTAATTGACGGTGTAACCATTTCCCGCAGCTGGACAGCTCGTGGGAGAAGCTGCAGCAGGCGCACGTGCTCGCCAACGTGCAGCAACCCTTCGACGTGTCCAGTGACGCCGAGGTCAGTTCATACTAACTTAGTCAACAAATCTATCTATATTTATCACATTAATTTTTAAACACGATTGTTAGCACAAATTGACAAGCTTGCTTAAAGTGTGGAAAGGTTTATTGCGGCTATCAAAACAATCCTGACCAGATCAGACAAACTGACAGCACCCGTTCACGTACATGACGCGTATATCAGCATGACAAACTCTCAACTGCCGAGCTCAATTACGTAAAACAAGTTGAAAAAAATGCTTCTACATCATACAACACTAGCTTTTGTCAGCGGCTTCGCACGCGTACATAAAATATAGCCTATGTCACTCAGGAGTAAAACAGCTTTCTATTTTCTATTGTTGCTAATTTTTTTCCAATCGGACCAGTATTTCCAGAGATTACCTCCTACAAACAAAAAAAAACAAACTTTACCTCTTTATTATATTAGTATATATTATATTATTATTATATAGTCTACTATAATAATGTCAAAATTTAAAATAAAAAAAATCAATTCGTAGGTACTAGTGGTATTGGAGCTGGACGGCATTGAGCCAAACATTCTCTCATTTTCCATCTTCCTCTCATACATGCTTGTAAATCTACACTCAAGCCAGCCAATAACGAGACGGCGAGCTAGAGAGAGGTGGGTCGTCGTGTTTCCAAAACAAAATTGGAAATGACCGCGCCACATGTCCTTTCACTCATATTTATTCTGGACACCAATTTAAAATAGAATAGAATAGAATAATATTTTATTGAACACCAAAAAAGTAACAATTTCACAGAAACTTATATGAATGGGTAGAAAGGCGGTCTTATCGCTAACAGCGATATCTACCAGACAACCCTACGATGGAGTATAAGAGCTTGAACTAAATAAGGGGATAGAAGCTATGTAGCTTCTATCCCCTTATTTAGTTCAAGTCTTCCTTCCAGCTGAAGGTAAGGTAAGGGGCACAATACAAACATTATCTTACTATGTAGTCAGTAAGAACTTGTTTGACGTAATTGTGCTCGGCAGTTGAGAGTTTGTCATGCTGATATACGCGTCATGTACGTGAACGGGTGCTGTCAGTTTGTCTGATCTGGTCAGGATTGTTTTGATAGCCGCAATAAACTTGCTTACCATAAGGTGGGATCGCAGTTAAGCACTAGTTTATAGCAATTAAAAAAAAAATAATAAATTAAAAAAATCCCCCAGAACGAAGAGTCGGACGGCGGCGTGGAGGGCGGGCACACGGACGCGGCGGCGCTGGCGCTGATGCTGCAGGAGCAGCTGGACGCCATCAATACGGAGATCCGCCTCATCCAGGAGGAGAAGCAGACCACCGAGGCGCGCGCCGAGGAGCTCGAGTCCAGGGTGAGCACGCCGAACTTTTGTTACACTCAGAACAGAAGGGTCTTAGGGCTACTCTAAACTATATCCACGGCTGTTCGTATGGCTATGGATTTTTATTATGTACTAGTTGACCCAGCAAACTACGTACCACCTTACAATCAATGAATCCTAACCTAATAGCTATCCTTCGCGGTTTCGCTGTTTCACCCTTTTTTTAATAAATTATATAGCAAAACAAAGTTTTCCGGGTCTGCTAGTATAATACACAATATAGTATTATTAAATTTATATACATAGGTTTATTATATTTACGGCTAAGCAGCATATCATAGTGCTAAAATTCCTTTTTTAGGGATTTTAGGGTGTAATAAACTCAAATATAAATCCTAGACTACAAATTTAGAGACATACTAAATATTTATTTAAAATGCCAACTAGCATTTTTAAAGTCGTATAAGATTTTTGTAAATTATTAAGTAGTAGTTCTACTGCAGATATCTAATAAAAACATCACAAAAGTAGGAATCCAAGGTAAGACTAATATGGTTGGGGCAGATCAGTATAAAGATTAGATCCATGGTGCGTTTCATCTTTCTTATAAGGTCTACTCTCCACGGACGCGTAGCTTCCTAGACGCGTATTCATTATTATACGCTTGTTGTTCGCCTGCGTAAAACACACAAAACGATGGCCACGGACGTACGACCTACTTAAACGCGACATGGAAGCACGACCTGGCCAATTTGCCAACACATTTTCATAGTTTTGTATGTACAAAGACGCGTCTGGGAATCTGCGCGTCCGTAGACAGTAAGATCATTGGTTATGGATAAATAAACCCTTAGTCGTTGTATGTGTATCATAAATTGTATTCAAATGTTTCAGCTTTCATTCTGCTTATCCACACAACTTGTATTTTTAAGTTAAATAATAGAATTCTCGGTGATGGGTCGTCTAATCTGTTCATTTCATTTTAAATGGGTTTCAGTTGTGGCGGTGCGATGGTCTATAAATATTGATTGCAAATATTTTGGACTAATGTCCTTAATTTTTCAATAATATGGCATCTCAGTCAATCAAAATTTTGAATATAGAATTACTAAGGGCTCTATGGCCCAATCTAAGGGTTCTAAGGGCCTAATCTTAGGGTTACGCACCGCCACTTGATTTTCATTTCATCTTAGTGGGTTTTTAGAAAGGTTTCGTAATAACTCCATCGCCTAGAATCACTCCTCTAGCTACCGATCACATATTCTTACTACAAACACATCGCGATACAAATAAATTGATTAATAGAGTTTTCTGGGAATATCGAAATGAAGAAGAAAGTTTCAGTTTTTGTTAAGATCTGAGAAAGAGAGAGAAAAAGAAATAAAATTAAATATAAAAGTTTCGCTTTGTAATTCTGGTCTGATTTGCGCCCTGTGCCACTAAATTGAGGAAATAAAAATGAAGTATAATATGCATTGTTTAATTTTTTTTACTATGGACAGGCTCGCTATTGACCACTATTTCAAGTGATAGAAAGTAATGATGTGGTCGACGATGGAGCATGCTTAATACAACACCCTATCACCTCGATTTCACTTACAAATCGAGATTTGACAATTAAAATTTATCACATTTTACAATCTTACAAAATTTCCAAGGGCGGGATTCGTCATTGGATGATTTTTAACCACCTTAAAAAAAACCTTTTCATAAAGATATCTCAGAAAACTGTATATTTTTTTGCGTTCGATAACGTTAATAGGTAGTTTGTGGTGTAGTAGTGATATGTGTGGGGTGCATGTGTGGCGTGCTATTAACAGGATGTATATAAGCGGGTGTGGTGTGGGCAGGTGGGCAGCTACGAGCACATGAACGTGCTGGCGCGGCGCGCAGAGTCGCCGCCGCGCGCCGCCTCGCCCTCGCGCGCGCTGCAGCCGCCGCACCACAAGTACCACACCGTACGTACACGCACACACTATCGACACACACCTACATCACTTCTTCTTCTTTTCGAGTCGATGATAAATTCTTCAAACCGTTGGGGCCCAGTAGGTCACACATCACTATACTTCGTTTTTTAACCCTAGACTACGATTTATATAATATATATATTATATTTCACAACTTTCACACAACGCCATCTAGTCCCAAGCTAAGCAGAGCTGGTGTTATGGGTACTAGACAACTGATAAACATACTTATATATTTCTAAATACATACATATTATAGATAAAATAAAATTTGACAACTTACAATGTCAAACTCCAGAAAATTAGGAACATATTTCTAGAGTGTGACATTCTGAGTTGTCAAATCGCAGTCTAGAATTAAAAAACTAACTATATCCACTTCACATCTCTATAGAATCAGCAGTCTTCGGGTTTAAGCCCTAAGTTACCTAATATAATAAAAAAAACACTAACCTATTGAATGCCGTAAGTAGAGACATAATAGAAAGACAATATCAATAGGTATGCCTTCGCTTGGGGCTCAAAATTTTAATAGCTTTTTAAACGGAGTTAGGTAACTTAGAGCATTGACTGTACCTGCTGAATTTAATATAAGTTAATTTTCTTTTCGTATAAATGTTTTCCTTGAAAATTAGTAGTAATCAGGTTATAAGAATATTACTTTCTTTTTGGGTTATTTACTAACATGTATATTTACTAACATTATCAGGATAAGACAAGCCTGACTTGGTTTTGGGATATAATTTCATACATTTGTAGTGGTTAACTGTAATTTAGCGACAATGATGCCTATGCAATAAGTTGTGTAACTAATGATTTATTTTCCAGCTTCAATACAAGAGTAATGCCTTCTATTTTTTATATTTATATTTCTAAGTGTCATTGTGCCTCGGATCTTTGAATACTGAATTGATAATTACTGTATGTTCAAAATAGATGTTTTACACAATTCAAATTAGAACTGATAGTCACGAAGAGGCATCTAAAGATGTTAAATTCAGTTCGAAATCAACACATAACGTTTTAAATTTGTTCTTACTTGTAAAATATGTAATATTAAAGAGAAATGTATTCGAAAAGTCGTTTCTGGATCGAAAGTTAGAATTGGCTTTAGATCCAAAATACGGTGTAAGATTAGTTGGAAAAAAGGCTTGGGAGATGGTAATAATTTATATAGAATTTTATATAATCTTAACTCATCCTAAACTAACATTACCCAACAAAGTCCTTTCGCTGTTATTATATCTCTGACTGTAACCAAAACCATCTTCTTGTAAAGAACATAAAGGTTATATACACAATAGCGACCTGGCCCAGCTTCGCACGGCTATATTGAATATATTATGCATGTATTATACACATAAACCTTCCTCTTGAATCACTCTATCTATTAAAACCGCGTACTTTGAAAGATCTAAGCATACATAGGGACAGCCAACTTTGTTTAATACTATGTAATGATGATGTAAAATCAGAGATATAATGAGTGCGAAGGGAGTGTTGTATAACGTTGGTGTGGGAGCACTAACGGGGGTGTGGCGCAGGCGCCGGCGTCGCTGTCGCCGGCGCACCACTTCCGCGCGCCGCCCGCGTCCGAGAGCCTGCCCGCCAGCCAGGTCCGTCACTACCCTGACTATCGCCCTACCCTACGCGCTGTGCCCACTGTACCTCCAAACTACCATTGTTACTCAACTCTAACACTAACTGAAACGCCAAGAATGTAATACATACCGTGATTGAAAAGAGTGTCCATGGAGTTTCTTGCATATTTTTCTCCATAGATCTACGCTTTGGAATGTGCAATTAGCATATTTTTTTTTTTAGGACAGACAGACTTGACGTTTCAAAAGTGCCTACAAAAAGTAAATGGTTTATTCGGAATAAATGATTTTGACTTTGAAGAGATTAAAGTGTTTTCGGCACAATTTCTTCGAGTGACTTTCAGTATCTGTTTTAATTATTTACAAATGGAATCCTAGTAGATATTGTGATTTAAAATTGATATGGTTTTATATCTCAAGTGTCTGCGCTGCTAGATAATATGTGGAATTATTTAAACAGACGTGAACTCGGTAAAATCGAGCTGAGAATTAGACTACCTTAGCAATATTTGCCGAGAAAGTTGACTTGATACATCTGCTGCCAAATACCATACAAAAACATAAAAATGTGTATACCCATATTCAGATATACGGTCAGCAATTTGTAAGAAGACGTGGTTTAAAGGGTTTAGTAACCAAGCCGGAAACATTAAAATCAAATCAGCAGTCTTAGGGGTTGAAATACACAAAAAACCAATATATTTAATCTTAATAATTAAGAATCAGAGTACAATGAGTCAGTTTAGTGGTACACTCGGTACAAGAAACGTATGCACGCGTTCACAGGAATGGCTTACAGCTGTGTGGAAGTTTTACGCCATTTGTCAAAACATCAATGTACGGGGTAATAGTCTGCTAGAAAATATTATTAATTTGTCTTTTAATCACAAATAATTTAGCGTATAAAATTGTCGTTTTATGAAACTATACACTTTGAACTGTGATCTTGAGATAGACTTGGAATTATGAGTGCAAATAAAACTTATATTGAAACATGTATTTCCTTTTTTTAATTGTTTACAATAATTAATTAATTTCAATCTTCATGTCTGACTTTTTAATTTGAGAAGTCATCTATTGACTTGTCCCACTCCAAGAAAACTAGCAAGGGTGACAAACTTTCTAACATTCCGGTAGCCCAGTCATTTATTTCATTGGGTTTTGCTTTTTCTCTAATATGAAAAATATTAAAACATAAGAATAAACTTATTACGAGTTTAGTGAAATTTAAAGTTGATCTGAAGGCATCACAGTTCAAAAAATGCGATTTTATAAAACGATAATTTCATATATGACTCGATTTATATTTTAATGAATTTGATTTTTTGTCGTAAAACCCATTATCGACTATTAAAAATCATACATTACAGACATATTGTCGTCATTCATCTAGTTTAGTAGCTGTTGAGAAAATGAAAGTGGCGATTTTGTTCTTACAATATAACATTAATAACTTTTATCAAGTCTTTCTGAGAAATAAAAAATGCAGGCTGTTTCACCCATTTCCTTAAAAAATGCGAATGTTCTACAAGTAGCTTATATTAGTAGCTAATAATATGTAAGTAAAATGTAAATATATAATTATGACATCCTAGCATTAGCATGACACGCCCTTTATCGATATATGTACTTGTATTAAATATATCGTCCACTGCTATTGTTCAGTATATGATATGCCTTATTGTCAAATATATATTTAAGATTGGTATTGTCACACCCCAACGATTTAAATTATTATTATTATAGCTAGCTTGTGTTGCCCCACTGCTGGACAAAGACCTCCCTCCATTCTTTCCAGTTAAATCGGCTACAAGCTTTAAACTAAATTAAATCAATTTAAATTACTTAAAATAATTTTAACATTGATTCTCAATTGAAGAAGAGATATACTTCTAAAGTGCATAAAATGACTAAAACCAATCTTTTATATTAAAACAGCGGCATGCCAGCAAAGCCCTAAAATATACTTAACATGTAGTCTATTTTATAGCTGAATACATTATGAATAATTAATTAAAGGCCTATATCCAGGGACGCGTAGATTCATAGACGCATATTGTCGACGAAGCGGCAACGACACGACGGCGTGCGTGGCCATTTTCCATGTATTTCATAGTGCACGCTGTGAACAACTCTCCCCTAGCCAAGTTATGATCGCTTCGTTAACTTCGAGCGCTTTGAGTTGGGCACGTCCCCAGTTCCATTGTTTTCTGACGGCATTGAAGGCGTGGCGAATTCCAAGCTTTCGACGTTAATAAAACAAACGTAGCTTGGCTTGGGCGGTTAGCTGACACCAAGCGTATAATAATGATTACGAGTCCTGTGAAGCTACGTGTCTCTGGTCAGTAGCCCCGAGTGCACAGCACTGCTTGACGCAAAGTAGATACTAGGCGACGCTTGTATGTGAAAGATATATCTATGTATATCTATTAAATAACGATGAAGCAGTGGTACTTAACCTTTGAGCACAATATATAGCGGTCTATGCGATTGTAGTTTGAAAAAAAATACTAGAGCCAAAAGTTGAGAATCACTGACTTACGTGATAAACAAATTAATGATGTGTGATGCATAAATATTTTATATTAAATCTGTTTAGTTGACTTTATAAGATTTTTGTAAAGTTATTTAGATTATTAGATAATAAATTATTTTGAATGGAAACCGATCCCAAGCTAGTTGGGACACTACAACGTTAGGGAGGAAAATACTTATTCATTTAGATTTTATTATTATGTCATATTAATTGTAGCAAAAATTAATACAAATGTAGTTTAAATTAATAAACAAGTGTATTAATGACTGATAGAGTCAAAATACTAAAGTTTTTCAATAATGACTACTTATAGTAAAATTATAAATAGATTTATCAACACTTAACCACCCTTTTAAATATAGTAAACATTTATAGTAAAGTAATTTTGTTTACAAATATTACTTATTATAATATTTATATTCGCATGTAGTTTTAGTTTCAACAGAATTAAGATTGTTTCTTGTTGTTTGAATATTTTCAGATCTTACTTTTTAAACATATAAAACATTATAACAGTTATTATTGTACTAACGTTCGTACAACTCTTGCGGCTCGAAACATTTTGATCTCCATTAAAAAAGTTAACATCTGCTCTCAGCGCCAACGTGCAAAGGCAGTTCATCTTTTAACAATACAAATAAGAAAAAACAATACTTACCTAAAAGTTTTATCAGCATTTAATATTCTGTCATGTAATATTGACCGTGGCGTGAAGGACACATTTTACATTAACTGCTGCGGAAAATGGTTAAAATAAAATAAATAAAATCATTTTATTTCAGACGTTAGTCCATAATTTTCAAATTATGATTGACAATATATAATTATTATACATTATTATATTATCATTACATTATAAATTATTAATTATTATCATTATTAAATTATATTTATGTTATTAATTTATTATATTATATACAAAAATATTTTGCATTATAAGGATCATTTTTATTAGTATCCATAATGCTCGTCATATAATTTATGTATTTGGTTAGATTAAAACTATTGAAAGTCTAACCGAGCCTATATAGGAAAAGCAGAGATGTGAGCACCGTACGTACGAATGTTAGTACTATTAACTAAATGACTGTTATTTTGAACCTTGTTCCATCATCCATACAGCTCCAGTTATGCGAGGAGGGTGGCGGTCCCGTCGTGAGCGGGGAGGGCGCGGAGTCTCCCCTGACGGCGCGCTCGCTGCGCCTGGAGCGGGCCGCGCGCGCCATACACGCTGAGAGAGACAGACTACGGACTCATTACCAGCCTCCTTATGACTCGTGAGTATTACCAGAACCTAACAACATTGACCTGACCTAACATTATCCTGAATCTTCGATGATACTTCTAAAAACAAATTGACTCTATTCTTCCTAAGTTACTAAGCAAGTATCAATTCTTGATTAATTATTGGCAATGTTTGTCTTAGTGTGAAGTAGTTATAACAAAGTAAGACAGTCACTCCTTTAAAACTTGTGGAGATTAACTTTTACAATGCGCAAAACCAACATCGTGAACTTGGGATAAATATTCCTACACATTATGCTATATAATCAGAATACTAGGTAATTGCTCCTACTTAGCTCTTAGGTATTGTAATGTTATTTATGGTGTACAACAAAGAGTATGTCGTATAGTGTAAGTAATAAATTTCGCAATCATTTTCGTTTGTAAGCACCGAAAAACACCAGTTGTCTTGTAGACAACATTAATAAACTAATAACTAACAAACAATGTTATGTGTGAAATATTTGAACTAAAATTCATGTATTAATAATAATGTACAATCTAACAATTTTCCATTCCACGCTGCCAGGACTTCAATAATGTCGGGCAGCCTCGCTCGGATCCCCATGCACAGGTCTCCGCATTTACTCCAGCCGGGCCTCAAACCCGCATCCCACCCGCAAGTGAACTTAGCTCACCTGTGGTGTGATTGTCCGGACACGTTGTTCAACTATGTGCCGCACAGGCTCTGTCTCAAGTCCAGTATGTATAGGATCGTTGATAGTTATCTGTTCCATCATCCGTGTTTGGTCAAATCGGCTAGTTATATCTGAATTTAAATGGGAGTTAACGGCAAGATTACACATTAACGACATTTAAACAAACCATGTTTTTTTGACTGTTCAATCGATTTTGAATTCTATTCCGTAAGCATAAGGATGGCATTAAAAGAAAAAACTCAAACTCGAAATAATTTATTTAAAATAGACCATTTACAGGCACTTTTCAACTGTCAAAAGTGAAGTTAATTTGCACGTCCCAAAGCGTGTATCTCTATGGAGAAGAATGTGCAGGGAACTCCATGAACACTCTTT
This sequence comes from Mythimna loreyi, assembly GCA_029852875.1. Classification (NCBI taxonomy): domain Eukaryota; kingdom Metazoa; phylum Arthropoda; class Insecta; order Lepidoptera; family Noctuidae; genus Mythimna; species Mythimna loreyi. The sequence goes on from CM056790.1 coordinate 22,363,973, forward strand.
TAAATCTAATTTAGATTTACATATAACTTGGTTACAAATTTCTTGTGCTTCTATTATACGAGCACGATGTAGCGATACTTCTGGTTACAATCCTAACTAATTACTGCAGTCAACATTTGCCATGTCCTCAACGCAATAAAGTTCTAAATCGGTTGATCGGACAGCAAAAAAGCTTTGTTTAAATGTCTAATCTTAACACGAGTGCACTATAGACGCATACTGTATTTGCCTTGACAAGTTAATTAAGCACAACTTGTTGACATATGGAGACTGGAGCACTCTTTGGAATAATATGACTTCTTATTACATAGTAAATTATATTAAAAGATAACTTATTATTATAATTTTATATCAATTCGTGGGAGAACAATGTGTCTGGAGATTCAGCTTACGAGTATTTATTATATTCTAAATATATGTGTTTTCATGCATGTTTTGTTCTTTTCCGAGAATATTGTGTTACGGTTTTTTTCAATTTTTTACCCTAATAAATATTTAGACATGTTACAAAATGGAATTACTAATTTTCTACACCCAATCTCGCCATAGAAATAGGATGATATGGGATTATAATTTTATAACGGTATGTTTTTAATTTTATTTTTGTGTGATCCCCGATTCCATAGTAGAGGTCGATTTGTGGCTAAAGATATTTTTAGTAATTCCATTTTAGCTAGAACTGTAACCACTGGCTAAGTAAGAAAGTACACAAATGTTTTTAGATCAGCGATACTCAAACTCAAACTAAAAAATCTATTTTAAGTTTCCCAAAATACAATTAAACGACGAAAATAAATGTATTTGCAAGTCGTATTTAACAAATCTTAAACAAACGTATTGTTGTTTTAGATTTGACTATTTAATTTAACGTTTAAATTTAAAAAAGAAAAGAAATAGAGTATTTACTGACCACGTAGAACTGCAAAATTTTTGAACAATATCTGCTACTAAATAAAAACGCTTCCTTAGTGATTTTTTGTTGCATGTGATAGTGCACTACAAATCGCTCAAGTCTCCATTTAAATCTAATTTATTATTATTGTACAAGTAATGCTAAGACTATAGCTAATTTGGTTTTAGTAATTTCATCTATATTTTTAATCTTAAATGCGCTTCTCACACAAACCTAGCTATATAACCATGTTTATTACCAACTAACTGACTGTGACATTTCTTTACGTAGCAATATTTCATCCAGTTCAAGCCAAGAGTCTTTGGGTGGCATGTCGGTGCCCCTGGGCGGCGGCATGGCCAGCACGTGGGGCGGCGGAGGCACCGCCAGGGCGGGCGGCTCGGCCGCGGCGTCGCTGGCGTCCATGCACCAGCAGAAGAAGAGAGGCATCAAGAGCTCGCTCGGCAGGTTCTTTAGTAAAAAGGAGAAGGCGGGGATGCCGGTGAGTTAACTTGTAGAACTTGATTTGAGATCCTTAGTCTATACTATATGTGTATACTACGTATATGTTGATCTCAGATAACTGACCAAATTAGAAACCCGATTTTTTTTTTTTCACAAAAAACGGCCATTGATGTTGCTTCTTAGCATTAAATGTGAATAAAAAAAATAAGACAATTTCTGTTCCTGAAAGTCACAATATACCAATAATTTACCTGTATTTTAAGAACGATCGCCCTCTAATGTCACTTTATTTTTCAAAGTTACCTGTAATTATTATTATTTTTGTCTAGTCTTATGATTTATGTTAATTTGATCAATTTTTATTCATCATCGAAAGCGATGAAAGACACATCCTGAGACAGAGGTGAGACTAAGACGATTTTTTTTCCCCATGTACAGCAAGGACAGAGTCCCCGATCGCTATCGTCAGTGTCGTCGCTGGGGCTGTCGTCGCTGGCGGACGACCCCGCGTGCAGCGACGCCATGACGCCGCATGCGCCCATGTCTCACGCACCCATGTCGCACCAGGATTACGCCAGGAGCAAGAGCAAGTCAGTATACTTTAACTTCCTTTACAGGTTGTACATCGGTCTCCGTTCTTATTCCTTATGCCTCGGAATAGGAGCCAAAAATTTGCATCAGTAAAAACTAAACAAAGTCTGATTGGAGCTTTTTTTTATTGATCCTAGAGTACATCCGAAGGATACACCCTAATTTTATTAAAATCTAGCCTATATACAGACTAATAAGTAATTTAATTTTATCCTAAACTAATAAAGTGTCTTTACTAAGAATGTGTCCAATAGCACTTTTCTTATTGTCTCTATTAAGGCGAATACTGGAGCTGAGTGGACTTTCAAATAAAACAAACGGAGTCGAGAAGGCAGAACCAAGCGGAGGGTAGTTTAACTCCACTCTGTCAAATATTGCTTCAGTATAAGCACACCCTTAAGCTTCCAGTAAATATCATGTGTGATTGTGTTTATGCGTGTATCTATACGCATGTCTGGACTTTTTCTCAACTGAAGTATGTGTGCATAACCCACTGTCCAATAACTTTCTGTCAAGTATTACCAGAAACTTCAGCTTTTCTTATCCATCCCTATCGCTTATGTCAGAGACCGTGACTACCGGCACGAGCTGCTGGGCGAGGCGATGCGCGCGGGCACGCCGTTCGCGCTGTGGAACGGGCCCACCGTGGTGGCGTGGCTGGAGCTGTGGGTGGGCATGCCGGCCTGGTACGTGGCCGCCTGCCGCGCCAACGTCAAGTCGGGCGCCATCATGTCCGCGCTCTCCGACCAGGAGATACAGAGGGAAATCGGTAACTACACGCACTATCACTTTAACATAGTTTTTTATAGTATTAAAGAGTTCTGTGACAAAAAACAATAATGTCCTACCTGTATGCACAAAAGTTAAGCAAAAACATGTATGCTCTGTATCTTATCTTTGTTCCATCTTCTATACCGTTTTTTTACCCGGTTTCCGAGAGCCCTATCAATGTAAAAATTAACTAACTAGGAGTTAAACCTCTTGTCAAGTGTCAATTGATGTGTATAAAGCATGATCGGCGACTTGACTTGAGCATAGCATACTGCATATTCTTCTACAGGAATGACATCATCATTATAAATACTAGTTTTTTTTTTCTGAGCGTCGTTTCAGCAATCTGAATGACAATTTGATCGGGCTTTCAGAAACTCGGTGTAAAAGTGCATGTTGAGATTATCACTATTAAAAAAAAAAAACTAGATATAATTAACCAACTTTTATAGAATGCTAACTTTATAGACTTCAAACCCTGCTTCAATTGCAACTTCGATGGCCAAAGCCATACAAAATTGAAGAGAAACATCCTTAGGTATACTATGGTCCTTTCCTGTAGAAACGGATATCTGGGACTATTTGCACCAAAATCTCAAATACATTTAGCGTGAATTTAAAACATCATTCTATTTCTTCCAAGAGTTTGGTTTGGTTCCATTTGTGGTGCAAATGGGCCCTGAAGTTGTACTGCCAATACTTTAAGATGGATTTTCTTGTGCAGGTATTAGTAACCCCCTACACCGGCTAAAGCTCCGCCTAGCCATCCAGGAGATGGTGTCGCTGACGTCACCGTCGGCCCCGCGAGGCACCGCGTGCGCCGCGCTCGCATTCGGGGACATGAACCACGAGTGGATCGGCAACGTGTGGCTGCCATCCTTAGGTGAGTTATATATTCATATAGTCATTTGAACTGAAAATACTCACCTCATTAGGCAACTTCTACGCTACCTTACTATGTAACAAAATGCGATTTAAAAAACAAACTATAGTCTATTTGCATTAAGAAAATAGTGACTCATCAGTATAACCACAAAGTAAATGGCGTATTCAAGCTGGGGGTAAAACTGAGATAGTTAAATATTAATGCAAACTTTTCATAACGCATTATAAAATTCAACCATAATCGTCAGGATTTGTTATTTTACTTTTATTAATTAGTCATGTATTCATTTTTAATATTAATTAAAGACGCATCCGTATTGTAAATACACCGCAAATAAAATCTTTTTCTTCTTTTTTACATTTTCTGAAGGGTTTAAAATACACTAATCAATGTCAACACGGTGTTCTAATTTACTAACATGAATACACCACTGGCTAAATGACTAGCTGTCTTTCGCGGTTTCACCCGCATCTTTAGTTATTGCCCAGCACCCGTAGGTAAAATCCTTTCTCGATAAATGGGCTATCTAACATAGATTTTTTTTTATCGACCTTTATAATATTCTTCAGCTTTATAATATTAGTATAGATAAAAAGTACTAAATAGATTACAATGAAACAATCATTATAAAACTGTTTCTTAGTTGGCTTTTATTGTAATACTAGCTTTCTGCTAACAGCGCGTAATAATAGGGTTTCGCACAAACTTTGGCCATGCGTTTCATCCCTTTAGGGAGTGAATTTTGGAAAATCCTTTCTTAGTGTTCGCCTACGTCATAAAAGGAAGCCTTGCGCAAAATTTCACTCTCATAGTCCCAGTAGTTTCGGCTGTGCATTGATATGTCAGTCAGTCAGTTTTTCTTTTTATATATATAGATAATGCGTTTCACAGGTTTACCGCAGTACAGGACGACGTTTATGGAGTGCCTGGTAGACGCGCGGATGCTTGAACACCTCACTAAGAGGGACCTGCGGACGCAACTCAAAATGGTCGACAGTTTTCACAGGTAAATAATCTTTCATTTACATGCATATTATACAATACCTATATTTTGCCTATTGAAAATAAGAAAGGGCCAAAGTGAGGACCTTGTTGAACCCCTATATGTCTAGAATTTAGATATTTCATTTCTAAACAAATATATGTGTGTGATGTGTAAAGTGCATTTTTATTATATATAGGTATGATTTTCGTCTTCGATCCGTGATCTGTGAAGACAGATGATGTAGAGGAAGGTAGCATTTTTGTTGAGTTAAAACTCGATAGTAATATGTTCTTCCTTGTCGAACGCCTTTGTCAGGCCCAGAAATCTTTTCGGTTAATGAGTGATATCTGTCCGACTCTCTTTTATGCTCATGATATTGTTAATATTCTCAGAACGTCGCTGCACTTCGGCGTGGCGTGCCTGAAGCGCGTGGGCTACAGCGTGCGCGCCTTAGACGAGCGGCGCCGCGCCGCCGACCACACCAACCGGGATGTTCTCGTGTGGACTAACGAGCGGCTGCAGCGGTGGCTTATCGCTATTAATCTTAAGGTACACGCACAGGAAGGTTAACCTTCCATTCCAAAGCAGTTCATCCTTTGATTAAAAACTTATTTAATCAAAGGACGAACAGCTTTCTTTGGTCTCAGTTTTATTCTAAATCAATCGGCAACAGATTCTATACACAAGTCTCCTGTCAGTTGTGTCCTGTGCGTTAACACGTATAGGACACCATTAACGTAAATGTCTTCAAATGGAATTATTGATAAAATAAACTGACATTAAACTTTAAACATCTAGTGACATTATTTGACAGAAAAACAAAATGTAGTTGAATTCGTAGGAAATCTGAATTCTTAACTTGGCCTGAGCTAATAAGTCAGAACTTCAGACCATGTTGTTAATAGTGTTTGACATAAAAACTATTCTACGTAACTCAAGTTTAATATTCGATGTTATAGTTCATTTACTGAATACTGCAAAAAATATTCTGTCTTTTTGGTTTATCGGCTTTAAGTGAAGCCTATAGAGCACCGTATGGAGCGATATTGAGGTCCCGGTCCCTTGCAGGAGTACGCGAACAACCTGTCGGAGAGCGGCGTGCACGGCGCGCTCATCGCGCTCGACGACAACTTCGACGCCAACAGCATGGCGCTGGCGCTGCAGATCCCCACGCAGAACACGCAGGTACTACTGTCTACTCACTGTACTGTATGCACGGCGCGCTCATCGCGCTCGACGACAACTTCGACGCCAACAGCATGGCGCTGGCGCTGCAGATCCCCACGCAGAACACGCAGGTACTACTGTCTACTCACTGTACTGTATGCACGGCGCGCTCATCGCGCTCGACGACAACTTCGACGCCAACAGCATGGCGCTGGCGCTGCAGATCCCCACGCAGAACACGCAGGTACTACTGTCTACTCACTGTACTGTATGCACGGCGCGCTCATCGCGCTCGACGACAACTTCGACGCCAACAGCATGGCGCTGGCGCTGCAGATCCCCACGCAGAACACGCAGGTACTACTCACTATACTGTATGCACATTAAGAAAATAGTGACTCATCGTTATCACTCAGCCACGCCAATTTTATCATTGTCAATTAGAAAGCCATACTCACTATGACCAGTTAAAATAAAACATTTAGACAACGGACGCGGTTTTGTCAATACCTCACATATTCTTTTTTTTGTAACTAACTAGTCCTTGGATGCGATCTCACCTGATGCATTACATGCATAAACATAAACAGACGGGAAGACCGCAGGCGAATTGGTCTAATCCTTCATTACACACAGTTTAAGTTTACCGGTTATTATTCGTAAAAATAAAATGGAAATTTAGACGAATCTGATTAACATTTTAAAATAGCTACTTTGTAATATTATTAGAAAATATTGTTGCTTTAATATAACATCATCAAGCACGAGGCGCGCGCGCCCGCGATCAGCTGTTATGAGAGTGAGATAGCGTGATTTGAACAATGAAGGCGGCGCCGCGCCGGTGGTATTGACTTTAGTCACGTGCGCTGATGATGTGTTTATGCATTTTTAGTTGATTTTCGTAAGTTGATTTTTTTTTGTATATATGTAAAGCGTTTTTTTAATGTATTTTTTTTACCATTATCTTTATTTTGGTGATCTGAGCGCTGTGTCCATCTATTTTAATGGGACCCTATATTTATTGTGACTTGGCCATTTCCTTATGCCACGCTCAAATAGTTAGATTATTGAAATATTCACTATTCAGTATGTACTCAACTTGCCTTGTCTTATTCTGACACATTCTACTTTTTCGAGAATCGATAAAAAAAGAACACCGCCATTCGACTACCATAATTATCAAGTTATTGCGTAACATGCAACACAACAAATTGGTTCGCACATGCGGAATATAAGCACACTCCAGTGGAAGCCCTCTTGACATCAAAAAGGGAATTACTACTTGAAGTCATGTCTCCTCTTACTATTTAGGAAAGTAAATTTACGTTATGAAAGAATATCTAGTCATACTCGCAGATTACTTAAGCTTTCACTGATTACATGGGACTTTAAAAATATGAGCGATTTAAAATTGATTTGCTAGGGAAAAATTAAATAAGTTCAAATTCTACAGAAAACTTGAAGAATTGTTAAATTACTTAATGAGGCTGAGCAGGCACTAATAAATAAATCAAAACGGCGCGTAGTCATCTCAACCCAATTTTCTTGTATAAAAAAATAACGATATTCGTCTATAATCAGAGAATTGTTCTCTGATTTGACGGACATGATTGTGCCATCTTCAATCTTCAGTCATGACATGGCCCCGTTAAAAAAATCTCTTACGCGGGTAGCCCAGATGGGGACTTTGCGTATCAGAACATCATATTGAGAGAAACCTTGCACCCTGTAATGTACCCCCTACCAGATATGAACCTATAATTCATTAAGCCCCAAGAGGACACCGGTGTCCGCACACCTATTGTCGTTTAATTGTGTGTAATTACGCGAGTCGGAAGGTTAACAGATGCCCAGTTACGAATAGTACAGCACCTTGGCAAGGTATAGCTCGAGTGAGTGTAAGTTGTAGCCGCAGACGGACTGCTGGGTTAGACTGCTTTTTGTCTAGTGTTTCTAATCGCCGGACACTTAGATGGGTTCAGATCAAATTTATTAGTCTGACAGTAATTTTCTAGCCGATACAAATGATTATGAAGCACTAATCTGTCTTCAAGCGTTGAAATAGTGGCAAAGATTTTCATGTTATCAGCAAAACATAACAGTTTAGTAGAATCAAGGAACTGATCATTGTCGTCCACATAAGTAACGAATAAGAAGGGACCTAGCGATGAACCCTGAGGCACTCAGCAAGGCACTTTTACCTATTGAGACAGATAAGTGTTAAATACTACTGCCTGTGACTTGTTATTAATGAAAGAAGAGAATCATCTTAAGAGGTCCCCACGGATGCCAATGTAGCTTAGTTTCTTTAGCAGAGTATCGTGGTCGATTCATTCAAATGCCTTGCTATAATCTTTGTAAAGCACATCGAACTACTTTCCATTGTTCATAGCATCAGTAATTAAATCGTTAAATGAAATCAAATTAAAAGTGAATTAGACCGTCCTTTTACAAATCTGTGATGGCACGCTCAGCTTCTTCTGAACGTGCTAGCAACGGCGTGATCCTCTCAAATATTTTAGCTATAATTCACAGCTTGGATATAGTTAGTAATATCGGGTTTTGACCGTTTGTTGTACAGGCGCGACAGATCCTGGAGCTGGAGTTCAGCAACCTGCTGGCGGCGGGCACGGAGCGCACGGCGCGCCTGCAGCACGACCACGCCGCCTCCTGACACCACACGCTTAACTAGGTAAGTGGCGTTGAAAACCAGCGTCAGGCAACTGCCACTGATCACTGCTGGCAGTGTGGTGTCTGGCATTGTGCCGAACTGGACATATTTAGTGCAGCTGTGAGACATACAATGGTGTGGCTTCTATTTTTTAAAATTAAGTTTCTATGTTCTTGCTTTTCCTGTCTTCTTTTCTATCCATTTCCTGTCTTATTTTCTTTCTTCTTTTTTAATTTTTTCCCATCTTCTTTTCTTTTTCTCTCTTTGTATTTATTTACGCAACCGACAACCACCTACAGTACCCGGCAATAAATATTGCACATCGACCTTTGGAAAGAGACAATCGGCTAATTTCGGCTTCGTAGAGCGTTATCTCTGTCGCACACTACCTATGTGACGTTTGTCAGTCGTTGTTCAAGGTGATTGGTGAAATTAGCGAGATTAGCCGATTGTCCGACCCGGCAATAAATATTGCACATCGACCTTTGGAAAGATCCAAAGGTCGATGTGCAATATTTATTGCCGGGTACTGTACTCAGAGATCATATGTTAAGCTAGATAACCTAGATCGGTCCAGGCTAGCTGACCCGACAATCTAGCCTCCATCCAGCCTCCTCCTCCAAAAAAAAAGCCTCCATGCTCCTAAGGCCTACCTAGGTAATGAATTAGGTTTGACAGTGGAAATATCATAATATTGATTATACGATGCTATATTTATTTGTAAGAGGAGGGAATAAAAGCATCTTCTTTACTCATTCTCCAACAACGTCCCACCAGCTCGAATGTCGACGAAGGAATGGTCACTCACGTGATCGCACGCCTTTTATAAGCTCTTTGCCTTTCACTTTTCATCGGCGGCGCCGATGATGGCGGGTGTGTCATACGATTAGTCCGTTATGTTTCGTTGCACGTGCGCTCTGCGCGTTGTTAGAAATATTTGCGCCGATATATTAAAACTTTACACAAAATTACAAAGGCGGATTATATTATATTAGATGCATGGTGATCACAATAGCTGCAAGGACTAACATGCCTTTATAAATGAATGTTCAATCCTAATAGTAATGGTTTCTTTTGCAGGCCACGTCGTACCCGCGCTAGCCGGGCGGACAGATGAGTGACGAAGCGAGTCGGGAGGCGAACCTATAGTCATACGATACGCTAAAACACAACTATTTATTTGGTACAAACGTTGAGCTCGCGCGACCGCGAGGCATATGGCGGCATTTTATAGTAACGCTTTACTCATCTAAACAAATCTTTACATGTTCATTATGTACATAGTTCGAGGTCGGCTGGTGTATTGACCAGCGACCAACACTGCTTCTTATAAACGTGTAACTATCTCGTCGCCACAATATCTACCAAAGTACTATAAAATGCTATCATAGTTGTAAGTTGTTGATACAATAATATTCTCCGTAAAGTGTTTATCGAAGTAAACAGTCGTAGCGAAGGCTTCACTATAACAAACTGCTCTGAACTCTGTAGACTATGTACTTAACTTGTAATCTGATATTTATTAATTGTAACTTGGATACAAATGTAGCGATGGCGCGCTGTACCGTGTTTTATATGATACCCTAATGTAAGTATTACTCGCCTTAAAGTATTCTCTTAGATGTACAGTATACTTGTTACGAAGCAATATTGGCTGTTACGTGTGACGCTATTCATCTGATAGACATAACGTATCTACATTAGAAAATGTATAAAGTTTGATGAGATGAATAGTTTTACAACTACATATACAAAATATTAAGAAAAAATAGCCTTATATCGCAATAGTTTATAGTATCAGTCTCTTAGACTATCATCTTGAACGGTGATAGCCCAGGAGTCTGACAATATTCGCCATTTTATTTCAACGTTGACAAAGCACGGTACACGCAAATAAACATTGTCATACTCTGATGCCAAATATTAGTTATATTTTAACTAATATACATTTGTATATTGTCGATGGCACAGGCTGCAAACGAACACACAAACATGGTTTCTTTTCTCTTGCTTACGTCTTTCTTTTGTATGAAAAAAATAAATCAAAACAAATAAAATGACTTGAAACTGACTTGCAACAGTTTTTACGGTCAGAAATAGTATTTCTTGATAAAACACGGTAACTAATTATCTAGCCAACTGTTTTTATTAACTGTACCTGTAAAATTAGCTAATTATTACTTTCTGTCTCCTAAAAAAAAGGTAAGTTTGCAGGCCGTGGCACCGGCGAGCTACTCGTAAAGTTGTGTGTTGTGAGAGATGCGTGTGGAGCGCGCGCCGCGCGAGGCGCCGCTGCCGTGTGTTTCAACTGTTGCGCCACTGGCCTTGTGTGTTAACTGTTGCCCACACACTTCTCGGTATGTTTGACAGTTGTATCTGTTCATGAAAAAGAAGTTATTTTAGCTTGTAACTTCGAGGAACTTAGTGACTAAACTGAATCCTCTTTATGTGATTTTAATGTTGCTTTCAAGTTAAAAACTGTCTTTTAATAATAAATATAGTAAATTACACCCTTCTATGTGTACTTATGTGTGTATGTGTACTTTCGAAAAGTTCTATATAGAAATCCTTATAGAATTTCCTCTATTAAATTTCTGTAACATTACTATCCATTTTTAGAAGTACAATGTGTGGTAGTACAAAAAAAAAATGTTCCATATTTATCAAGGGAACATGGTAGAACTGTCAGGTATACCGAAAAGTGTATGGCTGTCTTAATAGTTGGAATACATGCTGTCTTTCTGCGTCACACAAACTGCCTGCTTTTCAATATAAATATTAAAGTATATCTGAACTATGCTATTATGAAATTATTGAAAATGTGGCAAAAATGCCTTTAAATTGTTGTCAGTCAGGTTGTGTGGCACAGCTAGACGTTTCGTCTAACCTGTCTACCAAGTGCCTCGCTGAGGTGTGTATATACATAGCTTTATGTAGTTGAATGTGTGCCTCCGATGTCAAGCGGACACGAGTGCACGTTACTAGTCTTATGTACAGTGTTATTACATTGTTTTGTAATCTTCTATTTTATTAACTCGCTATTAGATCAGCTGAAACTTAGCTAGGTATATTTTTGTTAAGCGTTTTACAAATATCCTGTCGCGTGGCAGCTCTCACGCACTCACCGTGGACAAGTGCGGGGCTGGCGCGCCGGGACATGAATGTTGTAGTTTTATTTGGTCCGTCGGCGCGCGGTGTGCGGCTGATAGTACAATTGTGATGATTGGACTGTTGTAATGTCACTGACGTCACTACCACGCTCACCACTGAATCGGCAATGTTGCCTGTGTTTTTAGATAATTACACAATTATAATAAATACTAATATTTTAATTTTTAATCAAAATCAACCGCACACCGCCCACCGAACTCAATAGATAATGAAATAAAACTGAATGAAATGTATAGCTAAAGCGATTTTAATTTGAAAAGTGAATCTTTTTAACCAGTAGCAAATATATTGTAAATATTATCGTTTATATATCATTTCTATCGACTGTAGGTGTAATAGCAATATTTAGCTAAGATGTGTTCAAAACTGAAGGATTTTTATTGTATTATTACTTTGTAATGATAACCGCTTATTTATTAACTAGATTTTATTATTTATTAAGTTATTATAGGAAATGTATTAAATATACCGGTTTATTATAAAAATTACCTCAATAATGGTTTGTCTTACGGTTGTCGCGTATCACAAGTACCGCCGCTCGGCCTCAGCAGTGTGTATAGTTATCGAGTAACAGTATTAATAAAGTAAGGTGAGGGACGGCGCCACCGGTGTGATTTTTTTATAAAATTAATTAATTTTTAATCGTAGATAAACATTTGGATATATACTTCTCGGAGTAAGTCTGCGCTGCCGTCAAATGTTGCAAGACATCAACATTATACATAACATGCATTACATAATATACAGTTCGCGCCTTTCCTATTCAGCATATTGCTCATAACCCTGCAGGTGTCTTGCACCACTTGGTGACGCGCATTTTCAAAATTTGTCATAATAAATTGGAAAGTGAATGGTATCTACTTTGTATTGCGTGACAAGTTAACGTGACGGTATACGGCGCTGTGAGGGACGTGTCGTGACTTATATATTGTTAATGTGGCCGGAGCCAGGAGACAAGCTTCAGTTAATACAAAATAAAAATATCATACAATATAAATGCCATACAAAATACTATCGACTTGACAAATTGTTAATTTTAATAGCGCAACAGACACTTTAGAAAACTTATTTTTTGAAAAGTGGGTAGATTTTTGCTGCTCTGAAAAAACAATATTTAAAAATCGAAATAATAATAACGGCTAATTGAAACCGTTAGAAGTGTCTCCCTGGCCTGGTGTCACGTGTATCAGCCACAGAACTGCGGCAGCTAGTCAACGCGTCGCAGTGGCTAGCTTACTTACGAACCACTTGAGTACGGAACGGCCGAGTCTTAGCCTTCACTCCCATTGGGACGAAACGGGATGAAATCCTTAGCGAAATGTAGTCTAATTGAATTTGAATTTATTCAAACAACTTAAAGAAACTCTAATTTAATTCATCACTAGAGTCAAAGTTGAAATAAGACGATTCTAGGAGAAAACTAAAGTATCAAAACTCATCGTTTCGTACTTTACTAGTTCGTTCTGACGTCTCGTCAAAAAAGCCTGACTCAATATCATACGTACACATCATCGTTTCATTATCAAAATATATAAATAAATGATATATATTAGCTACATAAAGTTTGTATACAATGCAAGTATGAGGACTATGGAGATGGTTATTAGTTGACTGTTAGCGTACTTATAGCTTTTCGACGTAGCTAATCAAGTTTTGTATAAAGTTTGGATGACGTAGTGTAGCCGGAGTGTTATGGCCGCTGTGCGGTCCCTTTAAGCATACACTTTTATATGTTCCCGTCAGATAGCGTAGATAACGTCCATCGTCCGGTTCCTTGCGCTCGCGTCCGGTGCGTGCGCGGAGGGTTTGTAACGTTCGGTCGCGAGTGCGTAACGTGCCTTGTTACTGTTACACTACACGTTTGGACGGCTCCACTTGTTCTGTGAAGTTACGTTTGTTGTAATCTTTGGAAAGAATCACTTCTAGTGGACGCGTTTTGTCCACTGAGATTTCGTACGTTAAGTACAGTAGTTATTGTTCTATTCTTAATGAAAGAAGTTACATATCTGATGTTACAAACCCTTCAGGCGCGCGGCCGTGCGCGGCAGTCCGTAGTGGGCGCGGTCAGTGTTGCCAGTAGTGCGAAGTGTCGGTGTGTCCCGTGCGAGACGCGTGTACTCCACAAGTGCCAAGTAAGCTCCAGTCTGGAACGGACGCGACCGAACAATAACTAGAATAATTTTATCACATTCCAACTCCGATCCCGCACTATCGGACCCGTATCGAACAAAAACAAATTAAATATTTTTCCAAGATTTTAAGTCCCAGTGGCTCGCGCTACCAAAGAATAAAGTTACCTTCACGTTAAGGAATTAATGTAAAATATGTTTATTAGTGAAAAGAATTGGATATGTATATAATTTGGCCTGTGTGTGCATAGCTTGTTATAGTGACGGGGTTGTGTCGAGTCGCGCGCGTTGGGAGTGTCTCGGCACCGTGTTACATTCCAAGGCTTTCCGTCTTATAAATGATCGCTTTGGCCCTCGACTAGATAATCGGTATATCGTTACAGGTGAACCTTTCTAACGGCCATTGTTTTGATGTCATAACGAAATTGTTAACTAGACAATGTTTATTTTGACCAATGTAATCTGTACTAATGTGTAATCTGTACGTTTGTAAAAACGTTTATCAAAAGTGCGATGACGGCATACGTTGTGCATAATGATAAGAGGTAAATACAATTTACACGATACAATGCTTTGTTTCATTTACTCAAACTTTCTTTTTTTCGTGAACCTTCCAAAAGCATCTATATGGAAAAAGATCAGGGGACCTGGGATTTTTACCTCCACTAAAACCACCCAGGTGATTGTGATTACCACGGAACATGAAAAGGACTGGAAATAGTAAATAGGCGTTGCACTGTTGCCGCTAGTTCAAACGCTCTCATTCGCATACTAGACTGCTTCAACACACAATATACGTAAAATAATATTAAAATGACCTCATTGTGTCATACTGGACTGCCACCGCAGTCGGACTAAAAAGATAACTCATGGAGGTGTATCATACTATCGGTAAGTAGGTATTATTTTTGGAATTATATAGCAAAAAATTTAAAAAATAAAATTTCGTCAAACATTACACAAGTATCCATAAAATATACAAACAAAAGTTGCCCTTGACGGTATGACAATACAGTTCATTCTCTTTACGTACCGAATCGTACTGACCAATGCCATCTAGCGATGTGTGGCGCAATTATGTAATCTACGAAGTATTTCTTACTTGTCAAATAAAAGTAAAACCCCTTTTCGTAAAATTAATAAAGCAGAAATTTAAAATAAGTAAAAAAAAAAACATTCACAGATTTTTTATTGGAAAAAAAAATTACAGCCAAATAAATTTCGTATAAAATATGTGAAAAAAACGACAAGATTTATTCAAGGTCATTCAAGTTGTATAATCGGCGATCAAGGGGTGGCCCTCTTGCAATCCAATTAAACATTTTATGAAAAAGTATTCTGAGGAACCCATTTCGAAAGCCTCAAATAAATCACGAGCATGTAATCATCCTTTTGAATACCGTCATTAGAGACATAATATAAATGGGCTTGGTAACTCATCAATACTCACCATAACATTACTTAATTACTAAGTTCATTAAGAGGTAAGTTTTAACTGTTGCTAAACTATGAAAGGGAAGGGAAATGGGGCATCAGGAAAGTCAAACACATTTTTTACAGTATTCACAACTGAGGTTTCTTTTTATTACCAACTTTACTTAAATGTCTACATATTTTCTTCTTCAATTCTTTCTGCCGCTTCAGTTTTCTCCATTCCTCTTCTTCTAACTGTTTCTTATGTTTCTGCAATCTTTGTGCAGTGGCTTCCTTCTGTACTTCTTTCTTCTTCTCGTAATTAGTCTTTAGCATCTTCATGACGTTCGATACCTTTTGTTCTGCAGGACTCTTGATAACTGCTATTCTGTTCTTGAATTTATCTTTCGGGTTTATACCTGAAAGTGTTGTGGATTTCTCTTTCGGTTTGAATCTGTACGGCAAACCCTTTTGAAGATTCTTGGGTATCACCAAAGGTTTGAAAACTTTGGGAGCTCTGTTCACTTCTGTGTACATTGAATCAGTATTGGCATCATTCTTGATGTTTTGCTCTCGCTTGAGCTGCCCTTTAGTCTTCATTCCTTGCCAGGCGTTCTTAGCTCCAGCAGGCAGCAATAGGTTAACAACAGGCGCATAGAACTTGGTAACATCGACTTTGAACCAAGTGCGACAGAATATGATGTCACTCATCAGAATTTTGTCTTCAAAAGTGGCTCGAAAAGCACCTTCTGGCTTGTTGAGGGCTTTCTTTATTTGTCCTCTAATACCCGAGACTGTTTTTATTCTAGCTCCTTCGAACTTTGCTACTTCCAGAGTAGTGGTGAACATATCCTTGATAAAAGCAGTTTTCTTATAGATTTTCAATGGGGTACCAACTAGTTTAAGTTTTTTGACTATTTGAGTGGACTTATTGATTTCGTTCACACTTCCTGTAGCAGCTATTCTGAAGCCTACTTGTTTTATTTCATTAGTATTGTTATTGACGCTCTGTAAGGCAAGAAAACCTGTGTTCTGTGGTGTTATAGGACCATAGAAATGCATGTTACAAGTGACATGCTCAGGTGTATACTTCAAGTACCTGCACTTCATGTCATCCTCTATCTTGGAATATATGGGTAAAGTCTGGAATCGTCGCCACCCTAATGAGATGATCAAAGGATCATTGGTCTTCAATATTTTCTTATACCACCTGTGCTTCTTCACTTTACATGACACAAAACCTATGTTTTGTTCAGCCATATTCAGAGCTCCAATAAGTATTGGGTAACTAGAATCGAAGTTGGTCACAAATTCTGATGGCATGTGCTTGAATAACATTCTGACATATAATCCTGGTCTGAAACCTTCAACTTCGATCCTCAGACCCTGGTCTAAGTTTTCAAACACTGATTTGTTGAGTTCTGACTGTTTTAAAGCTTCTGCTTTCAAATTTTCGTAGTAGGAATGATCTCCCTTGATTCTATGGTCGTCAGGATTATCATATTCAGAATCAAACTTAGCTTTTAACTTCATCTTTTTGTCAAGTATTTCAGATTTAGTTAGCTCTGCTTTACGTTTTGTACCAGTTTCTTGAGTTGTCTCAGTCTTTTCTTCAGCTTTGTGTTTCTCGCCAGTTTCTAAATCTTCGAAATCACCGTAAAGTTCTTCGTCATCGCCATCGCTGGCATCATCTAGTTTCAAAAGTTCTGATGCATCTTCATCAGCCGATCGTTTACCAGTTACGAAATTGTTGATCAGAAATTGTTTATTTGTTTCAGTAGTCCAATCTCTAAGGTTTGGTTTGTCCAAGGCATAAAAGAATGAGCACTCATCTAAATCTAATCTTTCCTTTTCCTTGTGCTTCTTCTTTTGTGTATCTGTTACTTTTTTAAAGAGGCCACCAAGCTCTTCATCTTCCTCTTCAGTATCTTCATCCTTCTTATTTTTGGATTTGTTTCCTATTTCAAATTCACCATAAACAAGCTTCATGATGTTCTTGGAGGTTTTTTGTCTGTCCAAGTATGCTTCTGTAGCTTTTTCTCCTAACTTTTCTTTCCATTTCATACCAAAATCTTCCTCATTCTGTGGCTCTTCATCTGAGTCACTATCGTCTTCATCATCACTCACACCTCGTTTCTGTTTGTCGTCCCCATCAACACTCATTTCTCCATCATCATCATTGTCTTCTCCTTCTGATCCGCCTTCAGAGTTATTATCCCAAGGGAGTTTATTTTTCTTCTCTTCTTTCTCACTTTGATCTATTCCACTATCATTATCTGAATCACTGTCATTGCCCTCATCCTCAGAATCAGAAGCGTCTGATTCAGCATTCTTATTCTGTTGTAAATATTCATCATCTTTTATCATGTCTGGATAGATGACTGCACCACCACTGAACAGTTTGAACCCTGATTCCTGCATCTGTTCATCAACTGTCTCTTTTGTCTCTACAACATTCTTGAGTAGAGCTTTCTTTTCATTTGTTTCTTCATCTTCTTTCTTATGAGAGTGAGAGCCTTGCAACTCAATGTAGACTGCATCCTTGTCATAGACAATGCCTCCCACACCAGCGAAAGGAGCATATATCTGCCTCTCTCTTTCCATTAGATGCCGTTTCTTCTCTTTACTGGGGAGTGGACATGGATCTGGTAGGTAGGACAGTTCACTAATCTTCATGTCTCCAACACCTGTAAAGATAGAAATTGATGCTTTACTAGAATAATTATTAGGTACATTATACAACTACCTGACTTGACAACACTGTTTTGTAAAATAAATTACAAAAAAAATGTGGGAGGGAGCAAAAAAAGGACCTATTCTTAGACTCATACCTACAGAAAAAATCATAAAAATTGTTCAGTCCATTGCGAATCATTGATAGCAAACACTGTGATATGACATTTAATAGGTTAGAAGAAAAAAATTATGAACTGCAGCTGGCTTACAAATCGGACAATTTTTTTTAGTCACTTTAGTGTATTGCGGCAATCTATTCAACACAACAATAAGCCACTACTCTCTATCTAGCTTGTATCTATTAAGGCATTTTAATTTGATGAAACACCTCTCAGACTGGAGTCTCAAACCATCCACATTAATCTATCCTGTAAAGTTAGAACACTACTTTTTTAGCTTGCTCTCTGACTTAGTGGAGATCTTCAACATTGAAGACCTCCATTCATTCAGAGAGCAAGCTCATTTAGTTTCAATAATTACATAAAATATAATTATTGAGTGATATACATATTTTAAAACTTGGAATGCTTTCATTAGCATTCCAAGTTTTAAAATATGTAAATGAAAAATGAATCATTCAACATAATATATACCAAAATGTACTTTAGTACTACACTTTAATACCCAAGATTATTAAAGTTAAATATTAAAATATTACCTGCTATGTGAACTGAGGAGTCCTTCATCAGCGGCACTCCTCTCACATATCCATACAGCACAACATCCCTGTTCACCTTGGCATCCTTCCTGATCAACTCCTGACTGGTAATGTCCTCCAAACGATCCGCCAACACATAGGCATGAGTCATTCTCCAGCTTAGTGGCCTGAACTTCATCACGGAGATGAACCTCGATAAATTCTTAATTTCATTCCTTAGATATTCCCCATGTATGATACCAGACAAGTAGAATAACTTGGCTCCAGAATACACTTCTGTCCAAAATCTATGTTTCAAAGTTTTTTTGGTAGTTTTAAGTGTTTTAGCATTCTTTATCATGTCAAGATGAGTGAGAACACCCATTATTTTAGGCATACCATGCACCTGGCAAATGTTGAGGAACTCGAATATCTCCATTTCGAAACCAAAGCTTGCGTCGCACAGCAGCAAGACGAGGTCGGCGCATTTTGCGATGTCGATCATAGAATTGACATCGTTGTTGCATTCTATTAGTGTAATGCGTCGTTTCTTGGATGTGACGATAGTTATGGGACCGTTCGTGTTTGTCACGTTGGTTTTTATAAAACTCTTGATCAAATTATTGATAAGGGTGGTTTTACCGACTCGAGGTGGACCGACAATCGCCACGACAATGGGTGGTGGTTCCAGAGGAGTTTTGTCGACTTGTGGGATGTGCTGCTTCTTCGAGATAACATCTTCTCTTCGACGGAACTGCCTTTCAGCTCTTACTGCAGACTGGATAGCAAAAGCTTTAGGATTTCTCTGTCGAGCACTTAGGTTAGATTGATCAAGCTTGGTTTTGTTTTTTTTCTTCTCAGCTTTGCGCCCGGCTTGTTTAGCGCGATGCGACTTCTTTTTATCAAAAACAGTTTCATCTGCCATGGCTAAATTATAAATTAACCATGAGAACACATTACAAATATTTCAAAATATAAAAATAACCTCACGTGTTACACATACAACTGACAGTAAATGACAGTGAGAGAGGAGAGAGCAGTGTTGCCAAGTTTGAAATCTAGCAGGTGGTATAATTCTTCTAAAAATACGGTAGATTTTCCGAAATTACGTTGTAATATATGTATATTTGAAATACGGTAGAATTACCTTGTTTATTTAATAGCATGTAAAGGGTCAGAGTCACTTTCCTTCTTGTAAAAGTTTCAAATCTTACACAACACACAACATACAACATATGAAACTCTTAAATAATGTGAATGAAATGGCAGTCAATTAAGACACAAATAAACTAGGTAAATTAAAAAGTTCCGAGTATACATTGAAATTCAAATACATGCAGGACTGTGGTTCACCGAATTCATTCGTGTAATTCCGGTACCGCGTTATTTGGGAATTCCCGAAGTATAAAACAGTGTGTCGGTATGAGAAAAGGAAAATACCCTTACGTAAAAAAATATATCATTAAAACTCGCTAAAATTACTTTTGCAAATAGATAATCATTTATCTACAACATTTAAAAATAAATATGCTCTTCATTGGATATTACGGTGTATTTTGCTACCGTAATTATAATCCTACGGTAGGTGGTGAATCTTTCCTGATTACGGTGTTTTTACCGTAATTACGGTGCAGTTGGCAACACTGGGAGAGAGAGACAGATCAAACTTTTTTTGATCAACACAAACAAAAAAAAATGGTAAAAACGTAAGTTTGACTTCCAGTTTTTTCAGATCTTAATAACAAATCTCGGATTTAATTACTATGGAAAACATTGAAAGAATATCGACCATTTAATTTCATTTCTCGAATGATATTTTTGGAAATACAGTAACTAGTAAATCAAATTGACTGCTATCATTGATATTTTTGATTACAGATGTTTCTCGTATTTATATTGCAACACTGGGTCCAGTTGTCATTGACTATAGCTAAAGAAAGAGATCAATTTTATATTTTTGTGCAAAAAAATCCATTATTTGGATGATGAAAGCAAAAAACGCAGCTGGTAATGATAGCTCAGTAGTGGCAGAAACTAAAGTGAACTAAACTGGACTGTTATCATGACTTCTTCGGAGCTAGACAGCCGAAACATCGCCATATCGATGTGAGTAATATACGCATTTTTCCTAATTATAGAACGATTGTGTTATTATATTCGTCACTGGACATTGTTTATGTTGTTTACTAGTTAGTACTAGTTGTTCAGAAAAATCAGAGATCTGGGATACGTCAAAACAGTCTCATAGGTGATGATAGGTCGATGATCTTTATGCTCTGTCCTCCCCGCAATGCGGATGTTAAACTCCATCACCAGCTCTTTGTGGACCTTAGAAATGTCCGTCTAAAACCGTATTTCAAGTTAAAATATTGTTAGTAATTTTTATGGACAGTGTACATGATTACTTCATGATGTGTTCCTCTATTCAGGGTTCAACTTCAAGCTCACTGAGACCAGTTTTTTACAGTTATAGTTAACTGCTTCTGAGACTAATTCACCATTGTTTTCGTTTATCTAAACATGGGAAAAATCTTGTCATAAATGGTACTAAATTCATAGATATTTAGAACAATGATAACTTGAATTAGATGTTGTGAATGAGAAATTAACAACTTTTTATTGCTTACTGTGCATTTCAGTAATATATACCAAGTGATATTAATATAATAATTACAACTATTTTTTCCCTAGATTTATAAATAATTTAATTAATTATTGTCATACTCTTCACACAATAAAATATTCAAATCAGATCAATCTTTGTTTCTGGGAAATTAAAGTAATATAATATTTTTAACATAACTAGATCTTATTCTAATTGTATGGTAATTTATTAAAATAATGTTTTTGATTACAAATGCTAATTCAGTAATATTAATTTATTTATCCTTATGCAAACTTGTTTATTTTTTTATTAACTACACAAATACAATGCTATGAAAACTATGATTGTAGTGTGCTTGTAATTAATTAATTTCATATATGCCCTATATTTTGAGCATACTTACTGATATCAAAGTATCAACAGATTTCTGTTTGTATTGCACAACCAAACAAATTATTTGAAATCTAGAATGAAAATAAAAGTCTAATCTTCCTATTAATACTTTTTTTATGATTCTTAAAATTTTTACATCCCTAGCCATAGCTATCCAATTATTTGAAATAATTGAATTTCAGCAACTATATGACATTGGTATAATATTCCTGTACACATTTATAGATAAAAAAATCATATACTTAAATAAAATCCCTATTTCTATTATTTTATAAGGCAACATACCAAAATGGTAAAAATTAACTCCTACCATGAGACTGTCAGGCTGTCCGTCTGTTGATTCCTATATTCTCAAAATTTGTTAATTATTATAGCTAGCCTGTTCTGTCCCATTGCTGGGCCAAGACCTCGCTCCATTGTTTCCAGTTACCTCGGTTACACACTTTATCATTCCAATTCCCAAGGAAGACTTCCAGGTCGTCCCGCCATCAAAACAAAAATAAAAATTGAAAAGTCAAAATTTGTTAATATACATGTTTCATTTTTACAACTTATTATATAAATTAAAAAAAGTTTAAATGTTTAACAGGAGAAAATCAGTGGAAAACCTGGTGATATCATCTCAGGATGCCATCGGGCAGAGCATCAGCCAAGCCCTCACATTCTCAGGCGTGATCACGCAGCACGCCAACAACATCATACAGGAAAACAGGTAAGATTCGCTGAAGCAATATTTGTAGGACAACTTTTATTATTCTCTAGTTATTATAGGCAATTGTGGGTAAAAGAAGTAATAAAACTGGTAATTGTCACTTTATTTCCTACTTATAATAGAAACTCTATTAAGTGTTAAGAATCTAAAAAAAACAATATTATCATAGGCCTGATAAATGTGTTTATTTTATATTAAAATTTATAATATGCCTCCTTATTTTTTTTTTTATATAAAGTAAAAAATTTCAAACCATTATTAATTATTGAAGTAATAATATATGACTTGGTTGTATGCATGAAAAAGTTAGGCTGTGACAAAGATGGATGATAATAGATTAATATAATGTGAGATGTGACAAGAGTGGGAAGTTTGAAAGAGGCCCCATTTGTTTATCTTGGTAAGATCATGTGAAGAGAAGGGATGAGACATATTACTAAAAAAGTTATTCAGTACTAGCTATTATTCTCCAACTCCACCCTTAGAAAAAATTAAGAAAATTAGGGTAGAGTATGGACTCTGCCATGATTATCCCCCTAAAATTATATCATTATCGTTACATAGTATAAAACAAAGTTGCTTAGATCCTATGTATGCTTAAAAGTAAGCAACGGATTTTGATGCAGTTTTTTTTAATAGATAGAATGATTCAAGAGGAAGGTTTATAGCTATAATATATGATCTTTGCACCCGTGCGAAGCTGGGGCGGATCGCTAGTAATATATATATTTTTTTCATTCATAAGAAACTTCTGATAATAAAAAACATTGGGTCAACTGTTCTCGAGATTTGTGCAGCTTAGCACCACATTATTTTTTTCCACATTCATTTTATATTAAAGAAGAAAAAATCGATGCATTGTCTGAATAGTGATATAAAAAAAAAGGTTAGTGATAGCATGATGGGTGACAGGAAAGAAGGAAAATAAAAACATTTTGCGCCGACAAGAAGCACGCCGATTACAAATAATATGGGCAAGGGCTGGAAGGTGATGAGAAAAACTCATTAATTAAAGTGTTTTCTGTTAACAATGAACTGGCCTTACTTAAAAAATAAAACACATGTTAATTTATAAAATTTTATGTGAAAATTAATTTTTTTTATCACTAGTTTTTATCAAGCTAAAACTGAGTAATCGTAAACCCATGGATAACTAGTTTGCCGCGTACTATTTATGTAACGTTTGTGACGAGGCTTCGTCTGCGTAAAGATCGAAAATTATCCCAAGGCAACATACCCCAGGAAGTACATCAAGTTGCCCAGTTTCACTCAAATTCATTATGTCACTGGGGCTATTAATAGGATATGTTTAAGGTACAAGAAAAGGAGGTAATTCCAGCATGATTAATTTACCAATCTCAGCTAAACTGGCCTTTTTCTGGTCGTATTAGAAAAAAATGTCCTATTTTTATCCTCCAGAAAGGTATAAGTTTTACCTGTGTCCGCACCTAACTACGGTACTGTGATGACTGTAAAGAGATCACATGCGTTGTGAATTAGAGAACTGGCTTGTAAGACGTTCGCAGACTGTTCGTAGATTAAATCTAAGTATTTGAAAGAAAAAAAAAATACAATCGAATTGAGAACCTCCTCCTTTTTTTGAAGTCGGTTAAAAATAGTATGTTATTTTATAAATCATTGAATGTCGAACCGTGAGAGGAAAATATAAAAAAAGTTGGAAACTAAACGTGGGTTTTATTGCTGCTACTACAACCGTAGTACTGGAGCGCCTCGAGAGAGTTCTCGAGGTGCCGCAGTACCTATCACTGTAACTACAATATAGGTACTGTGCCTACATTGTAGATCAGTTAAATTTGTGTGAAGGTTGCTATAAAAATGTGATAGGTCACGCTTCGGCAGTTCGTATGTGTAGGATCAATCTATAAAACTGTTATGTATTTGTTCAAGAAAAATTAACGGTTGGATCACGTTAGTTTTTTTTTTGGAATTACTTGAATTGTTCTATAGATTGAAATCAGGACATCAGTTTGCCAGTCAGGTTCTTTTTTTAAAAACATTTAAACGAACCCCAAACACTTAACCGTAAGGACCCTGCAGAAGGGTCGAAGCCAACTGGGACTAAGGGTTCTGAAAGCAAGGCTCTAGCCCGGGTATATATGGTATGGTAGGTTGTTTAGTCAGCAAAAGTCTGACACTGTTTCCCGCTCCGCTCAAGGGCGGGATTCCTACCGTAAAAAAAACCGCAAACACTTTTTCCGCAGCCTTTGAAACTTGCAATCTATTGATAACAACCTCCACACGTAATAAGCAGTTTGCTGCAACAACTTCCTCTCAATTGAGCAAGGTTATATTTATTATTGTTACACTTTCACCCAAAGACAATGGACCGCCGCTATGGGAAGGTCAGGGGTTCAATTTGGCCGACAATGTTATTGTTTAGTAGTGTCAACGCGCAAGCTTCTGCATGGCTACTTGCGGAATGTTTCTTTGCGTTATTTGATAACACATGGTTCTCTCAACACTGCTTTAATTAATCATCTTCATTTCCTCATCTCGTGCATTTTGTAGTTGGCGTAACACGTCCTTTTCTTCCATTGTTTCGTCACGCTTTTTTTTTCATATCACTCTTTTCAGGACTTTTTTAAGATTGACTGTTAGAGAATGCATCAATAATAGCCTTGTAGCATTAAGTTCGCCTATGTACCACTACTGTACATGAAGTTTAAATAAATAAATACTCTTGTCTTGACACAATCCAATTCATCTTTTTATTGGTCTTCCTCTCTCTCTCTGCATCTATGCAGAAGAATATTAATAACTCCTTCAGTAACATACGTTTCATCTCTCTTCTTGTTATGACCATGTCAAAACAAATAGCAAAGTGGTGTCAATAGAACTATGGAACTCTTAAATTCTTTTTTAATATATATTTTTATCCAAAATAAGAAAAGGTGACAAAATCAAGTACCTACATATTTATTAGTACAATAACTACTGGCTCCCAAACTATGTTATTAGCCTGTGACTTGGGACTCAGTTAAATTAAATTAAAATTGGATAGGTACTCGACAATCAAATTTATGTATTCACCAACAAGACACACTTCAATTTTTCAATCAAATTTATGTATTCACCAACAACTTTTAACATCTTAAAAATTATATATTTTA
Source organism: Mythimna loreyi (assembly GCA_029852875.1). NCBI lineage: Eukaryota > Metazoa > Arthropoda > Insecta > Lepidoptera > Noctuidae > Mythimna > Mythimna loreyi. The sequence goes on from CM056790.1 coordinate 22,389,328, forward strand.
ACAAATTAGGGGACTCGGTCAGCAAATTTAAAAAAAAACGTTGTTTGTTTGTATTTCATAGTCTGGCGGCAGTTAGCGTGCGTTCGATCCTTGGATCGCTGCATAATTTTCTCTAGCAAGATAAAACTTGATTTATGATAAAGTTTCATTAGTAATATCCGGTTATCCCAGTTTAATACACATGAATTACGAAACTAGTAGTTCTAGTTCTAATCTAGAAATAACGAAAATATATAATACTAGCTTTTGCCCGCGGCTTCGCCCGCGTGGTATTGGGTTTGGGGTTTCCGGGATAAAAAGTAGCCTATGTCCTACTCCGGAGTGTATCCTATGCCTGTGCCAAATTTTATTCAGATCTGTCCAGCCATTTTGGCGTGATTGAGTAACAAACATCCAAACATCGTAACTTTCGCATTTATAAGGTAGCCTATGTCCTTTCTCAGGGTCTAAAGATTGTCTGTGCCAAATTTCATCAATATCGTTTGAGAGGTTTAAGCGGGAAAGCGTACCAGACAGACAGACAGAGTTACTTTCTCATTTATAATATTAGTATGGATACAATGTAATAAGGCTATTAGAGTAGGCACTCTAGGAGAAGGAATGAGCCCAAAGAATGAGCCATAATACACCACGCGGGTCTAGTGTAGATAGGTTTTTTTTTATGGTAGGTAAAATCATCCAATGACGGCGGGCTATCCATTGCTCGCCGTCCGCAAGCTCACACTTACGGTGTATCGGGATCGGAAACGCAGCGACGGCGCGGCGGCGGTTGCGGCATGAACTCTGTTGCCTTTGCCTGATGCGGTGTGCCTCCTCTTTTGTTTGCATTACTGCTTCGCAGAAGGCGCCGCCTCTCACTCTTCGCGTCCGATCGCCCCCACGAGAACACAGCGATGCTCTTCCCAAGCGGGGCACTCCCCTACCGTGTGTTCCACGGTGTCCTCCCGTCTAGTGTAGATAGGTAGATGTCACATGTCTTTTATTGTTTGTCGGTTTCTTCATTATATTTTCCTTCGCCCGTTTTCAGAGCAATGGGGATGACATAAATTACTCAAAGTAAAGCGCCTGGCTGGGTTTGAAGCCATGGCATACTACTCGGTCGCGGCCGTTACCACAGGACCATGTATAATCTATGCACAGGACCACTGCTTACAGACGTTTACAAATGGCATTCCCAAATCAAGTCCACAGATTGAATTCACCCATTTTGCCTCTGAATCTCTAAACAACTGAGGGTCAGGGTGACGGCATTTGACCTAATTTACAATTAATGGGTGTTGACCGTCTAGTAAACACTTCCTGTCTATTTAATTGATGAGACGGACGATTTAGCTTTTTACTCTAAAAAGGCAAAAAATAAAAGGTTTGTTGTGACATTTGAGCATTTTTAAAGTAAGCTCAAAAAGAATACTCGTAATATAATCATATGTAACTTTAAACAATTCATATAATATTTTTTTAACAGTTTCGTTTCAAGTTACATTCTAGTCTTTCTCAAATTAATGTCAAAACGAGTATTTACCTAAATATATTTTTTTAATCGTCTTCGAAAAGGAGGAAGATCTATGTTCGGCTGTATGTATTTTTTTTTTAATGTTTATTCATTGAAAGATTATACAATGCGTTCCAAATGGGAATAGGATCGATTGCCATGTTGTGCCGCCACGATTTACTGTCAAATTGTGGCAAGATATTTAAAAAATTTAGTTTAAGAAAAAAAAAAATATTTATTTACGAACGGTGAACAAAAAAAGTTTAATTAGAATCCAGTTTTTTCCATCTCAGTTCTCCATTTTGAAAAAATATCTTCGATTTGACAAGTACGGCGTGACGTCACATCCTGTCAATCAATCCTTATTTGAACGCATAGTACTCCCGAATTGTTTTGATAGAAATATAATTTTAATCTCATGATGGACTTGCAAAGATATATAACGGAACTCTTTAAAAAATCATAGCTTAAAAGTTCTTATAGTTCTGTTTTGTTAGTATTTTGTTTCTATTGTCCTGCTTACCTCGTTAACTAAGCCGGCGTGAAGATAAACTAATACGTGTAAGTAGCTATACTACTTGAAGCGTGACTCTAGCCTCAGTAATACACGTTTCGTTAATTATAGTAATCAAGTAATTAAAACGAGGACGAAATTACGATCTGTAGCAATCTGCGTCTAGACTTGTGAGAGGATTTAGATTATTCAAGTCATTCTGAAAGTAGATTACTTCTATCTGGTTCTATTAATATTCAGTTTGCGTACAGCGAAGGAGTGAATTTCCCTTACGGACTTTGTGTTTCTTGATAGCTACAACCTGGGGTTCTTTAAATCAAGACTGAAATAGTACGTTGTGATACAAGTGCACACAGAGCAGTAGTGGCCAACGCCCCGACTTACAAGTTGTAAGTAGGTCGCGGGTTTAAACCCAGCCAGGCGCATTACTTTGTGTAATTTATTTCATCACCACTGCTCTCAAAACGATGAAGGAAAACATCGTGAGGAAACCGGCATGTCCTAGAACCAAAAATTCGAAGACATTTGTGACATCCACCAATCCGCACTGGCCCGCGTCGTACTCGTGGATCACGGCCCATTCCCTCTCTTAGAGAGGAGGCCTGTGTCCCAGCAGTGGGAACTTTAAAAAGGATGATGACGACGATGATACAAGTGCAAAAAGTTTATCATTGCAATGAGCCGTAGGGTGTGTTAGCAGCCCTCGGCTCCATGAGGGCTGCTATTTAAGTTTATCAATAGAGATTAGTTCATTTTTTTTTGTGCGAGTCTCAAATAAAAGTAATTTCTTCCTTTTGTTTGTTTGCACAAGAGCCTGTCCGTATTCCGCAACTATGAAGGGTGCTAAATTTCCGCCACAGACCGTTATCAAAGACACAGGTGGTTGCTCCCGCCGCCGCCGGCTGATAACATTATCTATACTGCCTCTTACCACAGGCGAGGTACCAGCTCACATATGAACACTTACATTATTATTATTATTTCTAGCCCACACTGTCCCACTGCTGGGCAAAAGCTTCCCTCCGTTCTTTCCAGTGTTCTCGGTTTTAAGCCACTTCTTGCCAATTCCCAAGGAAGACATCCAAGTCGTCCCGCCATCTCCTATTTGGTCAATACTTACATTGTTAATTTAATTGATGTGACAAGATAGCATGAAATAATGTGGTTGGGCAGGGGAACAGAGAATCTGAGAATTAGCGGCGTGAGGGAGGATTAGAAGGTTACGGTTGACAGTAAAGAAAGGAAAAATAATACGTGTGACAAAGTCAGGAAGATGATGACGGAAAAATTAATATTACTTACGTGTTACCGGCATGTTCTAAAACTAAAAATTCGAAGACATATGACATCCACCAACCCACACTGGGCCCACGTGGGGTATTATGGCCTATACCCTCTCCTAGAGAGGAGGCCTGAGTCCTAGCGGGAACATTATAAGACTGTTGCTATGCTCAGCTTTTACCTACTGTAGGATGTTAGTAGTGTCCGACCGAAGCTTCGGCTTCGGCTTCGGCTTCGGCCACCTTCGGCCAAAAAAGCACCTTCGGCCAAATCTTCGGCTTCGGCCAAAAATTTGCCGAAGGTTTGGCCGAAGCCGAAGGTTTTGTCAAAATTTGTACTTTAAGTAAATAAGTATTTAATTACCATTTTATTATTTTTTGGAGAAATCACAGGATGCTATTGGCATATTTTGTGACCTCTCTAAAGCATTTGACTGCGTTGACCATAAAACTCTGATCTGTAAATTACATCATTACGGAATTCGTGGACAAGCTGCTGATCTTGTTTTTTCCTATTTATCTTATAGGCAGCAAAAAGTAACCATTAATGGGGCAACGTCCTCCGGCTCTTTTGTAAAAATGGGCGTGCCTCAGGGTTCAATCCTTGGCCCTTTCCTTTTTCTAGTGTATATTAATGACCTTCCTTACATGATGGCTAATTTAGCCGATATAGTTTTATTTGCTGATGATACTTCCCTTATCTTTAAAGTAGATAGAAAAGATGCGGATGTCTTACATGTCAACGAAAGTCTGGCTGTTCTTTCGAAATGGTTCGCTGCTAATAACCTTTTATTAAATGCAAATAAAACTAAGTGTATAAAGTTTTCATTACCAAATGTTCCTCATGTTGGTGTCAGTCTGATTCTTGACGGTAAAAAACTTGATATTATTACGGAAACTGTGTTCTTAGGCATTACTATTGACTCCAAATTGCAGTGGGGAGCCCATATTAGAACTCTCTCGGGTAGACTAAGCTCAGCTGCATATGCAGTAAGAAAAATTAGGCAGTTAACAGATGTTGACACAGCTAGGTTAGTCTATTATGCTTATTTCCACAGTATTATGTCTTATGGCATTTTACTGTGGGGATCTGCAGCTGAGGTAGACTCGATTTTTATATTGCAAAAGAGAGCAATCCGGGCAATTTATAAGATGGGGCCTCGCGAGTCCCTAAGAAATAAATTTAAAGAAATTGATATACTAACTTTGCCTTCACTTTATATTTTAGAATGTATTTTATACGTGCGTAAAAACTTAGGACTTTTTAAAATTAGAAGCGATCTTCATAATAAAAATACTCGTAGTCAACATGAAATTGTTTTACCTAAATGGAGATTAGCTAAGACCAGCAAGTCATTTTTAGTAAATAGCGTACGATTTTATAATAAGCTGCCAAAGGGGGTGTCAGAACTTAGCGAGAGGAATTTCAAAACTCATATTAAGCGTGTCCTAACCAAAAAAGCATATTATAAGGTTAGAGACTATGTCGAAGACACACTTGTCTGGCAATGACTGCTTCTGCACATGTGGCCCCCTGGTAACTTATCAATATTCTGAGTAATTGTCTGTTAACTGTTCCATCTTTTTCCTTTTTTTTATACGACATTTTTTTTTTGACATATTCAATATTCCCTAGATTACCATTTTATAGATCCGTAATATAATGTAATTGTCTTACAGATAATTGTGATTATTTTTCTTTTGTATAGCTTCTTTCAATCATGTGAATGTGAGAACATTGTAGACGCAAATCTTAGATTACTTCCTACCACTTTTATGGTACAATTTCAATATTGACTGGTCTGCACTGTCCTTACATAATCAATGTCATAATACTGTAATATGGAAATATTGTAAAAGAAACAATTATTTTAAAAGAGTAACCATGGAGTTTCTTGCCGGTTCTTCTCCATAGGAATCAACCAATTTGGAACCGTGCACTAGCTTCTGACGTTTTACAAGTGCCCATGTAGGCCTATGTGAAATAAAAAGATTTTGACTTTGACTTTGACTTTGACTTATATTTGAAACTTTTATTTTAGACAACATTTTATTACCTACTTTTATATGTTGGTCACTCGGCTCGTTATTGGGCTAAATCTCTAAAGCTCTCACAATATGTGTCTAGTATATTCTGAGATCAAAGTAACTATCGTATTTATCAAGGTCAATGACACCTTCGGCTTCGGCTTCGGCTTCGGCCGAAGGTTTTGGTGAATACCGATTAATCGGCTTCGGCTTAGGCTTCGGCCAGAATTGCACCTTCGGTCGGACACTAGATGTTAGTAACACCTAAGGGTGTTTTAGCGAGGCTGCTGCGCGAAATCACACCCCACATCCCTTGTGTATTCTACGCACTACAATAAATACTATAATAACAAACAGGAGCCGAGCTCCTGTCTCGCAGCTTCGCTCGGCCGACGAGTCGGTTGAGCAGTCGGCACTATGTTATACGTACCGTGTATACTGTCGAGAGCAGTCTCGCCGAGTTGCTCGGTACGTGTGATCAAGCCATGAGTCTTGCTCAATACTTGCGTGTCACTAAACGCCAAGTTGAAAGGAAACTGTTGACAGGCTCTTGAAATTTGAAGATAAAGAAATTTGTCTCCACCGGAAGTCGTTTGTAAACACTTTCGATAAGATACGCCTCACACAAACATCCTAAACACTGTATATTTGGAATTAAGTTCAAAGTTATCGATATAAATCAAAACCACGATCGAATTTTAATTACCCACACGTTCGTTTCAAGTATATAATAGTAGTAATTTTAATAACACAGTTAAACAACAAAGCGTTTTAACAAGCCGAGTCATTTGACCTTCTGTTCCAACTGCACTACACACCTATTGTTCGTTAGCACTAAATAATATAATGAAGATAAATTAGGAATCGTTTATCATCGGCACTTTCGCACCTTTCGCCTTGTGTCGTCGAATTTACCAAGCTTATAGATTAGCTATCGCGTTATCTATCTAAAGAGAACTTACTAGTTCACAGTCGGATGTGTTTGTGTTATGTGCGGAACTGGTTTTCCTCTTGTTTGTGATGGAAGCTGAAAAGTTTCAAGTGCTGTACACGCAGTGGGAGTCTCTCAGTAAAGTCTTTATTGTCAGGTAATTTTTTTGGCTACGTTTTTCATTGGTTATCAGTCTCGTACGCGTACACATTGCGTAGAGATTGTTCGTCAATCTAATGTTTAGTGATGGTTGCCCTAGATAACGGTGAACACTTCAATACAACATACTCTTACAAAAGCTATATTAAAAATATAGCTACTATGTGCTCTGTAGTAGATAGTTAATTGACAAACGCTTTGCGAGGCGATGTTGGATTATCCAATTTGTCAGTATAGTGCTGTCACAAATCCTCACGCCGGTACTTTTTTTTAAAGATTGCTTAATTAATTATCTAACAAATTACATACGTGTCCGTACTTGTAAAAATAGTAGCAGCAAATTATTGTACTAGGTACATAATACATGATAGAGCAAGTTAAACAACACAATAGATAACATTATGTTTTGTTTTTAATAACGTTAGTAACGGTACAGTAGCTATAAACACTTGAAAATAATAACGCGACAAAAATTGCAAACTAATTAGCGATATGATAATTGGAGTCAAAAGCCGGGGGGTATTTTAGATTTCTAATAACATTTGTTTTATGCCTTGATCACACGTATCGAGGGCGAGACAGGGCTTTCGACCGAATACTCGGTGCGTACAACATAGCGCCGACTGTTCGGCCGACTAGTCGTCCGAGCGAAGACAGTAGGTCGGTTCCCATTCTACGTAGGTACTAGACCGAGTGTCCATTTGGAAAAAATTGTACATCAAAAACGTCAACTATTCCCAGGATTTTTTTATTAGTAAGGGTAAGGTACTATCTGGATTGACTTTGTCAACCTCAAAAATGCACGGAAGACTACGATATACGAGGGGTGATCCAAAAGTAATGATAATCAATAATAAACACAATGAATAAAATAAAAAAATAAATTTATTTCTCAACATAGTCTCCTAGCAAGTCTAGAAAAGAGATGGACTAAATAGTCCATCTCTTTTCTAGACCTAAAATTCCCTTAGAAAAAAAATCTTTATCTTGACGTCTTTTTTCCTTTTTGGCTTCTCGCAGACATCTTATTTGTTCAGCGTAGTAGGAGCCCTTTATAGTAACTCCCTTTTCCAGGTAATCAACCATTATGATTCCCTCAGCATCCCAGAAAACAGACGCCATAACCTTGCCCGCCGAGCTCGAAACTTTGAACTTCTTCGGCGTCGGTGAGGATGGCCTTTTCCAAGTTATCGATTGTTGTTTGGTCTCAGGATCAAAATGATGGATCTATGTTTCGTCCATGGTCACAAATCGAGACAAAAAATTTTCTTTGTCAGCCTGGAACTTAGCAAGATTGGCTCTTGAAATGTCAACTCGCTTTTTCTTTTGTTCTTCCGTTAACATTCTCGGTACCCAACGCGCGGAGACCTTCTTCATATTCAATTTGCTGCTCAAAATGTTTTGGATGCTGCCATATGAGATCCCTGTGACCTCAGCTAAATGTTTGACCGTTACTCTTCGGTCTGCTAATACGATATCTTCGATTTTTTTCACGTTTTCTTCAGTAAGGGACGAGGTTGGGCGTCCCTCGCGATGTTCATCTTCTGTGGATGTTCTACCCAGCTTAAAATCGTTGCACCACCGTGCCACCGTAGAATATGGAGGAGCCCCAATGTCTCCACCAAATCAGCGTGTATCTCTTTGGTAGACATTTTTTTCAAACACAGGTACTTGATGACGCATCTCACTTCTTGTTTCTCCATTTTCGTGTTGTCGCTCCGACTGCTGGCATTCAAATTAATGTAGCTCCTCCAAGTGACGTCCTATTTATACAATTTTTTAGGTGGGAAGTAGTGAAGAACCGAGGAAGCCAAAAAAATTTTTTTTAGATTTTTATCTTTATTAGAAATACCCGTTTATCATTACTTTTGGATCACCCCTCGTACATGTCATAGACTAGTTCGTACTACGGGACAATTCTGTTCCAAAGAAGTTCAAGATATTTTAACTGTTTTTTTTCCAACCCTACTTTAATGTCCCCCCTGGTGGGACTCAGGCCTTCTCCCTAGGAGAGGGATTGGCCCATCATCCACCACGCAGTCCGGGTTGGTGGATGTCACTTGTCTTCTTTTTGGTTGTAGGACATGCCGGTTTTCTTACGATTTTTCCTTACCGTTTTCCGGATATGCGGTTTGGAATATTATTTTATAAATCGATATGTTCTACCCACTCATTAGTCAGTGATGTCAGAAAATTGCTTCCTCCGGTATGGACACGACCGAAGACGTAACAGAGTACACGTAGTTCAGTTCGCTCTTCCTGCCAGAACTGAAAAGAGGTAAAGCCCCCCGCCTCCCGCTATCAACCTGGTGGTCAAGTATAAAGAGGGACCTCAAGAAAGCCTAGTTGCCAAAATTGACAACCCAAGGTAGAGCGCCACTTGGCGCAGGAAAGTGACGAGACCCCGGTCTCCTCACTTTGTGGACTTCTGTTGGATGCGACTAGGGAAACAAAACACGTTTCGACACGTTTGCTGACAGCCCTACTTTAACGCACGCAGCGTCAACTGCTTACGCATGAATCAGCCGCAAACGGAGAGATACGGAAATGAATGCGCTCAATTCACAATCGTCGACTCGTCGGGCTTGATACTGGACCGCAAGCTACCCATCGCTTGTCGTCCACAACCGCTTATGGTGGCCAGGAATCGACTTGCTACTCAAATGAGACTCAGATGCCTTACCAGGACGTGTTAAAATGTCAACGGTGCGAGCTTGAAGAGTTATACACCCTAAGTGGCCCCTTAGGTCGTAAAATGAAGTACCTCTGGTCTTTTTCTCGAAGTTTAATTAAAATATCTAAACATAATCACAAAATTTTAATGTTATGAGCTTATCGGATTATGAAGCGAAACAGATTACCGCAGGTCAACTGTACTCATTTGATTTATAGAGTATTAGCGGTAAATACAAAAAGAAAATGCATTGCGTCAGTATACAGGTACGTCAAGGTAAACAAAACATTACGAAATCTTATCGAAATATTCAGTAGCAACATTTTTTTTACGGCAAGTTTGGTGATAAGTAGTATCTTACGTGTAAATCTACAAGCTACAAAATTTACTTCTTTAGGCTTTAGACAGACGGAACGCAGTTCAACTGCAAGTTGCAGTTTGGATGCAGTTGACACGACTACATTAGAACTGCAAAGTCCGATTGCAATATAATTGCAGTCGGCGGTTTAGTGCAATCGTGTAAACTGCACACCAACTGCAATCGAACTGCACGGTTGGTTTGCAGTCCTGAATTCAAACTGCATCTGAACTGCAATTAAACCGCATTTAAACTGCAATCCATCCGTTGCAGTTTAAATGCGGTTCATCTGTCTAGAGCCTAAGCTTGCTTATCAATCAACAACCATGTTGTACTAGGCTCAACACTAAGATAGAGTTACCTACTGAGAAGGGGCTCGTCTCTTGTGGAATTATACTATACCTTATCATCATTCCAGCCGAAAGACGTCCACTGTTGGACGTGGCCTCCCCAATGTACGGGTGTCGCCACAATGTACGGTCCTGTGCATCTCTCATGCACCGGATACACGTAACCCTTGCCAGGTCATCGATCCATCTTGTAGAAGGCCTTCCAATACTGCGTCTTCCAGTTTTGGGCTCGGTTGTCTCGGCTGGACGGCATTCGGGAGGCTGAGCGGTGTTTTCTCGTCCAACATACCACAGTATCTCAAGAAAGTACCAGCGATGCACACGCAATCGGTCTCATCAGAAGACTTAAAATCACGCAAAGGGCTATGCTCGGAGTTTCCTTGTGTGATCGTACCAGAAATAAAGATTTCCTCAGGAGAACCAAGTTTACCGATATGTATGACTAGCTCGAAGAAACGCCAAACTTAGAGCGCCTTCAAATTAGTCGCGCGATAGCAGCGCGGTAAGTAGTAGCGCGTCTATCGCGTTGCTTTGTTATTCATCTAAATAAATGTCGCACGACAGCCGCACGTTTTCATTTAATTATATGAAAAAATGCTGCTACTTTTGGATGTGTGTCTCTTATATAATGAGCAGGTCTAGGGCTGCCATCAACTAAATTACCGTCGCCGGATAATCGGATAAACAAGGTAAAAGTCCCGGACATTTTTCCGGGCAGAACGTAATTTTTCCCCGAACACCTCCAAAAAAAAATATTTATATAACGAAAATAAAAATGTTATAATCATTAATGTGCGTTTAACCAGTTTGTTTCTTTGCATTGCAAACAAAAAAACAAAGAACCAAAAAACAAAGTTTTACCTCTTTATTATATTATATTAAATATT